>CM066603.1:7435000-8035000 GCA_033816785.1 Picus viridis | reverse complement strand
TACTGGTCACCAAACCGAGGTGTCCTGGGCCTCAAACATGGCTCTCTTCAGGGCTTCCTGCTGTCTCTTGCAGGAGAGGTGGTGAACACCCACGGGCCTGTGGAGCCAGACAAGGACAACATCCGTCAGGAGCCATACACCTTGCCCCAGGGCTTCACCTGGGATGCCCTGGACCTTGGGGACAGAGGCGTGGTGAGTGCAGGCAGCCCGGGGGACTCCGGCGCAGCTTGGCAGTTCCATGCTTGGGCTGCCAAGGGTGCTCTGGGGGGTGGGAACTTGTCCCTCACCACAGCAGCTCGGTGAGGCATGGCATCTCCTTGGAGTTGGGTGGCTCTGACTTTGGAACACAGTGCCCAGAGAGGTGGAGCTGCCCCATCCCCATTCCAGGTCAGGGTGTTTGGGGCTCTGAGCAGCCTGCTCCAGTTGGGGATGGCTCTGCTGGCTGCAGGGGGCTGGACTAGAAGATCTCTGGAGGTCCAACCCAAACCAGTCTGTGACTCTATGATTTCCCCCTCTCTGCAGTTACCTCTCACTGGCCTCAGCTGGCCCAGTTTCTTCATGGGGATGAGCAGAGACTTCTCCATGTGCTCCTTAAATGTAAGGGTGTCTGAAGACATAGAATCACAGAACTGTCAGGGCTGGAAGGGACCTCCAGGATCATCCAGTCCCAACCCCCTGCCACGGGCAGGGGCACCTCCCACCAGAGCAGGTTGCTCAGAGACCCATTATTCCTTTAGGAAAACTCCTGGCTTCAGCCATCCTCACATTTAAAGTGCACATAGCCCTCCAGGCTGTGACCTCCACTCCCTGGGAGGTGCCCTGAGGGCAGCAGCTCGGATCTGTGTCCCGGCAGGAGCCTGCAGCAGGGCCCCAGCTGCGCTCGGCTGCCATCGCCCCGGCCACACACAGAGCCGAGGGTCCTGCCTGGGGGCGTCTGGGCTGTGTGCTGGCCAGGTGAGTGCCTTGACCTGTGTGTTCTGTGCTGCTGCAGCTGAAGGAGCTGTACACACTCCTGAATGAGAACTATGTGGAGGATGATGACAACATGTTCCGCTTCGACTACTCCCCTGAGTTCCTGCTGTGGTGAGTGGCAGCTCCGCCGCCGCAGGCTGCCGAGCCTGATCCCCCTGACAGCGCCACAGCTGCTCTTCCTCCTTTCCAAAACCTCTCCTTCCTCATCTGCCACCCTCTGTGCTGTCCCAGGTACCCCGTGGGGGGAGGCTCCTCTCGCCCAGCCCTGGCTTCTTTGAGATATGGAAGCCTCAAATTGGTTTGGTTTTTCCTTCCTTCTGTGGTTCCCTCGAGCGTTAAATTCCCAAGCAGCTGAGGAGCTTCCCAGTGCCTGGAGCTGTAGGGTGAAGGTGGCTGCCAAGTAAGGTTGCCAGCACTAGCACTTGGAGATGTGTTGCAGCAGAGCTGCTGCTTCCTCAGGGCGTTTTTGGATGGAGGAATGTGGATTTCCTCCTGTGTCACAAGTCGGAACTTGCCTCGGCCGTGGGGTGGCCACGGAACTGCCTTAGATCCTGGCAGAGCTGCTGTGTCACCTCTCTGTCACCCTCTCTGTCTCCTGCCTGCAAACCCAGGGCTGTGTCAGGCAGTTGGAGCAGGACACAGAGTGTCCCAGGGCAGGGTGGGGAGGCAGGAGCAGGTACCCTGAGGACCTTGGGTGGGTTGTGACTTAGGAAGCGTTTCTGTTCCCCAGGGCACTGCGTCCTCCGGGCTGGCTGCCCCAGTGGCACTGTGGAGTCAGGGTTGTGTCCAGCAAGAAGCTGGTTGGATTTATCAGCGCCATCCCAGCCACCATCCACATCTATGACACGTGAGTGCTGCTCACCCTGCCCCCATCTGGGGCTTCCTGGGAGTGCTCAGGGAGTCTGCCTGCATTGTCCTCCCTGACCCAGCCCAGCCACTGTGGAGATGCTTTGCTGCTTGCAGGAGTGTCTGAGGTGTGCAGTGAAGCTCTGTGCAAGGGCAAAGAATCACAGAATTGTCAGGGCTGGAAGGGACCTCAAGGCTCAGCCAGTTCCAACCCCCTGCCATGGGCAGGGACACCTCACACCACAGCAGGTTGCTCACAGCCACCTCCAGCCTGGCTGCAAACACCTCCAGGGATGAGGCTTCCACCACCTCCCTGGGCAACCTGTGCCAGGCTCTCACCACCCTCATAGGGAACAACTTCCTCATAGCATCCAATCTGAATCCACCCACTTCTAGTTATGCTGCATTCCCCCAAGTCCTGTCACTCCCTGACACCCTAAAAAGTCCCTCCCCAGCTTTTCTGTAGCCCCCTTCAGATCCTGGAAGGCCACAATTAGGTCTCCTTGGAGCCTTCTCCTCTCCAGACTGAACAGCCCCAACTCTCAGTCTTGTAGTCAGCAGCTATGAAGGCTGCTTCCTGAATGAGGAGATCAGCTTAGAGCTCTGCCTCACAGGAGTCCTCCAGAGCTAGATGGAGACCCATTTTTCCCTGGGAAATTCATGAATAACAGCTTAAAGGAGACTTCTCCAAACCCATCCCTTGCTCCTCGGCCTTTCCTGAGGCTTTGACTACTGTCTCTCGAATGGGCTGAAAGTAGCTTGCCCAAGGTACAGGACCAACCCTCTCAAGTCACAGAATCAATGGGATGGAAGGGACCCTCAAAGGTCTTCTTGTCCAGCCCTCCTGCACTCAGCAGGGACACCTCCAACTAGGTCATGTTGCTCAGGGCCCCATCAAGTCTGATCTTGAACGTCTCCAGGGACGGAGCCTCCGCCACCTCCCTGGGCAACCCGCTCCGGTTTTTCTCCCCCCTCATTATGAAGAACTTCCTCCTGATGTCCAGCCTCCATCTCCCCTGCTCTAGTTTCAACCTGCCCTCGGGGTCAGGGCAGCTGTGTCTCATGCTCTTCATTGTTTCTTTCCCAAGAGAGAAGAAGATGGTGGAGATCAACTTCCTGTGTGTGCACAAAAAGCTGCGCTCCAAACGGGTGGCTCCGGTTCTGATCCGCGAGATCACGCGGAGGGTGCACCTGGAGGGGATCTTCCAGGCTGTTTACACGGCAGGAGTGGTGCTGCCAAAGCCTGTGGGGACTTGCAGGTGAGTGTCTGTGCCTCTCCAAAGAGGTTGGTGGTCTGCAGGCCTGAGATCCTCTCCCTGGCCTGTAGTGTGTGTGGGATCCTCTGGGATAAGAGAGAGCGATTTACACAGTCACAGAGCGGGAGGGGCTGGAAGGGACCTCCAGAGGTCATGGAGTCCAACCCCCTGCCAGAGCAGGGTCACCAAGGGCAGGTCACACAGCAACACAGCCAGGTGGGAATAGACTAGAAGGGAATAGACTAGAAGGGAATCGACTAGAATCAACCAAGTTGGAAAAGACCTTCAAGATCATCAAGTCCAACCTCTCACCCAACACCTCCTGACAACTAAACCATGGCACCAAGTGCCTCATCCAGTCCCCTCTTAAACACCTCCAGGGATGGGGACTCCGCCACCTCCCTGGGCAGCACAGCCCAGTGGCCAATCTCTCTTGCTGGGAAGAATTTCTTCCCAACATCCAGCCTAAACCTCCCTGGCACAGCTTGAGACTGTGTCCTCTTGTTCTGGGGCTGCTTGCCTGGCAGAAGAGACCAACCCCCACCTGGCTACAACCTCCCTGCAGGGAATTGCAGAGAGCAAGAAGGTCTCCCCTGAGCCTCCTCTTCTGCAGGCTAAGCAACCCCAGCTCCCTCAGCCTCTCCTCCCAGGGCTGTGCTCCAGACCCCTCCCCAGCTTTCTTGCCCTTCTCTGGACACCTTCAAATCTCCTTCTTAAACTGGACCCAGGACTCAAGGTGTGGCCTAACCAGTGCAGTGTACAGGGGCACAATGACTTCCCTGCTCCTGCTGGCCACACTGTTCCTGATGCAGGCCAGGATGCCATTGGCCTTCTTGCCCCCCTGGGCACACTGCTGGCTCCTGTTCAGCCTACTCTCAGCCACTACCCCCAGATGTACCTTAAGATGGAGACTCCACCACCTGTCTGGGCAGCCTGCTCCAGTGCTCTCAAAGTAAAGAAGTTTCTCCTCATGTTTCAATGGAACTTCCCCTGTTCAAGTTTATTCCAGCCCAGTTTCTCCTCCCCACCCTATCCTTCCAGGATTAAGCTTTGCCTAAGCTGCTCATGTATCACAAGACAGCAGCATGCTGCAGCATGAATGCTTCAGGCTGCCCTTGTCTCTCCCTGCAGGAGCTGCTGGCCTCCTGCAGCCAGCCTGATGTTCTCACCTGCCCTCTCATGGCAGCTACGAGCACCTCCTGCCCGTCCTGCTGCTCAGTCTCTTGGTTTAAAGAGCTGACAGAAATAATTCTTACTCCCAGAGGAAGTAACAGTGGAGAGAAACACAGGAACTGTGCTCCAAAATAGGCAGGAAAATACAGAGCACAGGAATCCTCAACACCTAATGCTGCACTGCTACTCTGCCCTGCTGAGACCTCCCCTGGAATATTGTGTCCAGTTCTGGGCTCCCCAGTTCAAGGGGGACAGGGATCTGCTGGAGAGAGTCCAAGGGAGGGCTACAGGGATGCTGAAGGGACTGCAGCACTGCCTGGAGAGGAGAGGTTGAGAGACCTGGGGGTGATTGGGCATGATTTTATCCCAAATCCTTCCTTTTTCACACATTCCAACCTGCCCCTTGGGCAGGAAGAATAAACTGCAGCAGTGCAGGCTGGGAGGGATCTGCTGGAGAGCAGCCCTGGGAGAAGGACCTGGGGGTGCTGGTGGATAACAACTTCTCCATGGGTCAGCAATGTGCCCTGGGGGCCAAGAATGCCAATGGGGTCCTGGGCTGCATTCAGAGGAGTGTGGCCAGCAGAGCCAGGGAGGTTCTCGTCCCCCTCCACTCTGCCCTGGTGACACCTCACCTGGAATATTGCATCCAGTTCTGGGCTCCCCAGTTCAGGAGGGACAGGGATCTGCTGGAGAGAGTCCAGGGGAGAGCTACAAGGATGCTGAAGGGACTGCAGCACTGCCTGGGGAGGAGAGGCTGAGAGCCCTGGGGGTGGTTAGTCTGAAGAGGAGAAGACTGAGAGAGAATTTGATCAGTGTCTGAGGGCTGGGAGTCAGGAGGGAGGGGACAGGGACAGGGCCAGGCTCTGCTCACTGTGCCCTGGGATAGGCCAAGGGGCAATGGATGGAAACTCCAGCACAGGAGGTTCCACCTCAACATGAGGAGGAACTTCTTGACTGTGAGGGTCCCAGAGGCCTGGAGCAGGCTGCCCAGAGAGGTTGTGGAGTCTCCTGCTCTGGAGCCTTTCCATCCCTGTCTGGATGTGTTCCTGTGTGACCTGTGCTGGATTCTCTGCTCCTGCTCTGGCAGGGGGTTGGACTCGCAGATCTCCAGACCCTGTAATACATATAGAGGATACATGAAAATCCCCCAAAACCTTCCCTCAAACTAAACCACAGACCCCAGGCAGTGCTCATTTCCTACCCCTCCATTGTCTCCCTGGCCTAAGCAGGCTGCAATTGTGCAGGAGAAAATTAGTCAGGTCTCTGAAGGCCATGAACAGGCCTGGACTCCCTCTTGGTTTAGCAGAGAAGAGACTCCCTCTGGAGAGCAAACAGGAGGGAGAAAAGAGAAGGAGTTGGCCTTGCTGCCAGCTTACAAAGAGACAGCAGAGCTGTGGGATTGAGTAACAAACTCATCCCCTGGCCCACGAGCCAGCAATGTGCTCTGGTGGCCAAGAAGGCCAATGCCATCCTGGGGTGGATTAGAAGGGCTGTGGTTAGTAGGTCAAGAGAGGTTCTCCTCCCCTCTGCTCTGCCCTGGTGAGGCCACATCTGGAATATTGTGTCCAGTTCTGGACCCCTCAGGTCAAGAAGGACCTCAGGGAACTGCTTGAGAGAGTCCAGCCCAGAGCCACAAAGATGATGAAGGCAGTGGAACATCTTCCTTAGGAGGAGAGCCTGAGGGAGCTGGGCTGGGGCTCTTTAGCCTGGAGAGGAGGAGCCTGAGATGTGACCTCACTGCTGTATTGCTGTTGCTAAAGCTGGGCAGGGGCAGTGCCCAGAGGCTGGAGCCAGGCTCTGCTGGGGCATGCCCAATGCCAGCCCAAGGGGCAGTGGTGCAAGCTGAGGCAGAGGAAGTGCCATGGAAACAGGAGGGAAATTTTTTCCCTGTGAGGGTGACAGAGCCCTGGAGCAGGCTGCCCAGGGGGTGCTGGAGTCTCCCTCTCTGGAGATATCCAAGCCCCACCTGGATGTGTTCCCATGTGCCCTGCCCTGGGTGACCCTGCTCTGGCAGGGGGGTTGGACTGTATTACGGTATTACCAAGGTTGGAAGAGACCTCGAAGATCATCGAGTCCAACCTGTAACCTCACAAACCTCACGACTAGACCATGGCACCAAGTGCCACATCCAGTCCCCTCTTGAACCCCTCCAGGGACGGTGACTCCACCACCTCCCGGGCAGCACATCCCAGTGGCGAATCACTCTCTCGGTGAAGAACTTTCTCCTCACCTCCAGCCTAAACTTCCCCTGGTGCAGCTTGAGACTGTGGCACGTGGAAAAATTGAAATGCAATCAAATATATTAAAGGTCAAGCAAATTAACTCCATATGAGATTAACATAATCATTATTTCAGGCTTATCCAACATTATAGCTTAGTTCCATACCAGCAGTAGTTACTACTGCAGATAATACTTCTATCTTAAAGTGGAAACTTTAGAATCGTAGAATCAGTCAGGGTTGGAACTAGATGATCCTTGTGGTCCCTTCCAACCCCCCTGCCATGGACAGGGACACCCTACACTAGACCACGCTGGCCAGAGCCTCGTCCAGCCTGGTCTTAAACACCTCCAGGGACGGGGCCCCAACCACCTCCCTGGATAACCCATTCCAGGGCTTCACCACTCTCATGGTGAAGAACTTTCTCCTCACATCCAGCCTGAATCTCCCCACCTCCAGCTTCATTCTGTTCCCCCTAGTCCTAGCACTACCTGAGATCCTGAGAAGTCCCTCCCCAGCCTTCCTGTAGGCCCCCTTCAGATCCTGGAAGGCCACAATGAGGTCACCTGGGAGCCTTCTCTTCTCCAGCCTGAACAGCCCCAACTCCTTCAGTCTGTCCTCACAGGAGAGGGGCTCCAGCCCTCTGCTCCTCCTCGTGGCCCTTCTCTGGACATGCTCCAGCCCCTCCAGATCCCTCTTGCAATAGGGGCTCCAGAACTGGAGGCAGTACTGCAGGTGGGGTCTCAGCAGGGCTGAGCAGAGGGGGAGAATCCCCTCCCTTGCCCTGCTGGCCACACTTCTCCTGCTGCAGCCCAGGAGCTGATTGGCTTTCCGGGCTGCAAGTGCACACTGAGAGCTCCTGTTGAGCTTCTCCTCCCCCAGCACCCCCAAGTCTCTCTCCTCAGGGCTGCTCTCCAGCCAGTCCCTGCCCAGCCTGTATTTGTGCCTGGGATTGCCTCGACCCAGCTGCAGAACCCTGCCCTTGGTCTTGTTGAAGCTCCTGAGGTTGGCCTGTGCCCACCTCTCCAGCCTGTCAAGGTCCCTCTGGATGGCATCCCTTCCCTCCAGCGTGTCCACTGCACCACACAGCTTGGTGTCATCAGCAACCTTGCTGAGGGTGCATAGAGAAGGTCTCTGGCTGTGCAGACACTAATACATAACACTGTAGAACTAAGCAACTGATGTTTCCGTTCCATATTGTGGCACACAACCACACAAGCACAGGGCCTTACTTCAGGCAAGCTGTAGTCTGATGTCAATAGATTAACACTCCCTTAGCAGAGAAAGTATATTAGCTATGCTCTTGAAACAATATTCTGTCTGAAACAAATATTCTGTCTGAAACAAATACTCAGTCTGGAGAAGAGAAGGCTCCCAGGTGACCTCATTGTGGCCTTCCAGTGTCTGAAGGGGGCCTACAGGAAGGCTGGGGAGGGACTTCTCAGGATCTCAGGTAGTGATAGGACTAGGGGGAACGAAATGAAGCTGGAAATGGGGAGATTCAGGCTGGATGTGAGGAAGAAGTTCTTCACCATGAGTGTGGTGAAGCCCTGGAGTGGGTTATCCAGGGAGGTGGTTGAGGCCCCGTCCCTGGAGGTGTTTAAGACCAGGCTGGACGAGGCTCTGGGCAGCCTGATCTAGTGTGGGGTGTCCCTGCCCATGGCAGGGGGAACTAGATGATCCTTGTGGTCCCTTCCAACCCTGACTGATTCTATGATTCTATGATTCTGTGATTCTGTTGTAGTTTCACCTAAAATGAATTCCATTTGTACAATCTCAAATTCAGTAAATAGGGAATATCAAGACAGAAACATTATTGTAGATGTATCACAAGTGTAGTTCCATCACTGCCTAGTTTCACTGTAAAAGTTCTCATAAAGCCATATGAATGGCTTGAAAAGTGAAATGAAGAAACTGTAAAATACTAACTGAAAGGCAAGAGACTAGCAAGCAGCCTTTAACATAAAAAGCCATCTGTAGGCAAGCAGAAAGGGAAAAAAATAAACAAGTTAGAAACATGACTTCGCAGTCTTAAACTTCAGGAGATGTTCTGTGAGACCAAACAGCACTGTGAATAAAATACTCAGTACTGATATTCTAATGCAAGCATCTTAGACACTTTTGAACTCTGAGACTTTAAATAACTGAAGCAAACTATATTCTGCCTTCTAACTCTTTGCAGCTATCACCCATTCTAACAGGGGACATTAATTACAGTATTACCAAGGTTGGAAGAGTCCTCGAAGATCATCGAGTCCGACCTGTAACATGGATGAGCTTCTGAGGTCCCTCCCTGCCCCTGGCATTCTGTGACTCTGTGACTGTGGTCCTCCTGCTGGACTCAGCTCTCTGGTGTTGTGTTTAAGAAGGCTCCTGGCTCAGAGCATGGCACTCAGGAGCAGGTCTCTCACCCTGGGTGTCTCTGCAGGTACTGGCACCGGTCCCTGAACCCTCGGAAGCTGATCGAGGTGAAGTTCTCGCACCTGAGCAGGAACATGACTATGCAACGCACCATGAAGCTCTACCGCTTGCCCGAGGTGGGTGCCAGCCAGCTGCCGAGGCAGAGCTCGCCAGCTGCTCCTCCCTGAGCAGGGGGTGAGGGTTGGGAACTTGGAGACACAAACCTCGAGTCCTCTGCCTGGAGCCCTGGGGCTTGCTTCGTGCGCTGAAGGGCCCTGTGGAGCCATGGCGCTTCAGTTCCTCTCTGTTGTGTTCGCCCTGGGGACCTGCGTTCTGAGGGCAAACCCTTGCAGCTAGAGGACCCTGTGAGCTTTTGTTCCGTGATGAGTCACATCCTGTCCTCCTGGTAAAAGGAGAAGGTAGATGTGACAGCCTTCATCTGCCCAAACACAGCCTGGGAGTGACCTTGGCTTGGGTTAGTCTCTCGTTCTCCAGTCAGACTGATTGGTTCTGTCACTGCTGTTGTCCTGCTGGGGAAGTTCCCCAGCTGGATGCAGGAGAGCAAACAAACAAAGCATTCAAATTGCCACCACCTTCCCCGACCTTCCTGGCTCCCTTCTGTCGGTCAGAGCTGCTTGTTTGGGCTGGAGAGCTCTGCTTCGGTGCTGGGCAGCACAGGCACCAGCTGCTCTCTCTACCTGCCTGTGGCTGTGCAGGAGCTCAGAGCCAGGAGCAGTTTGTGCTGCTTGATCCTGGGCTTGATCCTGAGCCATCCCAACCCCAGATTAAAAATTCAGTCCAAGATAACATCAGGCAGTTCCCTGAGGTGCCTGGGGCACATCTCCCAGCCTGCCACTGCTGTGAGGGGGAGCAGAGACCTGGAGGCAAGCAGAGATCTGCTGTTAGTGGGGAGGAGGCCACTTCCAGCAGGACTCGGCCTGGCTCGTGGGGCTTGGGGGCCCCTGTGCTGCTCTGTGCTCTCTGCCATCCGTGTCACAGCCAACTGCATCCCTCCTGCTGGGCAGGCAGGGCTGGGGGGCAGAGTGCTGGCTTGTGGGACTGGAAATGGGCTGATCTAAGCAGGGAACATCTCTGTGCTGCTTGTCAGAGAGCCCTTGGGTGGTGGGTTTACACCAGACAGAATGTGGAGTCTTGCCCTCCAAGGGAGCTCACCACAGGTACTGAGAGTCTGGAAGTTCAGTGAAGATAGCATTTACAAAAGCAGATTAATTACAGAAGTACACTGAATCCAGAAGGTGATAAACATACAGCAGTGCAGCTAGACAAGAGCTCAGCTATCCCCCTGATCACAAAAGGAGCCACTAGACAACAGCTCAGCTATCCCCCTGATCACAAAAGGAGCCACTAGACAACAGCTCAGCTATCCCCCTGATCACAAAAGGAGCCACAAACCCTTCCCCAGCCAAAGCCCAGAGGGCTGTGTACCAGCTGAGTTCTCTCCCTCTCTTCCCAGCCACTGTTCTTAACCACCAGCCCAAACAATGACTGGCTGGGGAGAGGTGAAAACAAAGCACAGAAGGGAGGCAAAGAGGGGGAAAACAGGAGAAGGGAGAGGGCAAGCTGTGCTCCCAAACTAGACAGGAATTTGCAGAACCAATGAAATGGAAGAAATTTCATCACTTATATTCTGTTCAGCCCCTTTGAGGGAATCACAGGGCTGGAAGGGACCTCAAGGCTCAGCCAGTCCCAACCCCCTGCCATGGGCAGGGACACCTCACACTGCAGCAGGTTGCTCACAGCCACATCCAGCTTTCAAAACCTGCAGGCAGGAGGCCTCCACCACCTCCCTGGGCAACCTGTGCCAGGCTCTCACCACCCTCCTGGGGAGCTCATCCATCCCACTGCACCTGGAATCTCTGGGAAAGCTTCTTGACGGTTTGGGCACTGCTCCCTGCAGCTGTAACACCCTGGGTGCTCCAAGCCCCCATGCAAGCCACACAAACCCTCTGTGCCCCTTTCTGCAGACTCCCAAGACCCCTGGCCTGCGGCCCATGGAGCACAGAGACGTCTCTGCTGTGCACAAGCTCTTGACTGAGTACCTGAAGCATTTCCACCTGACGCCTGTCATGAGCCGAGAGGAGGTGGAGCACTGGTTCCTACCTCAGGAGAACATCATCGACACCTTCGTGGTAGAGGTGAGGGGCAGAGGCAAGGTGAGGAAGGTGTTTTCCTGAGCTGCTGCTGCTGCCTCCACTGGCAGAGTGTGTGGTGAGCAGGGAGGTGACTGCCCTGAGCAGTGAGATGGTCTTCCAGGGTGGGAGTTTATAGAATCACAGAATTGTCAGGGCTGGAAGGGACCTCAAGGCTCAGCCAGTTCCAACCCTTCTGCCGTGGGCAGGGACACCTCACACCACAGCAGGTTGCTCACAGCCACCTCCAGCCTGGCTGCAAACACCTCCAGCCAGGAGGCTGCCACCACCTCCCTGGGCAGCCTGTGCCAGGCTCTCACCACCCTCCTGGGGAACAACTTCTTCCTCACAGCCAATCTCAGTCTCCCCACTTCTAGTTTTGCTCCATCCCCCCCAGTCCTATCCCTCCCTCACACCCTCAAAAGTCCCTCCCCAGCTTTCCCCTTCAGATGCTGGAAGGCCACAAGAAGGTCTCCTCAGAGCCTTCTCCTCTCCAGACTGAGCGGCCCCAGCTCTCTGTCTGTCTCCATAGGAGAGGTTTGAGCTGCTGGAGGCTGGTTCTCCATCCCGGGCCCCTGGCACGGAGCCTGTGCCTCGCTCAGCTGCTCCAGGGCTCTGGGCTGGGCTTTTTCCTGCCTCTGTTGTGTTGAGGTTTGTCACTCCTGGCTTGCAGAGCGCCCCAGGGGAGGTCACAGACTTCCTGAGCTTCTACACGCTGCCCTCCACCATCATGAACCACCCGACCCACAAGAGCCTGAAAGCTGCTTACTCCTTCTACAACGTCCACACCAAGACTCCTCTCATCGACCTCATGAGCGATGCCCTCATCCTCGCCAAGTCGGTGAGCCACGGCGGCTGGGCGGCTCCCCCTGGGCAGCAGGCTCCCCCTGGGCAACAGCAGCAGGCTCCCCCTGGGCAGCAGCAGCAGGCTCCCCCGGGGGCAGCAGGTTCCCCCCTGGGCAGCAGCAGCAGGCTCCCCCGGGGGCAGCAGGTTCCCCCCTGGGCAGCAGCAGCAGGCTCCCCCCGGGGCAGCAGGTTCCCCCTGGGCAGCTCCCCTCTGGGCAGCAGCAGGCTCCCCCCCGGGCAGCAGCAGGCGGCTCCCCCTGGGCAGCTCCCCCTGGGCAGCAGCAGGCGTCTCCCCCCTGGGCACCTTCCTGGGCACCAGGAGGCTTTATTAGGCTGCTCCCCAGGCACCAGGAAGCTCAACAGGCAGCTTCCCTGGGCACCAGGAGCCTCACTGGGTATCTTCCTGGGCATGCTCCCTGGGCACCAGACATCTCCGATGGGTGTGCTCCCTGAGCACCAGGCAGCTTTCCTGGGCACCAGGAGCCTCACTGGGTATCTTCCTGGGCATGCTCCCTGAGCACCAGGCAGCTTCCCTGGGCACCAGGAAGCTTTACCGGGCATCTCCCTGGGCACCAGGAGCCTCACTGGGTATCAACCTCGGCATCTCCCTGGGCACCAGGCATGCTCTCTGGGCACCAGGACGCTCAACAGCCATCTCCCTGGGCACCAGGCAGCTTTATTGGGCATCTCCCTGGGCACCAGGAGCCTCACTGGGTATCTCCCTGGGCACCAGGAAGCTCCACTGGGCACCAGGCAGCTTTATTGGGCATCTCCCTGGGCACCAGGAAGCTTTATTGGGCATCTCCCTGGGCACCAGGAGCCTCACTGGGTATCTCCCTGGGCATCTCCCTGGGCACCAGGCATGCTCCCTGGGCACCAGGAAGCTCAACAGCCATCTCCCTGGGCACCAGGCAGCTTTATTGGGCATCTCCCTGGGCACCAGGAGCCTCACTGGGTATCTCCCTGGGCACCAGGAAGCTCCACTGGGCACCAGGCATGCTCCCTGGGCACCAGGAAGCTCAACAGCCATCTCCCTGGGCACCAGGCAGCTTTATTGGGCATCTCCCTGGGCACCAGGAAGCTTTATTGGGCATCTCCCTGGGCACCAGGAGCCTCACTGGGTATCTCCCTGGGCATCTCCCTGGGCACCAGGCATGCTCCCTGGGCACCAGGCAGCTTTACTGGGCATGTTCTCTGAGCACCAGGCAGCTCCCTGGGTACTAGGAAGCTCAACAGGCATCTCACTGGCACCAGGCAGCTCCACTGGGCATCTCCCTGGGCACCAGGAAGCTCAGCAGGCAGCTCCACCGGGCACCAGGCAGCTTTACTGGGCATCTCCCTGGGCACCAGGAGCCTCACTGGGTATCTCCCTGGGCATCTCCCTGGGCACCAGGCAGCTCTACTGGGCATGTTCTCTGAGCACCAGGCAGCTCCCTGGGCACCAGGCAGCTCCACTGGGCATGCTCCCTGGGCACCAGGCAGCTTCACCGGGCATCTCCCTGAGCACCATGAAGCTCAACAGGTATCTCCCTGGGCACCAGGCTGTTCTGCTGGGCATGCTCCCTGGCACCAGGCTGCTCTGCTGGGCATGCTCCCTGGCACCAGGCTGCTCCGCTGGGCATGCTCCCTGGCACCAGGCTGCTCTGCTGGGCATCTCCCTGAGCACCATGAAGCTCAACAGGTATCTCCCTGGGCACCAGGAAGCTTCACTGGGCATCTCCCTAGGCACCAGGAAACTTACCATGGAGCTCACAGGGCACCAGGCAGCTCAGTGCTCACCTGGCCACCCTTGGGTTTGTGGAGCGTGCCAGCCATGGGGCAGGGCCTGTGCCCAGGGATGTACAACCCCCAGTCCTGGCTGCTCTGCTGCCCAGGAGAGGCATCCAGCTGGAGGTGAGCTGAGCTCAGTGTCTGCCACAGCAGTGTAGTGACCTGTCCCCAGTGCTTGCAGCGAGGGTGGGAGCAGCACAGGGTCACAGGATTGCTCTGGTTGGAGAAGCCCTTTCAGATCATCCAGTCCAAGCCTTGCCTGGGCACCACCACCCCCTGCCCTCAGCACCACGTCTCCACAGCTCTGAAACCCCTCCAGGCACGGGGACTCCACCACTGCCCTGGGCAGCCTGGGCCAGGCCTGGACAACCCTCAAGGGGAAGAAATTGTTGCTCATGTCCAACCTAAACCTTCCCTGGGGCAACTTAAGACTATTTCCTCTTGTCCTATCCCTTCTTCCCTGGGACAAGAGCCCAAGCCCCACCTGCCTCCAGCCTCCTTTCAGGGGGCTTCAGAGAGCAATGAGGTCTCCCCTCAGCCTCTTCCTCTCCAGACTGACCACCCCCAGCTCCCTCAGCTGCTCCTCCCCAGCCCTGCTCTCCAGACCCTCCCCCAGCTTCCTTGCCCTTCTCTGGAAACACTCTGGCACCTCAAAATCCTTCTGAGTGTGAGAGCCCCAAATTGAACCCAGTCCTCAAGGCATGGCCTCACCAATGCCAAGCCCAGGGGGGCAGTCCCTGCCCTATCCTCCCTGTACAGTCCTGGATGTTTAGTCACCGCCAAGATCTTCCCTAGTGGCCTCAGTCCCTTCTTGCAGGGCTGCAGAGCTGTGCAGGGGAGGAGAGGTGATGCAGCTTGGGTGGGAGGAAGGGGAAGGAGAGGTGATGCAGATGGGTGGGAGGAAGGGGAAGGAGAGGTGATGCAGATGGGTGGGAGGAAGGGGAAGGAGAGGTGATGCAGATGGGTGGGAGGAAGGGGAAGGAGAGGTGATGCAGATGGGTGGGAGGAAGGGGAAGCCCCCAGCAGAGGAGCAGGAGGGGCTGATGGCTTTCCTGTCTCCATGTCTTGGCTGTGCAGAAGGGCTTCGACGTCTTCAACGCCCTGGACCTCATGGAAAACAAAACCTTCCTGGAGAAGCTGAAGTTTGGGATTGGGGATGGGAACCTGCAGTATTACCTTTACAATTGGAAGTGTCCCAGCATGGCACCAGACAAGGTCAGTGCTGTGGGGTCCCCAGGCTGCAGGGCAAAGGGGGCTTGTCCCCGAGGAGCTGAGGTTGCTGGCACACACAGCTCTGTGTTCCCAGCTGCTCTCGCTGCAGTGTCACAGGCAGCAATGGCTCTGCTGTGCCTGCACGGGGGGGCCCTGGGGAGAAGCAGCCACCACTGGGCCACCCAGGCTGGGCTTACTCTTGGGCTGCTGCAGGTCCAGAGTCCCTGACCTCACACATGCCTGCACAGATGACCTCTTCCCTCTGTGGCAGGAGGCCAGGGACAGAGAGGAGGAAGGCAGAGGAGTGCAGGGTGACAGATGTGACACTGGTGCTTGTAACAGTCACAGATTGCACTGGGTTGGAAGGGACCCTCCAAGGTCACCTTGTCCAACCCTCCTGCAGGCAGCAGGGACACCTCCAGCTAGATCAGGCTGCCCAGGGCCACATCAAGTCTGATCTTGAATGTCTCCAGGGATGGAGCCTCCACCACCTCCCTGGGCAACCTGTTCCAGTGTCTCCCCACCCTCACTGTGCAGAACTTCCTCCTCCTGTCCAACCTAGCCCTGCCCTGCTCCAGTTTCAAACCATTGCCTCTGGTCCTATCCCCACAGTCCCTCCCCAGCCTTCTGTAGCTCCCCTGCAGATATTGAAATGCAGCTCTGAGGTCTCCCTGGAGCCTTCTCCAGGCTGAGCAGCCCCAACTCTCTCAGCCTGTCCCCACAGGGGAGGTTCTCCAGCCTCTGATCATCTTGGTGGCCTCCTCTGAACTCACTCCCTGTGCCCTGGGAGCACTCACAGGACCCAGGTGTCCCCACACAGCCTGTGTGTCCATCTGTCCTGGTGGGGTGAGACAAACAGCCACCCTCCAGGGAGCCTAAGAGCTGCTGGGTCAGTGCTGAGCAGGACCCTGTGACCATGGGAGCTGTGCCAGCATGGTCCCTGGCAGCGCTGAGCTACAGGACCCCAGCGCTGTCACCTTGTCCCCACGGCCAGCAGCTCTCTCCCTGCGGCCAGCAGCTTGCTCCCCACACAGCTGCTCTCAGCACTGCAGCTCTGGGCACCTCCTCAGCCTGCCCTGTGCCCTTGTTCAGCAGCCCCCTGGTTCATCTCCAGCCTGAAGGTGTGGTTCAGCATCTACCCGGTCCTCAGCCACCTTGGGGAGCAGGAGGCTGCAGAACCAGAAGGCTCCCTGCAGCCTGCCTGTGCCACAGAGCTAATTAATTAATGCAATTTATTAACAGCTAATGAATGCCTAAATGGCAGTCACAGGGCTTTGGATCCCTTAGCAGAGGGTGTGAAGCCAGCTCTGTCTCTCTGGGTGCAAGCCAGTGTGCCTCAGCCCAGCCTCACTCTGCCTTTCAGACAGCTCCCAGGGCTTGCTGGGGGAGCCAGCAATCCCTTCTCTCACTGGGAGACCTCAGGGGTTGCAGAGTCTGCTGCTGGGAGCTGCTGCCCCGTGGTGGGGCTGCCTGTGGCTCCAGCAGCTCACTCACAGCCTGGGACCTGTCACCAGCAGTGTCTCATCACACAGCAGCTGGAGAGCACTTGGCAGTGGGGCCTGTCCTGGTAGCAGGCTCTGAGGTAGCAGCTTCTCCCCAGATCTGTTGTCACTGGCTTAAACCCACCCTTGGCTTGTGAATCAGAGCTGCCTGGCCCTGTCACACCCCAAACATTGGTCACCTCTCCAGATGAGGGCTGGGCTGGGTCCATGCAGCCACACACCCAGGCCTCTCCCTGCTCCCACATAGAGCTGAATCACAGAATTGTTTGGGTTGGGAATGGCCTCCAAGGTCAGCAAGGCCAACTGCCAGCACAACCCCCCCATGGCCACCCACCCATGGCCCCGAGTGCCATGGGTTTCTTGAGCACCTCCAGGGATGGGGACTCCACCACCTCCCTGGGCAGCCTCTTCCACTCCTTGACCACTTGTGCACCAAAGACATTTTTCCTCATGTCCAACCTCACCCTCCCCTGGCACAATCCCAGGGCCTTTCCTCTTCTTCTGTCACCTGAGACTGGGGAGCAGAGCCCAACCCCCAGCTGAATGCAGCCTCCTTTCAGGGAGCTGTAGGGAGCAATGAGGTCTCCCTCAGCTTCCTCTTCTCCAGGCTAACCACCCCCAGCTCCCTCAGCTGCTCCTCCTCAGCCCTGCTCTCCAGACCCTTCCCCAGCTCTGGTGCCAGGCTGGAAGCTCCCACAGCTGGGGCTGAGCCCTGCCGGCCAGCTCCTGGGCAGGGGACGCTGGCACTTGGGCATCTCTTGACCTGCTGTCTCCTTGCCCCCAGGTGGGACTGGTGCTGCAGTAAGCAAGCCCTTGCCAGGAGAGCCGTGCCCGGCGGAGGCGCTGCCATCGTCCTTCTTCCCGCCGGATCCGGAGCCGTGCCAGGGGAGGTGGCACCGGAGCAGCCTGGGGCTCCCCGCCCGCTGCCAGCCCGGGGCTGCCTCCTTTGTTTTGGTTTAATTGCATCCTCCTAAAGCCGTGATCAAGGGAATGTAACTGCTGAAACTAGCTGATGATTGGCTTTTACTGGAGTTAACGGGTGAATAATAAAAGTATATATTATATATATTTTAAATCTTTCCTGTTCCCAACTGACCTCAGTCGCCTGCGGCCGCCCCGAGGCCGCCTCCGGGCCGCTGCATCCCGACGCTCCTCGACAGGGCCGACCGAGGCAGCTGCCGCTTGTGCCCCGCGGTGTGCGGGAGCGCCGGGGGCAGCTGAGCCCTCCTGCCTGCCCGGGGGCTCTGCTGGGCTCCAGCCCCCGCCGCGCTGTTTGCGCCGCCCCGCTCGGCTCCCTCTGCTCCGTCCCGGCGGGGCCCCGGCGCTGCCCGCGGGCTCGGCAGCACGGCCGAGCTGCTTGCCGAGGGCTGTTGGTGCGAGCGATGCTTTGTCCCTTCTCCTCCCCAGCCTTGGAGCCTCCAGCCCTCGCTGCTCACCGGGGCTGAACCGAGGAGCAGCAATGCCTGAAGACCTAGGGGGGACTCAGCTCCTCCTTGCTGCCTCCAAAGCTCCTCCGGCGCATCCTGCTCTGCTCGGACTCCTCAGGGTCACTCCTCTGCACGCCCCCGGGGCTGTGGGAGTCAGGGGGATGAAGCCATCAGCACCGCTGCGCCTCGGGGCTCTGCTCGGCTGCTTTTCCCTGGAAGCACGGAAGTCTGGATGCACTCTGAGTGACTGCCCTGTGACACCCCCGCAGGGCTCCAGCCTCCAGCCACCCTGTGCCTCTGCCACCAGGCTTGTGCTCACCTGCTGCTGTGGGAAGCTCCGAGGTAAAGGAAATGTTTTCTCTCGTGGAAAACCTTTATCCCAGCGAGAGATCTCGGGGAACGAGCGCCTGGGCAGCCTGCCACCTCCTGCCGGGACATGAACCGTGCCCACCGAAGCTCCCAGCTGCTCCTGAGCTCTCAGCCAAAGGTTTCCAAAGCTGCACGCCGAGGCCAAGCTGCCATCTATGCACTCCTGCCCCTCCTGTCCCTCTGTGTCCCCCGTGCTGCCCTGTGCTGCAGCCTGGACCCTGAGGGGCTTTGCCCACCCCAGCCTGGACCCACAGAGCGTCCGCAGGGAACCAGGAGCTTGTCACAGCCCCGCGGGCAGCGCCGTTGCATTCCCTCTGCTCACCTGTGCCAGGACCTCTGTGTCCCCTCCTGTGCCCACAGTGTCCTGGGCTGGGAGGGGCTGGCTGTGGGTGGGATGTGTCCAGCAGGATCCTCCTCCTGTCCTCATGGCGGTTTTGAGGCTTCTCCAACAGGCTCCCCCGGCACCCAGGGGTGCTTAGCAGCTCCCTGGGGCAGTGCTGCGTTTGGGGGTGGGCTCAGCCTTCTCCCCCTGCCACCCACGGGGCCCCAGGAGGTGACAGTGACACCGGGACAGGCTCTGTTACAATAAAACCTTTATTCGACTGGCTTGGCATCAGGCTGTGACTTTGTGACTGCGGCCAGTGCTGGAGCAGGGGTGGGGACGTGGCCTCCAGCCAAGGAGGGGCTCAGCCCTGGGGGTGGTGGCAGTGTGCTCTCAGGGTCTGCATGGTGGCAGGGTCCCCTCGAGGACCTTGACCATAGGAAGTTACATCTAAGCATGAGGAGGAGCTTCTTTGAGGCTGCTGGAGGCCTGGAGCAGGCTGCCCAGAGCAGTGGTGGAGTCTCCTTCTCTGGGGAGATTCCAAAGCTGCCTGGATGTGTTCCTGGGTGACCTCTGGTGACCCTGCCTTGGCAGGGGGTTGGACTCAGTCATCTCCAGAGGTCCCTTCCAGCCCCAACCATTCTGTGATCGGCGCCTTGGGGTGATGGCACTGTCCTGGCAGCCCAGGGTGGGGCTGGGACTGAGCGTGGCTGGGGCTGGTGACATCTGGCGGGTTGCTGTCACCATGTCAGCCCCCTCCAGGGTTGCTCTGGGCTGTCAGTGGCCCAGCCACTCTGTCCTGGCTGTCACAGCATCTCTGTCCCCTTGGGGTCACAGCCAGGGAGAGGACTAGCAGGGCACAGAGGCCAGCAGTGGAGTGGCACTATGGGGGGAGTGGCACTGTGGGACATGGAAGGGGTCCCCTACCTCCTTGGGTGCCCCAACCAGCCTTGCTGTCACTGTGGCCAGGTGAGAGGTGTCCCCAGGCTGTCCCTGCACAGGGAGTGGAGTGCCCAGGAGGGTGCCCAGCCCGTGGAGGAGCAGGTTGCTGTCCCCAGCATGGGCACATGGTGCCCTTCTCAGGGGGTCCTCAGAGGCTCTTGCAGCGAATGTGCACGAAGAGGGTGGCAGGGGCCAGGGAGGCCCCAGCCTTGGAGAGCAGGTGGATGTGACGATAGCCTGGGGACAGAGATGGCTGCTGGGAGGGCTGGCGGCAGATTGTGCCCATCCCCGGGGGGCAGCAGGAGGGCAAACCCACCCACCTTGCCTGATGCTGGGCAGGGGCAGGGTGAACTGTCCCACGAAGTCGTTGCAGGAGGTGCTGTCGTAGTCCTCCACCACGAAGCGCAGCAGGGCCAGCTCGGGCACCCCCAGCTGGAAGCTCAGAGTCTCCTCCCAGCGCGGGTTGAAGCCTGCAGCAGCGAGGAGGGGGTGGGCGCTGCCACCGGGGCCGCCAGGGCCACCCTCTGCCCCGGCCACGGGGGCCTGCTCCACTGCCACCCTGCTCACCCCTGCCCTGGCTCAGCTGCCATCCTGCACTGGGGTGTGTGGGGACTGGGGCAGGCTGGGGGAATGGGGATGGTGCTGGGGCCAGGGATGATACTGGGGCCAGACTGGGCTGTACTGGGGCTGTGGGGGGGTACACTGGAGGAATGGGGGTCCTACTGGTGCTGAGTGGGGCTGTGCTGGGGAATGGGGGTCCTACTGGTGCTGAGTGGGGCTATGCTGGGGAATGGGGGTCCTACTGGTGCTGAGTGGGGCTATGCTGGGGAATGGGGGTCCTACTGGTGCTGGGGTGGGGGCTGGTGCTGGAGTGGGGGGGGCTATGCTGGGGAATGGGGGTCCTACTGGTGCTGAGTGGGGCTGTGCTGGGGAATGGGGGTCCTACTGGTGCTGAGTGGGGCTGTGCTGGGGAATGGGGGTCCTACTGGTGCTGAGTGGGGCTGTGCTGGGGAATGGGGTCCTACTGGTGCTGAGTGGGGCTGTGCTGGGGAATGGGGGTCCTACTGGTGCTGTGGGGCTGTGCTGGGGTGGGGCTGGTGCTGGGGAATGGGGCTGTGCTGAGTGGGGCTGTGCTGGGGGGGGTCCTACTGGTGCTGCTGTGGGGCTGTGCTGGGGAATGGGGGTCCTACTGGTGCTGAGTGGGGCTGTGCTGGGGAATGGGGGTCCTAAGTGGGGCTGTGCTGGGGAATGGGGGTCCTACTGGTGCTGAGTGGGGCTATGCTGGGGAATGGGGGTCCTACTGGTGCTGAGTGGGGCTGTGCTGGGGAATGGGGGTCCTACTGGTGCTGAGTGGGGCTGTGCTGGGGAATGGGGGTCCTACTGGTGCTGAGTGGGGCTGTGCTGGGGAATGGGGGTCCTACTGGTGCTGGTGGGGCTGTGCTGGGGAATGGGGGGGGTCCTACTGGTGCTGTGTGGGGCTGTGCTGGGGAATGGGGGTCCTACTGGTGCTGAGTGTGGCTATGCTGGGGAATGGGGGTCCTACTGGTGCTGAGTGGGGCTGTGCTGGGGAATGGGGGTCCTACTGGTGCTAGTGGGGCTGTGGTGGGGAATGGGGGTCCTACTGGTGCTGAGTGGGGCTACTGGTGCTGAGTGGGGCTGTGCTGGGGAATGGGGGTCCTACTGGTGCTGAGTGGGGCTATGCTGGGGAATGGGGGTCCTACTGGTGCTGAGTGGGGCTGTGCTGGGGAATGGGGGTCCTACTGGTGCTGACTGGTGCTATGCTGGGGAATGGGGGTCCTACTGGGCTGTGGGGCTGTGCTGGGGAATGGGGGTCCCTACTGGTGCTGTGTGGGGCTGTGGCTGGGGAATGGGGGTCCTACTGGTGCTGAGTGGGGCTATGCTGGGGAATAGGTGTTGTACTGGGCCCATGGTGGTGTCTACTGGAGAAGTGGGGGTCATACTGGGACCATGGTGGGGTCTACTGGAGAAGTGGGGGTCATACTGGGACCATGGTGGGGTATACTGGAGAAGTGGGGATCATACTGGGACCATGGTGGGGTATACTGGAGGGATGGGGGACATAGTGGGACCACAGTGGGGTATACTGGGAGAAAGGGGGTCACCCAGGGACTGTGATGGGGTACACCCAGGGAATGGGGGTCATACTGGTGCTGGGCAGGGCTGTACTGGAGAATGGGGGCACAGTGGGGCCATGGTGGGGCATGCTGAGGGGATGAGGCTCACACTGGGGAGGTTACAGGCTACCCTGGAGGAAGAGGAGTCCTACTGGGGCCAGGCAGGGCTCTGCTGGGGGGAATGGAGGCCGTACTGGGGCTGAGCTGTGATGGGCTGTACTGGGGGAACTGGGATGATGCTGGGGCTGGGCTGGGGTATGCTGTGGGGGAAGGAGGAGATAGGGTGCTCTGGGGTGTCCCCAGGGATCAGAGTGGCCTGGGGTACCCCTGGAGATCAGGTGCCCCTGAGGACCAAGTGCCCTGGGGTGTCCTTGGGATGTCCCGGGGATCGGGGTGTCCTGGGGCCTCCTCAGGGATTGGGTGTCCCTGAGGACCCGGTGCTCTGGGGTGTCCTCGGGGAGCGGTGGCCAGGCCAGGGGGCCCAGCAGGTGCTCACCATTGTTGAGCTTGTGGTGGGTCTGCTGCCTGGCACAGTCTGCCGGGGCGCCGTGGATCTCCACCCGCACGAAGGGGTCCACGATGGAGCTGCCCTTCTGCCGGTGCAGCTTGGGCAGCTGCTGCGCCGAGATCACCTGGGGGCAGGGCGTGCTGGGGCACCACGGGGGCAGGCCACAGCAGGAGGGACATGGGAGGCACATGGCTGGATGTGGGGACAGGGCTGGTGTCCCCAGGAGAAGGGACATGGGTGGCACAGAGCTAGAGGTGGGACAGGGTTGGTATCCTCAGGAGAAGGGACATGGGTGGCACATGTCTGGATGTGGGGACAGGGTTGGTATCCTCAAGAGAAGGGATGTGGGTGGCACAGAGCTAGATGTGGGACAGGGTTGGTGTCCCCAGGAGAAGGATGTAGGTGGCACATGGCACGTGTGAGGACAGGGTTGGTGTCCCCAGGAGAAGGGACATGGGTGGCACAGAGCTAGATGTGGGACAGGGTTGGTGTCCCCAGGAGAAGGATGTAGGTGGCACATGGCACGTGTGAGGACAGGGTTGGTGTCCCCAGGAGAAGGGATGTGGGTGGCACATGGCACATGTGAGGATAGGGTTGGTGTCCCCAGGAGAAGGATGTAGGTGGCACATGTGAGGACAGGGTTGGTGTCCCCAGGAGAAGGATGTAGGTGGCACATGGCACATGTGAGGACAGGGTTGGTGTCCCCAGGAGAAGGGATGTGGGTGGCACATGGCACATGTGAGGATAGGGTTGGTGTCCCGAGGAGAAGGATGTAGGTGGCACATGTGAGGACAGGGTTGGTGTCCCCAGGAGAAGGATGTAGGTGGCACATGGCACATGTGAGGACAGGGTTGGTGTCCCCAGGAGAAGGGATGTGGGTGGCACATGGCACATGTGAGGACAGGGTTGGTGTCCCCAGGAGAAGGGATGTGGGAGAGGGTTGATCTCAGCAGGAATGGGGATGGGGTGGAGAGGAGGGAGGTGTTTGTTACCACCCATGAGAAGGGACATGAGGGGCATATGGCTGGGCACAGGGTCAAGGTTGATGTCCCCAGGAGAAGGGACGTGGGTGGCACTTGGCCTGGGCTGGGGTCAGTGTCACCCAGGAGAAGGCATGCAAGTGGCACCTGGCTGGATATGGGGTGGTACATGGCTGTGTGCGAGGTTGGTGTCACCCAGAAGGAACAGGGATGGCACCTGGCTGGCCATGGGGTTGGAAGCACCCAGGAGGGACGTGGGTGGCCTGTGGCTGGGTGTGGGGTCGATGTCACCAGGGAAGAAAGGGCTGCAGGCGGCACTTGGCCGAGCATGGGGCCGCGACGAGTGCCACCCAGCAGGGAGGTGGGTGGCACCCAGGCAGCCCTGGGGCCGGGGCAGCGGGGAGCCCTCACCCTGACGTGCAGCAGCAGGCTGCGGGAGCGCTGCGCGGGGCAGCTGCGCAGGCAGGGCGGCTTCAGCACGTAGCCGCAGTGCCCGTTGCCCAGGAAGCGCCCAGCGTTCAGGTCCATCTCGTAGCCTGGCGTCTGGAAGTTGAGGGCCACTGTGGGGACAGGGTCAGGGGCTCAGGGGCACTGAAAGCTCCAGGGTGGGTGCCAGGTGTGCCCCAGGGGCTGTTGGGTTCTCACCCAGCTGGCATCCAGCGTTCCACATCTCCTGGGGGTTGTAGTTGGAGGAGTTCATCTTCAGCCCCAGGGGGTAGACGCGGCTGAGCTGCTGGGCGTTGTACCGGACCAGGGCTGGGCCTGGGGGTGCCACAGCTCAGTGGGGTCATGGCACCCATGGGTGCTCCTGAGGGGCCCTGCCAGGGGGTGATGGTACCCTGCCTATGCCCCTGTTCCTGGGGACACGGAAGGAGCCTGCCCAGCTGAGAGAGTCCAGAGCCAGAAGTGAGACCCAGGCCCTGAAACTGCACCCCTGGGCTCAGACCCCAGCTCTGGAGCTTGACCCTGGAGCTTGGCCTTGGACCTCAGACCCTGACCCCACACCTCACACCCTGAAGCTGACCCAGATCTTATTTCCCAGCCCTGGAATCCAGACACTGCCCCTGGGTCCTGACCCCACACCTTGACTTTAGACCCTGAACCCTGACCCTGGGACCCCTGACCCTGGAACCTGGACTCTGACCTGAAACCTCAAATCCCAGACCTCAGACCCAGACCTCAGACCCTGGACTCCAGCCCAGACCTTGACCCTGGATCCTGACCCTGGAGCCCAGACCTTGCCTCTGGATCTCTTAACTCTGACCTCAGACCTTGACCTCAAATCCTGACCCGGACCCCAGATCTCAGTCCCTGGACCTTGACCCAGATCTTAATCCCAGACTCCAGACGTGCCCCTGGATGCAGATGCCACTTCCCAAGCTCTGACCCCAGACCTGTGACCTGGGGACCTGTGACCCTCATTCTGGTCACCAGGCCCCAGTCCTACCAGACCAAAGCAGCCCAGCCAGGGCCACCCTGCTCCCAGCCCCCACCCATGGAGCCAGCCTGGTGGCAGAGCTCTCAGCCCCATGCTGTGCAGGCAGGATCATGGGGCCACTGCCCCCAGCCCTGCCCCATCGCTCACCTGCCTCCCTGATGAGCTTCCGTGCCTTCCTCTCGCTGAAGGAGGATACCTCACAGGGCCGGGGGTGGCGCAGGGCATGTGCCAGGCCGGGGAAGGGCACAGCCTGGCAGTACACCACCATGGCTGACAGCTCTGGGGCCACCTGTGATGCGTCCTTGGCCTGCAGGAACCACCGAGGTGTCAGGGCCACTCTGGTTCTGGTGGCCATCTGCCTGCCTGAGGGCCTGTAGCCCCCCTCCCCCCACACTAATGCTGAGTGCTGAGACCTCCCAAGGTCGTGGAGACCCCCAAAGTGATGGAGAGCCCCACAGTGATGGAGAGCCCCAGAGTGATGGAGACCCCCAAAGTGATGGAGAGCCCCACAGTGATGGAGAGCCCCAAAGTGATGGAGACCCCCAAAGTGATGGAGAGCCCCAGAGTGATGGAGACCCCCACAGTGATGGAGACCCCCACAGTGATGGAGAGCCCCACAGTGATGGAGAGCCCCAGAGTGATGGAGACCCCCAAAGTGATGGAGAGCCCCACAGTGATGGAGAGCCCCAAAGTGATGGAGACCCCCAAAGTGATGGAGAGCCCCAGAGTGATGGAGACCCCCACAGTGATGGAGAGCCCCACAGTGATGGAGACCCCCACAGTGATGGAGAGCCCCACAGTGATGGAGAGCCCCAGAGTGATGGAGAGCCCCACAGTAATGGAGAGCCAAGGTGGCAGAGACACCAAAGCAAGGGATAAGCCAAGGCCCAGAGTGATGGCCCCTGAGGCGATGCAGAACCAAGGCAGAATGAGACCCTGAAGCTCTGGAGGAGCCAAGGTGATGGACAACTCAAGACGTTAGAGACCTCAAGGTGATGGAGACCCTGAAGCGATGGAGAACTGAGCCAGTGGAGAACACTCCCCCAGGCAATGGAGATCCCAAGGGGTCGGGGGTGATGGAGACCCCAGAAATGGAGCAGCCAGCCCAGGGGGGAAGAGGAAGGTTCAAGCTGAGGAGTCCCCAAGTTCTGTCCCCTCTGCAGGGCAGTGGCAACCCCTCACTGCCCCAACCCCTGAGCCCACCCAGCTCCACCATGCTGCCCACCCAGCTCCACCGTCACCCAGCTCCACCGTGCCACCCACCCAGCTCCACCATGCCACCCACCCAGCTCCACCGTGCTGCCCACCCAGCTCCACTGTGCCACCCACCCAACTCTACTGTGCCACCCACCCAGCTCCACCGTGCCACCCACCCAGCTCCACCGTCACCCAGCTCCACCGTGCCACCCACCCAGCTCCACCATGCCACCCACCCAGCTCCACCGTGCTGCCCACCCAGCTCCACCGTGCTGCCCACCCAGCTCCACTGTGCCACCCACCCAACTCTACCGTACCACCCACCCAGCTCCACCGTGCCACCCACCCAGCTCCACCGTGCTGCCCACCCAGCTCCACTGTGCCGCCCACCCAGCTCCACCGTGCCGCCCACCCAGCTCCACCGTGCTGCCCACCCAGCTCCACTGTGCCACCCACCCAACTCTACTGTACCACCCACCCAGCTCCACCGTGCCACCCACCCAGCTCCACCGTGCTGCCCACCCAGCTCCACCGTGCCGCCCACCCAGCTCCACCGTGCCGCCCACCCAGCTCCACTGTGCCACCCACCCAACTCCACTGTGCCGCCCACCCAGCTCCACCGTGCCGCCCACCCAGCTCCACCGTGCTGCCCACCCAGCTCCACTGTGCCACCCACCCAACTCTACTGTACCACCCACCCAGCTCCACCGTGCCACCCACCCAGCTCCACCGTGCTGCCCACCCAGCTCCACCGTGCCGCCCACCCAGCTCCACCGTGCCGCCCACCCAGCTCCACTGTGCCACCCACCCAACTCCACTCCACCGTGCCGCCCACCCAGCTCCACCGTGCCGCCCACCCAGCTCCACTGTGCCACCCACCCAACTCCACTGTGCCGCCCACCCAGCTCCACCGTGCCGCCCACCCAGCTCCACCGTGCTGCCCACCCAGCTCCACTGTGCCACCCACCCAACTCTACTGTACCACCCACCCAGCTCCACCGTGCCACCCACCCAGCTCCACCGTGCTGCCCACCCAGCTCCACCGTGCCGCCCACCCAGCTCCACCGTGCCGCCCACCCAGCTCCACTGTGCCACCCACCCAACTCTACTGTGCCACCCACCCAGCTCCACCGTGCCACCCACCTGCAGAGGTCTGATCTCCTGCAGCGACTGGAAGGACTGGAAGAGAGCAGGTTGAGTCACACACAGAATCACAGAATCAGCCAGGCTGGAAGAGACCTCCAAGATCACCAAGTCCAGCCACCCACCTAGCCCGAGCTAATCAACCGCACCATGGCACTAAGTCCAGGGGTGGTGACCACCAGGGGCACTGCTGGCACACCGTGGGGCCCCAGGGCCATCAGGACACCACAGTTCTCTAGGACCACCAGGACACCACGGTCTCCCATCCCCACCAGGACACCACAGTCTCCCATCCCCACCAGGACACCACGGTCTCCCATCCCCACCAGGACACCACGGTCTCCCATCCCCACCAGGACACCACGGTCTCCAGCACCACCAGGACACCACGGTCTCCAGCACCACCAGGACACCACGGTCTCCAGCACCACCAGGACACCATGGTCTCCAGCACCACCAGGACACCACAGTCTCCCATCCCCACCAGGACACCACGGTCTCCAGCACCACCAGGACACCACGGTCTCCAGCACCACCAGGACACCACAGTCTCCCATCCCCACCAGGACACCACGGTCTCCCATCCCCACCAGGACACCACGGTCTCCAGCACCACCAGGACACCACGGTCTCCAGCACCACCAGGACACCACGGTCTCCAGCACCACCAGGACACCACAGTCTCCCATCCCCACCAGGACACCACGGTCTCCCATCCCCACCAGGACACCACCGTCTCCCATCCCCACCAGGACACCACGGTCTCCAGCACCACCAGGACACCACGGTCTCCAGCACCACCAGGACACCACGGTCTCCAGCACCACCAGGACACCATGGTCTCCAGCACCACCAGGACACCACAGTCTCCCATCCCCACCAGGACACCACAGTCTCCCATCCCCACCAGGACACCACGGTCTCCCATCCCTACCAGGACACCACAGTCTCCCATCCCCACCAGGACACCATGGTCTCCAGCACCACCAGGACACCACAGTCTCCCATCCCCACCAGGACACCATGGTCTCCATCCCCACCAGGACACTGGTTCTCCAGCACCACTGGGATGCTGTGGTCCCTTGGCACCAGAGCCCTGGCAGAGCTCCTTACCTGCCGTCTGCTTCTCTCCTGAAGCTTCTCCTCCTCTTCTTCTTCCTCCTCCTCCTCTTCCTCCTCCTCAGGATCCGGAAGGCAGGGGACACCCTGGGGCTCACGCCATGGCTCTGGCAGCTTCTTGCCCTTCACCAGGACCTTCCCCTTCAGCTGCTGCAGGAGGAAGGGCCGAGGTCAGGGCTCGCAGGGCACACGGGGGCACGGTGGGGGGTGGGCAGGAGGCCTTACCTCCGGGGACGGGAGGCTGTGGGGGTCCTGCCCCTCCAGCGGCCGTGTCAGCAGCATGTCCCCCAGGATGGCTCTCATGTGGTGAGCCATGGTGGCCTGCTGCTCCAGCCCACAGTGGTTCTCCAGGGACAGGATGACAGGGTAGGGAGATTGCTGGGGACAGGGGCAGGCAGCGCTCAGCACCCGGCACCGGCACCCAGCAGCAGCAGCAGCAGCAGCAGCAGCAGCGCTCCCCGGGCGGCGGCAGCGGGCTCACCTTGAAGGCGTAGTCGCGGATGGTCTCCAGGACGTCCCGGAAGAGGATCTTGGAGGTGAGGGTGTGGCCGTGGTACACGATGGGCTCCCCGGCAGCGCCCTCCCAGCAGTCCAGCTCCACGCAGCGGCACCCGGCCGTCAGCGCCCTGCCAGCGCACTGCTCCGCTCAGTGCTGCGCTGCACCGCTCAGTGCTGCACCGCTCAGTACTGCACCGCTCAGTGCTGCGCTGCCACCGCTCAGTGCCTACACTGCCACTGCACCGCTCAGTGCTGCGCTGCCACCTCTCAGTGCCTACACTGCCACTGCACCGCTCAGTGCTGCACTGCCACCGCTCAGTGCCTACACTGCCACTGCACCGCTCAGTGCTGCGCTGCCACCTCTCAGTGCCTACACTGCCACTGCACCGCTCAGTGCTGCACTGCTACTGCTCCGCTCAGTGCTGCGCTGCCACCGCTCAGTGCTGCACTGGCACCGCTCAGTACTGCACTGCACCGCTCAGTGCTGCACTGCTACTGCACCGCTCAGTGCTGCACTACCACTGCTCAGTGCCTGCACTGCCACTGCACCTCTCAGTGCTGCACTGCACCGCTCAGTACTACACTGCTACTGCGCTGCTCAGTGCTGCACCGCCACTGCTCAGTGCTGCGCTGCACCGCTCAGTATTGCATTGCACTGCTCAGTGCTGCACTGCACCGCTCAGTACTGCACTGCACTGCTCAGTACTGCACTGCTACTGCACCGCTCAGTGCTGCGCTGCACCGCTCAGTGCTGCACTGCTACTGCACCACTCAGTGCTGCGCTGCACCGCTCAGTGCTGCACTGCTACTGCACCGCTCAGTACTGCACTGCTACTGCACCACTCAGTGCTGCGCTACTGCACCGCTCAGTACTGCACTGCACTGCTCAGTACTGCACTGCTACTGCACTGCTACTGCACCGCTCAGTGCTGCGCTACTGCACTGCTCAGTACTGCACTGCACTGCTCAGTACTGCACTGCTACTGCACTGCTACTGCACCGCTCAGTACTGCACTGCTACTGCACTGCTACTGCACCGCTCAGTACTGCACTGCTACTGCACCGCTCAGTGCTGCGCTGCCACCGCTCAGTGCTGCACCAACACCGCTCAGTGCTGCACTGCTACTGCACCGCTCAGTATTGCACTGCACTGCTCAGTACTGCACTGCTACTGCACCGCTCAGTGCTGCGCTGCACCGCTCAGTGCTGCGCTGCCACCGCTCAGTGCTGCACTGCTACTGCACTGCTCAGTACTGCACTGCTACTGCACCGCTCAGTGCTGCGCTGCACCGCTCAGTGCTGCGCTGCCACCGCTCAGTGCTGCACTGCTACTGCACTGCTCAGTGCTGCACTGCTACTGCACTGCTCAGTACTGCACTGCTACTGCACCGCTCAGTGCTGCACTGCTACTGCACCGCTCAGTACTGCACAGCTACTGCACCGCTCAGTGCTGCGCTGCACCGCTCAGTGCTGCGCTGCCACCGCTCAGTGCTGCACTGGCACCGCTCAGTGCTGCACTGCTACTGCACTGCTCAGTACTGCACTGCTACTGCACCGCTCAGTGCTGTGCTGCCACCGCTCAGTGCTGCACTGGCACCGCTCAGTGCTGCACTGCTACTGCACCGCTCAGTATTGCACTGCACTGCTCAGTGCTGCACTGCACCGCTCAGTACTGCACTGCACTGCTCAATACTGCACTGCACTGCTCAGTACTGCACTGCTACTGCACCGCTCAGTGCTGCACTGCACCGCTCAGTGCTGCGCTGCCACCGCTCAGTGCTGCACTGCTACTGCACTGCTCAGTACTGCACTGCTACTGCACTGCTCAGTGCTGCGCTGCCACCGCTCAGTGCTGCACTGCTACTGCACTGCTCAGTACTGCACTGCTACTGCACTGCTCAGTGCTGCGCTGCCACCGCTCAGTGCTGCACTGGCACCGATCAGTGCTGCACTGCTACTGCACCGCTCAGTACTGCACTGCACTGCTCAGTACTGCACTGCTACTGCACTGCTACTGCACCGCTCAGTGCTGCACTGGCACCGCTCAGTACTGCACTGCACCGCTCAGTACTGCACTGCACTGCTTAGTACTGCACTGCTACTGCACCGCTCAGTGCTGCACTGGCACCGCTCAGTGCTGCACTGCTACTGCACCGCTCAGTGCTGCACTGCCACCGCTCAGTGCTGCACTGCTACTGCACCGCTCAGTGCCTGCACTGCCACTGCACCACTCAGTGCTGCACTGCTACCACTCACTGCCTGCACTGCCACCACTCAGTGCCTGCACTGCCACTGCACCACTCGGTGCTGCACTGCCACCACCCAGTGCCTGCACTGCCACCATTCAGTGCTGCACTGCCACTGTGCTGCTGAGTGCCTGCACTGCCACTGCTCAGTGCTGCACTGCCACCACTCAGTGCCTGCCTGTCACTGCAATGCTGAGTCCCTGCTCTGCCACCACTCAGTACCTGCACTGCCACTGCACTGCTCAGTCCACTGCACTGCTCAGTGCCTGCACTTCTGCTGCACTGTCACCAGCACCTCTGAGTCCCTGCACTGTCACCACTCCAGCACTGCACTGCTGTGTCCCTGCACTTCCACTGCACAGGCACCGCTGAGTGCCTTCACTGCCACCACACCACCAGCGCTGAGGCTCTGCACCTCCCCACACCACAGCACCGTCAGGGCATGCAGCATCTGCCCAGGGGCACCCACCTGACGTAGGCTTCGGTGCTGCTGGTGCCACCAATCTGGTTGCGGGTCAGGTAGGTGTTGTGGGAGGAGGAGATGAAGTAGTGGCACAGGGGCTGGCTCATGTCCTGGTGCACCTTGGTGTGCTCCTGGTTGAAGATGTCACCAGCGGCCGAGAGCAGATACATCATGAAGCCATCCAGCATCATCAGGTCCTGCTGCCTGGCTGCAGGGCACAACGCTGGGGTGTCAATGACACATTGCTGGCAAGGTGGCAACCCAGCAGCTGTCCCCAGCTGGATGTTCCCTGGCTCCCTGCAGCGCCATGTTCAGCCCAGACCTGGCACTGTAGCATCCAAGGGACATACAAGCTCCCTTGAGTGTCCCACCTCCATCATGGTGCTGCTTATCCTGCTAGTGCCACATTCACCTAGCATACTGGCACTCATGACATGTTGAGGTTCCCTGTCCCCACCCTTGGGTCCTCTGTCCTCATAGTGCCATGTTCACAGTCCCCTTGGTGTCCCATCTCCACATGGATGCCACATCTACCCTAGGGGTAATGTATGGAGCTCCTCCATCCTCCCCACGATGTCGCCTATCCTCCTGGCACTATGTCCACCCTGGACCAGCCACGGTGGTACCCTGCCAGTGTGGGATTCATGGTAGGGCTGGCACTGCATCACCCATGGAGGTCCACCTGCTGCCCATCCCCACCTTCACGTGCTCTGTCCCCACAACGCCACATCCCCCCGGACCCACCGAGGCCACCACTGACACTTGCTGCCACCTTGGGGAGGGGACAGGAGGACACACAACCGGGTCTTGGAGGACCTCCTATACCACCTTGGAGGGTGAGAGCACCAAGCAAAGTGCCATCCCCACCCCCTCCACCACCTGCCCTGGCTCCGGCAGCACCCATCCCCCCTGCCTGCAGCCGGTGCCCAGCCCTACCCTTCTCGTTGAGCTCGTAGGTGCGGATGATGGCCCGCGCCTGGCGCAGGCTGGCGTCCTCGCCCTGGTCCCGCAGGAAGTCCTGCAGCTCCTCGGCCGACAGGACCAGGTCCTCTCCTGAGTAGCGCCCAAAGAGCTCCTCCAGCTCCGGCCGCCGCAGCAGCCGCCGGCAGAACTCCTCCAGCTCCCTGCCCTCCAGCCGCTCGTTGCCAGAGTGGTCGCACTCCTGCCGGGACCAGAGCCTCAGCCACTGGCCCCCGCCCCTGGGGAGGGGGTGCGGCCACCACCTGCCTCCTCCTGCCTGCCCCTTGCGGTTGGCAGCCGGTGATGAGCTGGGGGAGCTCAGTTACTGGCGGGAGGGCTCGGGCATGGGTTTGTGCCTGCTGGGGCTAGGGGCATGTCCTCTCTGTCCCCCCCACCCAGAGCCCTCTGATCCTCCGGTCTGGGATGGAGTGGAGCAGAGCTTCAGTGCCTCAAGTTTCCCCAGGTGGAAAGGGACCTCAGGAGCTGCCCCTGGGGATGGCATCCCATGGGGGGAAAATGTCCCTGCTGGGGGACTGTGGCAGAGTGGGAAAGCTCCCCCACTTTATTTTGCCCGTGGTGGGGAGGGGGGCTGCCTCAACCCATCACAGGGACCCACAGAGTAGAGGGGGAGCCCAGCTCACCCCACACCATCATGATGGCACCCAACCGCTGGTGATGGTGGGTGGCTTTGGGTGTGATGAGCTGGACAGCTCTCTGCTCTTGGGAAGGCAGGGAAGGAGCCAGCAGCAGGGGACAGTGAGTGATGGAGCATGGGGTGGGTACCTTGAAGAGCTTGTAGGCATAGGCATCATCCATGTCGATGTTGATCATCCTCAGCATGCTCTTCACCTCCCGGAAGGACATCTTGTTGTCTTTGTTCCTGTCTGCTCGCTGCAGGACCCCATGGATCCAGCTAGGCCAGGCTAAGGAAACCAGCTGGCACCACAGGGGCACAGAATCAGCCAGGCTGGAACAGACCTCCGAGATCATCAAGTCCAAGATCACCCAACCCTTATCTAATCAGCCAGACCATGGCACTGAGTGCCTCCTCCAGGCTCTTCTTAAACACCTCCAGGGATGCTGATCCCAACCCCTCCTTGGGCAGCACATCCCAAAGGCCAATCTCTCTGTCTGGGAAGAACTTCTTGTTAAGATCAAGCCTAAACTTCCCCCTGGCACAGCTTGAGACTGTGTCCTCTTGTTCTGCTGCTGCTTGCCTGGCAGAAGAGACCAACCCCCACCTGGCTACAACCTCCCTGCAGGGACTTGGAGAGAGCAAGAAGGTCTCCCTGAGCCTCCTCTTCTGCAGGCTATGCAACCCCATCTCCCTCAGCCTCTCCTCACAGGGCTGTGCTCCAGACCCCTCCCCAGCCTTGTCCTCCAGACCCCTCCCCAGACTTGTCCTCCAGACCCCTCCCCAGCCTGGTGCTCCAGATCCCTCCCCAACCTCATCCTCCAGAGCCCTCCACTGCTGTCCCCACCTTGTCCCCAGGCTCCCTCAGCCCCGACCAAAGGATACTGGTCGAGCTTCTCGGGTTGGCTCATGGCTTGCAGCTTCCCCATCAGCTTGGTGAGGCCCTGCACCCAGTGGCGGGCATCCTCCTCCCCCGGGCAGCCAGGTCCAGGTTTTTGCGCTTGCCCTTGAGGACGATGGTGAAGCAGTGGCGCTCGGGGAAGCCGGCGCCGAACTTGCGCAGCCCTTCCGACTGGTGTCCCTCACGCACCCCCTCGACGTGCAGCACCGAGACTGCAGGCACAGGTGGACGTCGCGGGGAGGAGGGGTCAGCCCAGGGAGGCAGGTGGTCCCTCGGCATTGCCCCCTCCCCCCACCCCCACCCCCAACTCCTGAGCACCGTGGAAGATGTTCTGGCTGTGAGGGGCACCCCCGGGGACTGGGGCTTGGCTCTTGTTGGTGCCCAGCCTGGGCTTAACTCGCTAATCCCAGGCGAGACAGGAGCTGGCACTGCTGCAGGACTGCTCCATCCCCCACCTCTGTCCCTGGCCCCATCCCCACAGCTCCCTGCGCAGTTCCCTCCCTGCGGGGATGGGGCCAGGGACAGAGGTGGGGGATGGAGCTGCCCTGCAGTGGTGCCATCTCTGGGCACCCATCCCCAGTGAGAGGATGGAAAGCAACTGGTGATGCTGGGGAGCAGGGACAGACTGTGCCTGGCATGGAGATAGGACCTCGTGTGGGTCCCTGGGGGGATGGAGAAGGCCGAGGCCTGGGGTGCACTGGGATGTAATGGGGGGCACTGGGAAGCACTGGAAGGCACTGTGGGGCACTGGGTGCAGTGGGTTGGGTCCTGGATGGGGGTCTTCATTCTGGGCTGAGGTCTCTGGTCAGGGTATGGCTCCCAGGCTGGAGGTGTAGGTCCTGCCTTGGGGTCTGGCTGCTGGGTGGGATCTGAGTCTTCCTGGATTGGGGTCTGGGTTGCAGACAGGAGTCTGGGTTCTGGGTGGGGGTCTGGGACCACGATGGGCTCCAGATCTCAGGCGGGGGTTAAGGCTGGGGGGGTCTGGGTCCTGGAGTGGGGATCTGGGACCCAGGGTGGCTGTCTGGGTTGCCTGCAAGGGTCCGAGTCTTGGGCTGGGGATTGGATCTTCAGTTGAGGTCCAGGGCCCATGTGGGTGTGTGGGTGCTGGGTGAGGGTCTGCAGCCCAGGTTGGGGGCTGCACTCTGGGTGGGGGTCCAGGTTCTGGATGACAGACTGTGTCCTGGGGTGGTATCTGGGTCCTGGGCTGGTGTCTGAGTCCCAGGTGGGGATGGGGATCTGGGTCCTGGGGTGGGTCCTAGGGAGGGGTCTAAGTCCCAGAGTGGGGTCTGGATCCCAAGCAGGGATCTTAGATGGAAGTCCGGGTCTGGGGTTGGAATCCAGGTTCTGGGTTGTAGTCTGGGCCCTGAGTGGGGGTCTGTGTATGGGTCTAGGTCCTGGGCTTTGGTCTGGGTCCCAGGTGAGGATTGTAGGTCCTGGGCGGGGTTCTGGGTGCCAGCTCATGCCCAGGTGCCCACCGGTGGGTTTGGGGCACTGCCCAGGTCCCAGTCCCTCCCTGCAGCTCAAGGCCCCACGTGCCCAGGCCCCTGGGGGGCAGTGCCCACGCTGCCACTCACAGCTCTGCGGGGAGCCAGCTCCCCTGAAGCGTCCCTCGAAGCAGACGGTGGCACCGTCCTCCTGCAGCCGGAACAGACGCTCCCTGGGCACCCCCGCGCCTTGATCTTCCGCAGCAGCGACCCCCGCAGCATCCGCTGCACGTCCTCATCCTCGGTCAGACCTGCAGGGACCGGCCCGTGGGCGCCCCGCCCAGCTCCCGCGGGCGCCCTGCCCAGCTCCCGCGGGCGCCCTGCCCAGCTCCCGTGGTCCCCCAGCCCAGGTCCCGCGGGTGCCCTGCCCAGCTCCCGCGGGCGCCCTGCCCAGCTCCCGCGGGCGCCGGCCGCTGCTGGAGGCACTGGAGGCCCTCAGCGGGTAGTGGAAGTGCCGGGAGGGAGTGTGGGTGGGTGGGTGGGTGGGGAGCTGGTGTACATCTGTGAGCGTGCATCCCCCCACACCCCACGGGATGGGAGGGGGGGTGGGATGGGATGGGATGGCATGGCATGGCATGGCATGGCATGGCATGGCATGGCATGGCATGGCAAAGACGTGATGGGACAGACAGGGCATCATGGGACAGCATGGCATGGATGGGACAGGACAGACGGGATGGGATGGGATGGGATGGGATGGGATGGGATGGGATGGGATGGGATGGGATGGGATGGGATGGGATGGGATGGGACGGGACAGAACAGACAGGACAGGCTGGAACAAACAGGATAGGGTGGGGTGGGACAGGGCAGGCAGCAGAGCACAGACAGGACCAGCCACTGCCATTGGGCAGGGGTGTGACGCGGCGTGGGCAGCCGGTGGGCACAGGGCAGGGCAGCACAGTGGCCGAGCCGCACTCATCCAGCCGAGCCGAGCTCTAAACCCCAGCAGAGCCACCCGGGTCCCGCGTGGGGAGCACAGGACAGAGCCGGCCTCGGGTGGCCTCGGGGACCCGCGGGCCCCCGCCCGGGCTCACGGCGGGGCCAGACTCTTCCGTCCATTCTCCCACAGCAGCTATTTCCTCCCAGTTTGTGCTGGGGACAGCCCCAGTGCCCAGCTCCTGCTCCAGGCTGAGACAGGGATCCTGGGCTGGGAAGGGCAGGTTCAGGGCCGAGCAGGGACATCCTGAGCTGGACACGGGCTCGGGGGACACAGCCACCTGCTGCCACCACCTCCTGCGTGGTGACCTCCTGCCCACAGCAGGGCACTTGAGGGCACTTTGAGAGGGCAGGCACTGACACACGGACACAAGGACACACAGACACAGCACATATGGATGGGTGGATGGATGAATCCAGGCAGATGGGCACAGGGATGCTGGGACACATTGGCACACGGGGGTCACAGGTGTGTGGATGCACGGACACAGGGATGCAGGGATATCGAGGTACATGGATACACAGATGCAGGGATGCAGGGATGCAAGGACACAGGCAGGTGGATGCACAAACACGTGGATGCATGGACACATGGATGTACTGACATATGGATGGAGGGGTGTGTAGACACATGGATACATGGATGCAGGGATGTATGGATGCAGGGACGCACTGATGCATGGGCACACAGACACGTGGACATATGGATGTGGTGAGGCACAGGCACAGGGGCGCACAGGCACAGGGAAGCAGGGATGTATGGATGCATAGACACACGGATACAGGGACAGGTGGATGTGCAAACACATGGACACATGGATGCATGGATAGGCAGAGGCAGGGGTGTATGGATACATGTTACATGGATGCAGGGATGGATGGATGGATGGATGGATGCAGGAATAGATGGATACAGGGTTGGATGGATGCAGGGTTGGATGGATGCAGGGATAGATGGATGCAGGGATGGATGGATGTAAGGATAGATGGATGCAGGGATGGATGGATGGATGGATGGATGGATGGATGGATGGATGCAGGGATGGATGGATACAGGGTTGGATGGATGCAGGGATGGATGGATGTAAGGATAGATGGATGCAGGGATAGATGGATGCAGGGATGTATGGATGCAGGGATGGATGGATGGATGCAGGGATGGATGGATGCAGGGATGGATGGATGGATGGATGCAGGGATGGCTGGATGGATGATGCAGGGTTGGATGGATGCAGGGATGGATGGATGGATGGATGGATGGATGGATGGATGGATGGATGGATGCAGGGTTGGATGGATGCAAGGATAGATGGATGCAGGGATGGATGGATGCAGGGATAGATGGATGCAAGGTTGGATGGATGGATGCAGGGATGGATAGATGGATGCAGGGTTGGATGGATGGATGCAGGGTTGGATGGATGGATGCAGGGTTGGATGGATGCAGGGATGGATAGATGGATGCAGGGATGGATAGATGGATGCAGGGTTGGATAGATGGATGCAGGGTTGGATGGATGGATGCAGGGTTGGATGGATGCAGGGATAGATGGATGCAGGGATGGATGGATGGATGTAGGGATGGATGGATGCAGGGTTGGATGGATGCAGGGATAGATGGATGCAGGGATAGATGGATGCAGGGTTGGATGGATGGATGCAGGGATGGATGGATGGATGCAGGGATGGATAGATGGATTCAGGGATGGATGGATACAGGGATGGATGGATGCAGGGATGGATGGATAGATGGATGCAGGGTTGGAAGAATGCAGGGTTGGATGAATGCAGGGTTGGATGAATGCAGGGTTGGATGGATGCAGGGATGGATGGATGGATGCAGGGATGGATGGATGGATGGATGGATGCAGGGTTGAATGGATGCACAGATGCACTGATGCAAGGACACTCAGACACATGGATGAACAAGCACAGGGATGGATGGACATATGGACACGGGTGCATGGGCACAGGGAGGCACTCATGCAGGGGCACATGGCTGCATGTGGAAGCAGCGATGTGTGGATTCATAGACACATGGACACAAGGACAGATGGATGCAGGGATGCATGGATGCACTGACACATGGCACATGGGTGTACAGATACAGGGAGGCAGGGATGCCAGGACACACAGACACACAGACACATGGATGTACAGACACAGGGAGGCAGGGATGCCAGGACACACAGACACACAGACACATGGATGCACAAACACAGGGAGGCAGGGATGCCAGGACACACAGACACATGGACACATGGATGTACAGACACAGGGAGGCAGGGATGCCAGGACACACAGACACACAGACACATGGATGTACAGACACAGGGAGGCAGGGATGCCAGGACACACAGACACACAGACACATGGATGTACAGACACAGGGAGGCAGGGATGCCAGGACACACAGACACACAGACACATGGATGTACAGACACAGGGAGGCAGGGATGCCAGGACACACAGACACACAGACACATGGATGTACAGACACAGGGAGGCAGGGATGCCAGGACACACAGACACACAGACACATGGATGTACAGACAGGGAGGCAGGGATGCCAGGACACACAGACACAGGGGGAGGGATGCCAGGACACACAGACACACAGACACATGGATGCACAAACACAGGGAGGCAGGGGTGCCAGGACACACAGACACAGGGAGGCAGGGATGCCAGGACACACAGACACATGGACACATGGATGTACAGACACAGGGAGGCAGGGATGCCAGGACACACAGACACACAGACACATGGATGTACAGACACAGGGAGGCAGGGATGCCAGGACACACAGACACAGGGAGGCAGGGATGCCAGGACACACAGACACACAGACACATGGATGCACAAACACAGGGAGGCAGGGGTGCCAGGACACACAGACACAGGGAGGCAGGGATGCCAGGACACACAGACACAGGAGGCAGGGATGCCAGGACACACAGACACACAGACACACGGAGGTACAGACACGGGGAGGCAGGGATGCCAGGACACACAGACACATGGACACATGGATGTACAGACACGGGGAGGGAGGGATGCCAGGACACACAGACACAGGGAGGCAGGGATGCCAGGACACACAGACACACAGACACATGGATGCACAAACACAGGTAGGCAGGGGTGCCAGGACACACAGACACAGGGAGGCAGGGATGCCAGGACACACAGACACACAGACACATGGATGTACAGACACAGGGAGGCAGGGATGCCAGGACACACAGACACACAGACACATGGATGTACAGACACAGGGAGGCAGGGATGCCAGGACACACAGACACAGGGAGGCAGGGATGCCAGGACACACAGACACACAGACACATGGATGCACAAACACAGGGAGGCAGGGGTGCCAGGACACACAGACACAGGGAGGCAGGGATGCCAGGACACACAGACACATGGACACATGGATGTACAGACACAGGGAGGCAGGGATGCCAGGACACACAGACACACAGACACATGGATGTACAGACACAGGGAGGCAGGGATGCCAGGACACACAGACACAGGGAGGCAGGGATGCCAGGACACACAGACACACAGACACATGGATGCACAAACACAGGAAGGCAGGGGTGCCAGGACACACAGACACAGGGAGGCAGGGATGCCAGGACACACAGACACAGGGAGGCAGGGATGCCAGGACACACAGACACATGGACACACGGAGGTACAGACACGGGGAGGCAGGGATGCCAGGACACACAGACACATGGACACATGGATGTACAGACACGGGGAGGGAGGGATGCCAGGACACACAGACACAGGGAGGCAGGGATGCCAGGACACACAGACACACAGACACATGGATGCACAAACACAGGTAGGCAGGGGTGCCAGGACACACAGACACAGGGAGGCAGGGATGCCAGGACACACAGACACACAGACACATGGATGTACAGACACAGGGAGGCAGGGATGCCAGGACACACAGACACACAGACACATGGATGTACAGACACAGGGAGGCAGGGATGCCAGGACACACAGACACACAGACACATGGATGTACAGACACAGGGAGGCAGGGATGCCAGGACACACAGACACAGGGAGGCAGGGATGCCAGGACACACAGACACACAGACACATGGATGCACAAACACAGGGAGGCAGGGGTGCCAGGACACACAGACACAGGGAGGCAGGGATGCCAGGACACACAGACACACAGACACACGGAGGTACAGACACGGGGAGGCAGGGATGCCAGGACACACAGACACATGGACACATGGATGTACAGACACGGGGAGGGAGGGATGCCAGGACACACAGACACAGGGAGGCAGGGATGCCAGGACACACAGACACACAGACACACGGAGGTACAGACACGGGGAGGCAGGGATGCCAGGACACACAGACACATGGACACATGGATGTACAGACACGGGGAGGGAGGGATGCCAGGACACACAGACACAGGGAGGCAGGGATGCCAGGACACACAGACACAGGGAGGCAGGGATGCCAGGACACACAGACACATGGACACATGGATGTACAGACACAGGGAGGGAGGGATGCCAGGACACACAGACACAGGGAGGCAGGGATGCCAGGACACACAGACACATGGACACATGGATGTACAGACACAGGGAGGGAGGGATGCCAGGACACACAGACACAGGGAGGCACAAGCAGATGGGGGCAGGGGCCCAGGGGGCAGGGACACAGGGACACAGGGACACAAGGGACACAGGGACACAGGGACACAGCCCTCATGGCTGCACTGAGCCGTGTGGCTCCGGGCCAAGGGCCGCACACCCAAAGCCCTGCATGGGTCAGCAAACCCTCCCTGGGTGGCAGAAGGCCAGCCCTGGCCCTGCCTCAGCACCCAGGCAGGATGCGACCCGGCTGTGCCACGGGCACACCCTGACCCTCCTGGTGCTCGCTGTGCTGCCCAGGCCACACAGGCAGCTCTTGGGGGTCAGCAGGGCTCCGTGCCAGCAGTGCCGCTGCAGCAACCTGTGCGGGGAAACTGAGGCAGGGAGCCAGCAGACCGCCCCAGGGAGCTGAGCCTTGGGGACAAGAAGCAGCAGGAGGTCTCCTGTCACTTGTTGCGTGACTGAATCACAACCCCACTGCCCCTCAACTTCTGGGACCATACAGATCCGCTCTGGGGCTACCCTGGGGACCTCTGCAGCCAAGGGGACCCTTCCCTGCTGTTGGGGACATCAGGCACCAGGGGAACGTTTCCTGCACTGGGGCCTCTCCTGGCTGTGGGGACCCCTCACTGCCATGGGGCATCCCATCCACTTTGGAGTCAGTCCTTGGCACGGGGACCCTCACGGCCACGGGGACCCCTCCCCACCCCTGCCATGGGGACCACATCCACCTCTGACACAGGAAGCCTCCTGGCTGCTGTGTCCTCACCCAGCTGTGGGGACGATTTCCTGCGTGGGGAATTGAGGCTTGAGGACGCTGCCTACCACGGGGACCTCATCCACCCGGGGGACCTTTCCCTGCCGTGGGATCCCTCCTGGCCCTGAGGACTATTTCCTGTGCGGGGACTCTGACTACCTCGGGGACCCCTCCCAGCCACAGGGACTCCTCTTTGCCGTGGGGGTCCCCTCCCTGTCATGGGGGTCCCCATCCATCTGGAAGCCCTCCCAGCCCCGAAGTTTCCCCCTGCGCCCCCGCTGGTACAGCTTCCCCCGCAGCTTCTGCCCTGTGCCCCACTGCCTGTCCCGGAGGGACCGGTCCCGGGACTCACCCATTTTCTTCAAGGCTCTGCCGGGCCGGCGGGAGCCACCGGAGCCAACCAGCGGGGACCGGAGCTGCTCGGCGGCGGGACGAGCCTTCCTGCCGCAGATCATGGTGCGGGGCCGGGGTCCCGGTACTCCCGGTACCCCCGGTACCTCCCTTACCGCCGGTGGCGCCGGTACTCCGGGTGCTCCCGGTGCGCCGGTACCTCCGGTGCTTCTGTTGCTCGCTGTGCCCCGGTGCTCCCGGTTCCGGCGGTGCTCCCGGTGCCCCCGGCCGGTGCAGCGAAGTCGGGCGGTGGCGAAGGACGGGGCCGGAGCTGGGCTGGGACTGGGCGGCCCCGCCGGGACCGGGGCCGGGCGCGGGGAGGTACCGGGAGGAGCCACATTTCGGCCCCGCGGTGTTAACCGTTTGTGCCGGCCCGCACTGGACGGTGGCTGCCGGGGTCGCTCTGTACCGAGCTCCGGTCTGTACCGGCAGGAGTCTCTGCCAGGCTCCGGTCTGCCCAGGGACGGGTCCGTACCGGGCATGGGTTTGCACAGGGGACGGCCCGGAGTCCCGACGTGCCCCCGGGGAGGTGTTCTGCACCGGGGAAAGGCCCCGGGAGTGACAGCAGTTCCACGCCCGGAACGGACCGGGGGTCCTCATCTTCCCCCAGGGGCCTTCCTGCACCGGGGACCGGCCCAGGGAACACCTCGGTCTCTGCCCCGGGAGCACGGCTGCCTGCTGCTGGTGGCACCCCGGTACCACCGGCAGGGACTCTGGGGATCCCCTCCACCTGTCCGGGGCAGGGGGACCCACGACACCCTCTCTGCCATCACACCCGGGGACAGCGGCCACGCGGGGGCCATCCCATCAGGGGCCACAGTCTGACCCCACCTCACGGGCAGGGTGACAGTGGGCAGAGGGTTGGGACAGCAGCAGGACCTGGAGGCTGGCAGCAGCATGGGCAGGGCAGAGAGGAAGGCGATGGTCCCAGTGAGCTGCCAGTGCCAGAGCTCCACATGCCTGTGCAGACCTCTGTGTGTGTGTCTGTGTCTGTGTGTCTCTCTGGGTGTCCATCCACAGAACTGTTTGGGTTGCAAAGGGCCTCCAAGATGACTGAGCCCAACCCCCAGCCCAACCCCACCATGGCCATTAAACCACAGCCCCAAGGGCCATGGCCACAGGGCTCTGGAACACCTCCAGGACTCCACCACCTCCCTGGGCAGCCTGGGCCAGTCCCTGACCACTCCTGCAGCAAAGAAATCTTTCCTAATCTCCAACTTGAACATCCCTGGCCCCATTTCAGCCATTTCCTCTCCTCCTGTCACCTGAGCCTGGGGAGCAGAGCCCAACCCCCACCTCCCTGCAGCCTCCTCTCAGGAGCTGCAGAGAGCAATGAGGTCTCCCTCAGCTTCCTCTTCTCCAGGCTAACCAGCCCCAGCTCCCTCAGCTGCTCCTCCCCAGCCCTGCTCTCCAGACCCTTCCCCAGCTCTGTTGCCCTTCTCTGGCCCTGCTCCAGCCTCTCGATGTCCTTCTTGCAGTGAGGACCCAAACCTGACCCCAGGATTTGAGGTGCAGCCTCCCCAGTGCCCAGCCCAGGGGCACAGTCCCTGCCCTGCCCCTGCTGCCCACACCACTGCTGCTCCAGCCCAGGCTGCTGGAGGCCTTCTTGGCCCCCTGGGCACTGCTGCCTCAGCTCCAGCTGCTGGCACCCAGCACCCCAGGGCCTTTTCTGCTGGGCAGTTCCCATCCACTCTGCCCCCAGCCTGGAGCCTTCCTGGGGGTGCTGTGACCCAGGTGCAGCACCCAGCCCTTGGCTTTGCTGAACCTCTGTGTGTGTGCAGCCACATCTGTGCACAAGCTCCCAGCCATGTGCAGCTGTGCACACCTCTGTGTGTGTGTGCAGCTCCACACACACATCTGTCCAGCTGTGCCTGAGCATGTGCCCAGGGGAGCTTGTGCGTGATTGTACCCCAAATCCCTCCTTTTTCACACATTCCAACCTTCCCCTTGGGCAGGAAGAATAAACTGCAGCAGCAGCACAGGCTGGGAGGGGATCTGCTGGAGAGCAGCCCTGGGAGAAGGACCTGGGGGTGCTGGTGGATAACAACTTCTCCATGGGTCAGCAATGTGCCCTGGGGGCCAAGAAGGCCAATGGGGTCCTGGGCTGCATTCAGAGGAGTGTGGCCAGCAGAGCCAGGCAGGTTCTCCTCCACCTCCACTCTGTCCTGGTGAGACCTCAGCTGAAATATTGCATCTAGCCCTGGGCTCCCCAGGTCAGGAGGGACAGGGATCTGCTGGAGAGAGGCCAAGGGAGGCTACAAGGATGCTGAAGGGACTGCAGCACTGCCTGGGGAGGAGAGGCTGAGAGCCCTGGGGCTGTTCAGTCTGGAGAGGAATCTGAGAAGGATCTGATCAATGTCTATCAATAGCTGAGGGCTGGGGGTCAGGAAGGAAGGGACAGGGACAGGCTCTGCTCACTGTGCCCTGGGATAGGCCAAGGGGCAATGGATGGAAACTGCAGCACAGGAGGTTCCACCTCAACAGGAGGAAGAACTTCTGCACTGTGAGGGTCCCAGAGGCCTGGAGCAGGCTGCCCAGAGAGGTTGTGGAGTCTCCTGCTCTGGAGCCTTCCCAGCCCTGTCTGGATGTGTTCCTGTGTGACCTGTGCTGGATTCTCTGCTCCTGCTATGGCAGAGGGGGTGGACTTGATGATCTCTGGAGGTCCCTTCCAGCCTGTAACATCCTGTGAGCCTCTGATCCCACAGCCTCCACTCCCTGGTGGGATTTGGAATCAATAGGAGAATCCCCACCCTGCCCCTGCTCCGGGGTCCCAGCTGATGGAGGGGTGGCAGAGTCCGGCTGTGGTGCCCAGCCTGCAGCATGGCCACAGCTTTGCCACAGGAGGTATTGTCCCACCATGCAGCATGGCATCTTGCCACAGTCCATGGTGGCCACAGAGACAGGGAGGCTGCCCCAGGGCTGGCCGTGGGACCGGGAGATGCAGCAGGGGGAGAGGAAACCACCACTGCAGGCAGTGACTTCCCCGGGGCTGGGGCACTGCCCTGGCACTGCCAACGGCTGCTACACCCAACCTGAAGCAAAGACCGGGCTCCTGGGTGATACCAGAGTGTCCTGGATGCCTGCAGCAGCGTGTGGGCACCCTAGGGCAAGATTGGGGCACCCTGGGGCAACTTCTGGGCACTTTGGCTGATACTGGAGCAACCTCTGGTAACATCTGGATGGCTAGGACAATATACAGGCATCCTAGGGCAAGATTGGGGCACCCTGGGGCAGCTACTGGGCACCTTGGGTGGTACTGGAGCAACCTGGAGTGATATTTGAACCCCTAGGGTAACATTTGGGCACCCTGGGTCAAGTGTGGGCACCCTTGGTGGCATCTGAGCGTCCTGGGTGGTACCTGAGTATCCTGGGGCAACTTCTGGACACTTAGGGCAGCATCTGGGCACCCTGGGGCTGCTACTGGGCACCCTGTGTGACAGTTGAGTCTCTTAGGGCAACCTCTGGGCAACCCTCGATGATATCTGAGTATGCTAAGGGATACTTGAATACCCTGGGGCAGTGCCTGGGCATCCAGGGCAACATCTGGACAACCTAGAGCAGCTTCTGGGCATCCTGAGTCCTATCTGAGTGTCCTGGGGCAGCACCTGAGGCAACATCTGGGCATATTCTGTGATCTCTTGTGATTCTGGAGCAACATCTGCCCGTGCAGGGCAGTCTCAGGGCACCCATGGCAACATCTGGGCACCCTGGGGTGGCAGCTGGATGATATCTGAGTACCATGGAGCAACATCTTGGCACCTGAAGCAACACAGGTGCATACAGAGCAACACCTGGAGCCCCAGGGTATCATCTGGGCGTTCTGGATGGTAGTGGAGTGTCCTGGAGCAACATCTGGGCACCCTGGGTGATCTCTGGTTATCCAGGAGCAACATGAATACATCCAGGGCAACATCTGGGCATCCTGAGAGGTATCTGGGCATCCTGAGGCAACATCTGGGCATTCTGAGACAACACCTGAGCATCCTAGCTGATGCCTGAGCACCCTGGGGCAATACTTAGGTGCTGCAGTTCAAGACTTGTGTGCCCCATGCAACATCTGGACAGCTCAGGAGACACCTGGGCAGCCCCTTGGCTGTGTTTGGCAGGGATTACAACCCTCCACGAATCCTCTGGGGGCATGGGGGCACAAAGACTCTTCACCAGGGCCAGCCCAGCTCCTCTGTGGTGTAAGGTGGCATGAGGTGAACCTCTTCATGCCAAACCTGTGCCCCTTCCCTGAAAACCCTCAGGGAACACAGCCACAGCACCCCCAAAGTGCCCTTGCAGCCCCCAGCTGGGCTCTGCTCCAAGGCCTCCTGGTCCTGCAGGAGCTGCATGGCTGGGAACAGGTTCATAGATTGCATCAAGTTGGAAGGGACACTCGAAGGGCATCTTGTCCAGGGACACCTCCAAGCAGAGCAGGCTGCCCAGCATGCCTCGAGTCTCATCCTGAATGGCTGCAGGGATGGAGCCTCAACCACCTCCCTGGGCAGCCTGTGCCAGCATCTCCCCAGCCTCACAGTGCAGAACTTCCTCCTGATGTCCAGCCTAAACCTCCCCTGCTCCAGTTTCAAGCCATTGCCTCTCCTCCTATCCCCACAGCCCCTTCTGACCAGTCCCTCCCCAGCCTGCCTGCAGCTCCCCTGCAGATATTGAAATGCAGCTCTAAGGTCTCCCTGGAGCCTTCTCATCTCCAGGCTGAACAGCCCCAACTCCTCCAGCCTGTCCCCACAGCAGAGGTTCTCCAGCCTCTGATCATCCTTGTGGCCTCCTCTGGACGTTCTCCATCAGGTCCAAGTCCTTCTTGCCTTGAGGGCTCCAGAGCTGGCCCCAGCCCTGCAGGTGAGGTCTCCCCAGAGCAGAGCAGAGGGGCAGGATCCTCTCTCTCCATCTCTGGCCGTTCTGCTTTGGGTGCAGCCCAGGCTGCCCTCGGCCTCCTGTGCTGCCAGTGCCCACTGCTGGCTGCTGTCATTCCCCCAGGGATGCATCGGCCCCAGCGGGATCCACCCCACAGCCCCTCCCGGCCCCTCTCTGCGAAATCCCGCGGCAAAAAGGGGAGGCTGCAGCTGCCCCCTCCCTCCCAGCCTGCCCGCCCGGGACTTGGAAGGGTTCCCGGGGAGAGCAGGAGCTGCGCATTCCCGGCCGCTTATGGCAGAGCACGTGCGCCGTGAATCACGGCTCGGAGCCGGGAACGCGATCGGGGCTGGCAGCGAGTCCGGAACGGCCCAGCCCCGAAGCCTGAGTCACAGCCACGGCGGCAGCCTCCCGGGGCTTGGCCGCGACTGCTGCTGGAGCTGAAGCGGAGAGGGAAGTTGTTCCCCCAGGGAATGTGGGATGAGAAGAGAGCTGGGCGGGGGGGAAGGATGTGCCTCCCAGCTTGGATATGGGATCTGGAGGTGGGATTAAAGGAAATCCCCCCCCAAATGTGGGAAAAGCAGAGTGGGGGTGGGGGGATGGCACAGGCTGGTGAGAGCTGCTTTGGTGTCCTTCCCAGCAGCCAGCACCGGGAAAGGGAAGGATCCAGGTGGATCCTGGGAGAGGGCTGGATTCAGGCCACCCCCAGTGAGCCCTATAATAGCACAGAACCATAGAATCAATCGATAAGGCTGGAAAAGACCTCAGAGCTCATCAAGTCCAACCTCTCACCCAACACCTCCTGACAACTAAACCACGGCTCCAAGTGCCACATCCAAGCCCCTCTTAAACACCTCCAGGGATGGGGACTCCACCACCTCCCTGGGCAGCACATCCCAGTGGCCAATCTCTCTTGCTGGGAAGAACTTTCTCCTCACCTCCAGCCTAAACCTCCCCTGGCACAGCTTGAGACTGTGTCCTCTTGTTCTGGTGCTGCTTGCCTGGCAGAAGAGACCAACCTCCACCTGGCTACAGCCTCCCTGCAGGGAGTTGGAGAGAGCAAGAAGGTCTCCCTGAGCCTCCTCTTCTGCAGGCTAAGCAACCCCAGCTCCCTCAGCCTCTCCTCCCAGGTCTGTGCCCCAGACCCCTCCCCAGCTTTCTTGCCCTTCTCTGGACACCTTCCAGCAGCTCAACAGCTTTCCTGAGCTGAGGAGCCCAGAACTGGACACAGGACTCAAGGTGTGGCCTCAGCAGTGCTGAGCACAGGGCACAAGGACTTCCCTGCCCCTGCTGGCCACACTCTTCCTGCTGCAGGCCAGGATGCCCTTGGCCTTCTTGGCCCCCTGGGCACACTGCTGGCTCCTGTTCAGCTGCTGTCCACCACTCCCCCCAGGTCCCTTTCTGCCTGGCTGCTCTCAGCCACTCTGCCCCCAGCCTGTAGCTCTGCCTGGGGTTGCTGTGGCCAATGTGCAGCACCTGGCACTTGGACTTGTTGAATGCCATCCTGTTGGATTCTGCCCATCTGTCCATCCTGGCAAGGTCCCTCTGCAGAGCTCTCCTGCCCTCTAACAGACCAACTCCTGCCCCCAGCTTGGTGTCATCTGCAAATTTACTGATGACTGACACAATCCCCTCATCCAGATCATCAACAAAGATATTGAACAGGGCACCTTACACCCCCGTGTCACCCCACATCACCTATGTCCCCCACGGCACCCTGCTTTCAAGGAAAGGTGAAAAAGCTTCTCCTTGGGGAGCCCAAACTCTGCCTGCCCCTCACCTGCACAGCCAATGAACCTCCATAATAATTAGCATAATTAATTGCTCTGTTTGAGCAGCCTGGCCCCTGCCCGTGCAACAGGACTGTGCTCCTGCACAGTGCCCCACTGGCACTGTCCCGGTGCAACATCGCAGTGTCCCAGTGCATTGTCCCAGTGCAGCATCCCAGCACATCAGTGCATTTTCCCAGTGCAGTGTCCCATTCCCCAGCGTCCCAATATCCCAGGGCACTGTTCCAGTGCAGTGCCTGAGTGCAATATCCCAGTTCCCCAGCCCGGGGCCTTAGTGCATTGTTCCAGTGCAATGTCTCACTGCGCTGTCCCCATGAGCTGTCCCAGTGCAGCATCCCCGTGCAGCATCCCCGTGTGCTGTCCCTCTGTATCACCCTGTGCCTCGCTGCAATGTCCCAGAGCACTGGGGCGCTGCCGGGTGTACAGCCCCTGTCCCAGTGCACTCTCCTGGTGCAGGCTCCCTGTCCTGGTTAGGGGTCCCGGTACACTGTCACTGCCCCGGTGGTCAGGGTCCCTGCCCCAGCGCACTGCCCCACTTCATTGTTTTTGTGTTCCGGTGCACTGGCATCGTCCCACTGCACTGTCACTGTCCTGGTTCACTGTCCCGGTTCACGGTCACTATCCCCGGTGCACGGTCACTATTCCCGGTGCACTATCCCTGTGCAGGGTCACTGCCCGGCCCGTGCCGGTCCCCACTCTCTGCAGTACCTCCTGTAGCCCACAAGAGGTCGCCGCCGGGTGCGGGCACCCTAGCACCTCTAGGCTGCGTCGCTTCTTCTTTTCCTCCAGCAGGGGGCACTCGGTCCGCGTTCCATCATTGGCTACGGTGCCCGAGGAGAGAAGGGGCGGGGAAAGGGCAGGGCTGCCCCTTTCGGCGAGCTGATTGGACAGGATGAGAGGGGGTCGGTGGAAGGAGGGCGCTGATTGGCTTCAGCGCTTTCCCCCCACGGAGCGGAACACGCACCGGGGCCGGTGTCGGGGCCGGGGCCGCGGCCGCGGCCATGGACGCGGAGGAGCCGAGCTGCGGGGCTCAGTTCCGCGCCGCTGTTCAGGTTATCCAAGGGCTGCCCCGGAGCGGTGAGTGGGGGCCAGGAATGGGGCCAGGAGCGAGGCCGGGGACCGGGCCAGGAGCGGGGCCGGCGAGCTGCCGCGGCCCCGCTGAGGCTTTGTCCCGTCGCAGGTTCGTACCGACCCTCCTATGAGGAGATGCTGCGCTTCTACAGCTACTACAAGCAGGCCACGGCGGGGTGCTGCCAAGGCCCGAGGCCCGGCTTCTGGGACCCCATCGGGCGGTACAAGTGGTAAGGCGCCTTGGGGGGTGCGGGGATGGCCTCTCCGGGGCCGGTTCGTCCCGGCGCTCCCCCCTCACGACTGCCACCGCCCGCAGGGATGCCTGGCACAGCCTGGGGAAGATGTCCAAGGAGGAGGCGATGGCGGCTTACGTGGCCGAGATGAAGAAGGTGGCCCAAAAGGTAGCGGGGAGGAGGAGCGCGGGTGGGCTGGGCGCTCGGTGCTGCGTGTTGCGAGCTGCATCCCTCCCCAGATCATTGACACGGTGCCCATGGACGAGACCACCGAGGAGATGTTTGGGTACTTTGAGCCGCTCTACGAGGTGATCCACGACATGCCCCGGCCCCCGAGTCCTTCTTCAAGAGGAAAGGGGGTGAGTGGGAGCCGCTGTGCCCCGCTTGTGCCCGGCGCATCCCTGACTCCGTGCCGCACTCCTCTCCTCTGGGCTCATCGCTCCTGCTGGTCGCTGCTTGCTTCTGCGCTGGTGCAGCCAACGCCTCCGGGCTCTGCTCTTCCCCAGGGCACCTCCTGCTGCTGCCTGCTGAGCAGGGCACAGGCTGGGCACCACGTCCCCTCTGCCTGCCTGCCATGGAGCAGCTGCAGCTGGGGGGGTGGGTTGGATACCACCAAACGAGAGTCTCCCCAAGTCCTGCAGGCATTGCTTCACTCTGGGCTCTTTCTCTTGCTGCAAAACTTTGAGGCAAGAACTTGAGATCTGGCTTCCAAACAGCTCTTGGCTCGAGTCCCTGTGCTGGGAGCAGGGGATCAGCTCCCACAGAGAGCTGCAACAGGGAGGCTGTGCTTCCTCTTGGCGCTGGCCCACCTCTGGCAGGGCAGGCTCCTACAGGGAGCTTGGGTCATCTGATGTAAACATGGGAACAGGCTGGCCAGTTTGTGCAGCAGAGTGGATGTGGAGAAAGTAGGATTGAGAAATGGGATTACTGGGATCACCTGGTGTTAGAGAAGCTCTTCCCCAGCTCTTTCCATGCCTGCGGCTGCAGCCTCCTGCTGGGAGGTGGCTGGGGACCTGTCCCACCCCGGGGCAGGGTAGTGCTTGGTGAGACACATGCCAGAGAGCAAAGGGCTGGGCCTGGTGGTGCAGAAGGGTGTCTGACACTACAGAGCAAACCTGCTGGCTGCACATCTGCAGGGCTGGCTGTGCCACCTCTCCAGTGGATGAGCTCAGCAGCGGGTGAGCTCTGGGCTGAATCCACAGTGGCTGTGTAAGCCGTCAGCGCTTTGCTCGTGTCAGAGGACTTGCTCCCTGCCTGTCCCCAGGCATCTGTCCCACAGCTGGCAGCTACTTTCATCCCCTGCTTCCAACAAGGACAGCAAAACCAAAGCCTGTGAGGCCTGGCTGCTCCTTCCTGTGGTTGGGCACCTTTGTTCTCCCTTTTGATGCTGAATCCCTTGAAAAGGCAAACAAACCGAATGTATTGTCTCTGGAACAGCAGAGCTGGGTCCAAATTCCTGGTAATTACCTGCTTGGGAGCATCACCCTGAGCTGGTGTCACTTACAGATGGCTCTGGCACTTACACCTGCAGCTGGCAGTGAGCAAGCTCGAGGTGCCTAAAGCAGTGGTCTCATCAAACTGTAGAATGCAGTGGGTTGGAAGGGACCTGCAAAGGTCATCTTGTCCAAACCCCCTGCAGTCAGCAGGGTCATCTCCAACTAGATCAGGTTGCTCAGGGCTCCATCCAGTGTTGAATGTCTCCAGGGATGGGGCCTCCAGCACTTCTCTGGGCTACCTGTGCTACTGTTCCACCACCCTCACTGTGCAGAACTTCCTCCTGATGTCCAACCCAAAGCTCCCCTGCTCTGGTTCCAAACCATTGCCCCTTGGCCTATCACTACAAGCCCTTCTGAACAGCCCCTCCCTGGCTTTCTCCTAGGTCCCTTTCAGTGGTTTAAGCCATTGTGTGTCTGGAGCTGTTGAGTCATTTGTGGTTAAGGTTCTCTAACCCACCTCCAGGTTCTCTGTAGCTGCAGCTTTCCTCACCGGCGATCCAGGGGAGGAAGGGGAAGCTGCAGGGGAGGAGAGTGGCAGGCTGGGAGCCTTCTGGGGCCAGAGGTGCTGCAGGAGGGGAGTCCAAGCACCTTTGGATTTGATTATTTCCAAGGTCAACAGGCTGCAAGGTGTCACTGCGAAGCCAAGTTGTGAATGACCCAGTTCCAGCGGCTCCAGTCAGCAGAGCTTGCACCAGCCTCTTATCCATGTAGGGCAAGAGTCAGAGGCAACTGGAAGCCAGCAATTCAGCCCTTTACAAACAGGCCCAGTGCTGCTCTGCCAGCCCTGTGGGCACAGGGCTCTGCTGCTGGAGACAGGCTTGTCCTGGCACAGGGATGGGAGCCATGATGGTCCCTGAGCAGCCCTGCAATATCAAGAGAGCTGCACTTGTTCCCCACACTGAAGGGCTTCAGCCACCTGGGCTGGGCTAGGGGTGTCCCACAGCCGTGGGTGTGCTGTGCTGGGCAAGGCAGGGATGTGCTGGCAAGGCACAGGCAGGGCAGGTTGCCACATTCCTGCCTAGCCAGGAGCAGAGGGCAAAGTCCCTGGGGGCCACAGGAAACGTAGCTGGGTTTAACCCCAAGGGCTCCACAGGGCAGTGGGCAAGGGTTGGAGCCCTGCCTGGGGGCTGGTGCCTGCTGGAAGCCCTGGCAGGTGGTGCCAGGATGCATTACCCACACAAGGCTGTCCCCAGGCAGTGCTGCTTGCATTGGGCTCTGCTTGTGCCCTGCCAGAGGATGCTGGCTGTCACCTGTCACCCCTTGGTGTTTACCCAGCTGCTGGCCCTCAGCCTGCTGCCACAGGGGGCTTGGGACAGGGCCTCTCTTGCCACCCCTGAGTGAGTGAAAGGGCAGGGTAGATGCTGCCAACCGACTCCCAGCCACTGGCAAACAGAGCTGACCCCTCTCTGCCTTGTGTCTGGAGGCTGCTGGCCAGCCTGGCAGGACAGTGGCCCTGGGTCTGCATGTCCCCAGGCTGTGCTGGCAGGAGAGCAGTGCTGAGCCCACGTTGCAGGAGTCACCTTTAATTCTCTGCCCTTCCCTCCATGCAGGCAGCCAGAAGCAGACAGCTGAGCCCAGCCAGGACGATGCAGGGAGCAGCCCAGCTCTGGAGCCCCCCAAAGATGCCCTGCCCAAGGAGCAGCAGAATGGGCACCATGGGCCAGGTTGGTCTCCCTGGTGTGGCCAGCACCCAGCAGAGACCCTACAGAGGGGGCACTGGCAGTGGGACTGGGCCTCCATCTGCCTACAGAGCTTCAGGCACCTCTGGTCCAGCCCTGCTGGTGCTGCAGGCCTTGCCTGAGTCACAGCCAGCTGGAGCTTTTCCTGGGTGCCATGCTGGATGCCAGGGTAACCCTGGGGGTTTGGTTCAGTGTTGCTCTTCCCTGTGCAAAGGGGCACAGTGAGAAGGCAAAGGAGTTTCCCTGTGGACTGGGAAGACATCTTCCTGGGAGGTCTGTGCTCCTGGAGATGTTCTCCCTTAGCTCCAGCCACATGCACACCTTCCATTGCTCTGGCACCCATGGGGCCAAGCCCCAGTCTGCCCTGTCTGTGCCATGGCAAACAGCCTGGTCCTGGTTTGTCTTGGTCAGCCTCTCACTCCCTTGCCCACCCAGCACCATGTGCCTCCTTGGAGGGCACACGTGGCTCCCCTGGCCTGGAGGGGCCTCACACTGAGCCCTGTGTGGGGTGCTCCAGGGGGATGTGTGTCCCCCCAAGTTGTCCCCTGAGGAGCATATATGGTCCTGGAGCCAGCACCTGTGGCCAGGCTGTGTCCATCCTCACGTCACCCAGGCTGGCAGCGTGCAGGGACCCAGGGAGTGTCCCTGCCCGTGTCCAGGGCATGCTGTCACTGTGGTGGCAGCTGGCATGGTGTGAACAGTGCCTGCTCTCTGCCAGAGCAGCAGGGCCCCGAGCCCTGTTGTGGAGGCTCCTTGCTCTGCCAAGCTCTTGGCACATGGGCAGAGAAGTCCACCCTCAAGTGTCACCACACTGGCACGTGCCTGCCCGTGAACAGAGCACTGCCACAGGGTGGGCAGGAGAAGGGGCATTCAGTCCTTAGCTTAATGGGCATGATCCAGGTGGTGGCAACAGAGCCAGCTCCTTCCTGGCTGTGCCTCAGCTTCCTTCTCCTGCCTGTCCTGGTGCACACAGGTGCTGCCTGCTTGCCAGCCTGTTGCCTTGTGGCTGCACAGAGCTGCCCTGCAGACTGGGCCAGGCTGCAGCTGAGCCCTGTGCTTCCCTTCAGCAGGTGGGCTGGGGCTGGCACTGCCCACCGAGGCACGCCAGGCGGGCATGGGGACCAGCGACTCCGAGGGGATGTGTACTGTGACACCCTGGAGCAGATGGAGCCTGAGCAGGTAACAGAGGGCTGGGGAATGCTGGGCCCCTGCCGCCAGCCCTGCCCTGCCAGCCCTGCTGTGCCCACCCTGCATGGGCAGAGCTCTCTGTTGTCAGTTCTCCACTGTGGCACTGCCACGCCTGCCAGACTCCCAATGCCTGTGGGAGCTTTGTGTCCCTCGTGGAACCTGGTCACTGTCATTGAGGGGAGGCTGAGCACCTCTCAGTGTGTCTCAGCACCACCCATGGTGCCCCTTTTTCCACCAGGACACTGGTGGGCTGCTGGGGCTGGTGTGGGCACCTGGTTTGCACCCCTGCCACTGACTCTGCTTCGGGACGGCTCAGCGGGCACCGGCAGCACTCTGCACTCGAGGTGCCACACAAGGCTCAGCAGAGGCTGTGGGCAGGAGGGAGGATGCTCCTGGCTGCCTGGCTTCTCCCTGGAGCTCTTCTGCCAGCTCAAGCCTGGGCACCTTGCTCCCCTGGGGGAGTTCTGCTCTGTCACCGCCCAACCCGGGCATCGACTGCTGCTGCCGGGGGAGTTTGGCTTCATTCGGCCCCACACGCTCTCCACCACCAAAGCTGCCGCTGTGGGGCGAGGGGGAGAGGCCCTTTCGCTGTCCTGGTGTCCCCTGCTGTGCCCCTGCGGCCCCCGGGGAGGGGAGTGAGGATCTCAGGAGCGTTCTCTCCGCCCGCACAGGCTGGGCAGCCCCTGGCTCCGGCCCCAAACGGCAGCATCCAGCCTGGGCCTGAGCCCCCGAGGCCCCGCGGCGCTGGGCAGGGTGAAGGCGGAAGACTGGAGGGGAGGAGCGGCGCTGGGCTGACAGCCCCTGGCTCCCAGAGAGGTGGGTGCGGGGTCTGGCTCCTGTCTGCCTTCCTGCTGCGCTTCCCCACCTCCAGGCAGCAGGGCTGGGCAGCAGCCTCCCCGGGGGGCAGAGTTGGGCTCCCACGCCCTGGGGTGGGTCGGGCGGTAGCTGCAGGGCGTCCCGAGCAGTTCCCTCAGCATCTCTTGGTCCCCAAGCAGTTTGGTGACCCCTCCAGGCCGTGTCCCCCACGTTGTCTGCCCCCGGAGTGCTGCTAAATTGCCTGCATTTGGGGGTGCCTGTGAGGGGAGCAGATCCCCAGCGCCCTGCACCCAGCCTGTGGTCCCTGCTGCCGACATCCTCACCCCACTGGTGCTGGGGGGCACTGGGTGGTGCTGAGTCGTGGATCCTGGGGACTCTGGACTCCTCTGTGCATCTGGGGACAGCCAGGCCCTCGCAACTGTGCCACTGCAGCGAGAGGACAAAGAGCCTCCTGCCACCCTCCGGGGCTGCCCCGGGTGACTTCCCACTGCGGGGCGGCACTGCCATCCTCACCCCTAGGGCAGAGGGAATGGTGCCACCATTTCACGTGGGCGCAGCCCACTCGTCTCACCTTTATCTTTCCCCCCATTAATGTTTCTGCCAACCCTCCTGGGCTGCTTGACCTTGGGAGTTAACTTGTAACGAGGTCGGTGAGGTGGGGCCGGGCTGTCCCCCGGGGCTGGCGGCGGGGCCGTGCCCGGCCGCCACCGGCAGCGCCGGTTGCATGGGTGTTTGCCAAGCGGGTTTGGGGCCTTTGCCGAGCCCGGGGGCCTGGCACAGCATCCTGCCTGGCATTTGGCACCAGGTGAAGCGAGGTGATCTGTGCGGCCATCGCATCAGTGGGCTGGAGGTCGCCCCCTGCCCTCCGCGCGGTGCCGTGGTGGTTTGTGTCACCGGCTGGACGTGGGCAGCTGGGCAGCCCGTGGGGCAGAGCAGGCACCTGGCAGACTCCGCTGCTGGCTGCTGGGTGAAGGTGCACGGCGGGGGCCGTGCCCGCCCCACCGCCTCTGAGCGGTGCCCGGCTTTGTGCCCCACAGATCTGCGGCCTGCTGGGGAGAGCAGGACACTGGGAGCGGCCCTGAGCTCAGCCAGGGGCTGCTGGTGGAGCTGGACACCCACGTAGCTGGCACCATCCGAGCCTTGCAGGACGACATGCGGCAGGTGCTGGAGCGCCTGAGCCAGCTGGAGGTGCTCACTGCTGCACAGGTAGGCGCCGTGCCATGCTGTCCCGTGCCATGCAGGGACTGGCAGGGCCACGATGCCTGACCCACTGTGGGCCAGGCCAGCAGGGCTTGGCTCCAGTTGCAGCCAGCAGTCAGCCCCGAGTGGGCCAGGTGTGGAGAGACCTCAGGATGCCCACACAGCCCAGTGGGGCAGGGGCTGGTGCTGCTCTGAACCCCTCTGAGAAGCAGGCAGGGAGCTGGGGTGTGGGCAGGGAATTGAGGTGCAGGGAGCTGGGGGTGGGCAGGGAGCTGAGGTGCAGGCAGGGAGCTGGGGGGTGGGCAGGGAATTGAGGTGCAGGGAGCTGGGGGGTGGGCAGGGAACTGAGGTGCAGGCAGGGAGCTGAGGGGCAGGGAGCTGAGGGGCAGGCAGGGAATTGGGGTGTGGGCAGGGAATTGTGCAGGCAGGGAGCTGGGGTGCAGGCAGGGAATTGAGGTGCAGGCAGGGAGCTGGGGTGTGGGCAGGGAATTGAGGTGCAGGCAGGGAGCTGGGGTGCAGGCAGGGAATTGAGGTGCAGGCAGGGAGCTGGGGTGTGGGCAGGGAATTGAGGTGCAGGCAGGGAGCTGCTGTCCTCAGTCCCATCGCTCCTGGGTCCCAGCCTGGTCTCTCACAGCAGCTCTCACTCCTGCCGTTCTCCCCTCTCGGGGACACAGGGTATGGCAGGGGGTGCCCACCCCCTCTGCACCCCAACCCCTCCTGTCTTGCAGGGGGACCCCACTGAGGCTGACCCTGGCCAGGCGCTGGCACTGCAGGTGAGTTGGAGGCACTGCCTAGTGGCATTGATTGCATCATGGCCCTGCCGTCCCGCACCGCTCGGCAGCCCCTGGAGGCTGGAAGCGTAGTGTGGGGAGCAAGGGTCCCTCAGCAGGAGGCAGGTGGCATCCCTGGGGACACATCCTGGCACCAGAGGCGGCAGTGTTGATGCAAGCTCCCCACACGATGACAGATGCCACAAGGACTGCCAGGCGTGGCTGTGGCCTGCTGCTGCCTTCCTCTCGGTGGGGGGTGTGGGGGTAGTTTGAGCACACCAGTGTCATCCTTGCCCCCTTCCCCCACACCACCTCTCTCTCTGTCCCCTCACCAGGCAGAGCTCCCGTGGCCCCTGGCCATCTCCCCCGCACCCTGCGCATCCTGCTCTTCCTCGCCACCTGGCCCTTCATCACCCAGTGGCTGCTGCGGCGCTGGCAGGGCAGGAAGAGGTGACAGCCCCCTCCTGCTGCCACCGCCAGCCCCGGAGCCGGGGGCTGCCGCCGCCCCCTCCTTCCCCGTCCTGCTTGACGCGGGCCGGGGAAGCGCCACCAGGCCGCCGAGGGCATCGCCTCCCCCAGCCACGGGGCTGCCGCGGGCAGGGAGCCCGGCCCCGGGGAGGGGAAGCCACCGCGCACCGCCGATTGCCAGCCTCACTCTCAGGGTTCACCAGCACTGTCGGCACGGCAAAGGGACCGGCCGCCCGTGGGGATCGGGACGTGGGATCACCCCCACGCCCCCGACGGGATCCCGGGGATCCCCTCGCTGCTGCGCACAGACGGAGCTGCCGGCACCGGGTTGGTGGCAGGGGACAGCCTCCGTCCCTATCCCCAGAGCCCGGTTCCACGGAGAGCTTGACCATCCAAACCTGCCTGAATTAAAGTTGCCTTTCCAGTCCAGGCCCGGCTGGCTGTGTCCTGCCGCGGGGAGGGGACAGCTGTCACCAGCTGTGACCCCCTGCCCTTGTCCCCGCGGTGCGCAGGGGGCATGGGGGCACCTGCCTGGTCCCCAGGACCCAAGTTCCCCTCCCACCCTGGCTCCTGTTCCCATCTTTAGGGTCCCCAGCGCCACACGAGGCTGGTGGCAGTGCCACCCCGAACTGGGGGGGTGGGGTAGGTACGGGGGTGGGGACAAGCACAGGCGGTTCCTAGCACCCGTCGCAGCCCCAGGCCTACGATGCTGCCAGGCTGCTGCCAGCACCTCTCTTGCCCGGCCTCGGGGACCCAGCAGTAGTGGCTGTCATCAGGGGGCACTGCTGGGCCCCATCCCCCTGGCCTGGGCAGGTGGTAGCTCCCTGCCCGAGGCGGGGGCTGCTGGGGACCCCTCCATTCGCCACCAGGGTCCAGCAGCGCCGCCGCGGGGGTGCCCGGCAGCAGCACACCTCCAGCCCCGCTGCCGTGTGGCTCGGAAGGGCCCAGCCGGTGCCCGGGGACAGAGCAGGGCCCCCCGGTGCTGCTGCCACAGGGGGTGACACAGCGTCCCCCTCCCGGGGGCTGTCATCCTCCTCGGCCACGGATCCCCCGGGGCTGGCCACGTCCCGTGTGTTTCCAGGCCGTGTGTGGCCGTGTGAGCCATGGGGGTCCCCTTATGCCCCCCCCAGCAGTAGGCTCCTGCGTGCCCCCCCCCAGCCGTGCTCTCTTCCCCAGACCTGGATCCCCCCCCCCCCAATGGCCTCTCCCCCGCCCGTGTGTCCCCCCGGGGTGAGCCAATGGCCATCCGCACCCACGGCTCCCGCACAGCCCCCAGGCAGTGGCCCCCCTGTGCGGGTGGCCCCCCCATGGCCTCCCCTAGGCACAGACCCTCCATAGCCTCCCTGGACCCCTCACTGCCCCCCGCGCAGCGGGCCCCTGCCCCCCTCCGTGGCTCCCCGATGGCCCAGCCCCGCCCCCAGCCCTGTGTCCCCGGGGACTGCTGCGGGGGTGGCATCGACACTGTGGGGGTGGCAGGACCAGGACCGGGGCCAGCACCAGACCCCAGCACCGGGCGGCGCTGCCTGCCCCCCCCCCCCCCATTTCTCCCCACCCCCTCGCGGACCCAGCGCCCGGGAGCGCAGCTCCGCACCGCCCAGCAGCGAGGGCCGCGGCGCCTTTAAGGCGGAACTTCTTCCATCAGCGTTTGTTTACATCTTCCTCCGCGCGGATGCGGTCTCCACACTCTGCGCAGCACCGCGATTCCTCCGCCCACCCTCTTCGCCCCACTCCCGTCCATCCGCGGCCCACGAGGCCTCGCGCCAGCCCGGCCCGTTACAGCCTCCCATGGCCGGGCTCGGCCGAGGCCCGAGAAGTGGCAGCGCGGGCCGGAGACTCCGCCGCGCCTGGGGGACTCCTTTCGGGCCGTGCCACACACCAGCCGCGGGGGGTGCCCAGGCGCTGCCCTCGGCGCGGCCCTGAAGGTCGCAAGGGGGCGCCCCTCCGCGCGTGGTAGCTCCCGGACCCGCCCTAGCCCCTTCGGATTGGCCGTGCAGCACAAAAGTGATGTCCAGTATCACCAATCGCGGCCGCTCTCCTGCAGCGGCGAGGGGCGGGGTCAGCCGTGCGGGACCGCCCTCCGCGCTGGCCGATTGGCGGCGGGGCGGCACCACCCGCGCACGGGGAGCGGTAGCGGCGGCGGCGGGCGCGCGGCGGAGGCGGGGCGCAGCGGGTGACGGCGAGGCGGGGCGGGGCTGGCAGCACGCATGCGCGGGGCGGGGCGGGGCGCGCGCGGCGATATAAGGCCGGGGAGCGGGCGGGGAGCGGCAGTCGGGAGCAGGCGGCAGTGGCGGCGGGTTGAGGCGCGGGGCGGGGACCGGTGGGAGGGAGGCGGCGGCGGCGCGTGCCATGCGCGCGGGGGGCGGGCCCGGCGCTGTTAACCCCTCGGCGACCGGTGGCAGTGACCCCAGGGGCCGCGGCCCCGGGCGGCGGGAGAGGGGGCGGGTGGGGGTTGGCCCCATGCGGCGCGAGTAGCGCCGGTTCCTGAGGGAGCGGAGTTGAGAGCCATGGCCGACGCGGCCCCCGCAGAGCCGCGGCCGGAGCCCGAGCCCCGGGGCGAACCGGAGCCCCGGGGAGAACCGGAGCCCCAGGGCGAACCGGAGCCGCAGCCGGAGCCCGAGCGGGGCGACGCGCCGGCAGCGGACGGTGAGGCCGGGCAGCTGCCGCCCCCGGGGCGGAGGAGGCGGTGGCAGCAGCGACGGCGGGCGGCGCCGAGGGGCGGCCGTCGGCGGGCGGAGCGGCGCGTCCCGGCATGGGCCAGCGGTACCGGTCGTCGGTGGGTCGCACCGAGGAGTTGCCGGTGAAGAAGAAGCACCGCCGCCGCCCGTCGAAGAAGAAGCGGCGCTGGAAGCCGTACTCGAAGCTGACCTGGGAGGAGAAGCAGCAGTTCGACGAGCGGCAGAGCCTCCGCGCGTCCAGGCTGCGCGCAGAGATGTTCGCCAAGGGGCAGCCGGTGGCCCCCTACAACACCACCCAGTTTTTGATGGAGGACCACGACCAGGAGGAGCCCGACCTCAAAACGGGGCTGTACCCGCGGCGGGCCGCCGCCAAGTCGGACGACACGAGCGAGGAGGATTTCCTGGAGGAGGCGGCGGACGAGGACGGGGGCAGCGACGGGATGGGGGGGGACGGCAGCGAGTTTCTGCAGAGGGACTTCTCGGAGACCTACGAGCGGTACCATGTGGAGAGCCTGCAGAACATGAGCAAGCAGGAGCTAGTGAAGGAGTACCTGGAGCTGGAGAAGTGTCTCTCGCGCATGGAAGAGGAGAACAACCGGCTGAGGATGGAGAGCAAAAAACACGGGGGGAAACGGCGGAGACGGCGCGGGTGCGGCAGCTGGAGCTGGAGGTGGACAGGTTGAGAGCCGAGAACCTGCAGCTGCTGAAGGAGAGGGACCTGTCCGGCCAGGAGAAAGACCCCTGCGAGCTGGGGGAGTGACCCTGAAGGGTTTGGGGTGGGGGGTGGGGAGTATAGGGTTTGGGGGGTGGGGTGGGGGTGGGTTTTTACAGAGGTGGGGGTGACACTATACAGCTGTACAGAGACGCCGCGGACCCTTTTAACGGGAATAAAGCAGCTGGGGAGCGGGGAGGTCCCCGGGGGGGGGGGGGCGGGGAGCTGGGGTTAGTCGGGGGGGGGGGGAGGAGGAGGCTGATGTATCTGTGATGGGGTTGGCCTTTTTTTGGGGGGGGGGGGGGGGGAGGTAAGGTGATTTTATTTTGTCTAAACCGAACAAAAAAAACCCCAAAAAACGCCCCAGGAAAAGCTGTAAATCGGCCCCAAACTGACTATTAAAGAATAAATAAATAAATAAATATAGAGGTCTAATAAATTTAATTCCTCCTAACCGGAATGGGTTTGGTGGTGATTTCTAGAGGAGATTTCGGGCTTCCAGGAGGGGAAGAAGTTTTGGGGGGGGTCTTCCCCAAGATGGTTTGTGGTGGTGGTTGGGGAGGAGGAGTTGGAGTTTGCCCACTTAACCCTTTGTATTTTTCTTCTGTTTATTATTAGTTCCCTCCCTTAACCCTTTCTGCTATTCCCCCCCCCCTAGTGTGGGGGTGTCCCTGCCCATGGCAGGGGGGTTGGAACTAGATGATCCTTGTGGTCCCTTCCAACCCTGACTGATTCTATGATTCATTTAACTTCTTTTCCTCACTAAATCCTTTTTTTTTTTTTTTTTTTGGGGGGGGGGGGGGGGGGGGGGGGGGGCTATTTTTGGTTTGTTTTTATCCTCCTTTTAATTCTTCAGTCCTAATTCCGCTCCACGACCTGAAGGAGTTAAAACCACCTGGAGAAGGGATACCGGCTCCCCGGTGCACCACCTCTCAATGCCTCTCTGAGGTACTCCCAAACCAAACACCCCCCACCCCACCCCCCCATCTATTTGTGGGCCTCAAAATGTTGCTCGGGGTTAACTCGTGTTTCCTTCCAGGCTCGGAGGATGCTTGGGCCAGTTTGCTGACATGTGAACAAAAAAAAACCCACCCCCCCACCTCCCTAAATACCAAAAATTAGCTACAAGTGGAAAAGGGGGAGGGAAGGGGGGGGGGAGGAAAACAGCCCCCAAACTTCAAAGTTTTGGAGCAGCCCAGGGAAAAGTTTTGGTAGTCAGCACTTGGCCTGTGAAATGGCTGACGAGGGATGGGGTGGGTGGAAGGCAATGGCTCAGCTGCTGCTGTACCTGAGAGGGGAAGGAGGAGGAGGAAAAGCAGGAGAAGCTCCAGCAGCTGTGGGATTTTTGGGGGGAGGAAATCAGGCAAAGGGGAAGTCAGGGGGGAGCAGAGCCTGCTCTGGAGGAAGTGAAGGGGATCAAGCTGGGAGTGTGGTGATGAAACTTGTGCCAGGGCAGCAGTGGGGTGAACAGCCCCCACCCCTTCCCCGGGCTGCAGTGTGGGGAAGAAAACAGCTCCAGTGTCCAAATAGGGTGAGCCCGAGAGGAGGAGGGGACAAAGGTGTCCCCAGCACTGCTGTGCTTGGGGTGGGCAGCGCAGGTGGGTTGGGGTGACACCGGGGGGCTCAGGGCAGCCCGAGGGACTTGGCCAGGGGCATCAGGCAGGTTTTTAACTGGAGCCTGGCCAAGCCCCTCGGCCGCTGGCAGCCAGGGGGAGGGCAGGGGAAACTGTTGGAGGGCTACTTGCTCAAGAGCTCGGTAGCCGCCCGCGCTCCCTTCCCCGTGCCATGACATCATCGGCGAGAGCCAGCGCTCGGTGCGGCTGCGGAGGGAGGCAGCGCCGGGAGCCAGGCCGGCGGCACGGCCACGGGCTGCGGGTCCGGCGGGAGCCGACTGCCTGGGACGGCCCGGTCCGCCCCGTTCGGCCCCGGCCCTGCTCCCCGGAGATGCCTTCTCCTGAACGAGCTGCTCTGTGTGCCTGCGGGGCAGGACAGCTGCAGGTGTCTGAGGGCAGTGGGGGCTGCACTCCACGGGTACCCGCTCCCAGCACCTGGCTGGCGTGAAAGGCTGAATGCAAGGGAATGTTCGTGGTCAGACAGCACAGCAGCTGTCACACAGTGATGCTGCTCCCAGTTCAGTGCCCCCACAGGGTTTGCTTCCATCCACTTGACCCCAAACCTGTCACATTTAACTCCTAGGAATACATTACTTCGTTTACCTGTAAATGCTGTAACAAAGAGAACTTAACCCCACCCCAAGCCCCCCAAAAGCAGCTCAACAATCAACTCTCTCTGACTCCACCAACTTTTCCTGCTTTATTCCATGAAAATGAGTCTTCATATCAACCAGGTTACCTCTGATGCCTGCTTAGGAGGTGATGAAGTACTGCACAGCCCCATCCCTTGCAAAGGCTCATCCCAGCTCCTGCATCCAGACACAGAGCAGTGGCATTCAGGGACCTCTGAGTGGCCCAGTAATGGACAGGGGGCAGCTTGTTTGTGCTGCTCCTCCCTGGCCTACTTGAGCCTCCTGAGCTCTGCAGCCAGGCTTGGACCCGGTCTGGAGGAGCCAAGCTTGAGTGCAGCTCAGCTGTTTTGAGAGGAACAAATAAAATCTTGGAGATCAGCAGAGATAAAGGTTGGGCAGTGCTGCTGTGATGTGGGATCTGAGGGCAGCAATTAGGCCCTCCTGACGAGGAGGCAGTGTGCTGCCTTGACTGGTTGAGGGCAAGCACCTCCCTGGAGGACAAGGCACCTCCCCAGCCTTTGAAGCACATCTCTTCCCTGCCTGCCACCATTTTGGGCTCTCCTGGCTTATTTCAGCCAGCTGGCCTTTGCTCCAGCTCCACCAGTGAGCCCAGGAAGGCTGCTGGCACAGCAGCACCATGGGAGCTTCCTGATGGGCTGCACAGGGCCCACACCGAGGGCAGTCTGCCTGCCCAGCACTGCCTATCCAGCTGTGGGGCTGAGCAGTGAGGATCTGCCTGCCCAGCACTGCCTATCCAGCTGTGGGGCTGAGCAGTGAGGATCTGCCTGCCCAGCACTGCCTATCCAGCTGTGGGGCTGAGCAGTGAGGATCTGCTTGCCCAGCACTGCCTATCCAGCTGTGGGGCTGAGCAGTGAGGATCTGCTTGCCCAGCACTGCCTATCCAGCTGTGGGGCTGAGCAGTGAGGATCTGCCTGCCCAGCACTGCTTATCCAGCTGTGGGGCTGAGCAGTGGAGATCTGCCTGCCCAGCACTGCCTATCCAGCTGTGAGGCTGAGCAGTGGAGATCTGCCTGCCCAGCACTGCCTATCCAGCTGTGGGGCTGAGCAGTGGGGATCTGCCTGCCCAGCACTGCCTATCCAGCTGTGGGGCTGAGCAGTGGGGATCTGCCTGCCCAGCACTGCCTATCCAGCTGTGGGGCTGAGCAGTGGAGATCTGCCTGCCCAGCACTGCCTATCCAGCTGTGGGGCTGAGCAGTGGGGATCTGCCTGCCCAGCACTGCCTATCCAGCTGTGGGGCTGAGCAGTGGGGATCTGCCTGCCCAGCACTGCCTATCCAGCTGTGGGGCTGAGCAGTGGAGATCTGCCTGCCCAGCACTGCCTATCCAGCTGTGAGGCTGAGCAGTGGGGATCTGCCTGCCCAGCACTGCCTATCCAGCTGTGGGGCTGAGCAGTGGGGATCTGCCTGCTCAGCTGCTACCTGTCCCAGCTGTGAGGCCAAGTGGTGGGAAAAGGCTCAGGAAGGAACGGCCAGTGGCAGCTCTGTGGCAATCAGCCCTGGAAACACTGGGCATGGAGGGGCTTTATGGCTGAAGGGCTTTCATAGTTCCTGTCCTGGGGAAAGGAAGGAATCACAGGTTGGCAGGGACCTTGAAGACCATCCAGTTCCACCTCCCCTGCCATGGGCAGGGACACCTCTGGCTGCACCAGGTCTCTCCAGGCCCCATCCAACCTGGCTCTGAACACTTCCAAGGCAGGAGAAAAGGGGACAGGAACATCCCAGCTGTGGTTAGGGCACACTCTGGCACGGGGCAAGGCAGCAGAAGGGCAGAGCAGTGCCCTGAGAATGCTGCTGGCTGCAAGCAAATAAAAATAGGAAGCAGCTCAGCCCAGCAGCTGCTCACGGCACAAGGGCGGCGCAGAGCGAAACCCAAATCCTGCCCTCTGACACCAGCGTGGAGCTTTGCCCTCCCTCACAGCACAGGGAAGGCTGAAGCAGAGGGGTGCCAGGGCTGACTGGCACAGCAACCCCGAGGTCCTGGCTGTCTGATGTGCCAGGCTGTGTGCAAAGCAAGGACTCAGAGCTGCCGGTGATGCTCCTGTCCTGCCTGCCACCAAACCTGCACCAACTGCACTTCATTTGCTTTATGTCCTGAGGACAAACCTACCCAGCTGCTGGGGGCATCCTGGCCGTCTTCTTGTCTCACAAGAGCAGCACAGCCAGTCCTGCACACCAGGAGGTGCTCACCGACGAGGCCATGGCCAAAAGCCTGGGGGGGGGGGGAGTGGGTGGGTTTGGTCCCATCTGCAACAAACCAAACCCCAGTTAGGGTCAGGCTCCTCGTGTTTGCTCCCTTCCTGCTCCCACCCTACAACACACCCTCTGCCAACCTGGGTAGGCACAAGGAAGCATAACCCTGCTGAGTTTGGCAAAACCAGCTTGAAATCAAGAGCTTCAGCTGTGGGGAGCAGGCAAAGGCACCCAGAGACAAAGCTCCCAGAGTGCAGCATTTAGGAAAACACAAGAGCTGCTGAGTTTCAGGACCTGATAAAGCCAGGCAGGAGTCAAAAAATGCCAGCAGGGCCTTAACAATAAAGCATCTTCTCAAGAGAAAAAACACCTCACCAACCAACCAACAGAACCCCCAAAGCCCAGCAAGTGCAGGCACGTCCAATAATCTGGTTTTTAACTGGGGGACTCCCACATTTGACAGCACAATCTGTACTTGCACCCAAAGCCTCCCAAAAATCTCACTGTTTGCCATCTGAACCAAGTGCCACTAATACCAGGGGATGAGCTGGCATTATCTGCCTTCTAGCAGAGGGAAGGGGAAGGCAAGCCGAGGCTGGGGGGGGGGGGTGGGGGGCGCTCAGCCTGCAACACCGAAGCAAAGCAACTCGGCGGCCAGGGGCTTCACCACCGGCCGCCCCACACACCCCCTCAGCAGGGCAGGCCAGGCACAGAGGCTGCTCTCACTCAGCTCAGGAACTCAGCAGTGCTGAAGGGGGTTAAGAAAAATAAAAAAAAAAGGAAAAAAAGGAAAAGCTTAGGGGGAAAAAAAAAAAGAAAGAAAGAAAGAAAGAAACAGGCTTTTCTTGCCATGGAAAAAAAAATCCCCACTGGGTTCTTTCCAGCAGCCAGAGGAGTGGCTTTTATAACTCAGAGACAAGGTTCGCTCCAGTTTATTATCAGCTCGAGAAGTTACCCCTTGTGCCCTGGCAACAGGCAAAGGCTTTTGTTTTTAAGAGTCTCTCCCCAACGCCACGGCAGTAATTGGTGCCTCTGCAGACAGCAGTGGGCAAAGGGAGGCCATATTAACCGTGATCCACCGGATCCAGCCCGGGAGAACCCCCTCTGGGGAACCCGGCCGTGTTTGGAGTGAAATGTGTGGAACAAAGGATTAAATCCGAGGGATCGGGGTTTGGGTTGTTTTTTCTACCCCCACCCCACCCCCACCCCTCCCGACGTGGTGCGGTGTGATGGCATGGAGGACGACGAGCTGCTCTCACCCGTCCAGGAAATGGGTTTCCTAATCCAAATTTCACTTCCAATATGGAACTGCGCTGTTTTTTCCTCCCTTGGCTCCCGCTGGGGGCTGGGGGTGGGGTGTCAGGCAGACACACCGGCCCTGCGGGGAGCTCGGGCTGCTGCTGCTGCCCAGCAACGTTCAGACACTGGGTAATGCACGGCTCGCTGCGAAATGCCCCTTCCAGTCCCCTCGCCCAGCCCCTCCTCCGGCCTCGCCGCTGGGCGCAGCCACGATGCGAGAACTCGCGGAGCCCGAGGCAGGGCAGGCTGAGGCGGGCCGGGCCGGGCCGGGCCTTCTCCCGTTCCTCTGCGCACTCAGACCCAGGGAGGAGGCCGCGGAGTCCCCAGTCGAGACCACGGCGAGGTGTTAAGACTCCACCGGCTCCAGACGAGGAGTTCCCGGCAGGGGATGGGCTCCCCCGTCCGCGGAGCCCTGACCGGGGAGCGGCCGGTGGCAGGCGCGGCGTCGCCGCCCACCTCAGGGCCGGCAGGGAGACCCGTGCTGCGCTCCCGGGGAAGGGGAGGCCCGGCTGGGCCGCCCCGCGCTCTCGGCTCGATTCCGCCGCGCAGAAGCCCCCAGCGCCGGTCCCCGGCCGCTCACGACCTCGCCGCGCCGCGTCCCCCCGCCTCCGCGGCGGGCACCTAGGCCCGGAGCCGTCCTCCGCGCACACAAAATGGCGGCCGGCGCTCCCCCATCGCCCGCTCGGCCGCCATAGCCGGTGCTTGGGCCCTGCAGCTCTTCCACCAATGAGATGGCGCCGTGCCGCTTGCCTGACGGCTCGGCGTAGCCAATCGAAGCGAGAGTCGTGAAGGAAGGGGTGGGGCGCGCCCTCGCCGCGGGCGATCATGGGGGTTGTGGTTCTCTGCCCCGGGGCGGTGGCGCGGCGGGGGTGGCCGTGGACTTGCTGTCCCATGATGCCGAGCGGCGCGTTGCCATGACGGCGGGCGGAGCCGCCTGGTGGCTGAAACGGGGGCCGCTCCCGGTCCCCGCTCCGGGCCCTGCTGTTGATGCCCCCTGCCCCGGCTTGGCCCAGCCGCCAGCGCCTTGGGGGACCTAGCACTGAGGCTTCCATTGCGGCGAAGTGAGCTCCCACCTCCCGCAGACCGCTGATATCACAAGGGGCCTTTCAGGGCGGGGGGAGCGAGCGCTGCGGGCCCACCCTGGAGCCCCTCGACGGGGCGGTCGGGGCTCGGCGGGCTCCTTGGAGGAAGGTTTTGGCAGGGATGAAGACATGAAAATGTGGGCTTGGGTGCTGCCCGGCGGTGGCCCAGCTGGCCGAGGCGTCGCTCGGGCGGCCTGTGCAGGGTGTGTGCGTGTGTGTGTATGGGGGTAGCTCCAGGAGGGTGCCTGTCTCGAAAGGTGCTTCCCGGAGCACAGAGGGGGACACCAGCTCCAAGGGGGGTGCTCGGCTCACAAAGGGTATCCTGGTTCTAAAGAGAGGTGCCCGGCTCAAGGCCTAGGCCTTCCAGAGGCTGCAGCTTAACTCTTTAATGCCCCTCTCCTCCTTCAGAGCTGTCCCCGGATGGCAGTGGGCAAACAATGATCCCAATCCCGGTCACAGCAGGCACGGGTGGCAGTTAGCAGACAGGGCTCCCCGTGGGGAGCGTGGTCCCCTCAGCCGGCACGGTGAGAGCTGTGTGTGCTGGGGGGAGGGGGGAGGTGGTTCTCACCCCAAACTGCTTCCGTGCCCAATTCCGTCTCTGCCAGCTCTTAACTCCCAGGGAGAGCCTCGGCTCCATCCTGGTGCTCAGGGAGAAGAGTGAGCCACGGAGCAGCCCCGAGGAGCTTTTCCCAGCGTCTCCCTCAGATTCTGCCCGAAGGAATGCTTCCTCCCGGGCAGCTCCTGGGTGGCTGTGCTGTGGGTGTGGGGTTTTCAGTCTGCAAGCATGCAAGGCAGTGCTGTGTATGGTGGGGCTCAGGACATAAAAAGGACAAAAGTAATACATTTTGCATATACACCCCCCTCCCCCCAAAAGGAAGAAATAAAGAGAGGCTCTGCATCTGAAGGCAGACATCTTGGACTCCCCTCGTTCAGACGAGCAGGCTGAGCCCAGACTGTGGCCCTCTGTGATTTGGGAGAGAACGAGGCAGGGGATTGGCCTGGGCAGCCCCTCGAAGCTTTTTGAATCGAGTTCTGCTGTTGTGAAAAGACAAAGAGTTGTTTTTTTTTTTCCTCTTCTGGCCCAGTAAACCCCAAATTCATAAACACGATACCCACAGCCCCCTCCCGGGGCCGTGGTTGGAGCGAGGGGGAGGTTCATGGTGCTGAATGTTTCCCAGCTGCAGGGTTGGTTGGTGCTGGAAATGGCCTGGCTGTTCCTGAATGGGAAAGGGGATGTGGAGGTGTAAACTGGGCTGAATCTTGGGATTTGGGTAGGGGGAGGAAGGGGAGAGACCCAGCACTCCCACTCTGACTCCCCCAGTGCAACCCTGCTGTAGGGGGGGGGGGGGGGGGGGGCAATGAGGGGCAGGAACTCTTTTTGCTGAGACGTGGGGGTGGGGTGAAGGAGGCTTGGGGGGCGTTGGTGCCGTGCTCTGGGAAGTGAGCTCCACAGTGTCACCCCTGGAGCAGGACTGGGTGCCCCCAGCAGTGCTGGGGCTCTCCCTGTTCCTGGCAGGCACAGTGCCGGGGCGGCAGCGCCAGGCTGTGCTGGGAGGCGCAGGCAGGGCCAGCAGCCAGCGAGAGGCCCAGGCTTGCTCTGCTCTGCAGTGGTGGTGGCAACGGCTGAGACAGTGCCAGGGGCCCTGGAGCAGCTTCATGCTTGCTCTAAGGGTTTTGTCCCTGTCCCTTCCCTGCCTGGGAGATGCTGGGATCTTCATTAGGGAATAGGAGAGAGGCAGAGCCATGCTTTGTATGAGGCTCCTCAGACATGGGGACTCCTTACTCCCCCTTGGCATACCCTGAGCTCACAGTGAGTGTTCTCCTGGGGTGGGCTCAGCTCTACAAGCCAGAGGACTCCTATTTTGTGTCTTTCTTTCTGTGTCAAGGGCAAGGTTTTGATACCTATGATGTTGGCAACTCAAAGGCACCAGGGTTTCCAACTAGTGCACGTGGGGTTTGGCTCCCTGCGTGTCCCATTCTCAGGGGTTTTGTGCCTTCAGAGGGTCAGAGCCCCACCACAGCCCCCTTGGTCATTGGTGTGGGTACCATGGCCCCCCCTCACCTGCTCCTGCCCTTCCCTTGCCTGCTGTTGCCCAAGCAGAGCTCAAGGCAGGGCCATGGAGGGGTTTCCAGAAGCAGGGGAGCAGCCCTGGTGTGCTGATAAGCCACATCTCCTGGGGTGTTGAACTTATCTGCCAGCCCACGGCTGTCCTGGCACAGCCACGCCACGAGTCAGCCGGCGCCCAGCTCCGGCCCCTCGGTCACTCCTTCCGTGGTGCGCCGAGCAGCAGGGCTGGCCGTGGAGCTCTCCGAGGGTGCCATGTGCCACTCTGGGACCCATGGGCTTGCAATCCTGCTCCTCAGGGTGCTCTCTGCACCGTGCAAGCATTGTCAGTCCTGTTCCTGAGCTGCTGGAGGAACAGGCTGAAGGTCCCAGCAGTGCTGGGGGCTCCAAGGTGTACAGAGGAGCTGGAGGCATTGGCAGCCGACCCCATGCAGGGACAGGCTGGTCCCTGAGCTGCTGATGCTGGAGGGGTTTTGTGGTTTTATAGCTCCAGACTGATTTCCCCCCCACCATGTGCTTAGAATCATAGAAGGGTTGGAATGGACCTTAAAGATCATCAAGTTCCAACTCCCCTGCCATGGGCAGGGACACCTCCCACTCCAAGCCTCATCCAGCCTGGTCTTAAACACTTCCTAGGGACAAGGTGTCCACAGCTTCTCTGGGCAACTCATTCCAATGTCTCACCACTCTTATAGTAAAGAACTTCATCCTCATGTCACCTGCTGGTGATTTCCAGCTGTGTTTTAGCCTCCTCCACGCCCCCGTGGTGTCCAGCTGAGCACAGGGAGTTGGGTCTGGGTGCAGTCATTGCCTGCTCTGGCACCCATAGGTCCGCTGCCTCTTTGTGGCACCCAAAAGCCTGGGTGTCATGACCCTTTCCACGCCTCTTAGGAATATTTTAGGGACATCAGATGTTTGTGCAGCCTTGATCTTGCAGAACTGGCCTCCCGTGGGCTGGCAGACCTGGCTGGGTGTGCCCCCAGGCTCTGGGCATGTTTGACAGGGGGAAAGTGCCTCTGACCAGATTTAAACTGGTGACACAGGAGATGTCTCCCTCCAGAGCAGATCTGGGCCTGGATCTGCAGTCAGAGAGAGTTATCACACCACAGGCCCAGGATAGAGCTGCCCTGAATGAAGCTGGGTGGCTGCTGGGCTGGCTGGGGCAGGGAGCTGCTTGTTGAGGCCAGCCTGAGCTTGAGCAAAGCCTTGAGCAGCTGGGGCAGGGGTGGGGTGAAAGGATCCAGCGTTGGCACTGAGCTCTGCAAACAGCTTTGCAGCCCTGGATCTGTCCACAGCCCAGACCCAGCTGCCACATCTGTGCCCCTCCTGGCATCAGCACAGCCAAATGGGTGTCATGGGCAGAACCACTGGGAACAGGTTGTCTGAACGGTGCTCTTGGGTGCTCTTGGGTGCACCCACAGCCCTCTGTATGTCCCCAGGACACCAAAAGCCCAGCCTGTGACCCCAGTGCAGTTTGCTCTGCTCTCTTTCTCTCTTCAAGCCAAAGCCAATTGAAACATGCCCTGGCGCCAGCATGGCTTTGCCACCCACTTCCCACAGCCTGACCGCCCAGTGCCCAGCTGCCAGCACTCAGCACTTCAGGATCCACTTCCCAGCACCCAGCTCTCCAGCACCCATCATCCCAATTCTTAGTCCACCTCCCAGTGCCCAGCACCCAGCTCCTGAGGACCTAGCTCCCAGCATCCATATCCCAACTCCTCAGTTTCCAGCATCCCAGTGCTCCCAGCACCCATCTACCCAGCACCCAGATCCCCAGCACTTGTCTTCCAGTGCTACCAGCACCTTGCATCTACCAGGCCAAGGACCCAGCAGTCCCAGCACCCAATTGCCATCTCCCAACGCTCCCAGCATCACACAGACAGTATCCATCTCCCCAGCACGCCAGATCCCAGTGCTCCTATGTCCTAGCACTTTCAGCACCAGAGACCCAGCTCCTTACACCCACCAGCCAATGCTTCCATCCCCCACCTCCCAGTGCTCGCAGTGCCTATCTCCCGGTGTTCCCAGCCCCACCTCCCAGTGCTCCCAGCACCCCCTTTCCCCCGGAGCTGCCAGCGCCCCATTCCCCCAGCGCTCTCAGTACCAAGCTGCTCGCACTCGCCCCGGGCGCAGAGGGGCGCCAGAGGCGGCCACGTGTGTCCCTCGCTGGCCCCGCCCAGTGCCCCGCACGCGGCCCTGGCCCCGCCTCCCCACGCTTAGCCTCGCCCCCAGCGCGTGCACAGCCGGCCCCACCCCCGCCCGGCTCACGCCGAGCCTGGCCCCGCCCCACGCCGAGCCTGGCCCCGCCCCACGCCGTGCCTGGTCCCGCCCCACGCCGAGCCTGGCCCCGCCCCACGCCGTGCCTGGTCCCGCCCCACGCCGAGCCTGGCCCCGCCCCACGCCGAGCCTGGCCCCGCCTCACGCCGAGCCTGGCCCCGCCCCCGCCGGTGCCACCCTCGCCGCGTGTGTCTGCGGCCCTGTGTCCCCCGCGGCTCCGGGCTGCCCTTCTGTCCGCTGGGCTCTCCATGTCCCTCTAGTCCCCCTAGTCCCCCATGCCCTCCTGCTTCCCTTCTGTGTCCCCACAGCCTCTGTGCCCCCCCCCCGCCCCCTGTCTCTACAGGGCCCCTGTGTGCCACTGCCAGGTCCCCCTGTGGCCCCCAGGTGTTCCCAGGCCCTTCTGGGTCTCACGTGGCTTCCATGCGCCCCTGTCCCTGGTGTTCCTGTGTTTCTTGTGTCCCTCTGTATCTCCTGTGTCCCCCATGTCCTCTGTGACCTCCGTGCTGTCTGAATCATAGAATCAAACAGGTTGGAAGAGACCTCCAAGATTATCCCGTCCAACCTGTCCCCCAGCCCTATCCAATCAACCAGACCATGGCACTAAGTGCCTCATCCAGGCTCTTCTTGAAGATCTCCAGGGACAGCAACTCCACCACCTCCCTGGGCAGCACATTCCAATGGCAAATCTCTTTCTGTGAAGAACTTCTTCCTAACATCCAGCCTAAACCTCCCCTGGCACAACTTGAGACTGTGTCCTCTTGTTCTGCTGCTGGGTGCCTGGGAGAAGAGACCAACCCCTACCTGGCTACAACCTCTCTTTAGGGAGCTGGAGACAGCAAGAAGGTCTCCCCTGAGCCTCCTCTTCTGCAGGCTAAGCAACCCCAGCTCCCTCAGCCTCTCCTCACAGGGCTGTGCTCCAGGCCCCTCACCAGTTTCATTGCCCTTCTCTGGACACCTTCCAGTACCTCAACATCTCCTCCCCATCTGCCCTCCATGGGCTATTGTGTCTCCCATGTCCCACGCCATCCCCAGTGTTCCCTGCTTCTTGTGTCTCCTCCATGTTTTGCTTCTCTGCTGTCCTCTGAGTACCTCACTGTGCACCCCATGTCCCCCCATGTCTCCATGTCCTCCATATGTTCCCCCCCGTTCCCACATGCCTGGCCCCAGTGCACACGAGTGCAGTGTCTCCAGACGATGGGGAGTGGGGACTGTCCCCACCCCGCAGTGTGATGGGGAGCAGGAACTGTGTCCCTCCCCGGGGTCCTTGAGCTGTCCCTCAGGCACAGTGGGGTCATGGACAGACCGATGCCCAGACCCCAGACCCAAACGAGGTGACCCTGTCCCCCTGACCCCCAAGCCACGCTGTCACCCAGCATCAAGGCCTGCCGGCTGAGCCCTGTGGCGACACTGTTTATTGTAGGACCTACAAAAGAGCAGAGGCAGCTAAATCCACCCAGAACCCAACACAAAGGGGGCCTGACTCAGCCCAAAGGCCAGGGGGCTGCCTGGGGTAGGGGGTGAGCTGGGAGTGGCCAGTGGGGCACCCAGTGGGGGAGGATGAGCGGGTTTGGGGTCGAGGGGGTCACCTGGAAATTTCATCCTGTCTTTACTGAAGGCTTCCTGGAGCGGACAGGGGCAACTGGATGACCCAAGCAGGAACCCATGGGTGCCCAGGAGTGAGCACTAATGATTAATCAATTATTCTAATGACCTAATTATTTCCATAAGGCACAAGATGAGGATGGCCATGGTGGCTAACACACCCTGGGACATTTTGGAGGGGGCCACCATCCCCTCCAAAGGTGTGACAAAGGGCCAGGGGCTGGTGGCTCTTAAACGAGGCACTGCTGGTAATGAGGTTCGTTTTGCAGCTGGAAGTTCCCTCCTGCTTGGCCCTCTTTGGGCTGACTCTTTTGTCTTAGCTGCTTAAAATCTTTCTATTTTCTCCTGATGTTGATCTTCAGTTCCAGGGGATGCTCCAGAAGGTGAAGTCAAAGGGAAATCTGAGTTAGAGCTTGAAAACCAAACGCTGACACTGGCACAGGCTGCCCAGGGACACTGTGGCTGTCCCCTCCCTGGAGGTGTTCAAGGCCAGGCTGGATGAGGCCTTGAGCAAGCTGGGCTGGTGGGAGGTGTCCCTGCCCATGGCAGGGGGTTGGAACTGGATGATCTTGAAGGTCCCTTCCAACCCAAACCCATTCTGTGATTCTCTGTGGGCTTGAGGGAGGCTGAGCCAGGCTCTGCTCCTGCAGGAAGTAAAGGCTGGAGCAGGATAACTTCTGATGCTGAGTGATGGAGGGATGGAGCCGGGAATGGATGTGTTGTTCCAGACCTGGTCTTGGCCCCTGAGCCACTCATTATCCCCTTCAGATGCCAGGAAAAAGAAAAGATCTCTGTCTGTTGGTGGCAATAAAAAGGAAATAACATTGTGATTTCTTCTGGAGGTGCCTGCAGACCCATGGGAGGAGCTGCTGGGTGACTGAGTCTGGATGGTGCCCAGGGTGGTGGCACTTCACTGCATGGGGTCACCCAGGTGCCCCATGGCGTCTGCAGGGGCTCTGTGCTGATGCCATGTGGGTGTCCTAGGGATGCAACTCTCCATCCATGGGGTGGGAGGCAGCTCCCGAGGGATCCACCCTCCAGCCAAGCACTGGCTCCTGCCATGTCCTCGCAGGGCTGGAGGGTGCTGCCACCCCTCCGGGCAGCCCCCGGACCCCAAATCTTTCTTCCCCTCCTGCCCCTTTTCTGCTCACTTTTGCTGCTTGTCTCCAGGCCCAGCACCAGACCAACACTGACATCAAGTGGCTGCTGGGATCCCTCGCACGCCTGGGCCATATCCTGCTTCTCCCTGCGCTGGGAGCAGCCCAGTACCACCCGCATGGCCTCATCCTGCCCTGGGGAGAGGCCCGGAGCCAAGCGAGGTCAGGAGCCATGGCCAGCGGTGCCAGACATCAGAGCCATGGCCAGCGGTGCCAGACATCAGCCAGGTGCCCATCACCCCTCAGCAGGCAGGCAGGATAAGGCCACCATCATCACCATCATAATCCCACTGCCTGTCCCCAGCCAGGCCACGGCCGTGTCCTGCTCCTGTCCCCGGGGGCAGTCGATATCGCAGCGGGGTCGAGCGGAGCGCAGCGACAGCATCCCCGGGCGGGGAGCAGCCAGCGCCGCCCTCACCCGCGGGGTGCTGACGGGACCCCCTGGCCGCGGCACCCCCATCCCGCGGCTCTGCCTCGCCCGTGGCAAGGTGACGGTGACCGGGTGCGCGGCGAGGCCAGGCTGGCCCCGCCACCGCCCCGGCGCTGGGGACATTCATCCTCGACAGGCTGCCGTCCGCCCTGGACTTTGTGCCGAGCGTGGGAGCGGTGACAGGGACAGGGCTGCCAGCGCCGGCAGAGCCCCGCGGCAGCTGCCGGCCCCGGCTGCGGACAGCAGGTAACCCCGGGGGATGTCCCCTCTGCTCGGGAGGTGCTGCGACACAGGGCTCCTGGGGGAAGTGGCTGCCCCCCGCAGAGTGCCACTTCCTGATCCCTGGGTCTGGAGGCAGCTCCGGGAGGAAATCACAGCCTGATTCCCATGGCGATTCCCATGGAAGCTGGGGAAACTGAGGCACAGCAGCACCCCGAGGGCCAGAGTGGCTCCACAGTCCCACTCTTGGGGGAGAAAAGCTGGAAAATCCCATTTTAGCTCCAAGCTGCTAGGCTCGGAAGCCCAGAGGAGTTTTACAACTTGCCCTTCACCTTCATCTTCATCCTGGTTTCCCTAAACCAGGAGCTGAGCTCTACCCAGGGAAGCCCAGGGTGGGTTCGGGTACAGTGATGGCTCTGGTGGGATATTGGCTGCAGGTGGAGCTGGGAGCAGGTGTGGGTGTTGAGCCCCTCTGCAGGAACCCACCCATGGGTGGGGAAGGAGGTGGAGGTGTGCTGGGGCCGGGCTGATGGTGGATTTAGCTCAGGAGAGGCTCCAGGGTCTGGCTGCCTGTGGGAGAGCTGAGCTCAGCTCTCTGCTAGGTGAATGAGGTGTTGGGTGTCTGCAGGTTCCCTCCTTGGGGTTTCTCCAGCCAAGACCCCACACTGCAGACCCATGGCCCAGTTAAGTGGGGGGTTTGGGGGTTTGTGACTGTGGGGCTGGGCACAGCTTGGGGAGGGCTCAGCGATGGTGCTGGTGGTTGTTTATCCCCCAGGTCCGGAAATGCTCCGCTGGGAAGGAAAGGGAGGGGAGAGCTGGGGCTCTTCCCAGTGCTGGGCCGGGAGGGATACTCCTGGCTGAGCCTTCAGACTGCCCTGAGACACCTCCAGATGCGTAGTCCTAGTGGTCTTTAACCCCCCAGCATCAGCTCTCCCTTCCAGCTCCTCGGTGGCTCTGCAGTGACTGGGAAGAATCCCTGGGAAGAAACCTGCTGGTGGCCCCTGGGACAGGACAGGGTCAGTGACAGGTGGGTGCTGTGGCTCTTGGGTTGGGGTTCAGGTGCTGCTGCTTTGGGTGTCATCTCCCTATTCTCCCAGCTGGTGCTTGGCTGGAGGAGGGAGGGGACATCCCTAAGGAAATGGGTCCTTTGCCCTAGAAGTGTGGCTTTTCCTGGGGATTTCCTGGCTGATGCAGGCTGGGACAGAAGGCAAACATCGGCTCTGAGCCCAAGGCACCGCTGGGGGAGGCTGTCCCTGTCTGAGAAGGGACCATATGGGGTTTGGCCCCTGGCTGGGTCTCTTTGGATCCCACAAGACGTCAGCTCTTGGGTGGGATGGGAAGTGTGGCTGGAGGTGGAGAGATGCTGGTGGTCTCCCCTGGCAGGGAGAAGGCTTTGGGCTCTGGAGGTGGCATCTGCCTCAGCACCCCCTGCACAGGGCTGCTGGAAGCCTCAGGGCCTCAACCAGCTCTGGTCCCAACTGTGCTGGCACCCAGTGAGGAGCTGGTGGCACCACCATGTCCCAGGCAGAAGGTATGGCTGAGCCTTTGAGATGTCTTGGGGGAGGTGCAGGGGGCCCCGGCACCGGTGTGACCTCCCCAAACTGACACCGGTCTCCATCCCACCCTGCTCAATGGCCTTATTTCCTGTGGATTTTTGATCCTAAAAGCACCTTTTGCCCCAGATGCTTGATTTTTCAGGGTGCTGGGCTGCTCCAGAAGCTTCTGTGGCAGCAGCTCCTGCCCCTGTGCCCACGTGGGGAGAGTGACTGGACTGGGATGGAACGGGCTGGGCACAGAAATAAGCACTCGAGAGGAAGTGCAGGCAGCTGGTCCCCAAAGCATGAGGGACCCCTGCATGGACCTCTCTGCTCCATCCCTCCCAGAAGGCAAAGAGCCCTTTGAATGCTGCCATGTGGTCATCAACAGCCGGGAGAAGGTCTCGGATGTGTACACGCAGCTGGAGAAGCTGGGAGAGTGAGCGAGGACCCCACATCCCTCCCGCCTTGAGGGACGGCCCGTGGCTGTCCGTGGCGGTGGGGATGGCTTCCTCCATCTCTCCTCCTTGCTGTGCCCCAGGGGGAAATTCGGGAAGGTGTACAGGCTGCAGGAAAAGGCCACTGGCAAGGTCCGGGCTGGGAAATACTTCCGGACGCGGACGGCTAAGGAGAAGGAGGCGGCTCAGGCCGAGGTGCGGCTCATGAACCTCCTGCACCACCCCCGCCTCGTCCAGTGCCTCGCCGCCTTCCAGGGCCCTGCTGAGCTGGTCATGGTCATGGAGTAGTGAGTGCAGGGCCCAAAGCCAGGTTTGGGGTGGTGGGAACGCTGCTGGGCTCTGCCGGGGAGAACGCTGAGGGCGGGAAGGGGTCCTGCCCCGTGGGGCGCTGGCATGGGGGTGGATGGGGAACCTGCAGAGCCTGGGGGTATGGGCAGTGGGATGCTCCCAGAGTGATGAGTCTGAGCTTCCTGGTGGGGCTGCTTCTCTTCAGAGTGGGTGAAGCTCAATGTGGTCTTCAGCACCTTGTCCTCCCCCAGTGTGGCAGATGTGGGGTGTAGGATGGATGGGGAATATGTAGTCCTTGGTGGGATCATAGAATCACAGAATGGTGCAGGCTGGAAGGGACTTCCAAAGCTCATCCAGTCCAACCCCTCTGCAGTCAGCAGGGACATCCTCCCCTAGATCAGGCTGCCCAGAGCCCTGTTCAGCCTCACCTTGAATGTCTCCAGGGATGAGGCCTCAACCACCTTCCTGGGCAGCCTGTTGCAGTGTTCCAGCAGCCTCGTAGTAAAGAACTTGTTCCTAATATCCAATCTAAATCTGCTCTGCTGTAGTTTGAAGCCATTGCCCCTGGTCCTGTCACTGCAGATGCTTCCAGATTGCTGAGGACGGGTTCCTTAGTGGGGTTTCTCCCCCTCAGGGCTGGTAAACCTCAGTTTCCAGCACCTGGTCCTCCCCAGTGTGGCATGTGGGAAGGGATCCTGCACTGTGGGATACTGACGTGGGGCAGAGGGTGGATGGAGAACCTGCAGAGCCTGGATGGTGAGATGCTCCCAGAGCATGAAGTCTGGATTCCCTGGTAGAGCTTCTCCTCAGGGCTGGTAGCCCTCAGCAGGGTCTGCAGCGCCTTGTCCTCCTGCAGCGTGGCAGGTGGGGAGCTCTTTGAGCGCATCGTGGACGATGACTTCGAGCACACAGAGCCCAGCAGTGCCCAGTACATGAGGCAGATCCTGGAGGGGCTGCAGTTCATGCATGGCCAGGCCATTGTCCACCTCGACCTCAAACCTGAGAACATTGTCTGCGTCAGCCCCGGCAGCCACTGGCTCAAGATTGTCGACTTTGGCTTGGCACGGAAGCTGGGTGAGCACGAGCGGGGGCCTGGGGTGGGGGCTGCCACTGTCACAGGGGCCTGGGCAGGCTCAGTGTGTCAGCCAGCAGCTTGGCATCCTCCTTCCCGTGCCTCTGGGACAGGCAGCCCACATCAGCACCCTTCCTGCTGACCAGAAGATCTTCTGGGGGAAGCTGCCTGTCCTCAGTCCTGCCTCCAAGGTGGAGACCCCGAGACCCTGTTGCTGTGGGTGTGCAGCATCCAGAGGTGCTCCAGGAGCATCTGAGGGACTTGTGATGGATCCCAGACCTTCACCTGGACACTTGTACAATCAACAAGTGCTGGTGTGCAGAATCAGGGAGTCATTTAGGTTGGGGGGAAAAAAACCTCCAAGAGTATCAAGTCCAACCATTAACCTACTCTACCAAGTCTACCACTTAAACCATATCCCCCAGCACCACATCTCCATGGCTTTTAAACACCTCCAGGGGTGGTGACTCCACCACTTCCCTGGGCCAAAGCTGGGCAGCCCTGTCAGTGAATCTTTTCCCCCCCTACTGTCCAGCCTGGACACCTGCCCCAGGGAGGTCCCAGCTGGACACTTGCTCATCTTCTCTGCAGCTCCAGGCAGCCCTGTGAAGGTGCTGCACGGCACCCCTGAGTTCATGGCCCCAGAAGTGGTGGCCTTTGAGCCTGTGGACTTCGCCACGGACATGTGGAGCGTTGGTGTCATCTGCTACATCCTGTGAGTGGTCTCCCCCTGTGCTCAGCACTGCTGAGGCCACCCCTTGAGTCCTGGGTCCAGTGCTGGGCTCCTCAGGTTAGGAAAGATGTTGAGATGCTGGAAGGTGTCCAGAGAAGGGCAACAAAGCTGGGGAGGGGTCTGGAGCACAGCCCTGGGAGGAGAGGCTGAGGAGCTGGGGTTGCTTAGCCTGCAGAAGAGGAGGCTCAGGGGAGACCTTGCTCCCTCTTGCAGGGAGGTTGTAGCCAGCTGGGGGTTGGTCTCTTCTGCCAGGCAAGCAGCAGCAGAACAAGAGGACACAGTCTCAAGCTGTGCCAGGGGAGGCTCAGGCTGGAGGTGAGGAAGAAATTATTCATAGAGAGAGAGATTGGCCCTTGGGATGTGCTGCCCAGGGGGTGGTGGAGTTCCCATCCCTGGAGGTGTTTAAGAAGAGACTTGATGGGGAGCTTGGTGCCATGGTTGAGTTGATTAGATGGAGTTGGATGATAGGTTGGACTTGATGATCTAAAGGTCTCTTCCAACCTGGGCTGGGCTGGCTGGGGCTGAGCTGTTACTGATGTCCTTGTGCCACCTCCCCAGCTTGAGCGGGGAGTCCCCATTCCAGGGGGACAATGACATGGAGACCCTGAGCAACATCACAGCTGCCCAGTGGGACTTTGAGGAGGAGACCTTCTCAGAGATCTCTGAGCAAGCCAAGGACTTCATCAGCCAACTGCTGCAGAAGGACCCCCGGTGAGACCGGGGGGGTGGCCGTGGGTTGCTGAGCTGGGCTGGGTTCTGGGGTGGCAAGAAGATGCTCCACGGGGGTCTTCCCAGCAGCTGAGGGGGTGATGGTGGAGGAACACCTCCATGAGCACTTTGTCTGCCCCCAGCCGCCGCCTCTCCAGCGCAGGGGCTCTGCTGCACCCCTGGCTGCAGCACCCCCAGGGGCCCAGCAGCACCAAGCTGCTGTCGAAGGAGAGGATGAAGCAGTTCCTGACGCGTCGCAAGTGGCAGGTACCTGGGGCTGGCTCTGGTGGGGCTGGGGGCCGTGGGGCTGGCTCTGGTGGGGCTGGGGGCCGTGGGGCTGGCTCTGGTGAGGCTCACTGCTCCTTCTCTTTATTTTTTTCCCCCCCAGAAAACAGGCAAAGCTCTGCTGGCCCTCAACAGGTTGACTCTGCTGTCCCAGAACCCAGAGAGGAAAGCATCAGAGGCTCAGGATGAGGAAGGTGATGGCCCTTGAAGCATCGTCCCCAACACACTCCTCCAACCCATTCTCTTTGCTTTGTCACCCCCAACTCCTGCTCCTGAGCAGCTTCCTCCCCCTTTGATCCAGCCTGCCCTGGGGCCACCAAACACCCAGGCATGTCCCCACTGTATCGTTTGTGCTCCTGGCCAACTTCAGTGTCTCAAAGTCCTCTCTATCCTCCCCCCCCCCCGCAGGGCTCTCTCTGATGTAGCCTTGGAGCAGGCACATTCTGCTCTGCACAGCTGGAATCTGTGGAATCCAGAACTGATTCCATGGAACTTGACCCATGGGTGTTACATCTGCTCCTCCAGTAGAGGAGGGAGGTTGAACTTGGCTAGATCCTCACTGTCCTCTCTGTCTATCTGCCCACAGACCTGAGCTGCAACCCAGAGGAGGACCAAGCCTCTGGGTGTCAGCTCAGAAGAGGTCCCAGCTTCCCAGAGCTGCTGACAAACCAGGAGGAGGAGGAAGGTGGGAGCCCTGCAGCTGCAGGAGAGGCAGAGAGTGGTGTGGCTGTGCCACCTTAGTCCTGGACCACCACGGGTGGCTGGTGAGAGGGGATGGAAACCTCAAACAGCTCACTCCATGATCCAGCCAGCCAGGGGCAGACCCAGAGCCAAGAGCTCCTCTCCTATGGGTGGTCACTTCGGGGTCCCATGGTGTCTCTCTGCTGGTGTGGGGACAGCAGGCATGGCAGCAAGGGACCAGAGCTCCTGCCTGTAGGACCAATAAAAGACTCAGGATCTCTGCACGGCCTCTGCTGCTCCTTTTTTTCCTCCCCTGGAATCGCTGGGAGGGAGGGGAAAGAGCTGCTCGAGCTGTGCCCACCCCTGGGGAGCTGGTACCAGGCTTTCCCCTCCAGTCTGGGCACCTACTTTTGTGTTCTCCAGGACAGATTCTGGCCCTGGAGAGAGGGATTAAGTGGGGGCAGGTATAGCAGCAGCCCTTGGTGGCCTTCCCCTGTCCTGAGACCACAGGCAGGGTGAGCCCTGGGGGGTTGTGGTTTCTCCCTGTCTGGGGCAAAGGGGGCTGGAACACCACAGAAATTGCTGCGTGGCTTCCACCCTCCTCCTCAGGAGCTTCCTTGGGCAAAAATTCGGCTTTGGAAGCCTCTCTTCAACAGGAAGTGCCCAGCCCTGCCCCTGGGGCTGCCGGGGGACCCCTAGCTCTGGGGCTGCCGGGGGACCCCTAGCTCTGGGGCTGCCGGGGGACCCCTAGCTCTGGGGCTGCCGGGGGACACCAGGCTGAGCATGAAGAGGTGAATGGTGTCCTGGGCTGCATTAGGGGTGAACTGCCAGCAGGGGGAGGGAGCTGACCCTTCCCCCTTCCCCCTTCCCCCTTCCCCTTCCCCTTCCCCCTTCCCCCCCCTTCCCCCTTCCCCCTTCCCCCTTCCCCCTTCCCCCTTCCCCCTTCCCCCTTCCCCTTCCCCCTTCCCCCTTCCCCCTTCCCCTTCCCCTTCCCCCTTCCCCCTTCCCCCTTCCCCCTTCCCCCTTCCCCCTTCCCCCTTCCCCCTTCCCCCTTCCCCCTTCCCCTTCCCCCTTCCCCCTTCCCCCTTCCCCCTTCCCCCTTCCCCCTTCCCCCTTCCCCCTTCCCCCTTCCCCCTTCCCCCTTCCCCCTTCCCCTTCCCCTTCCCCCTTCCCCCTTCCCCCTTCCCCCTTCCCCCTTCCCCCTTCCCCCTTCCCCCTTCCCCCTTCCCCCTTCCCCCTTCCCCCTTCCCCCTTCCCCCTTCCCCCTTCCCCCTTCCCCCTTCCCCCTTCCCCTTCCCCCTTCCCCCTTCCCCCTTCCCCCTTCCCCCTTCCCCCTTCCCCCTTCCCCCTTCCCCCTTCCCCCTTCCCCCTTCCCCCTTCCCCCTTCCCCCTTCCCCGCTGTGAGGACAGGCTCAGGGAACCGGGGCTGCCTGGCCTGCAGGAGCAGGCTCAGGGAGGACCTCAAAATACAGCAATAGCTGGAGGAAGGGTGCAGAGAGGCTGGAGCTGGGCTCCTCAGTGGCACCCAGGAGCGGCACCAGAGGCTGTGGGCACCGTGTGAAACACAGCAGCTTCCTTCTGAACCTCAGGAAGCACTTTTTAAAGTGGTGCTGGGGGTGGTGCAGGGAGGTTGTGTGATCTCCATTCTTGGAGATACTAAAGGGCAGTTCAAGCGTAGCCTGGGGCACCCTGCTCAAGGTGGCCCTGCTGGAGCAGGGGCAGAGACTGGATGACTTTCAGAGGTTCCTCCCAGCCTCAGCCACCCTGTGAAAACCTACCTCCCGTGGAAGCTGGGCTGGGAGCTGCTCTCCAATGCCAGAGGGCCTGTAAAGGTGCCCTGGTCGCAGTGGTCCTGCCCAGTGCCAGCGTGCAGCCATGTCAACTAATGCACATCTGAGGCACAGCCTCAACCATCCTCTTCCTTTTCCTCCCCCAGGGCCATCAGAGGGTAGGAGGACAGTGGTTGTGTTTTTTTAACTAAACAGACCCAAAGCCTCCCACTCTCAACTGCGGTGAGGACAGAGCTGAGAGCTCAGCCCAGGAGCGCTCCTGGGACACGAACGAGAGGAGCGCTACCTCCCAGGGCTGCTGCTGGGCTGGCGAGGACGAACCCGCTGTGAAGAGCTTGCTGAACCCTTCAGGCAGCTGAGGGCCACCGTGGCAGGAGGTTTCCATATCAGGATTTGCCTCTGCTGCCTCCAGCGCTGGCAGAGCAGCTGGGAGCGCCTGCGGTGCCCCCTGGCTGGGGGACTTCAGGGCTCGTATCTGCTTTTCTGTGGGGTTAAGTGGGAGAGCTGCTGGCACCTTCCTGTCCTGCCGTGGTGGCAGTGACTCTCCAGCTGCTGAAGCTTTATCAGCACCCAGGCCTGACTGGAATGCTTTTGTGGCAGAAGCCTGTTCCTGTTCACGACATCCCCAGCTGCTGGTCGCTGCTGGGTGCATCTGACCACGGGAAACAGGAGGCTGAGGTCTCTTGCTGGGGCTGTAACAGGCTCTGGCTCTGCCCAGGACATCCTGGTGTCTTCCCTTGTTGGGAACAGCAGATGCTGCTTGAGAAGGAATTTTAGAAGCTGGTGGACAGGATTCTAGGTTCACATCCCTAAGTCCATCTCCTTAGAGGTATGTGAGGTGGAGCCAGCTGCCCAAATATCTTTGTGGGGACCTCACAGAATCACAGAAACATTCAGGTTGGAAAAGACCCTCAGGCTCACCAAGTCCAACCCCAGTCAACATCTTTCCTCAGGTTAGGAAAGATGTTGAGATGCTGGAAGGTGTCCAGAGAAGGGCAAGAAAGCTGGGGAGGGGTCTGGAGCACAGCCCTGGGAGGAGAGGCTGAGGGAGCTGGGGTTGCTTAGCCTGGAGAAGAGGAGGCTCAGGGGAGACCTTCTTGCTCTCTGCAACTCCCTGCAGGGAGGTTGTAGCCAGGTGGGGGTTGGTCTCTTCTGCCAGGCACCCAGCAGCAGAACAAGAGGACACAGTCTCAAGCTGTGCCAGGGGAGGTTCTGGCTGGAGGTGAGGAAGAAATTCTTCATAGAGAGAGAGAGATTGGCCACTGGGATGTGCTGCCCAGGGGGTGGTGGACTCCCCATCCCTGGAGGTGTTTAGGAAGAGCCTGGATGAGGCCCTTGGTGCCATGGTTGAGTTGACCAGATGGTGTTGGATGATAGGTTGGATGTGATGATCTTGAAGGTCTCTTCCAACCTGGTTTATTCTATTCTAACCCAGAACCCTACTCTACAAGGTTCACCCATAAACCATATCCTCAAGCACCACATCCAAAGCGCCTTTAGACACCTCCAGGGTTGGGGACTCCACCACCTCCCTGGGCAGCACATCCCAGTGCCTGGCCACTCTTGCTGGGAAAAATTCTTCCTACTGTGCAGTCTGAACCTACCCAGTGGCAACTGAGGCCATTCCCTCTTGTTCTGTCACTAATTACCTGTGAGGTGAGACCAGCAGCAGCCTCTCCCCAACCTCCTTTCAGGTAGCTGTAGACAGCAATGAGGTCTCCCTCAGCCTCCTCTGGTTCACACTAACCATCCCCAGCTCCCTCAGTTGCTCTTCATCAGATTTATTCCCCAGGCCCTTCCCAGCTTCCTTGCCCTGCTCTGCTCTCACTCCAGCACCTCCACAGCTCTCTTGTATTGAGGTGCTCAAAGCTGAACACAGTACTCAAGGTGTGGCCTCACCAGAGCTGACCTCCTAACAACACTGAGGCCACCTGGCTGTTCTGCTTGCTTGGCACACTGTAGGTCATTCCTCACAGGGAGGCTCTTTGACCTTGGGTCCCTAATGGCCAAAGGAGTCATCCCCTGACAGAGCTCAACTGCTTTCCTTCCCTGCCTCCCATCTTTTCAGCAGGAGAAGTGGATTCCAAGCTGCTTAGCAACAAAGAACTTCTTCACTGTGAGGTTTGCAGAGCCCTGGAGCAGGCTGCCCGGAGAGGTTGTGGAGTCTCCTTCTCTGGAGACTTTCAAGACCCATCTGGATGTGTTCCTGTGTGACCTGTGCTGGGTTTTATGATCCTGCTCTGGCAGGGGGTTGGAATGGGTGATCTCAGGAGGTCCCTTCCAACCCTTCACATCCTCTGATCCTGTGAAATAAGCAAACCTATTCCATATTCTCTCCATTGCATTTGTTTTCCCTTCCCTGAGGAACTGAGAAGGGAGACTGGGGAAGCCCTTTCTCCTCCCCTGTTCTCTCTTTCCCCATTGTTCCCTGTTCCCCTCCCCCTCCTCACCTCTCTTTTCCCATTATTCCCTGTTCCCCTCCCCTGCTCACCTCTCTTTTCCCATTATTCCCTGTTTCCCTCCCTTGCTCATCTCTCTCTTCCCATTATTCCCTGTTTCCCCCTCCCCTGCTCACCTCTCTTTTCCCATTATTCCCTGTTTCCCTCCTCCCCTCTTTCCCTGTTCACCTCTCTTTTCCCATTATTCCCTGTTTTTCCTCCTTTTCCCCCCTGTTTCCCTCATCTCTCTTTCCCCATTATTCCCTGTTTCCCTCCCTTACTCATCTCTCTCTTCCCATTATTTCCTGTTTCCCTCCCCTGCTCATCTCTCTTTCCCCCTACTCCCTGTTTTCCTCCTTCCCCAGGCCCTCAGCTTGCACTCATCCCTTGGGAATGCCTCGGAGCTGCAGCTGATAAGCAAACAGCCGTTGTGTACAATCGATCCCTTGATGAGCCACCTACCAGCTGACCTTACCAAAATATTTCTGCTTGGGAACTCTGTTTATCTTCCTCTGTTTTCCAAACTCCTCCCAGCCCTGAAGCTCCACCTCCCAGGGCTCCAGGCGTGAGCTTTGCCTCGGATCCTGGATTGTCACAGAGTCACTGCATGGTTTAGGGTGGAAGGGACCTTAAAGTTCATCCAGTTCCGGGGGCAGGGACTCCTCCCACCAGCCCATGTTGCTCAGGACCTCATCCAGCCTGGCCTTCAACACCTCCAAGGAAGGGGAACATCCACAACCTCCCTGGGCAACCTGTTCCAGTGTCTCCTCACCCTCACTCTCAACAATTTCTTCCTCATCTCTGGTCTCAATCTCTCCTCTCCCAGCTCAAAGCCACTGTCCCTTGTCCTGTCACTCCCAGCCCTTGTCCCAGAGTCCCTCCCCAGCTCTCCTGGAGGCCCTTCAGGTACTGGGAGGCTGCTCTAAGGTCTCCCTGAAGCCTTCTCTTCTCCAGGCTGGACAGCCCCAACTCTTGGAGCCTGAAAAAACTGATTTACCCAAGCAGCAGCTGCTTCACAGGCAGAAGACAAAAGGTTCTCCTCCTTCCACTGCTTCCCAGGGCTTGACACATTAAAAGGTGCTCTTGAGGAATGAGTGGACTAAATGAAGAGCAGAGACAGACCTGAGCCTCAGCACAGCCACCCAGAAATTCAGCGGCGCTGAAAATAGAAATCCAATCTCAGCAGCTCAGAGGCAAAGGAATTAACATCTTGATCCATCCATCAAGAAGTTCTCTTGGGTTGACCTTCACTTCAGCCACAGAGCTTCAGAGCAGGGCCTTGAGCCATCACAAAACCTCCATTATAGAATCATAGAATTCACAGCTTGCATCAGGTTGGAAGGGAGCCTCAAAGGGCATCTTGTCCAACCCCCCTGCAGGCAGCAGGGAGACCTCCCACTAGAGCAGGGTGCCCAGGGGCCACGCTGAGTCTGATCTTCAAAGTCCACCAATGGACTTCCTGCAGGTCAGCTCTGTCTGAGCAGCACTTGTGCTGATTGGGTTGGAAAAGCCTTCCAAGCTCATCCAGTCCGACCTTCAACCCAACACCACCACGGCCCCAAGTGCCACGGCCGCAGGTTTCTGGAGCACCTCCGGGGATGGGGATTCCACCACCTCCCTGGGCAGCCTGTGCCAACCCCTGACCACTCTTGCAGTGAAGAAATTTTTCCTCATCTCCAACCTAACCCTCCCCTGGTACAAGCTGAGGCCATTTCCTCTCCTATCTCCTAGTACTAGGGAGAAGAGACCAACCTCCACCTCACTGCAGCCTCCTTTTAGGCAGTTGTAGGGAACAACAAGGTCTCAGTGAGGCAGAAAGGAAGAGAAACGCCCCTGAGGAACCTTAAGAAATGGTTCCCTCCCTATCCCAGATGCCCCTTGGATGTACATGAGATGGGGGTCAGCTTTCCAAACAGCCTCAAGCTTCTGGAGCTTAAGCCTTCAGTGCCAAGTTTCTCATCTTGGGTCTGTTCTGAGCGGCACAACTTAGGTCTAAGGTATGGCTGAGGAACTACTGCCTGGGCAGCTCTGACACCAAGGAATGGGATTTATTTGGGGCTTGTTTTTAGGTGAAATGACAAATTCAGGAGGGATAAACCCAGAGGAGGTGTGATGTCCTGCCTGAGAGGTTTCAGTGAGGTGAAGCTGATCAAGAGAACGAACCTAAGCCTGACCTGGAGCCAGCATGAAGATGGAAACTCAGTAGAGCTCTGGGCTCGTAATGATGACAATTGCTTGAGTCATTTTGAGACTGGGTTTGCTTTTTGGCTTCTTTCTTGTCTTCCTGGTTTAAGGTCTCTCAGAGCAGGAAGTGAACAGCTGCTGTGGGCTGTCAGGCAGAAGCCTTCACGTAGCGCAGGCTGAACACAAGAGAGGAGAGGAGAGAAGCAACAGCTGCAAAGTTCAAGGAGGAGAGAAGCTGTTAAGTGGTGGAGGACCATCAGTGACACCCAGGTTGTGAAGCAGTTGTCTCAGCAAAGACCCCTGGGTGAAGCAGGCTGGCCTCACCTCTCAAAGGACCTGGCCAGCTGCCAGCTAGGGCAGGAAGCTCTTTGTGGTCGCAGGAACTCACCAATCGTCACCCCAAGGATGAGCCACGCGTGGCTAGCCCAAGAGAGGAGGAGATAAGAGACACTAATTCCTCCAATCAGGGGACCACAGGCACTCTGCCATCTCTGGAGACATCTCAGTCTCTGGGGTTGAGATGAGAAGCGAGCAGGGTGCTCCCCAGCCTTGTCCTCCTGGAACTGCTGGTGCAAGGACCACTCTGTCCAACTTGCACCAAGGAGTTCCAGCACCCCAAACCCCGGTGCTGGGCTCCCTCTTTGCACCTTGAGTGGTGCCCGTGGGCATCAGTGCAACCCCAAACCTCTCAGGAAACCCCTCCCCTTGCAAAGGTGGTGGTGGGGGGCACAAACCCTGTCCTCTCTAGTGCACAGCCCCCCTTTCCTGCCCTGCTCTCACAGCCTTCCTCCCACCCCTGCAGCCCTCACTGTGGCCAGGAGATGGTACCCTCAGCCTTGGCCCTGCTTCTCCTGGGGATGGAGAGCCTCGGCTGTCCCTCATGGCAGCCCCATCCTGCCCAGCCCTGCCTGCTGCTCTCATTGCACTTGTTCTTGGCATGGGACATCCCACCCCAAGTCAGGAGCGACCCAGTGGGGCCTCTGAGATCAAAGCCTGGCCCAGTGGGCAGCCTGAAACCTGGCCTAGTGCCCATCTCCCACCAGGTTTAGTCCATGCCGTGTGTCCTGCATGTGGGGGTCTCCACTTCTACCCAGCGTTCCCCAGCTGGGATATCAACCCTGATGCTTCCCACTGGGAAAGGTCCTTACACCCTTTCCAGCTGTGGTCAGGAAGGTGCTGTCAGCGTGGCCATGGGTGCTCTGGCAGCACCCTGGTTTCACCCTGGCATATGGGTGGGATGTTCATGGTGGGATCCAGGCCATGGGGGTCCCCACAGACCTCCTGCCCCATTGCAGAGCCTCATCCCTGGCATGGGACCTCTCTGAATGAAGCCCTGGTCCTCATGCATGGTCCTGGTGACATCTGCCCTCTTGGGCACACCTCTGGGGCAGCACTGGGGTGTCCATCTCTGACCCTGCAGCAGGTCCCAGAGCTGCCCCTCGACAACCAGGACCAGGGAATGGAACACCGAATATTTAATGAGCTACAAAGGTATAGTTTAATGAGACAAAGAGATTCCAGCTGTCAGCTGAGCTTTAGGAAAGCAGAACCATCCCAAATGTGGGTGACCCCAATTCTGGTGCTGCTGAGCTGCCTGCGGCTCCTCTCTGACCTCCCAAAGCCCTGGAGATGGTGGGGAGGAGGATGTGGCATCGTGCCATGGGCAGCTGGGGAGCTGATTGCAGCCTCCTGCTCGTGTTGCTCATCCCCAGGCCAGGGTTTGGGCTTGCAGAGGCCAGCAGAGGTTGGCAGAACAGGTCGAGCACGTTCCCCTGCCCCTGCAGTGCCTCGGCAGGTCTTGCCCAAGAGGAGATGCCAGAGAGCCGGATGGATGCTGACGGCTGGCCTGGTGCTGTGTGGTAGCTTCCAGGCCATAGCAGATCCCATATGGGATCAAGGATCCCACCTAGATCCATTCTCCATCCATCCCTCAGCAGATCTCACCCCAGATCTTGAACATCAGCAAATCTCAGTAAAACCTGTGGAACCATGGAGTGCTTTGGGTGGGAAGGGACCTGTGAAGCTCATCCAGTCCAACCTCCTGCAGCCAGCAGGGACAGCCCCAGCCACAGCAGGCTGCTCACAGCCCCACACAGCCTCCCCTGCACTGGTGCCAGCCAGGGGGCAGCTCCCAGCTCTCTGGGCAGCCTGGGACAGGCTCTCCCCACCCTGTGCCAAACATTTCTCCCTTCTCTCCACTGTCAAGCTCCCTCTTGCACTTTCCAACCATCCCCCTTGGCCTGGCCCCTCAGGCCCTGCTCAAAGCTCTGTCCCCAGCTCTCTGCTGGGCCCTTGAAGCACTGCAAGGCCACCAGAAGCTCTCCCTGGAGCCTTCTCTTCTGCAGGCTGCCCAAGGCCAACTCTCTCAGCCTGGCCTCCCAGCAGAGGGCTTCCAGCCCTGCCAGCACTGCTGTGGCCTCCTCTGGCCCTGCTCCCCCAGCTCCCTGGCTGTGCTGAGGGCTCCAGAGCTGCCCCAGCCCTGCAGGGAGGTCTGAGCAGAGCACAGCAGAGGGCAGAATCCCCTCCCTGCCCCTGCTGCCCACACTGCTGGGGCTCAGCCCAGGCCAGGCCGGGGCTGGTCTGGCAGTGCTTGGTGCTGGCTCCTGTCCATCTTTTCCCCCCAAGCCACAGAGCTGCTCTCCAGCCCTTCACCCCCATCCTGGATTGTTATCAGAACTTGCTCTGATGACCTGCAGGACCTTGCGCATGGCCTTGTTGGAGCCGCTGAGGTTCACGTGGTGCCACCTCTCCAGCCTGTCCGTATCAAACCTCACTAACTCCTGCTGAATCTCCCCAAACCTCAGTGGAACTGCTTTGTGTGCTGGGCACAGCTGGCAGCCGTGGGCATTGCTGCTGCAGCGGTGGGAACCCTGAGGAGCTGCTCTGCACGGGCAGGGAGCAGGCTGGAGCTGCACATGGATGGGGTGGCTCCAACCCCAGCTGCACAGGGTGGGTGTTCTGCAGGTGATGTGTGCTGCAGCAGCAGCATGGATGCCAGCGCTGGGTCCGTCCTCACGTGCCCATGGCACCCCTGGGCCAGGTGGTTCTGCGCTCATAGAATCACAGAATGGTAGAGGTTGGAAGGGACCTCCAGAAATCATCGAGTCCAAGCCCCCTGCCAGAGCAGGGTCACGCAGGGCAGGGCACACACATCCAGATGGGTCTGGAAAGTCTCCACAGAAGGAGACTCCACATCCTCTCTGGGCAGCCTGCTCCAGGCTCCAGCACCCTCACACCAAAGAAGTTTCTCCTCATGTTGAAGTGAATCTTGCTGGGTTCCAGTTTGTGTCCACTGCCCCTTGCCCTGTCCCTGGGCACTACTGAAAGGAGCCTGGCCCCTTCTCGACACCTTCTTGACCCTGGCTGGTGGGAGGGCAGCAGCATGCCAGGCCATGAGGCACGGTCCCTGGCAGGGTCATTGTCTCCTGCCCATGCATGCCAGCCCTGTGCCCACCCCGGGGACCTGGGGTTACACAGTCCAGAGGTCCCTGCCCAGTGCATGCCCAGGGGTGTGAGGAGTTTTGCTTGGCCTCAGCTCCTCTCCTGGGGTGGCCAAGTTGAGGAGGGGAGAACTCAGCACCTCCTGGATGCCAGCACTGAGCACCTTGGCCCCTGAGAAAGTACAATGAAATAATGGAATGGAATGGAATGGAATGGAATGGAATGGAATGGAATGAAATGGAATGGAATGGAATGGAATGGAATGAAATGAAATGGAATGGAATGGAATGGAATGGAATGGAATGGAATGGAATGGAATGGAATGAAATGAAATGGAATGGAGTGGAATGGAATAAATAAAATAAAAAATAAAATAAATAAATAAAATAAAATAAAATAAAATAAAATAAAATGCAAATAAAATTAAATAAAACTAAATGAAATAAAAATTAAATTAATTACATTTAATAGTAACATAAAAAGTAAAATACAAAGTAAAATAAAGTCATAAAATGAAAACATTTTGAATGTCAACACAACAAATGTTAAAGTAATAGAAAAATCAAAGCAAAATAACAAAAAATTAAGAATGAAAAAGCCCCTAAAATGTAAATAAAATTTTTAAAAGCAAAGTAAAATTCAGAAATCAAAGTGAAATCAAGAAATCAAAAATTAAATTATATATAGAAAGTGAAATAAAATAAAAATCAGATGCCAAATTAATGTACATTAAAGATAAAAGAAGGTCATAATGAGTGCTTAAAAAGAAATGAAATAGACACTGAGTAAGATAAAAATGCAGCAAGGCAAAAGAACAAAAGGAAAAATAATCAAAAGGAAATAAAAAGTGGGGAATTAGAAATAAAAAAAAATCAATAACAGAATGAAATAAGATGTAAATTAAAAAAAAGAAAAGAAAATAAAAACCAAGGTATTAACCCCCCTGAGTGAAATAAAAATAGAACAAAATCAAAATGAAAAGTGGCATTTAGCTGAATAAAGGACTTGGATGTAGATGAGGAAATGAAAGGGAATGAAAATAAAATCAGAGGAATGAAATAAAATTAAATTGGAAGTAAAAAATAAAAGAAGAAAAAAAAATGAAGTAAAAACAAGTTAAAAGAATTTTTTAAAGATAACAAAATAAGATAAAATAAAATGCAATAAAAATAAAATAAAAGTAAAATTAAAAAAATAAAATAAAATAAAATAAAAAAAATAAAATAAAAAAAATAAAATAAAATAAAATAAAATAAAATAAAAATAAAATAAAATAAAATAAAATAAAATAAAATAAAATAAAATAAAATAAAAAAATAGAATAAAATAGAATAAAATAAAATAAAGCAAAATAAAATAAAACAAAGTAAAATAAAAAGAAAAGAAAAAGAAAGCAAAATAAAATAAAATAAAGTAAAATAAAATAAAATAAAATAAAGTAAAATAAAATAAAATAAAATAAAATAAAATAAAATAAAATAAAATAAAATAAAATAAAATAAAATAAAATAAAATAAAATAAAATAAAGTAAACCAAGAAGCGACGCCCCCGAGGCAGCAGAACCCCCGGGCAGCGCCGGGGCAGGACTGGGGGCGGTCGGTACGGGGCTGCCCCGTGCCCGCCGCTCACCGCAGCGCCCCGGGGCGGGGGGATCCTGGCAGGTGCGGGGCGGCCCCTTTCGGGCCGGTTCTCGGCGGGCCCGGCCCTGGGGCGGGGGGGGGGGCGGGGCTGAAGGCGTTCACCGCCCGAGAGCGCCCCGGAGAAGTTGCGAACGGCGCCGAGCAGCAGTCGCGGAGTCGGGGCTAGGGGGTGTTTCAGGACAAACCGCCCCCGGGCAGCCCGCAGCGCTCCGCCATGGGCAACGCGGCCGGGGGCTGGAAGGGGGGCACGGCGGGGCGGGAGCAGCGGGAGCAGCGAGAGCAGCGCGACCCCCGGCAGCCGGGCCCCCCCGAGCACCGTTACCGCCGCCGCCCCGCCGCCCGCCCGGCAACCCATGCCCGGGGCCGCCGAGCTGGAGGAGCGCTTCGGCCGCGTCCTGGTGAGTGGGGCTGGGGGGACCTGCTGCGAGGGGCTGACACCCCAGCTTGGGGGGGTGCTGGGGAGGGGACGACTCCTGCTTCGGGGGAGACACCCCGGAATCTTGGCCAGGCTTTTTATTATTGGCACTAATAGCATTATTAGCAGCATTATCAGCATCATTATCAGCATCATTATAATCATATTTTCACTATTATTACTATTATAATAATTACTACAGCCCCTTGCTAGCGGATGCTGGTATTCATTATCTTTATTAGGATGTTCATCAGCATTATTTCCTTATACTCGGTTTAAAATTGCTTATTAATTATTATTTTATTACTGACACTAATTTCCCCTCTCGTCCTGTCCCCCCCGGAGATGCTCATCCCTTCCCCGGGGACATCCCCCACCCGGTGCCACCCCTCCAGGGCTCCCACAGTTCGGGGGACCCAGCCCTGAACTCTTGGGGTGTCCCCGGGGACACTCGGCCATGGCAGGGGCCGGCAGCGTGCCGCAGGCGCCCGGTGCTGCGGATGGCCAATGCTCGTCTCTTCCTCCTCCTCTTCCTCCTCCTCCTCCTCGCTGCCGTTCTTCCCGAGAAAGCCACCCGGGCGCTGCCGGAGCCGCATTCCCAAGGGATGCATGGATGGATGGATGGATGGCAGCTCCTTGGAGCGTTTGGAGCTGCGGGAGGTCGGCTCCCGCTCCGCTCGCCGCTGTCCTTGAGCAGGGTCGGTTGGCAGTGACCTTCGCCAGGCCGGCCGCGGTGCCACCGGGACACGGCTCCATCCCGCATCCCAAAGCTGCTCCTTGAAGGAGCTTCACGCTGGGAGCTGGGGGAAAAAAGCCCCAAACCCTCGCTGCTTTTAATGCCTGGATCCGCGGGAGATGGAAGCCGTTTGGTTGCCGGCCCGGTGCCGTGAGAGGCTGCCGGCAAATCTCGCCGGCTGCCGGTACGCCGGGATCTGCTGGCCGGGATCCACCATCCCGGCCCCGAGCGTTGGCTGTTGAGAAGGATTTCATCCGGTGGCGTTTAGAGGCTTATTTAGGGATGGGCACCGCGGCCGCTGCCGCCGGCAGCTCTGCTCGGCACGGCTGCGGGGGATGACGGTGAAGGGCTTGGCGAGCCCCGGGTCCGCACGGGACCCCCAGAGGGGGGACTTGGCTATGGGACACCCATCAGCTTGGGAGTGCAGGGCTGGTGGAGTGGAGTGGCAGTGCCTGTGATGGCTCCTGGGTGCTGTGCCAGTGGCGGCAGCGGGGGACGGGTGGCTGGGGACCTCAGGGTGCTTCCGCTGCTGCTGCTGCTGTGAGGCCTCAGGAAACAGAGCTTGCAAGGGGCTGGGTGGGGGCAGGTTGAGAATCCTAACCAAAAAATGATGGGAAAAGGGGAAAATGATGCTGCAGATGCCCTGTGCCTCCTGGACCTCCTCCATCCCGAGGGAAAGCCCTTTCCTGGGAGCTGGGGGCAGCCAGGGGCTGGGCTTGGGCCAGACGGGAAGCATCTCTCTTGTGAAATCCACTGTCCCAATCTCGCTTCCTCCTTGCGCAGGTTCCCTTCCCCCTGCCCACGGCCGGGGGCAGCAGGGACCCCTGGGGGAAGGGGAGGAGGGGGTCCCTCCGCTCTCACCCACCCAACCCCACTCCTTGACTTGGGATTCAACTTTTCTACCTCCTGAGCTTGTGAGGGCAGTGAGGGAGCCGGTTGGGAGCCTGCCAGTGGGGAAGATCCAGATCCAGCAGGTTGCCCTGGTCACGGTGATGCTGTGGGAGCACACCAAGCACCCCAGGCTGGGAGCACTGCTGGGGCAAAGCCTGGCAGAAAAGCCAACAGGGAGTCTAGGGGATCCTGAACCTGTGGCGTGCCAGCAAACAGGGAATTTCCTTTTACTCCCCAACAGTTGGCTTCTCCCCAGCTAGGGCACCGTGGCAGATGCCACTTTGGCAGCACGATGGGAGGGTTGTCCCCATGCCAAGTGGCTTGGAAGCGCCAAGGTGGCTTTTTGGGATGGAGCTGCCAGGATGGGGATGCTCAGATGCTCCTACTTGGAGCAGTCAGGACTCTTCCCCCTGCTGTAGGTTAAGAGGTAGGGATGGGGAATCTCCATGAGTGGATTAGTGAGTGGAGGGTGAGCTGGGAGGCATCCTGCTGAGCTGTGGGCACAGGGACTGATGGGGATGGGGCTGCTCTGGCCCCTGGCGGGGCTTTGCTGCCGCTTCTCCCGGGAGCTAGAGGACAACAAACATCACTGCTGCAGATGTTTGCAGATGTTTGCAGATGTGCTGTTGGCCCCAGTGGTGGAACTGGTCACCAGTGAGCCCTGGCTGCAGCGTCGACCTCAGCTCAACCCGGAAAGAGAAGCTGACATTTGGCTTTCTGCTGGGTCCTGCCCCAGCCTGGCCCCACTACGGTGGCCAGGTCTGACTGGGAGCTCTGGCTGGGGAGCCCCACGGCTGGTGGGGGAGCCCCACGGGTGATGTGTCCTGGATAGGCAAGAAGTGGCCTGAGAGCTGCCATACGTGGCTGGAGCCAGCTCTGGCTGCACAGGGAGGGTGTCCTGGTGTGGGAATCCCCCAGTCGTTCCCCCTCTTCCATGGCTGATTGAGGAGGACATCCCAGTTCAAAGATCCTCCTTGGGTGACAGGATCAGTCCCCCACATCCTCAAATCCAGGTCTGGATAACCTGAGGGTACATGTGGGTGCAGAGATCCCACCTTGTGCAGGTGCAGGGCAGGTGGGGGTATCCAGCAGGGATCTGGGCACTGTGGCTGGATCAGGCTCATTCCCCTCACCGTGTGCTGAGAGCAGCTTCTGCTTGGTCTTAAACCAGTGGTGGGAGCAGCAGCCACCACCCTTTAGCTGCTCGTGGCAGCAGAATCTGGCCATCAATGGGGATCAATCAATCTGCTCCTCCACCAGCTTGGCCCTGCCTGGCACGTGGTGGGTTTGGGACCTGTCTGTGTCCTGGAGAGATGAGCTGGTCCTAAGAGCCCAACTTCCTGCACCTGGGGGCTGAGAGAGCCTTGGCTGGGCCTGATCCTGGTGGGTGCCAGTACTGAGCCTCAGGGAGAGGCAGGAGGATGGCTCTGGTGACACTCAAGGTCACTGGAGGGGACATTGTGGGAGGCTGATGCCATGGGGCTGGACAGGCCCCGGATTCCCTTGGGTGGGAGCATTGTGCTCCATGGCCATTAGGGATGGACCACCCCAGGGGTGGGGTGGTGCATTGGCCACCAGCCCAGGTGATGTTAGTCCTTCCCATGGCCAAACTGGAAGTCCCCAGACATGAAAGTCCCTCAACTGCCATCTTGGGGCTGTTTCCTGTGCCATGTGCCACTGAGACTTTCCACCCCTGCTCTGAGGACACTCATCCTGCTGTGCCCCGGGAACGTGGCTCCTGGCTTCAGCCTGGGCCTCTCTCCAGCCCACCTGTGTCTTGCAGACACTTCTGCAGAGGATGCTGTGAGAGCCTCTGCTGGGCTTTGGTGCAGAACCCTGCCCAGCCCAGCCCTGCCCAGCCCAGCCCTGCTTGCTGGTGTGTGGAACAAACTGAAGGTGCCTGACACCCCAAACAGCTCCGCCACCCCCAGCCCCCCAGCAGCTCTGCGAGATGAGGAGGTCCCTTCTGGACAGGAAAATGCTGTGGGTGCTGCTTTGTGGCTTGTAGCTGCTGGGGGAAGCTCAACCCCACAGCAACCCCCACCCCGAGATAGGAGGTCCCAGCCAGCCACCTCCTGGTGGGATGGAGTCTGGGCTCCGCGGCACGTCGTGTCCCGGCAGGGCTGCTGGGGGCATTTGGTGGTGTCTGCTCGGTAAGGCAGCTGTGGCGCTGCCCCCAGGCTGAGGGGGAGGATGGGGAAGCCCCACGCTGGGCTGGGACAAGGGTGCTGGGTGCTAGGGGTGGGATGTGGCTCCTGGGGACAAGTCTCTGTGGCCCCTCCATCCGACGACGACCAAGTCCTTCCTCTGTCACCTCCAGGGTGCTGGGGCTGCCCTGCCCCACATCTCCCACCCGGCCCCACATCGGCTGCCTGCCCCACGCCTCCTGCAGCACTGCTCCCCCCTCCCCAGCAGGAAACAAGCAGCAGTCTGTTGGTGCTGCTGGGGGCCACAGCGCAGCCACTTCCTCCCCCTGCCAGCGCCACGTGGGTGCAGCCACCGCCCAGTTTGCACCCAAGCCGTGCCACATCCTGCCCCCCGCCCAGCCCTGCGTGTGAGGAGGGGACCACGGGGCTAGGTGGTGATGCCACCTCCACAGGGATGTCCCCAGCGTGGTTGTGCCGGGAGCCCGTGGGAGGTCCTGTCCCACTGCTGCTGCTCAGGCCTGGTTTTTCCAGGTGCCCACGCGTGGTCCCTGGAAGACGCGGTCCACGTGGCAGGTGCCACCGTCCCTTCTCTGGTGACCCAACAAAGAGATTCATGGAGGGTACCACAGGTGCTACCAGAGCCCTGGGTGGGGTATTGGTGTTGTGGTCCCTCTAGTCCCAGCCCTGAGCATTGCTCTGACCCTCCTGGAGAGACTCATCTGGCCCAAGGGTGGCAGCTTGGTGACCACAGGGATGTGGCTCCCCAGCGAAGGGGACACCCAAGTGCTGCTGCCACCTTGCCTGGGACCCACCTGGCAGCTCTGCTGGCTTCACCACCAGGCTATTTCTGTCCCCACAGCCTACTGTGACCCTCCCTGCTTGGCTTTCCATGAAAGCCATCTCCTGGCTGGACCTAGCCAAACCCTGGCTCCTCTCCACCCACACCTCCTGGCTTTGGCTCCTTGCGAAAGCAGCTGGGCAGGTCCCCGGCGGAGGCAGGCGTCGAGGTTTCCCCTCCTGCCCGCCAGCCTGGCACCTCTCCTCTTGGACCTGCTCCTCTGTGGGCAACCAAACCCCTGTCAGATGCCTTTTCCCCAAGGATGTGGCTGTCCCAGGGGTGTGTACACCCCAACATCAGGGGATCCCAAAGCCAGAGGTGAAGGGTGACGTGGGGCTGTGCATCACCTCTGTGTGCCAACGTGCCAGCTCGGCAGGGCCCTCCAGGGTGGCAGCAGCCTCAGCGCCTGCTTTTCCCTGGGGGCTGGATCACCACAAATGGCTCTTCTGGGGAAAGAAATTGTCCATGACCCAAGCTGAGCTCCCAGCATGGCCCAGCCCACGGCAGGTGCCCCACTAAAGGCTCTGTTGCTCATCCCATGTGGCTGTGAGCAGCCTGCCGTGGTGTGAGGTGTCCCTGCCCGTGGCAGGGGTTGGGACTGGCTGAGCCTTGAGGTCCCTTCCAGCCCTGGCAGCTCTGTGATTCCATGGTGTCCCTTGGGGAGCTGCTGAGCCCCCGAGCACCCCAGAGCCAGGAGGTGCCCGGGGGCCCCCGCAGCCCCCGGCCTGGCACGGAGCTGTTTGGCAGCTGCCTCGTGCCGTTGGGAGGGCGGAAGCTGCGTCACCTCCTGCCGGGGTGCCCCGGGGGGGTGCCGGGCCTGGGGTTATGCAATGGTGCCACAGAGGGAGGTGGAGGCACGCCAGCCCCTGCCCTGACATCATGTCTGGAAGGAAGCACTGATATCACCAGCCAGGGTGGTCACATGCCTGTGGTGAGGGGACGTGGGGGTGACCACCACCCTCCAGCAGGGCTCTGACTCCTGGCTCCTCGGCTGTGCCACCTGCTCCTGTCTCTGTCCCTCACCCCAAGTGGCTTTGCTGGGACTGGGCTGGCTGAGGCCTGGAGCAGTGTGCACTCGTGACACGGGTGGATGGGTCCCCGTTTCCCTTCTGTCCTCCATTAACACCCCATGTCCTCCTGCCTGGGGACACTGCTGATGGAGCCATCAGCAACCAGCCATGGCTGGTGAGATGGTCACATTCTGGGAATGGTGGTGTCCCCTTTGTCCCACTGGTGTCCCCTTTGTCCCACCAGTATTTCATCCTCCCACTGGTGCCCCACATTGCCCCACCAGTGTCCCCATCCTCCCACTGGTGTCCCCATTGCCCCACCAGTGTCCCCATCCTCCCACTGGTGTCCCCATTGTCCCACCAGTGTCCCCATTCTCTCACTGGCGTCCTCATTGTCCCACTTGTGCCCCCCACTGTCCCACCAGTATCTCATCCTCCCACTGGTGTCCCCATCATCCCATGAGTGCCCTCATCCTCCCACTGGTGTCCCCTTTGTCCCACTGGTGTCCCCATTGTCCCACCAGTATTTCATCCTCCTGCTGGTGCCCCACATTGCCTCACCAGTGTCCCCATCCTCCCACTGGTGTCCCTTATTGTCCCACCAGTGTCCCCTTTGTCCCGCTGGTGTCCCCGTTGTATCTCATCCCCACCAGTATCTCATCCCCCCAGTGGTGTCCCCATCATCCCATGAGTGCCCTCATCCCCCCACTGGTGTCCCCATCATCCCTCAGCTGAAGGAGGACACCCAGAGCTGTGCCAGCCGTGGGTGCAGCAGCCCTGGGGGGGGTGTCTCTGGGGGTGCCCCCGGCCCTGACATTCATCACCCCACAGAACTCCATGAACCTGCCCCCGGACAAGATGAAGCTCCTCAGCCAGTACGACAACGAGAAGAAGTGGGAGCTCATTTGTGACCAGGTGAGGCCCGAGCCTGGCGCTGTCCCCGGTGCCATCCCCGTCCCCAGGTGCCACCCGTGACGTGGGCAGCAGCCTGGCACGTGACGAGGGTCGACACCCATCCCCCTTGGCAAGGCAGTGCCTCGTTAACCTCGTTAAACATCGATGCACAGCCATCTGCAGCATGGAGGGGACGTGGGGACAGGGTGCTGGCATGGCACAGAGAGGCTGGCACAGGGAGGCTGGCACGTCCCCGTGCCGTGGGCGGGCAGCCTGGTTTCATCCTCTCTCTGGGGCTTGCAGGAGCGCTTCCAGGTGAAAAATCCACCCGCTGCCTACATCCAGAAGCTGAAGAGCTGCCTGGACACAGGGGGTGTCAGCAGGAAGGTGAGGGCTGACCCCCCCGCACACCCCTTGTCCCCAGCCCGGGTGAGGGGTGGGGACGGTGCCAACGGCTGTCCCTGCCCCCCCAGTTCAAGAGGCGAGTGCAGGAGTCCACACAGGTGCTCCGGGAGCTGGAGATTTCCTTGAGGACCAACTACATCGGGTGAGGAGGGCACCCGGGCTGGCACCCAGCTGCTGCTGCTGGCCCTGGCGTGGCTGTGGCAGGGCCCGGTGTGATGGTGGCTTCTGGCTGCGGGGCTGACAGCGGGATGTGGAGGCTGGTGGCCTCATCCTGCCCCTCAGCCCGGCTCTGCTGGGAGGACGTGGGTGCTGCAGCAGCTGCTTGTGCCGTGGGTGCTGCCAGGCCTCATTTTGGCTCTGCCAGGTGGCTGTCACCATGGTGCCTCCTGGGTGCGAGGAAGGAGGCTGCTCCCCACCTCGGTCCCTCAGCCCCTCGTTGGTGTGGGTGGGTGCCGAGCCACGTTCCTGCCACCCAGAGCTGGGCTGTCGCGGTGAGATGGCAGCGGGGGCAGCAGAGCCCTCAGGCTATGTCCCCTGGGCGTTAAGAGGTCACCATGGCACCCACCTGCCTTGGAGGGATGCCACCTCGTGTGCCCAGAGTGTCCAACACTCTGAGCAGGGGCTGGCTCAGGAGGCCTGGGTGGAGAGAAGGCAGGGTGAGGAGGGGCTGGTGGAGCTCGCTGACCCCCTGCACCCCCCAGGTGGGTCCAGGAGTTCCTCAACGAGGAGAACAAGGGCCTGGACGTGCTGCTGGAGTACCTTGCCTTCGCCCAGTGCTCCGTCGCGTACGTCCCCCCCGTGTCCCTTCCCCACGCCCCTGGGTCTCCTGGGGGGGGAGTTGTCCTTGGGATGCTCTCTCCCACCACTGAGGTGATGCAGCCAAGGATGCTGCACTGCTGGGGTTGAGCAGAGCATCCCCAACACCTCCATGCCCACATCCCCAGCCCTGGGCACCCCAGAGGGGCGCCTGGAAGTTTGGGGGTGCTGTGCCTCACCCGTCCCTGTGTCCCCACGGGCCACCAGGTACGACATGGAGAGCTCCGAGAACGGCAGCCCAGGCTCTGACAAGGGCAAGGGCTTGGAGAGGTCGCTGGAGGACCTGAGCAAGAGCAACTCCTCGTCCCCCACCCAGGGCTCCTCCAAAGTGCGGCACCTCACCGTCAGGTAACGCGTGGCCCCCTGTCCCCCGTGTCCCCGCGCCGTGGCCCCCTGCTCTCTGCCTCGCTGCACCCCCAGCTCGGAGAGGGGCTCGGCAGGGAGACGCAGGCCTGCTCCCCAAAACGGTTCCCCAGGGCCGGTTCGGGGGCGCAAAGCCACATCCCGGTGCCCGTGCAGAGGGGACGAACCCTGCCGGGGCCGGAGCAGTGCCCCCAGCCCTGCGCCTCAATTGGTTTGGGATCCTTGTGGGTAAAACCCACCAATAAGCACACAAATGAAAACTGGGGGTGTTCAAGATTTTGGGGAACAAATGTCACCCCTCCTGGTTTAAAACCGGGGTGGAGGAACAGGTCTGCGTCCCCGCGGCCGGTCCCGGTGGCTCTCGCTTGGCGCCGCTCGTCCCCGCAGCCCCCTCCTAACCCTGCTCTTCTCTTGCACGCTGCCGGGGGACGCGCTGACGGTAGGTGATGGGGTCGGGGTGCCGGTGGGACAGGGACACCCCCAGTGGACCCCACTGCTGGTCACCACTGCTGGAGACGGTGCCTGCGGGGCAACCCTGGTGGGCGGGGGGGGGGCGGTCCCAGAGTCCAACCCGTCACGGTCACCCCAGGCTTTAATGTGGCACTTGTGGGGACCGTGGGGGTCCCTCGCCGCCGTCAGCAGCACCGGGGAACCAGGGTGCCCCCGCCAGCCCCCAGGGACAGGTCAGGAGTGACGTGGCAGCTGTGTCCCCAAGCCTGGGTGTCCCCGGGGCGCCGCGGGAGCCCCGTCTCTCCCTCCTGTCCTGCAGGCTCTAACGTGCCTCCAGCTGCTGCCTTTCGAACCAGCACCTCCACACCCTCCTCCGCCACGTCCACCCCGGTGTCCCCTGCGGCGCCCCGGGCAGCGATGGGGACAGTAGCCCCAAGTCACCCGGCAGCTGGCACGCCCCCGGTGAGCCTCTGAGACCAGCCGCGGGCACGAGGGGCACCCCACCCCCATCCCATCACCTCCATCCCGTCACCCCCACCCCATCACCACCATCCCGAGGGCTACTAGACAGGGATGGGCGTGGGAGCCTCTCCCACGGGGACGCAACCGCCTGGGGGTCTTCTGGTGTCATCTTCCCCCACCGCTGCCACCCAGCCATGCGCTGCCCTCTGCCCGCTTGTGCTGCGCCCCCTCGGCCGCGCCCGGCCCCCTCTCAGCCGCCCTCTCTCCCGCTCAGGCTGAACCCCTCGCACAGCAAGAAGGCTCTGCGGAGCTCCCGCCTGGTCAGCCAGAAGGACGACGTCCACCTCTGCATCATGTGTCTCCGTGCCATCATGAACTACCAGGTGGGACAGGGCAGAGACCTCAGGGACCCACCTGGGGCTCCCCCAGGGTCTCCGGCCCCGCGGGGCCCATCTTCAGGGGCGGGGTTGGGGGTGGGACCTGTTTCCCGTGCCCTTTGCTCGGCGATGCCTGCGCTCAGCCTGGTGTGCGGTGGGGCTGTGGCCTGGGGACGGCCAAGGGCCTGGAGCACCCTGGGGTGGGCACCGCCGGGCATCAAGGCTCCTTTTGCCCCCAAGTCTGGCTTCAGCCTGGTGATGAACCACCCAGCCTGTGTCAATGAGATCACCCTCAGCCTCAACAACAAGAGTGCCAGGTAGGACCCAGCCCTTGTCACACTCCCCCTGTCCCCTTGCCCACCTCGTGGCCCTCACCCACTCCTTGTCCACGCAGGACCAAGGCGCTGGTTCTGGAGCTGCTGGCCGCTGTCTGCCTGGTCCGGGGTGGCCACGACATCATCCTGGCTGCCTTTGACAACTTCAAGGAGGTGAGTCCCCAGCAGGGACACAGGTCCCCATGCTGATACCCTGGCTGGCTGCTCCGGCTGGGCTTGTGCCTCAGTTTCCCTGCGTGTGGCAGAGCCCTGTGCCATCAGGGCACCCTCCACCCTGCAAGTGCCCATCCCACCACTTGACGTCCCCATGCCAGTGCATGTCCCCAGGGCTGCATCCCAGCTGGATGGGATGGCATCAGTGACAGGTTCCTCCTGCCCTGTCCACCCCCCTGGGTGCCCACCCTGGCCATGTCCCTCCTGGCCTGACCCCCTGCTCCCACCCCAGGTCTGTGGGGAGAAGAATCGCTTCGAGAAGCTGATGGAGTACTTCCGAAACGAGGACACCAACATCGACTTCATGGTGAGTGGCTGCTGGGGCTGCTGCTCTGCTGTCCCCACAGCACTGTGTCCCCAGGGGTGCCTGAGCCACCAGGCTGCCCTGGGGGGACCACATCCCAGGGGCTGCCAAGCTGTTGTGCTGTCCTCAGAGCGTTTTGTCCCCAAGGGCCACTACCCTGCCCCAGACCATCATGTCCCCAAGGGCTGCTGAGCCACCATGCTGTGTCCAGGCCATCATGTCCCCAAGGGCTGCTGAGCCACTACCCTGCCCCAGACCATCATGTCCCCAAGGGCTGCTGAGCCACTACTCTGCCCCAGACCATCATGTCCCCAAGGGCTGCTGAGCCACTACCCTGCCCCAGGCCATCATGTCCCCAAGGGCTGCTGAGCCACCATGCTGTGCCCAGGCCATCATGTCCCCAAGGGCTGCTGAGCCACCATGCTGTGCCCAGGCCATCATGTCCCCAAGGGCTGCTGAGCCACCATGCTGTGCCCAGGCCATCATGTCCCCAAGGGCTGCTGAGCCACCATGCTGTGCCCAGGCCATCATGTCCCCAGGGGCTGCTGAGCTGCTGGTCCTTCCCCAGCTCCCCCTGTCCCCAAGGCTGTGAGACCACCTTGAGCTCATTGGAGGAACCATCTCCCTGAGGGGCACTGGTCCACCACGCAGTGCCCAGGGCACCACGCTGCCAAGGACATCTGTGCCACCACGCTGTGCTGGTGGCGGTGCTGAGGCTGTGCCCACCCCGCAGGTGGCCTGCATGCAGTTCATCAACATCGTGGTGCACTCGGTGGAGAACATGAACTTCAGAGTCTTCCTGCAGTACGAATTCACCCACCTGGGGCTGGACCAGTACCTGGAGGTGGGTGACCCCTGCCCTGCCGCTGGAGGGGGCTGGGTGGGCGCCCAGGGCGGGTGCCACCAGACCCTGACGGCGCCACCGGTTGTGCCCGGGCAGAGCCTCCGCCTCACCGAGAGCGACAAGCTGCAGGTGCAGATCCAGGCCTACCTGGACAACGTCTTCGACGTGGGGGCCATGCTGGAGGACTCGGAGACCAAGACGGCGGTGCTGGAGCACATGGAGGAGCTGCAGGAGCACATCGGCCAGGTGGGACGTGGGAGCGTGGGCAGGGGCTGCTGACGCAAGCCCGGGGGGAGGGCTGGGGCTGAGGGATGCCTCCTGATCCCCCACAGCTGACAGAGAAGCTGCAGCATGCGGAGAACGACTCCATGGCCAAGATAGCAGAGCTGGAGAAGCAGCTGAGCCAGGCGCGGCGGGAGCTGGAGGCGCTGCGGGTGAGCGCCCCGGGGAGCTGCTGCCCTGCGCTGCGCTGCGGGGGAGGGATGGGTGCCGGCGGCAGCGGGGCTGGAGGGGAGCGGCGCTGGGCGAGGCGGTGATGGAGTTGGGCTTGTGACCACCGCAGGAGCAGCTGAGCCCTCCGCGGCCGCCCAGCCCTCCGGCCCCGCAGCCCCAGGACTGCTACCGGCTGGCGCTGGAGCGGCGGCTGGTGGAGCTGGAGGAGAAGGGCTTGGTGCAGATCCTGCGCGGGCCCGACGGGGACGTCGCCATCGAGATCGTCCCGGTTGTCATAGAAACGCCGGCAGCCCCCGCCGTTCCCGGGAGCCCGCGGCCGCCGTCGAAACCACCGCCGCTGCCACCGCCGGCACCGGCACAGGTACCGAGGGCGCAGGGGCATGAGGGCAGCCTGTGACGTCCCCGGCCCGCTGGGGACAGCTGACCCAGAGGAGGGGTAGCAGAATGCCTCTGGGCGGAGAAACTGAGGCATGGGGATGTGGCCCTGGACCCCGAGTTGCTCTCTGGCAGAGATGTGTTGGTGGCACCGTGTGCTGCTGTGCCACCGCCTCACCCACCTCTTCTTTCCCTTGCAGATGCTCTAGCTCCGGATCCAGCCCCAGCTCCTCCCCCAGGGCCCCCTGCCCCTCCAGCTCCTCCCCTCCACCCCCCGCCACTGCCAGGGGCTGAACCCGGTCCCCCGCCACCCCCTCCTGCCCCTCCACTGCCCACGGGCACCTGTCCCCCTCCTGCCCCTCCACTGCCCACGGGCACCTGTCCCCCTCCAGCCCCTCCTCTCCCGGGGGCCCAAGTGCCACCGCCCCCACCCCCACTCCCAGGGGGCTGGAAGGCCCTGTCCCCCCACCTCCACCACCCCCACCCCTTGGTGGGGAGCTCCCAGATGGACCAGGTGCCCCCAACTCTGCTGGTGGTCCAGGTGAGTGTGGCCCAGGGACGGTGGGGACGTCCCCCAGGTGAGGGCTGGGGGCACCCTGGGGCGGGACTGGGATGTCCCCACCCCGTGACGTGTGCCCCCTGCCGGTCACCCTCAGTGAAGGTGAAGAAGCCCATCCAGACCAAGTTCCGCATGCCAGTCTTCAACTGGGTGGCCCTGAAGCCAAGCCAGATCGACGGCACCGTCTTCACCGAGCTCAACGATGAGAAGGTGCTGCAGGTGAGGACACAGCAGGCCTGGGGGTCCCGGGGCAGGGGGCTTGCCTGGCTCAGTGCCCCATCCATGCTGCACCCGCCCTGAGGTTGCCCCATGCCTGCTTTGCACCCATCTGTGCCAGCATCGCAGAGGGGCATGATGTGGCATCTGCCATCTTTCTCCTGTCACCTGGTCCTTTTCCCTTGCTCCACCTTCATCCTCTCCCTCATCCTCATCCTCCTGTGCTGCCTGTGCCTTCTTCCTCATCTTCATCCTCTGGTGGCCTCATACTCTCCCTACCATCTCCCCCTCCCCTTGTTCTGTCCCTGTCTTTGTCCTGTCCCTGTCCTCGTCCCCTTACTCAGCCCTCATCCCTTCATCTTGACCTCTTCCCTTCACTCCATCCTCATCCTCTCACTCCCCTCTGTCTTGTCCCGGTGCTCTGGACACATCCTCGTCCCACACGTCCCGTGCCACCTCCCCCGCCGTGCCCTCAGCGCTGTGTCCCCGCAGGAGCTGGACATGAGTGACTTCGAGGAGCAGTTCAAGACCAAGGCTCAGGGCCCTGGCTTGGACATCAGTGCCCTGAAGGCGAAGGCCACGCAGAAGGCTCCCAGCAAGGTGACCCTGCTGGAGTCCAACCGAGCCAAGAACTTGGCCATCACCCTCCGCAAGGGCGGCCGCAGCGTCCAGGACATCTGCACGGCCATCGAGACGTGAGTGCCCCCTGCGTGCTGGGGGCAAGGCTGGGCACAGGCACAGCTGCACCGAGGGCTTGGCGTGCTGTGGGGTGTGCTGGGCTTGGAGCGATGCCAGCGGCTGTGGGCACGGAGGGATGCAGCAAGCTCTGCCCCATGAGGGTGGTGGAGCCCTGGAACAGGCTGCCCAGGGAGGCAGTTGAGGCTCCATCCCTGGGGATAGTCAAGGTGAGGCTGGGCAGGGCTCTGGGCAGCCTGCTCTGGTGGAGGATGTCCCTGCTGGCTGCAGGGGCTGGGACTGGACACAGAAGCACAGAACCCACCAACCACACAGCCACAGAATCACAGAAACATGCAGGTTGGAAAAGACCCTTGGGGTCACCAAGTCCAACCACTGACCCTACTCTGCCAGGCTCCCCCTAAACCACATCCCCAAGCCCCACATCCAAACCACCTTTCAACACATCCAGTGCTGGGGGCTCCCTGGGCAGCCTGTGCCAGCCTGGATGACCTCTGGAGGTCCCTTCCAACCCAAACCATTCCGTGTGGGGACCAGACACAGAGAGCTGGAGGGAGGGACCAGCCAGAGGGATGGAGGGCAGATGGGAACCAGGTGTGGGTGACAGGGGGGCTTGAGGGACCTGCTGCAGGGTCTGACCGTGCTGGTGGGGGGTGCTGGGGGGGGCGGTTTCCCACCGCCCACAGGTACGACCAGCAAGCCCTGAGCCTGGACTTCCTGGAGCTGCTGCTGCGCTTCCTGCCCACCGAGTACGAGCGGACGCAGCTGGGGAAGTTCGAGCGGGAGCAGCGCCCGGCGGGGGAGCTGTCCGAGGAGGATCAGTTCATGATGCGCTTCAGCAAGATCCCGCGCCTGGCCGAGCGCATGAACGTCCTCATCTTCCTCGGCAGCTTCGGCGACACGGCGCAGCTGCTCATGCCGGTGGGTGCCCGGGGGGGTGCTCTGCCGGGGTGGCTGCGGGGGCTCTGCCGGGGGGTGGCTGCGGAGCTCTGCCGGGGTGGCTGCGGGGCTCTGCCGGGGGTGGCTGCGGGGGTCTGCCAGGGGTGGCTGCGGAGCTCTGCCGGGGTGGCTGCGGGGTTCTGCCGAGGGGGTGGCTGCGGGGGTCTGCCGGGGGTGGCTGCGGAGCTCTGCCAGGGGTGGCTGCGGAGCTCTGCCGGGGGATGGCTGCGGAGCTCTGCCAGGGGTGGCTGCGGAGCTCTGCCGAGGGGTGGCTGCGGGGGTCTGCCGAGGGGTGGCTGCGGGGGTCTGCCGAGGGGGTGGCTGCGGGGCTCTGCCGAGGGGTGGCTGCGGGGGTCTGCCGGGGGGTGGCTGCGGGGCTCTGCCGGGGGTGGCTGCGGGGCTCTGCCGGGGGTGGCTGCGGGGGTCTGTCGGGGGTGTCTGCGGGGCTCTGCCGAGGGGGTGTCTGCGGGGCTCTGCCGAGGGGTGGCTGCGGGGCTCTGCCGAGGGGTGGCTGCGGGGGTCTGCCGGGGGGTGGCTGCGGGGCTCTGCCGGGGGTGGCTGCGGGGCTCTGCCGGGGGTGGTCTCCCTTCCGGGAGCTTCACAAAGCTTCCCCTGCCCCCGCAGCAACTCAACGCCATCATCGCTGCCTCCATGTCCCTCAAGTCCTCCAGCAAACTGCGCAACATCCTCGAGGTGAGCAGTTTGGGGTGGGGTGGCCCTGACCGGGGGGGATGTGGGGCTGGGATGGGTGTCCCGGGGTGCCCCATCCGTGCCAGGCTGTGCCCCTGAGCCACCCCTGTCCCCACAGATCGTCCTGGCCTTCGGGAACTACATGAACAGCAGCAAGCGTGGGGCAGCCTACGGCTTCCGCCTGCAGAGCCTGGACGCGGTAGGGTTGACCTGGGGCTGCCTGGGGTCCTGTGTCCCTGTGTCCTGTGTGCTGTGTTCCCATATCCTGTGTCACTGTATCCTCTGTCCCGTGTCCTGGTGTCCTGTGTGCTGGTGTCCTGTGTGCTGGTGTCCTGTGTCCTGGTGTCCTTGTGTCCTGCTGTCCTGTGTCCTGCTGTCCTGTGTCCTGGTGTCCCTGTGTGCTGTGTCCCTGTATCCTGTGTGCTGGTGTCCCTGTGTGCTGGTGTCCTGTGTCCTGGTGTCCTTGTGTCCTGCTGTCCTGTGTCCTGGTGTGCTGGTGTCCCTGTGTGCTGTCCCTGTCACTGCCCAAGGACCAGCCATGGGGCTGGAGGGGCACCAGGACCGGCTATGGAGAAGGAGGGACATGGGAACCTGCTGTGGGGATGGAGGGATGCAGAGCCCACCTCTAGGGCTTGGAGAAGGGTGGAGAGCAGCTGAAGGGATTGAGAGACCAGTCCTGGGGATGGGTCAACCCAGGAATCAGCTGTGGCAATGGTGGGATGAAAGGAGCATCTCTGCGGTTTGGAGAGGCAAGGGAAGGAGCTGAAGGGATGGAGATCCACCAGAACTAGCTGTGGGGTGGGAAGGATGCAGAGAGCAGATAGGGAGAGATGGAAGGATGCAGGGAGCAGCTGTGTGGATGGAGGGCTGCAGGACCTGCCATGGGGGCGGAGGGCCAGCAGAGCCTGCCCTGAGCAGGGGAGGTGGGGAGGGTGGGCTGTGGGTTGGGGCTGACACTGCTGCCTCCCAGCTGCTGGAGATGAAGTCCACAGACCGCAAGCAGACGCTGCTGCACTACCTGGTGCGGGTGGTCACCGAGAAGTACCCCGAGCTGGTCGGCTTCCACACCGAGCTGCACTTCCTCGACAAGGCAGGCACAGGTACCCGGGGCGCTGGCCTGGGGGCATCGTGGCGGGCTGCAGCCCTGGCCCGGGAGCTCTCCAAGCCTGCCCTGACCCTGGCACCTCTCCCCCTGCCGCAGTCTCCCTGGAGGGGTGCTGCAGGACGTGCGGAGCCTGCAGCAGGGCATGGAGCTGACCCGCAAGGAGTTCATGAAGCAGGACGACAGCCCTGCGCTCAAGGACTTCCTCAAGGTCAACTCCGAGGTGATGGAGAAGCTGCAGGCTGACAGCAAAACTGCCAAGGTGGGTGCTGGGGGTTGGGGGCAGGATTGAACCCCTCCGCTGTGGCCTGGGGACACCCCAGGGTGCCTTCTGCTCGTGCCTCTGCCCCATGAGGGAGGCTCCTGGTTGGGACGTGGCTCTGGCAGGAGACCTGGAAGGGATATGGAGAGGGCTGGTGAGGTGGGAGAGGCTGGAAGGAGGTGGTGGGTGATGGGGCACTGCTGCTGGGCCCTAGCCCCAGGGACCAAGGTGTCTCTGCCTGCAGGAGGCTTACGAGGCGGCTGTGGAGTACTTCGGGGAGAACCCCAAGACCAGTCCCCCCACCACCTTCTTCCCCATGTTCATGCGCTTCATCAGAGCCTACAAGGTAGGAGGGGACCCTCTGGAGAGGGTGGAGAGGAGACGTGGGGGCCAGGGGAGTCTGATCCCACTTTGGGGTAACCAGCAAAAGCCACACATGAGGCTGGGGGCTCATGGGGCAGAGAGAGCCTGGGGCTCAGTGGTGTCCTTTGGGGTGGCTGGAGCTGGGGTGGGGTGAGCCAGGGGCTGCTGAGGGGAGGAAGTGTGGGGGCTGCAGTCCCGCAGCAGTAGCCCCCAGCTCAGCACACCCTCCCTGTGCCTCCCCCAGAAAGCAGAGCAGGACATTGAGCTGTGGAAGAAGCAAGAGGCCGCAGCCAAAGAGGCAGAATCCGGCAGCCCCCGCGAGGAGCAGCCTGAGGTGAAGGTCCCACACATCCCTGTCCCCTGGGGCAGCCCCAGGTGGGCTGCACGATGGGGAAGGGCCAAGCAGGCCCTGGTGAGGGAAAGCTGGGGGGGTGCCCCATGTCTTTGGGGTGCAGGGGGAGGCCATGCTGTTGCCTGTCCCCCCAGCTGCCCATGCAGAAGGCCAAGCGGCAGCAGATGGACATGATCGCCGAGCTGAAGAGGAGGCAGATGGTGAAGGAGCCTCTCATCTACGAGGAGAAGGATGGAGCCATCGAGGACATCATTTCAGGTGACTGTCCCCTCACGGCCCTTGGAGCCAGCAGGGAGACCCTTGGTGATGGGAGGCTGCAGGCACTGTCACACCCTGGAGCTGGAGGGCCGCCAAGCCCCATCCTGAGGACCAAACCTACCTGTGGCACCTTCCCATCGCAGATGGCATTGGACTTAGCACAGCTGCCAAGCACTCTCTGCCCTGTCTCATAGCTCTTCCTCCTCTTCTGCTTCTTCCTTCTCTCTCCTCCTCCTCCTCCTGCTGGCTTTGCTCTGGATGGCTCTGCTCAGCTCTGAAATCTGTTCCTTTCACGGCCCGGACGGGCAAACGCTCGTCCAGGCTCTTCTGCGACGTGAGCTTCAACGAGGAGAGTCCTCTGTAGGTAAGGGGGCGGGGCAGGGGCTGCCAGGCGGTGCCACCCTCCTGGCTTCTCGGCCCACCGTCACCTCGGGCTGTGTGACAATCATCGACCCAACTCTGCCCCACCGGCCCCGGGGGCACCACGGCATCAGCCCCGGGCCGTGGCGCTGGGTACGAGGCTGGGGTCCGCAGCCTGCTCGTCGGCAGCTGCTGCTCCTCCTGTCCCTGCTCGCCCTGTCCAGGGCTTCTCCTGAGCACCCTGGCTCCCGAACGGGGTGACCCCGGGGTGGTGGTGGGTGACCAGGTGCCCGCCGGTCGGGGTGGGCAGGCGGAGCTGAGCCTCTGCGGTGTGTCCCGGCGCAGATCTGCGGAACAATCCCTACCGGAGAGCCGACAAGAGCCGCGGCAGCGCCAAGCGGCGGCCCGGGGGCAGAGCCTGCAGACGACGCCGGACATCTCGCTGTGACCGGCACCGTCCCCGCAGCCACCAGGACCAGGGCAGGACCATCCTCCCGACGCAGAAGGGACCAGAGGATGCCAGCCCAGCAGCCCGGGACGACGCGGGGCACAGGGCCGGCGCCCGCTCCCACCCTGCCTGCCCTTGGCTCCGGCGCAGGGATCCCCGGCGCTTGCTTAGCCATACCCCTGAGCTCCTCCCCTCCCGGCTGGCAGGGCTGGGGGACCCCCTGGGTACGAGCAGGGAGGGGGAGGATAGGATGGGTCCCACCTTGTCTTGGTAGGGAAAGAGGGGCTGCCCCATCCCCACCCCAGAGCTCTCTACTGCACGCTTGGCTGGGGGTCAGCCCTGCTGTGCCCCACTTCTGCTTGCTGGTGCCTTGGGTTTCCCACTGCAGGGAGGGTGTCAGCCGGGGAAGCTGCAGCCCCTGCACATCCTCCCCCGGCTCTGCTGGCTCCTCTGGCCCGCTGAGCCCCGGGTCCTCCTCTGCTGCAGAGCCGAGCTGGGGCTGCTTCTCCTCTGCAGCGAGGAGCCTGCTGCAAAGATCCCACCCTGGGCACTTCCCCAACCCCAGGAGCTGGCAGGGGTGCTATTTTACAGCCATTTTATGTCTTCCTTAAAACTTCTCTGCGCTGTGGGAGCAGGGACTGGAACCCCAGGGTCTCCCCAGGATTGTAGAGCTGTGGTGAGCAGCGCTGGGCTGTTCCTCACCGCAGGGACCGGAACACCCCCACAGAGGGTCTCAGCTGAAGCTGTGGTGAGCAGCACTGAGCTGTTCCATCACGGGGAGGCTCTGTAGCTGCAAGCAGCAGCAGCAGGTTCAGGGAGCTGCTGCCCTCAAACCTGTACGAGGTGGTTCCCAACTCTGCCTCTTGCACCCCAGGGGCTGGAGCCTCTTGGGGACAACGGCGACCTCGGGGAGCTTTAAGCAGCAGTTTCAGGATGTGACCCGCAGCAGGTGCTGGGCAGCTCCAGCCCCTCAACCCCCCCCCCCCCCGATTCCAAATGCTGCAGGGCCACTGCTGAAGCCCCTCAGGGCCCAGCCTAGGGAGCTGCAGAAGCGCCGGACTGGGTCCTCCCCTGCCCTGCTGCCCAGCAGTGAATCCACGCTCTGCTCCCTCGCAGTTAACCTCTTTGCGCTTTCGCTTCGGCCCCCGCTCGCCCTGCTGCGAGGACACCAGGCGCCACCTACCTTCTGGAGCACACCAGGTGCCACCTACCTTTTGAGGGCACCAGGTGCCACCCACACCCTCGCCAGCCCCAGCTTTTGGACCAGGGCAGGTCCTTGCTGAGCGCCCGAGCAGCCTCTGCTCTGCTGTAATTACAGCTGCCAAACGCCGCCCGGCTCTGGGGCACCCCCAGGCTCCGAGGGGATCTGGGAGGGGGAGGGGATACAGACCCCCCCGGGCTGTGTAACTTATCAATGCCTTCAGGCCAGAGCTGTAAATCCTCACCTGCTGATTTCTAGACATTATTTTTATATATGGAGAGCCTGGAAAGTCTAAAGCAGACCTGGTAATAAACCCACTCTAAGGACAAAGCGTGGCTGTGAGCAGGGGAGAAGCTTGGCTGGGGGCAGGTGCTGCAGAGGGTGGAGGGAGGCATGCACTGGAGAGGCCACATCGCAAATCCTGGGGTCAGTTTTGGGTCCCTCACTCCAGGAGGGACATTGAGGGACTGGAGCAGGTCCAGAAGCTGATGAAGGGTCTGGAGAACAGGGCTGGTGAAGAGCAGCTGAGGGAGCTGCGGGTGTTGAGCCTGGAGAAAAGGAGGCTGAGGGAGACCTCATTGCTCTCTGCAGCTCCCTGAAAGGAGGCTGCAGCCAGCTGGGGGTTGGGTTCTTCTCCCAAGGGACAAGTGACAGGACAAGAGGAAATGGCTTCAGGTTGCACCATGAGAGGTTCAGGTTGGCCATGAGGAACAATGTCTTCCCCAGGGTTGTCAAGGCCTGGCCCAGGCTGCCCAGGGCAGTGGTGGAGTCCCCATGGCTGGAGGGGTTTCAAAGCCCTGGAGCTGTGGTGCTGAGGGCCATGGGTCGGTGGTGCCCTGGCAGAGGTTAACAGCTGGACCTGATGATCTTAAAGGTCTCTTCAAACTGATTCTGATCCGTGCAGGGGCTGCTGCCTGGTGCTCTGCTCTGTGACCTCTGTAAGGAACAGCTGCTGGGGGTGATGACCAAGCTCCTTTGAGCACTGTTAAGTGGAAGATGTTTCTGCCTTGCCCACGACTGCAAGGCCCTGCTCAGCTCGGTCCAGGACTGGCAGCCTCCAGGCAGGGATGATCTAATGGCTGAAAATGAGGAATGAGAGGGCCACAGGGCAAGAGGAGGGAAAAGCAGAGGGGAAAAGTCAGCCCTTGATGCTCTTCCATGGGGCACTGCCACCTCTTACCACACAAGTATCCCTTAGGAGGCTACCAGACCCCAGGTTTCGTCTCTGCTGGGCTCCCTGGGCGAGGAGGCCACAGCTTCTGCCACCCACAGCGTGGAGTAAGTGGCTCAGGGAGAGGCTAAATCCAGCACAAGGTCCAGAGCAAAGGTCAGCAGAGGCTGCTCAGGTCCTGAGTCCTCACAGACCACCTCTTGGTGGCCTAGTGCCTCCCTAAGCTGATCTTTACGGGCAGGGCCAGTGACCAAACACCCACCAGTGCTGGTGGACATCTGCCTTGGTCTCCGTTCACAGCACAGGCCCCTGCTCCCCAACCTCCCCACCTCAGCTTGGGGGCGACATGACCCCGAGTCTCCCTCTCTGGAGGCTTCCCAGCCCTGCCTGGATGTGCTCCTGTGTGACCTGTGCTGGATTCTGTGCTCCTGCTCTGGCAGGGGGTTGGACTGGATGATCTCCAGAGGTCCCTTCCAACCCCTAGCATCCTGTGGTGCTGTGAGCCCAAAGCCACCAGCACAACTCCGGTCCCTGGTGCTGCTTGAACAGCGACACATCAGCGCAGTGGAGGCAAACAGCTCCTGCCCCAGCAGGCAGCAGCGGGACTTGCTGACAGGCGTGGGTGAGGCTGCAGAGCTCTCTCTGCCTGTCCTGGTGTCTGCCTCCATCCCAGACCTACTTTTCCCACTGCTGAGGGCAAGATTCAGCAGCTCCCAGTACAGCAACTCCCTCTGCAGCGTGAGAGGAGGAGGAGGAAAAGGAGCTGGGGTTGCTGAGCCTGCAGAAGAGGAGGCTCAGGGGAGACCTTCTTGCTCTCTGCAACTGCCTGCAGGGAGGTTGTAGCCAGCTGGGGGTTGGTCTCTTCTGCCAGGCAAGCAGCAGCAGAACAAGAGGACACAGTCTCAAGCTGTGCCAGGGGAGGTTTAGGCTGGAGGTGAGGAGAAAGTTCTTCACAGAAAGAGGAATTGGCCATTGGGCTGTGCTGCCCAGGGAGGTGGTGGAGTCCCCATCCCTGGAGGTGTTCAAGAGGGGAGTGGATGTGGCACTTGGAGCCATGGGTTAGTGGTCAGGAGGTGTTGGGTATTAGGCACCAGGTTGGACTTGAGGATCCCTGAGGCCTTGCCCAGCCTGGCTGATTCTATGACTCTGTGACAGTCTGCCTGCTGACAGAGATGCTGAGCCCTGAGCTCAGATCTGTCCTCACAGCCAGCAATGCACCCCCCAAAAACCTGTGCAGCATGCAGCAGAGCTCACCCAGGCCAGGCTTCCCTTCCTGCTCCTCCAGGACACCTTCAACCCCCAGCAAGGAGAACCAAAGAAGCTTTTGGGTGTGGGGTGTTTTTTTCTGGTGTGTGTGGGGTTTTTTTTCCCCAGCTTTATTTTTCTCTTTCCCCTGTGAAAATGCAGGTCCAAAAACCTTAATTTCAACAACTCACAGTTTCATAAAGTGTCACTGGATCCACAGGAGCTCATCCCAGCACCTTTTGCCCACCCCAGGACTGCCCAGCCCCAAGGGACCCTCAGCCTCCCATTGCTTTGCCAACAGGGATTCTCCCAAGCCTTTGGGAAGGAGCCACCTGAGAAGAGCCATTGGTGGTCATGACACTGGCTGCTGTTTGTCCTCCCTGCCCTCAAGTGGGGCTCCAAACCTAACCTCAGTCTCAAAGAGAGACCTCTGAGATCCAAAGACCACTTAGGTCATCAGACACAGCTTTGGCCAGATTCTGCCTCTGCCTCCTGTCAGTGCTGCACAGCCAGCCCCGAGCTGCAAGTGGGACTCTTGGTGCTTGTCACAGCCAAAATGCTCAGCCCAAAGCAGAGCAAACTCCTGGCAGCAGGAGAGAGCTGAGGAGAACTCAAGGTGGTAGGCAGCAAAGCCCTGGAGATCCTCCTGGGAGGAGGAAGCAGATCTCAGGGTGGGAAGAAGGCACCACTGCTCTGTGGGATGAGCAGCAGCATCTTCCCCCTCCAGTGGGGGCTGCTGACCCCAGGGCCCAGCTGTCACCTAGGAGAGTGGGAGGTGGAAAGCTGCAGCCTCCATTTCTCACTTGAGGTGGCAGCAGAATAGGACTGAAGGACGAGATGAGCAGGAGGGAGGTGCTGGTGCTAATGCTGGTGTGAGAGGCCAGGAGAACTTGGCCATCTCCATCTCCCCACCGAAGACATTCTGGCTTCACAAGGGTTAAGTGCCTTCCCCCAATCCTGTAGGTGGCCTGAGATCGAGGTTAATGCTGCAGATGAAGCTCAGAAGCCCTGGCAGCCGAGAGCCGCTGCCTCCCCCTCGCTGCTCAGCACAGCACCGAGGGACAAACCTCCCTGGGCCACCCAAGCCTGCTGCAGACAGCCAAAGCCACCAGGTGCAGCCTTTGGGGGGGGGGGGAGCAGACCAGGCTCTGGCACTGACTCGTCCCCAAGAGCCATGTGGCACCAACAGCTATGTGTCACATCACCAACAGCCTCTTCCTAGATGCAACCACCCGGTTTGCCACCCCCTCCTCCTCCAGAGGAAGCCTGGAAGGGGGTGAGGCAGGGGGAGGTTGCTTGGTGCTCTGAAGGGCTGCTGGGGAGCTCCTGGGCACCCTGTGGAGAGGCTTTTTTCGATCCTGCCTGCTCCAGAGCTTACAATTTGTAGTAGTTTAAGGCATCTGAAAGAAAGAAAGGGAGGCAAGCTGCCCATGCCCCCCCCCCCCCGGAGGAGCTGTGCCTGCTGTGCTCATTGCTTACCCACAGCTCCCCGGGGGGAGGGCCCAGGCAGGACTCGGTGCCTCTCTGGGACAAGGGTTTAAGTGCTTCAGAACAAAAAGTGCTATAAAAACTACACCCACGGTGCTGACAGCTTTCAGCTCTCCTTCCAGAGTCCCACTCTCTGACTCCCTCCCAGCTTCAGCCCTGCCTGCTGCATCAAAAGCAGCTGGGAGACCAAAGGGAAGCAGCAGCAGCTGCTCAAGGAGCTTCGGCCCTCAAAGAGCAGAACCTGTGCCAGCTGCTTCCAGGCTGAACCTCACCTGAGAGAGCTGCCAACATTCCTGCCCTCTAGTCTCCCCAGAAGCAGCCTGGAGCCCCCATTTCACTTGCTTGGGAGCTGTTTCTCTGGTCAGGCTGGGGGTGGGCGGTCCCTGCTCAGAGGGCTGCAGGGCTCTGGCAGAGCCACTGCACAGCATCAAGGGACAGCCAAGCCCAGGTGGGCAGGGACCTCCAGTCCCGAACAAGCACCCCCCACAGCTCCCACCTCCCCCTGCTCTTGTTCTGGGGTGCAGCAGGGCTGCCCCCATCCCCAGCTGAACCTGACCCCTGCAGTTTCAGCATACTCCAAAAACTCACCAATGAGGACAAACCAGCTCAGGGCTGGAGGTGCTCTGGGCCCAGCTGCCCACCACGGCCCCTCAGCACATTGTGCTGTCAGGGGAGCAGCAGGAAGCCTGGGGTCAGGCCCTCGGTGGTGAGGACAGGCTGGGCTCACACACCACCCAGAGCTGGGCTCCTGGCCTCCACCAGCCAGCTCCACACCCAGACCTTGTCCAAGCTGACAGAGCTGCTGCCCCTCGCCCCTCCAAGGGGAGCTGCCAGCACGGGGCAGTTCACCTCCCCACGTCCCAGGCCAGCGGTGCAGGGAGGATGGAGGAATGCAAACCCCCCACCCCGCCCACCAGGGCAGACCAGCCCCTCTCCTGTCCCACCTGCCAGCCAATGCCAGCAGCAACAGCAGGGAGTGAGCAGCAGCTCCCGAGTCGGGAGGAGAGCTGCAGATGAGGGCTGCAGGCAGAGCTCTTTCTGGGAACAGAGTTCTTTTCTGACTGAAGGAGGAAGTGTCTGCGGGGAAGGGTGGGAGGCGAAACCAAGAACCCAGCCACTCGCTGCTGTTGATTTCCCCCCTGCAAAAGGCTTGAGGTGGAGATGATGCTACCCAAAGCCTACAGGAACGTGAAGCTTCTCCTCCAGCTAGAAGGCAGCCAGCCAGCTCCCCTCAGCACAGCCACCCACAGCCAGCACCGCTGAAGACGCCCTGAACCTCCTCCCTCGGGCAAGCCCCGAGGCTTCACCTCAGGGGCTGAGGAGCAGCAGCAGCTCTCTCCCCATCCCCCTCTCCTCCTGGGAAGCACAATCAGATTCCTCTGAAAAGCAGGAATTTCCACCCACCAGTCTCAAGCTCAGCCTAACACTCACACCCAAACAAGTCATTCCCACTCTCCCGGGGAACATCTAAGCTCAGGAGGTGTCTTGGAGCCGGATCGGAGCAGACGACAGAAGTGAGGCCCGAGAGCAGCGAGCTGCTGACCACTATCCTACTGCAGCACATAACACCAGCAGCTGCTCCTGGTGCTCCATGGCAGGGGTGCTTGGAAGCTTCTGCAACTCCTTCTTCTGACAAGGTCAAACCCTCCAAGGCAGGGGTGGCTTCATGGCCTGTTCTCCAGCTGGCCGTGCTTGACTCGCCAGCTCCAGCTGACGCTGCAGTCGGGGGCGAGGGTGCACTGCAGCTCGATCCCGGAGTCTGGCACCTCCATGTCATAGTGAACTGGCTGCCCTTCTTTAGTGACCAGGCTGAAAGCAGGGACTGGGATCTGGGAAGCAGAACAAACTGATCTGAGCAGCAGTTTCAAGTCTCTGACACAACACCACAGTCCCCTGTCAAAGGCAGCCAGCAGTTCGAGCCTGTTCCAGACACCCCTTCAGTGCTCCTGGGGCTCAAGGGTGCAGTGGGAGGAGGTGCACTCAGTAGAGGCAAGGAAAGGTTGGTATCAACAGGCTCCAGAAAGGGCTGGAAGCCCTCTGCTGGGAGGCCAGGCTGAGAGAGGTGGCCTTGGGCAGCCTGCAGAGGAGAAGGCTCCAGGGAGACCTTCTGGTGGCCTTGCAGTGCTTCAAGGGCCCAGCAGAGAGCTGGGGACAGAGCTTTGAGCAGGGCCTGATGGGCCAGGCCAAGGGGGGATGGTTGGAAAGTGCAAGAGGGAGCTTGAGAGTGGAGAGAAGGAGAGGTGTTTGGCCCTGAGGGTGGGGAGAGCCTGTCCCAGGCTGCCCAGAGAGCTGGGAGCTGCCCCCTGGCTGGCACCAGTGCAGGGGAGGCTGTGTGGGGCTGTGAGCAGCCTGCCCTGGCTGGGGCTGTCCCTGCTGGCTGCAGGGGCTTGGACTGGATGGGCTCCAAAGGTCCCTTCCCACCCAAATCACTCTGTGATTCTATGAAAGCTCCTGGAGAGAGGCTTGTGCTTGGCAGGAACATCCTAACCTCCTGCCCTGCTTTTGGCTGGAACAGAGCCTTCATCCCACAGCTCTCTCCTCAGCAAGCATCACCCCCACTGGAATTGGGAGCATTCACCTTGCTGCTCAACTGCCCCACTCCAGCTTCTGCTCACTGCTGGTGGCTCCTGAGGTGTTGTGCTGGGGCACTGTGAGCTCCTCTCAGGCTGCTGCTGTTTTGCTTTGTGCTGCCCAAGAAGCAAAGCTTGCCAAGGAGAAGCAGCGCTGCTCAAGTGCTTCCTGCATCTCCCCAAGCTCTCTGGTCAGAGATGATCAATCACCACATTTCCCACTCAGCTGAGTCACAGCCCCACAAACATGCAGGAGTTTCTTTCAGGAGCTGCCAAGGAGCCCCACAGTGAGGTTCACTGGAGCCTGCCAACAGCTCCTCCAACCTAACAAGAGGGATGCATCACAGCCAGACCTGGCCTGCTTCCTTCCCTGGCACTGCTGCTCCTGGGGACAGCCAGGGAGTGACTCTCCTTTAGGGAGAGGGGAAGGAGTTGGGAGGTCAGAGAACCACAGAATGGGTTAGGTTGGAAGGGGCCTCAAAGCTCACCCAGTTCCAACCCCCTGCCACGGGCAGGGACACCTCCCACCAGCCCAAGCTGCTCAAGGCCTCATCCAGCCTGGCCTTCAACACCTCCAGAGAAGGGCAGCCACAGCCTCCCTGGGCAGCCTGTGCCAGAGTCTCCCCAGCCTCACTCTAAAGAGTTCCTTCCTCATCTGCAGTCTCACTTTCTGCTCTCCCAGCTCAAAGCCATTGTTCCTCATCCTGGCACTCCCAGCCCTTGTGCAAAGTCCCTCTCCCCAGCTCTCCAGGAGCCCTTTAGGTACTGGAAGACTGCTCTAAGGTCTCTCAGGAGCCTTCTGTTCTCCAGGTTGAGGAGAAGGATTGTTAAGCTGCAGCACAGGGAAATGTGGTGCTGAGGGCCATGGTTTAGTGGTGAGCTGGTGTGGCAGGGTGAGAAACCAGTCACAGCTGGCAGTGCTGGGTTAATGTTGGACTGGATGATCTGAAAGGTCTTTTCCTGTCTAAATGATTCTGTGCCTGTGACTCTACCAGGAAGTGCAGAGCCATCTCTCTGCCTGGAGATCCCAAAGGTCCCTGGGACAACCAGCAATGGTTTGTGACTCAGAAACCATCTTCTGCTATCACACTCCTGGCTGCACTGGAGTTATGCTGCCCAGGGGGCCAAGAAGGCCAAGGGCATCCTGCCCTGCAGCAGGAAGAGTGTGGCCAGCAGGAGAAGGGAAGTCCTTGTGCCCTGTGCTCAGCACTGCTGAGGCCACACCTTGAGTCCTGGGTCCAGTTCTGGGCTCCTCAGGTCAGGAAAGCTGTTGAGCTGCTGGAAGGTGTCCAGAGAAGGGCAAGAAAGCTGGGGAGGGGTCTGGAGCACAGACCTGGGAGGAGAGGCTGAGGGAGCTGGGGTTGCTTAGCCTGCAGAAGAGGAGGCTCAGGGGAGACCTTCTTGCTCTCTGCAACTCCCTGCAGGGAGGTTGTAGCCAGGTGGGGGTTGGTCTCTTCTGCCAGGCAAGCAGCACCAGAACAAGAGGACACAGTCTCAAGCTGTGCCAGGGGAGGTTGAGGCTGGAGGTGAGGAGAAAGTTCTTCCCAGCAAGAGAGATTGGCCACTGGGATGTGCTGCCCAGGGGGTGGTGGAGTCCCCATCCCTGGAGGTGTTCAAGAGGGGACTGGATGTGGCACTTGGAGCCATGGTTTGGTTGTCAGGAGGTGCTGGGTGACAGGTTGCACTTGATGAGCTCTGAGGTCTTTTCCAACCTTATTGATTCTATGACTCTAAATCACAGAATGGGTTTGGGTTGGAAGGGACCTTAAAGCTCATCCAGTTCCCAGCCCTGCCATGGGCAGGGACACCTCCCCCCAGCCCAGCTTGCTCAAGGCCTCATCCTGCCTGGCCTTGAGCACCTCCAGGGAGGAGGCAGCCACAGCCTCCCTGGGCAGCCTGTGCCAGAGCCTCCTCACCCTCACTGGAAAGAATTTCCTTCTAGTAATGTATGTCAGGTTCAGGGCATCCACACCCCTTCTGGGCAACCTGTTGCAGATGCTCACCACCCTCCTGCTGGAGAAATGTGTCCTCAGGGCCACTGAATGGACCTCTGGGTCTCTGGTTTTAAGGCGTTAGGGAAGAAATTGCCCCTCAGGCAGAAAGCTGCACTTAGCTCCCAGCTTGGTGTCTCACCTGGCTGCTGATCCCAGTGGCAATGTCTCCCACCTTTGTCCTGTGGAAATCCCTGATGTGTAAATTCTCTCCACTTAGCAACTGGATCTGGATTTTGACTCCTGAAATGTGCAAGGGGAGTCTGTTAGCTGCAGCAGGAGGCAGCCTGCTGACTTCCCAGGCCCAGCAGAGAAGAACCTGGCTGCAAGGCACGGACAGCTGAAGGACTTGGTGGTGCCACCAAGCAATTGAATCTAGGCAGGTCTTCTGCTGAGCTTGGAGGCTTGCAGAAGGCAGCAGTGACTCACAGAGCTGAGCTGGATTTAGCAACAAAGCAGCTGGAGAGAGGGATTGGCTTGCACAGCGTGCCCTCAAAACTGCTTTGCAGACATCTCTGGTTAGAAAGCCTCAGTCCTCACACATGGCTGAGCCAGACAGGAACTGCTCTCTCTGCCTTTCACCAGACTCCTCGGGCCTCAGCATCTTCCACCCACCTGTGCCTGGAGCAGACTTGTGTGAGGTTCAACAAGGCCAAGGGCTGGGTGCTGCACCTGGGTCACAGCACCCCCAGGAAGGCTCCAGGCTGGGGGCAGAGTGGATGGGAACTGCCCAGCAGAAAAGGCCCTGGGGGTGCTGGATGCCAGCAGCTGGAGCTGAGGCAGCAGTGCCCAGGGGGCCAAGAAGGCCTCCAGCAGCCTGGGCTGGAGCAGCAGTGGTGTGGGCAGCAGGGGCAGGGCAGGGACTGTGCCCCTGGGCTGGGCACTGGGGAGGCTGCACCTCAAATCCTGGGGTCAGGTTTGGGTCCTCACTCCAAGAAGGACATCGAGAGGCTGGAGCAGGGCCAGAGAAGGGCAACAGAGCTGGGGAAGGGTCTGGAGAGCAGGGCTGGGGAGGAGCAGCTGAGGGAGCTGGGGGTGTTTTGTGTGGCTGAGAGCAGACCTCATTGCTCTCTACAGCTCCCTGGGAGGAGGCTGGAGTGAGGTGGGGGTTGGGCTCTGCTCCCTAGGGTCAGGTGACAGCAGGAGAGGAAATGGCCTGAAACGGTGCCAGGGGAGGTGGGGGTTGGTTCCTATTCCCTAGTACCAAGTGTCAGGAGAAGAGGAAATGGCCCCAAGCTGCACCAGGGGAGGTTTAGGTTGGACATGAGGAACAACTTCAACCCAAAAGGGCTCTCCATGCCTGGCCCAGGGCAGTGGCAGGGTCCTCATCCCTGGAGAGGTTTCGGAGCTGTGGAGATGTGGTGCTGAGGGCCATGGCTCAGTGGTGCCCTGGTGCTGGTTGGACTCCATCATCTTGGAGGTCTTTTCCAACCCAAACAGCTCCCTGAGTCTCCACAACTCACGTGCTTATTGGGTCTGTGCTGACACAGGAACTGAAGAGGACAAGACTCCATACTCCAGTGCCTGGGAGCAGCGAGAGAAGGAGAGCTGAGGGCAGGGGCCAGGCCGGAGGAGCTCAGCCTCACCGTTGAAGTAGCTGGGAGTGTCGGCGTGCCGGCCGCGGCTCCGCAGGTTGTTCCAGCTGCAGCTCTGCCCTCTGCCTGGCTGCTCCAGGAGTGAATCCCAGAGCTCATCGTGTCCCTCAGGCTATGGGAAGCCTTCATGGAGTTCTGCAGAAGTGAGCACAAAGTTCCAGTCAGAGCCTGGCACAGGCTGCCCAGGGAGGTGGTGGAAGCCTCCTGCCTGGAGGTGTTTGCAGCCAGGCTGGAGGTGGCTGTGAGCAACCTGCTGCGGTGTGAGGTGTCCCTGGGCATGGCAGGGGGTTGGAGCTGGCTTTAGGAAGGATGATGACTTGCTGGAACGTGTCCAGAGAAGGGCAACAAGGTTGGTGAGGGCTTTGGAACACAAGCCCTGTGAGGAGAGGCTGAGAGCTGGGGTTGCTTAGCCTGGAGAAGAGGAGACTGAGGGGTGACCTTATTGCTCTCTCCAACTACCTGAAGGGAGGTTGTAGCCAGCTGGGGGTTGGTCTCTTCTCCCAGGCAGCCAGCACCAGAACAAGAGGACACAGTCTCAAGCAGTGCCAGGGCAGGTTTAGACTGGACATTAGGAGGAAGTTCTATACAGAGAGAGTGATTCCCCATTGGAATGGGCTGCCTGGGGAGGTGGTGGGGTCACCATCATTGGAGGTGTTCAGGAGGAGACTTGATGGGGTGCCTGGTGCCATGATCTAGTTGTTTGATGGGTTGGAGGCAATGATCTTGAAGGTCTCTTCCAACCTGGTTTATTGTATTGTATTGAGCCTTGAGGTCCCTTCCAGCCCTGACAGTTCTGTGATTCTATGATTCTAAGCTGCTGTGGGTGCCCTGCTTTAGAAGAGGGCTTAGACTTGATGATCTCTGGAGGTCCCTTCCAAGCCCCACCTTGCAGGGGTTCAGGGATTCCCCAGCCCCTGTGCTTTGTGCCCTGCTGTTTGCAGGGTCATGTGGTGATCCTGCAGGGATCCCACACTGAGAGCACTCTTCATGGCCATGTCTCCAGCAGCTGGTCACTTCATGGGGCCTTCCAGGATCTGCAGGGGGCTCCAAGAAAGCTGGGAAGGGACTTTGGAGGGTGTCAGGGAGGGATAGGACTGGGGGGGGATGGAGCAGAACTAGAAGTGGGGAGATTGAGATTGGCTGGGAGGAAGAAGTTGTTGCCCAGGAGGGTGGTGAGAGCCTGGCACAGGCTGCCCAGGGAGGTGGTGGCAGCCTCCTGCCTGGAGGTGTTTGCAGCCAGGCTGGAGGTGGCTGTGAGCAACCTGCTGTGGTGTGAGGTGTCCCTGCCCATGGCAGGGGGTTGGAACTGGCTGAGCCTTGAGGTCCCTTCCAGCCCTGCCAGCCCTGTGAGTCTAAGTTTGTCAAAGGCTCCTTAAGAAGTGGAGTTGGTGGTTTTAGCACCAGACTTGGTGGAGTCAGAGAATGGTTGGACTCAAATCACCTTAAAGGTGATCAAATCACCCTTTTGGCCCAACCAAAATGGTTCTCTGGTTCTTTGAGCTTGCATGAGATAAAAACATTAAAATGACCTCAAGGAGGGGAAAAAAACCCCAACCCAGAGCTCCACAGGGATGTAAGGCTGGGCCTTGTGTTATCCAGCATTTACCTGCCCTCTGGGAGCAAGGATGAAGAGCAATGAACAGCTTCACAGCACCACGGAATGGGTTGGGTTGGAAGGGATCTTAAAGCTTATCAAAGGCATCTTAAAGCCAGTTCCAACCCTGTGCCATGGGCAGGGACACCTCCCACCAGCCCAGGCTGCTCAAGGCCTCATCCAGCCTGGCCTCAGGGAGGGATCCTCCACCACCTCCCTGGGCAACCTGTGCCAGTGTCTCCCCACCCTCACTGGAAAAAATCTCCAGTCTCAATCTCCTCTCTCCCAGCTCAAAGCCATTGCCCCTTGCTTGCAGACATTAAGATCTCCTCAACAGTCAACTCAACAGCCAGCAGAAGAGCTGGAGGAGAACAGAGGGTTTGGCTGGAGTGAGTGAGAGGGGAGTAAAGCATCAGCTAAAATTCTGCTGCCAAGCTGCACTTGGTCTTAGTATTTAAAGTAACTTAGAGAGTGCAAATCATTGCTAGGCATGGCTTAAAAGAAGAGTCCATGGAGAAGGAATCTGGGAAGGAACACCCAAGAGCAGGGGCTGTGTTCTGCCCCTTCTTCTGGTTGTTCTCTAGACATCCCTTCAGGGGCTGTAGCCAGGAAGGTGACCCTGGGCTGCCCAGCAGCTCACCAGAGAGTCACAGAATGGTTTGTGCTGGAAGAGGCCTTAAAGATCCTCAAGTTCCAAAGGGCTTGCCATGGGCAGGGATGTTGCTGGGGTTGCTTAGCCTGGAGAAGAGGAGGCTCAGGAAAGACCTTCTTGCTCTCTACAGCTCCCTGAAGGGAGGTTGTGGCCAGGTGGGGGTTGGTTTCTTCTCCCAGGCAAGCAGCACCAGAACAAGAGGACACAGTCTCAAGCTGTGCCAGGGGAGGTTTAGGCTGGAGGTGAGGAGAAAGTTCTTCCCAGAAGGATTAATTGGCCACTGGAATGTGCTGCCCAAGGAGGTGATGGAGTCCCTGTCCCTGGAGGTGTTCAAAGAAGAATTGGATGTGGCACTTGGAGCCATGGCTTAGCTGTCAGGAGCTGTTAGGTTGGACTTGATGATCTCTGAGGTCTTTCCCAACCTAGCTGATTCTATGATTCTATGATCATTGCTTCTTCAGCTTCTTCCTCCTGCACAGACAGGGTTCAGGCTGCTGAGATGCTCCAGGTTCACACCCCTGATGCTCACTGTGAGCATACAGCAGAGGAGAGCAGCTGGAGGAAAGGCATCCGTGCTGGGCAGCAAATGAAAGAAAAACTCCAGGCTAAATACTTCAGTGGCCAAGAGCAAAGCTTTCTTCTAAGGGGTGACCTCATTGCTGTTGCTGAAGCTGTGCAGGGGGAGTGCCCAGAGGCTGGAGCCAGGCCCTGCTGGGGGATGATGCCCAATGCCAGCCCAAGGGGCAGTGGTGGAAGCTGAGGCAGAGGAAGTGCCATGGAAACAGGAGGAAACATATTCCCCCTGTGAGGGTGACAGAGCCCTAGAGCAGGCTGCCCAGGGGGATGTGGAGTCTCCCTCTCTGGAGATATTCCAAACCCACCTGGATGTGCTTCTGTGTGACCTGCTCTAGGTGACACTGCTCTGGCAGGGGGTTGGACTGGATGAGGTCCCTTCCAGCCCCTAACATTCTGTGATTCCCAAGGGCCTCTCCAGTAAAAAGGTGTCAAACAGAACACCCAGCAGAGAACAGAGAGCACCCAGCAGAGAACAGAGAGCACCCAGCAGAGAACAGAGAGCACCCAGCAGAGAACAGAGAGCACCCAGCAGAGAACAGAGAGAGCACCCAGCAGAGAACAGAGAGAGCACCCAGCAGAGAACAGAGAGCACCCAGCAGAGAACAGAGAGCACCCAGCAGAGAACAGAGAGCACCCAGCAGAGAACAGAGAGCACCCAGCAGAGAACAGAGAGCACCAGCAGCAGAGAACAGAGAACAGAGAGCACCCAGCAGAGAACAGAGAGCACCCAGCAGAGCAACAGAGAGAGAGCACCCAGCAGAGAACAGAGAGCACCCAGCAGAGAACAGAGAGAGCACCCAGCAGAGAACAGAGAGCACCCAGCAGAGAACAGAGAGCACCCAGCAGAGAACAGAGAGCACCCAGCAGAGAACAGAGAGCACCCAGCAGAGAACAGAGAGCACCCAGCAGAGAACAGAGAGCACCCAGCAGAGAACAGAGAGCACCCAGCAGAGAACAGAGAGCACCCAGCAGAGAACAGAGAGAGCACCCAGCAGAGAACAGAGAGCACCCAGCAGAGAACAGAGAGCACCCAGCAGAGAACAGAGAGCACCCAGCAGAGAACAGAGAGCACCCAGCAGAGAACAGAGAGCACCCAGCAGAGAACAGAGAGCACCCAGCAGAGAACAGAGAGCACCCAGCAGAGAACAGAGAGAGCACCCAGCAGAGAACAGAGAGCACCCAGCAGAGAACAGAGAGCACCCAGCAGAGAACAGAGAGCACCCAGCAGAGAACAGAGAGCACCCAGCAGAGAACAGAGAGCACCCAGCAGAGAACAGAGAGCACCCAGCAGAGAACAGAGAGCACCCAGCAGAGAACAGAGAGCACCCAGCAGAGAACAGAGAGCACCCAGCAGAGAACAGAGAGCACCCAGCAGAGAACAGAGAGCACCCAGCAGAGAACAGAGAGCACCCAGCAGAGAACAGAGAGCACCCAGCAGAGAACAGAGAGCACCCAGCAGAGAACAGAGAGCACCCAGCAGAGAACAGAGAGCACCCAGCAGAGAACAGAGAGCACCCAGCAGAGAACAGAGAGCACCCAGCAGAGAACAGAGAGCACCCAGCAGAGAACAGAGAGCACCCAGCAGAGAACAGAGAGCACCCAGCAGAGAACAGAGAGCACCCAGCAGAGAACAGAGAGCACCCAGCAGAGAACAGAGAGCACCCAGCAGAGAACAGAGAGCACCCAGCAGAGAACAGAGAGCACCCAGCAGAGAACAGAGAGCACCCAGCAGAGAACAGAGAGCACCCAGCAGAGAACAGAGAGCACCCAGCAGAGAACAGAGAGCACCCAGCAGAGAACAGAGAGCACCCAGCAGAGAACAGAGAGCACCCAGCAGAGAACAGAGAGCACCCAGCAGAGAACAGAGAGCACCCAGCAGAGAACAGAGAGAGCACCCAGCAGAGAACAGAGAGCACCCAGCAGAGAACAGAGAGCACCCAGCAGAGAACAGAGAGCACCCAGCAGAGAACAGAGAGCACCCAGCAGAGAACAGAGAGCACCCAGCAGAGAACAGAGAGCACCCAGCAGAGAACAGAGAGCACCCAGCAGAGAACAGAGAGCACCCAGCAGAGAACAGAGAGCACCCAGCAGAGAACAGAGAGCACCCAGCAGAGAACAGAGAGCACCCAGCAGAGAACAGAGAGCACCCAGCAGAGAACAGAGAGCACCCAGCAGAGAACAGAGAGCACCCAGCAGAGAACAGAGAGCACCCAGCAGAGAACAGAGAGCACCCAGCAGAGAACAGAGAGCACCCAGCAGAGAACAGAGAGCACCCAGCAGAGAACAGAGAGCACCCAGCAGAGAACAGAGAGCACCCAGCAGAGAACAGAGAGCACCCAGCAGAGAACAGAGAGAGCACCCAGCAGAGAACAGAGAGCACCAGCAGGGAGCAGAGAACAACAGAGAGCACCCAGCAGAGAACAGAGAGCACCCAGCAGAGAACAGAGAGAGCACCCAGCAGAGAACAGAGAGAGCACCCAGCAGAGAACAGAGAGAGCACCCAGCAGAGAACAGAGAGAGCACCCAGCAGAGAACAGAGAGCACCCAGCAGGGAGCAGAGAGCACCCAGCAGGGAGCAGAGAGCACCCAGCAGGGAGCAGAGAGAACACCCAGCAGGGAGCACCCAGCAGGGAACAGAGAGCACCCAGCAGGGAACAGAGAGAACACCCAGCAGGGAACAGAGAGAACACCCAGCAGGGAACAGAGAGAGCACCCAGCAGGGAACAGAGAGCACCCAGCAGGGAACAGAGAGCACCCAGCAGGGAACAGAGAGAACACCCAGCAGGGAACAGAGAGAACACCCAGCAGGGAACAGAGAGAGCACCCAGCAGGGAACAGAGAGAGCACCCAGCAGGGAACAGAGAGAGCACCCAGCAGGGAACAGAGAGAGCACCCAGCAGGGAACAGAGAGAGCACCCAGCAGAGAACAGAGAGAGCACCCAGCAGGGAACAGAGAGAGCACCCAGCAGGGAACAGAGAGCACCCAGCAGGGAACAGAGAGAGCACCCAGCAGGGAACAGAGAGAGCACCCAGCAGAGAACAGAGAGAGCACCCAGCAGGGAACAGAGAGAGCACCCAGCAGGGAACAGAGAGAGCACCCAGCAGGGAACAGAGAGAGCACCCAGCAGAGAACAGAGAGAGCACCCAGCAGAGAACAGAGAGAGCACCCAGCAGGGAACAGAGAGAGCACCCAGCAGGGAACAGAGAGCACCCAGCAGGGAACAGAGAGAACACCCAGCAGGGAACAGAGAGAACACCCAGCAGGGAACAGAGAGAGCACCCAGCAGGGAACAGAGAGAGCACCCAGCAGGGAACAGAGAGAGCACCCAGCAGGGAACAGAGAGAGCACCCAGCAGAGAACAGAGAGAGCACCCAGCAGGGAACAGAGAGAGCACCCAGCAGGGAACAGAGAGCACCCAGCAGGGAACAGAGAGAACACCCAGCAGGGAACAGAGAGAGCACCCAGCAGGGAACAGAGAGAGCACCCAGCAGGGAACAGAGAGAGCACCCAGCAGGGAACAGAGAGAGCACCCAGCAGGGAACAGAGAGAGCACCCAGCAGGGAACAGAGAGAGCACCCAGCAGAGAACAGAGAGAGCACCCAGCAGGGAACAGAGAGAGCACCCAGCAGGGAACAGAGAGCACCCAGCAGGGAACAGAGAGAGCACCCAGCAGGGAACAGAGAGAACACCCAGCAGGGAACAGAGAGAACACCCAGCAGGGAACAGAGAGAGCACCCAGCAGGGAACAGAGAGAGCACCCAGCAGGGAACAGAGAGAGCACCCAGCAGGGAACAGAGAGAGCACCCAGCAGAGAACAGAGAGAGCACCCAGCAGGGAACAGAGAGAGCACCCAGCAGGGAACAGAGAGCACCCAGCAGGGAACAGAGAGAACACCCAGCAGGGAACAGAGAGAACACCCAGCAGGGAACAGAGAGAGCACCCAGCAGGGAACAGAGAGAGCACCCAGCAGGGAACAGAGAGAGCACCCAGCAGGGAACAGAGAGCACCCAGCAGGGAACAGAGAGAGCACCCAGCAGGGAACAGAGAGAGCACCCAGCAGGGAACAGAGAGAGCACCCAGCAGGGAACAGAGAGAGCACCCAGCAGGGAACAGAGAGAGCACCCAGCAGAGAACAGAGAGAGCACCCAGCAGGGAACAGAGAGAGCACCCAGCAGGGAACAGAGAGCACCCAGCAGGGAACAGAGAGAGCACCCAGCAGGGAACAGAGAGAGCACCCAGCAGGGAACAGAGAGAGCACCCAGCAGGGAACAGAGAGCACCCAGCAGGGAACAGAGAGCACCCAGCAGGGAGCAGAGAGCACCCAGCAGGGAGCAGAGAGCACCCAGCAGGGAGCAGGGAGCACCCAGCAGGGAGCAGGGAGCACCCAGCAGGGAGCAGGGAGCACCCAGCAGGGAGCAGGGAGCACCCAGCAGGGAGCACCCAGCAGGGAGCACCCAGCAGGGAGCAGAGAGCACCCAGCAGGGAGCAGGGAGCACCCAGCAGGGAGCAGGGAGCACCCAGCAGGGAGCAGGGAGCACCCAGCAGGGAGCACCCAGCAGGGAGCACCCAGCAGGGAGCACCCAGCAGGGAGCACCCAGCAGGGAGCACCCAGCAGGGAGCACCCAGCAGGGAGCAGAGAGCACCCAGCAGGGAGCAGAGAGCACCCAGCAGGGAGCAGAGAGCACCCAGCAGGGAGCAGAGAGCACCCAGCAGGGAGCAGAGAACCCAGCAGGGAACAGAGAGCACCCAGCAGGGAGCAGAGAGCACCCAGCAGGGAGCAGAGAGCACCCAGCAGGGAGCAGAGAGCACCCAGCAGGGAGCAGGGAGCACCCAGCAGGGAGCAGGGAGCACCCAGCAGGGAGCACCAAGCAGGGAGCAGAGAGCACCCAGCAGGGAGCACCCAGCAGGGAGCAGAGAGCACCCAGCAGGGAGCACCCAGCAGGGAGCACCCAGCAGGAGCACCCAGCAGGGAGCAGAGAGCACCCAGCAGGGAGCAGAGAGCACCCAGCAGGGAGCAGAGAGCACCCAGCAGGGAGCAGAGAGCACCCAGCAGAGAGCACCCAGCAGAGAGCACCCAGCAGAGAGCACCCAGCAGAGAGCACCCAGCAGGGAGCAGAGAGCACCCAGCAGAGAGAGCACCCAGCAGGGAGCAGAGAGCACCCAGCAGGGAGCAGAGAGCACCCAGCAGGGAGCAGAGAGCACCCAGCAGGGAGCAGAGAGCACCCAGCAGGGAGCAGGGAGCACCCAGCAGAGAGCACCCAGCAGAGAGCACCCAGCAGAGAGCACCCAGCAGAGAGCACCCAGCAGAGAGCACCCAGCAGAGAGCACCCAGCAGGGAGCACCCAGCAGGGAGCAGAGAGCACCCAGCAGGGAGCAGAGAGCACCCAGCAGGGAGCAGAGAGCACCCAGCAGCAGAGAGCACCCAGCAGAGAGCACCCAGCAGGGAGCAGAGAGCACCCAGCAGGGAGCAGAGAGCACCCAGCAGGGAGCAGAGAGCACCCAGCAGGGAGCAGAGAGCACCCAGCAGGGAGCAGAGAGCACCCAGCAGGGAGCAGGGAGCACCCAGCAGGGAGCAGGGAGCACCCAGCAGGGAGCACCCAGCAGGGAGCAGAGCACCCAGCAGGGAGCACCCAGGGAGCACCCAGCAGGGAGCACCCAGCAGGGAGCACCCAGCAGGGAGCAGAGAGCACCCAGCAGGGAGGAGCACCCAGCAGGGAGCACCCAGCAGGGAGCAGGGAGCACCCAGCAGAGAGCACCCAGCAGGGAGCAGGGAGCACCCAGCAGGGAGCAGAGAGCACCCAGCAGGGAGCAGAGAGCACCCAGCAGGGAACAGAGAGCACCCAGCAGGGAACAGGGAGCACCCAGCAGGGAACAGGGAGCACCCAGCAGGGAGCAGGGAGCACCCAGCAGGGAACAGAGAGCACCCAGCAGGGAGCAGAGAGCACCCAGCAGGGAACAGAGAGCACCCAGCAGGGAGCAGAGAGCACCCAGCAGGGAGCAGAGAGCACCCAGCAGGGAACAGAGAGCACCCAGCAGGGAACAGAGAGCACCCAGCAGGGAACAGAGAGCACCCAGCAGGGAGCAGAGAGCACCCAGCAGGGAGCAGAGAGCACCCAGCAGGGAGCAGGGAGCACCCAGAGAGCACCCAGCAGGGAGCAGCAGGAGCACCCAGCAGGGCAGCAGGGAGCACCCAGCAGGGAGCAGGGAGCAGGGAGCACCCAGCAGGGAGCACCCAGCAGGGAGCAGCAGAGAGCACCCAGCAGGGGAGCACCCAGCAGGGAGCACCCAGCAGGGAGCACCCAGCAGGGAGCACCCAGCAGGGGGAGCACCCAGGGCAGGAGCACCCAGCAGGGAGCACCCAGCAGGGGAGCACCCAGCAGGCACCCAGCAGGGAGCAGAGCACCCAGCAGGGAGCAGAGAGCACCCAGCAGGGAGCAGAGAGCACCCAGCAGGGAGCAGAGAGCACCCAGCAGGGAACAGAGAGCACCCAGCAGGGAACAGAGAGCACCCAGCAGGGAACAGAGCACCCAGCACCCAGCAGAGGGAGCAGAGAGCACCCAGCAGGGAGCAGAGAGCACCCAGCCAGAGAGCAGCAGGGAGCAGGGAGCACCCAGCAGGGAGCAGGGAGCACCCAGCAGGGAGCAGGGAGCACCCAGCAGGGAGCAGGGAGCACCCAGCAGGGAGCACCCAGCAGGGAGCAGAGAGCACCCAGCAGGGAGCACCCAGCAGGGAGCACCCAGCAGGGAGCAGAGAGCACCCAGCAGGGAGCACCCAGCAGGGAGCACCCAGCAGGGAGCACCCAGCAGGGAGCACCCAGCAGGGAGCACCCAGCAGGGAGCACCCAGCAGGGAGCAGAGAGCACCCAGCAGGGAGCAGAGAGCACCCAGCAGGGAGCAGAGAGCACCCAGCAGGGACCCAGCAGGGAGCACCCAGCAGGGAGCAGAGAGCACCCAGCAGGGAACAGGGAGCACCCAGCAGGGAGCAGGGAGCACCCAGCAGGGAACAGAGAGCACCCAGCAGGGAGCAGGGAGCACCCAGCAGGGAACAGAGAGCACCCAGCAGGGAGCAGAGAGCACCAGCAGCAGAGAGCACCCAGCAGGGAGCAGAGAGCACCCAGCAGGGAGCAGAGAGCACCCAGCAGGGAAGCACCCAGCAGGGAGCACCCAGCAGGGAACAGAGAGCACCCAGCAGGGAACAGAGAGCACCCAGCAGGGAACAGAGAGCACCCAGCAGGGAACAGAGAGCACCCAGCGGGGAGCAGAGAGCACCCAGCGGGGAGCAGAGAGCACCCAGCGGGGAGCAGAGAGCACCCAGCAGAACATAACTAACCAGGTTGAAAAAGACCTCAGAGATCATCAAGTCCAACCTCTCACCCAACACCATCTGATCAACTCAACCATGGCACCAAGGGCCTCATCCAGGCTCTTCCTAAACACCTCCAGGGATGGGGACTCCACCACCTCCCTGGGGAGCACATTCCAATGGCCAGTCTCTCTTTCTATGAAGAAACAAAGCTGAGCAACTTCAGGTGTCCTCTGGTGAGAGGCTGCAGCGCCCCAGGGGTGGCTGCCCCACGCCAGGATCCCCCAGCACTCACCCTCTCGCTGGCGTCCGACACGAAGGGGCTGTCGATGCTGAGGCAGGACAGCATTTGTTCTTGCTCCTCCAGGGAGTAGGGCTGGGACAGGCTGTTCAGAAAGAGCTCTGCAAGCAGAAGGAAAGAGAAGCGAGACAGAAGGGTTTGAGTTGGAGGGGACCTCAAAGCTCATCCAGTTCCAACCTCCTGCCATGGGCAGGGACAGCTCCCACCAGCATGGGCTGCTCAAAGCCTCATCCAGCCTGGCCTGGAGCACCTCCCTGGGCAACCTGTGCCAGAGTCTCCTCACCCTCACTGGAAAGAATTTCCTTCTAGTAATGTATGTCAGGTTCAGGGCATCCACAACCATTCTGGTGGCAGATGCTCACCACCCTCCTGCTGGAGAAATGTGTCCTTAGGGCCACTGAATGGACCTCTGGGTCTCTGGTTTTAAGGCATCGGAGAAGAAATTGCTCCCCAGACAAAAAGCTGCACTTAGCTCCCAGCTTGGTGTTCCAGCTCCTCCCCACCCTCATGGCAAAGAGCTTCTGCCTCATGCCCAATCTAAATCTCAGTATCACAGAAACACAGAATCACCAAGGCTGGAAGAGACCTCGAAGATCATCGAGTCCAACCTGTCCCCACAGACCCCATGACTAGACCATGGCACCAAGGGCCACATCCAGTCCCCTCTTGAACACCTCCAGGGACGGTGACTCCACCACCTCCCTGGGCAGCACATCCCAATGGTGAATCACTCTCTTGGTGAAGAACTTTCTCCTCACCTCCAGCCTAAACCTCCCCTGGCACAGCTTGAGACTGTGTCCTCTTGTTCTGGTGCTGGTTGCCAGGGAGAAGAGGCCAACCCCTTCCTGGCTGCAACCACCTTTCAGGTAGTTGCAGAGAGCAACGAGGTCTCCCCTGAGCCTCCTCTTCTGCAGGCTAAGCAACCCCAGCTCCCTCAGCCTCTCCTCACAGGGCTGTGCTCAAGGCCTCTCCCCAACCTTGTTGCCCTTCTCTGGACACCTTCAAGTCTCTCAATGTCCTTCTTAAACTGAGGGCCCAGAACTGGACACAGGACTCAAGGTGTGGCCTAACCAAAGCAGAGCTCAGGGGCACAATGACCTCCCTGCTCCTGCTGGCCACACCATTCCTAATGCAGGCCAGGATGCCCTTGGCCCTCTTGGCCCCCTGGGCACACTGCTGGCTCCTGTTCAGGCAGCTGTCAATCAGCACCCCCAGGTCCCTCTCTGGTTGGCAGCTCTCAGCCACTCTGCCCCCAGCCTGTAGCTCTGCCTGGGGTTGCTGTGGCCAAAGTGCAGCCCCTGGCACTTGGACTTGTTGAATGCCATCCTGTTGGCCTCTGCCCATCTGTCCAGTGGGTCGAGGTCCCTCTGCAGAGCCCTTCTGGCCTCTGACTGACCAACATCTGCTCCCAGCTTGGTGTCATCTGCACATTTGCTGATGACTGTCTCAATCCCCTCATCCAGATCATCAATGAAGACATTGAACAGGATGGGGCCCAGCACTGATCCCTGGGGCACACCACTGGTGCCTGGCTGCCAGCTGGCTGTGGCACCATTCACCACCACTCTCTGGGCTCAGCCTCCAGCCAGTTCCTAACCCAGCTCAGAGTGCTGCTGTCCCAGCCAGGGGCTGACAGCTTGGCCAGCAGTTTGCTGTGGGGGAGGGTGTCAAAGGCCTTGCTGGAGTCCAGGCAGACCACATCCACAGCCTGCCCCACAGCCACCAGGCAGTCAGCTGGGCATGGAAGGAGATCAGGTTGGAGAGGCAGGACCTGCCCTTCCTGAATCCATGTTGGCTGGATCTCCTGCTCTAGTTTCAAACCATTTCCCCTTCCCCTAGCACCACAGGGCCTTAGAAATTTCCTGTAGCTCCCTTTAGGTACTGGAACCATTTCCAGTGGTTCCTTTCCTGCCTCCCTGCTCTCATCACCATTCCAACCATCAATTCCCAAAGCTGGTAATTGATGGTTGGAATGGTGATGAGAGTAGGGAGGCAGGAAAGGAACCACTGGATGTGAGTGTCTGTGGAACACACAATCCCTCTGCTCAGGGGTGGCTATGGCCACTGCTGTGCAAACAGGGAACTGGGCCAGGGTGGAGCTGAATGGGGCCTACAAGAAGGCTGGGGAGGGACTGCTCAGGATCTCAGGGAGTGATAGGACTAGGGGGAATGGAATGAAGCTGGAGGTGGGGAGATTCAGGCTGCAGGTGAGGAGGAAGTTCTTCCCCAGGAGAGTGGTGAAGCTCTGGAATGGGTTGTCCAGGGAGGTGGTTGAGGCCCCGTCCCTGGAGGTGTTTAAGCCCAGGCTGGATGAGGCTCTGGGCAGCCTGATCTAGTGTGGGGTGTCCCTGCCCATGGCAGGGGGGTTGGAACTGGCTGATCCTTGTGGTCCCTTCCAACCCTGACTGATTCTATGAATTGTGCAGTGCCAGGGACAGGACTGGCCCCACAGACCTCCCCAGCCCCTGCCTCTTATGCCACCTCCCACTCTTCATTCTAGATCCATCCACATCAGCTCCTGCAGGACCTTCACACTGTTAACATCCAGCCCTGACAGAGCTACCTGAGAGGAAAGGCCCTCAACAACACCTCAGATGCCACTTCTCAGCTCCATCACAAGTTACACTGTGAGACATTTTCCTCCTGGCTTGAAGTTTCCCACTTGTTTACAAAGACCAGAAAATGTGGGATGAAAAAGGCAAAGGCTGAGTTCCAGTGGGGCAAAGCAACTGGATTCACAGAATCACAGAGCTGCTTGGGTTGGAAAAAGCCTCCAAGCTCACCCAGCCCAACCAGCAACCCAACCCCACCATGGCCACTGAACCCTGGCCCTAAGTGCCATGGCCACAGGTTTCCTGAGCACCTCCAGGGATGGGGACTCCAGCACCTCCCTGGGCAGCCTGTGCCAGGCCCTGACCACTCTTGCAGCAAAGACATTTTTCCTCCTCTCCAACCTCAGCTTCCCCTGGAACAGTTTCAGCCATTTCCTCTCCTTCTATCCCCTGATCCTAGGGAGCAGAGCCCAACTCCCACATCACTGCAGCCTCCTCTCAGGGAGCTGTAGAGAGCAATGTGGTCTCCCCTCAGCCTCCTCTTCTCCAGGCTGAACACCCCCAGCTCCCTCAGCTGCTCCTCCCCAGCCCTGCTCTCCAGACCCTTCCCCAGCTCCATTGCCCTTCTCTGGCCCTGCTCCAGCCTCTCAATGTCCTTCAATGTCCTCTCAGTGGCCTAAAACTGAACCCAGGATGTGATGTGTGGCCTCACCACAGTCTCACAGTATCACTAAGGTTGGAAGAGACCTCGAAGATCATTGAGTCCAACCTGTCACCACAGACCCCATGACTAGACCATGGCACCAAGGGCCACATCCAGTCCCCTCCTGAACACCTCCAGGGACGGTGACTCCACCACCTCCCTGGGCAGCACATCCCAATGGCGAATCACTCTCTCGGTGAAGAACTTTCTCCTCACCTCCAGCCTAAACCTCCCCTGGCACAGCTTGAGACTGTGTCCTCTTGTTCTGGTGCTGGTTGCTAGAGAGAAGAGGCCAACCCCTTCCTGGCTACAACCACCTTTCAGGTAGTTGTAGAGAGCAATGAGGTCTCCCCTGAGCCTCCTCTTCTCCAGGCTGAGCAACCCCAGCTCCCTCAGCCTCTCCTCCCAGGGCTGTGCTCAAGGCCTCTCCCCAGCCTTGTTGCCCTTCTCTGGACACCTTCAAGTCTCTCAATGTCCTTCTTAAACTGAGGGGCCCAGATCTGGGCACAGGACTCAAGGTGTGGCCTAACCAAAGCAGAGTTCAGGGGCACAATGACCTCCCTGCTCCTGCTGGCCACACCATTCCTAATGCAGGCCAGGATGCCCTTGGCCTTCTTGGCCCCCTGGGCACACTGCTGGCTCATGTTCAGGTGGCTGTCGATCAGCACACCCAGATCCCTCTCTGCTCCTGTGCTGGTCCACAGGAACACCATCCCTGCCCTGCCCCTGCTGCCCACACCATTGCTGCTCCAGCCCAGGCTGCTGGAGGCCTTCTTGCCCCCTGGGCACTGCTGCCTCAGCTCCAGCTGCTGGCACCCAGCACCCCCAGGGCCTTTCCTGCTGGGCAGTTCCCATCCACTCTGTCTCCAGCCTGGAGCCTTCCTGGGGCTGTTGTGACCCAGGTGCAGCACCCAGCCCTTGGCCTTGTTGAACCTGCTGATCACTGATCTTCACCCTGCTGGTTTCCACACTCTGATGCTGGGGGATCAAATCTATAGGCTGCAGGATTTCCAGTCCCCACACCAAATAGTTGCAGGCTGAGTTTATCTTCAGCTGGCTTCTCCCACCCAGGAGGTTTAGGCCTTCAGTGAAAGAATTCCACCTGAGAATCAAAGCCTTCAGCTGGAGCTGGGGTTGCAGGCACTGCTCAGGCACACGTCTGCAACTGGCTGGGTTTGGAGAGTTTCCTGCTCCTCTCAGTTTGCTGCCACTCTTCAGAGAGTGGAAGGAAACCCTGACCACTGCCTTTGGGCCATGTTTCAGTGCTTTGGTAATTTTAGCAACCTGTGTAACGAGAGAGGAACTGTGAGCAAGATGACATCCCAGCTCAAGCCCCAGAAATAACTCTCAGGAGGCCAAAGGAAAGCAGCTGGAGCTGCAGCAGGCTCCAGGGGGAAAGGCTGAAGCCCCCCACAGCCCCTTGCTCACCTATTTCCAGCTGCTGAAGCTCTTGCTCGGAAATGGTCGTGGCTCTCTCCACGTGGCTGCAGCTCTTCAGGGGGAGAGGAGTGGAGGAGAGAGGTGGAGGGTCCCAGGTCTCTGGTAACTCCTTGCACACGCTCCAAGAGGTCCCCTCCACCTCCTCTCTTTGCTCCAGGGATGGTGGTGGCAGGACTGGGCTGGCACAGGACACTTTGTCTGGCAGTGTGGGGTCAGAAGCAGTCTCAGAAACTGGGCTCACTGTGGGGGACAGGGAGGTCTGTGGATTGTTTTCTTTGTGCAGAGATAAATGCCTGGGCTCTCTGTATTCACCTTTCCAGGGGCTTGTCACACCTCCCACTGCAACAGCAAAAAGCACACAAACACCATCAAAGAGAGACAAACAAGAAGCAAACATTTCCCTTCAGCTCCAGTTCAAGCTCCTCTTGCTGTGAAACGCCTGACTGCTTCAGAAGATCCCCCCAGGGACTCCTGCTGCTTTACAGAAGCTGCCAGCAGGACTAGGATGGAATGAATCAGAGAGAGTCTTAGAGGCAGGACTGGGCCACAAGGATGAGCTGCAACCATAGAATCTCAGGGGTTGGAAGGGACCTCTGGAGAGCATCCAGTCCAACCCCCTGCCAGAGCAGGGTCACCCAGGGCAGGGCACACAGGAACACATCCAGGTGGGGCTTGCAAGTCTCCAGAGCAGGAGACTCCACAACCTCTCTGGGCAGCCTGCTCCAGGCCTCCAGCAGCCTCACACCAAAGAAGGTTCTCCCCATGTCAGGATGCAACAAACCTCTGCTCCCAGTTTTGCTGCTCCAGGCTCACCAGGCTTGAGCCCACTGAGAGAGTCATTTGCCACTGGGATGTGCTGCCCAGGGAGGTGGTGGAGTCCCCATCCCTGGAGGTGTTCAAGAGGGGATTGGATGTGGCACTTGGTGCCATGGTCTAGTCAGGAGGTCTGTGGAGACAGGTTGGACTCGATGATCTTTGAGGTCTCTTCCAACCTTGGTGAGACTGTGATGCAGCTGAGACTTTGGCTGAACATGAGCCCAGCCACAGCAAACAGCCTCAGGAAACCCAAGTAAAGCTCAACATTGTCTCCTCCAGGTGGAGAGGGCAGAGGGAGCAGGTGAGGCACACAGGGAACTGTCCTGTGTCTGGGTGAGAAACAGCCAGCTGTGGGCTAAAGTCATCAACCCAGCCAAGAGCTAACAAGCCCAAAGCAGACAATACAATACAACACAATACAATACAATACAATACACCAGGTTGGAAGAGACCTTCAAGCTCATCGCGTCCAACCCATCAACCAATCCAACCCACCCAACAACTAAACCATGCAGCCAAGCACCCCAGCAAGTCTCCTCCTGAACACCTCCAATGAGGGTGACTCCACCACCTCCCTGGGCAGCCCATTCCCATGGGCAATCACTCTCTCAGTGTAGAACTTCTTCCTCACCTCCAGCCTAAACCTGCCCTGGCGCAGCCTGAGACTGTGTCCTCTTGTTCTGGTGGTGGCTGCCTGGGAGAAGAGACCAACCTCTGCCTGGCTACAACCTCCCTTCAGGCAGTTGTAGACAGCAATAAGGTCACCCCTGAGCCTCCTCCTCTCCAGGCTAAGCAACCCCAGCTCCCTCAGCCTCTCCTCACAGGGCTGTGTTCCAAACCCCTCACCAGCTTTGTTGCCCTTCTCTGGACACCTTCCAGCAACTCAACCTCCTTCCTAAACTGAGGGGCCCAGAGCTGGACACAGGACTCAAGGTGTGGCCTACCCAGTGCAGTGTACAGGGGAGAATGACCTCCCTGCTCCTGCTGGCCACACTCTTCCTGCTGCAGGCCAGGATGCCATTGGCCTTCTTGGCCCCCTGGGCACACTGCAGGCTCATGTTCAGCCTACAATCAATCAGCACCCCCAGGTCCCTCTCTGCCTGGCTGCTCTCAGCCACTCTGACCCCAGCCTGTAGCACTGCCTGGGGTTGCTGTGGCCAAGGTGCAGCACCTGGCACTTGGATGTGTTCAATCTCCTGCCCTTGGCCTCTGCCCATCTGTCCAGCCTGTCCAGGTCCCTCTGCAGAGCCTCTCTGCCCTCCAGCAGATCAACTCCTGCCCCCAGCTTGCTGTCATCTGCAGATTTACTGATGATGGACTCGATGCCCTCATCCAGATCGTCAATAAAGATGTTGAAGAGCATGAGACATCCAAGCTGCAGCCTGTGCAGGTGATGTGCTGAGCAGCACACCACAGGGATCTTGCCCACAGGACCACTTGGGCATAACCAGCAGCTGGGCACTTCACCAGTGCAGGGAAGAAGCTTCAGGGAGAGGTCAACTCTACCTTCTTCAAGCGCGACACTGGCCTTGGTTTTGAGCTCTGAGGCTGATGCTCTCTGCACAGGCTCTTTCTCCAGCCCCATTTTGATAATCTCAGCAGTGAGAGGGTTGCAGGAAGGTGGAATTTCCCTCAGGGGAGGAGGCTCTTTAGCTATCTGTGTAACAAACAGGAAGTGAAAGAGGTTAGAGCAGAGGCTTCGTTTGAGTTCAGAAAGGTTCTTCCCACCCCGAGAGTCTCCAGCTGAAATGGCAGCATGAGATGAGAGACCTGGGGAGGCACTTCAGCACTGGCTGAAAAAGTCACCAGCAAGTCCTGAGCAGGACACAACAGGAAGAGCCCTCACATGTGAAACACAACAGTGTGAGAGCTGTAAGGGAAGATCAGTGCCCAAAGCAAAGCTTCGTGAGCTGGCACCATGTGAAGCCCAGCAGCTTCAGCAAGGCCCTCTGCAAGGTCCTGCACCTGGGTCCAGGCTGGGTCCTGGTATCAGTCCAGGCTTGGGGATGAAGGGCTGGAGAGCAGCCCCGTGGAGAAGGACTTGGTGGCTGAGAAGCTGGACAGGAGCTGGCACCGAGCACCACCAGCCCAGCCCCAGCCTGGCCTGGGCTGAGCCAGGGGCAGGGAGGGGATTCTGCCCCTCTGCTGTGCTCTGCTCAGACCTCCCTGCAGGGCTGGGGCAGCTCTGGAGCCCTCAGCACAGCCAGGGAGCTGGGGGAGCAGGGCCAGAGGAGGCCACAGCAGTGCTGGCAGGGCTGGAAGCCCTCTGCTGGGAGGCCAGGCTGAGAGACTTGGCCTTGGGCAGCCTGCAGAAGAGAAGGCTCCAGGGAGAGCTTCTGGTGGCCTTGCAGTGCTTCAAGGGCCCAGCAGAGAGCTGGGGACAGAGCTTTGAGCAGGGCCTGATGGGCCAGGCCAAGGGGGATGGTTGGAAAGTGCAAGAGGGAGCTTGAGAGTGGAGAGAAGGAGAAGTGTTTGGCACTGAGGGTGGGGGAGCCTGGCCCAGGCTGCCCAGAGAGCTGGGAGCTGCCCCCTGCCTGGCACCAGTGCAGGGGAGGCTGTCTGGGGCTGTGAGCAGCCTGCTCTGGTTGGGGCTGTCCCTGCTGGCTGCAGGGGGTTGGACTGAATGGGCTCCAAAGGTCCCTTCCCCCCAAACCATTCCACGCCTCTCAGATCATCCCAGATTCCCAGCTGCTCCCAGCCTGCCCTCCTGAAGCCCTCTCTGCATGGGGCTGCTGCAGGCTGAGGCTCCTCTCCCTGGGCCACTCACCTTGAGACACAGTGGGTGATTGTAATACTGGGTCCAAGGGTGGCAGCCATTGAGCATATGCAGCATCATGCAACAGCTGCTCCAGATGTCCACCTTGGAGTCGCAGCGCTTGCCCATCACCACCTCCGGAGCCATGTGAGTCTCCGTGCCAGGCACATAGTTCCCTGCAGGCATCCAAAGGAGAGCTCACTGCACAGCTGATCCCATGTGCTGGGGAGGCCAAGGCAGCCTCCTGGTCACACAATCACACACTCAGCCAGGTTGGAAATGACCTCAGAGATCATCAAGTCCAACCTATGACCCAATACCCAACACCTCCTGACAGCTAAACCTCCAAGTGCCACATCCAGTCCCCTCTTGAACACCTCCAGGGATGGGGACTCCAGCACCTCCCTGGGCAGCACATTCCAGTAGCCAGCCTCTCTTTATATGAAGAACTTCTTCCTAACATCAGCCTAAGCATCTGGAACAGGTTGCCCAAAGTGGTTGTGGATCCCCTGAACCTGACATACATTACTAGAAAGAAATTCTTTCCAGTGAGGGTGAGGAGGCTCTGGCACAGGCTGCCCAGGGAAGCTGTGGCTGCCTCCTCCCTGGAGGTGTTCAAGGCCAGGCAGGATGAGGCCTTGAGCAAGCTGGGCTGGGGGGAGGTGTCCCTGCCCAAGGCAGGGCTGGGAACTGGATGAGCTTTAAGGTGCCTTCCAACCCAAACCCATTCTGTGATTTAGAATCATAGAATCAATAAGGCTGGAAAAGACCTCAGAGCTCATCAAGTGCAACCTGTCACCCAGCACCTCCTGACAGCTAACCCATGGCTCAAAGTGCCACATCCAATCCCCTCTTGAACACCTCCAGGGATGGGGACTCCACCACCTCCCTGGGCAGCACAGCCCAATGGCCAATTCCTCTTTCTGTGAAGAACTTTCTCCTCACCTCCAGCCTAAACCTCCCCTGGCACAGCTTGAGACTGTGTCCTCTTGTTCTGCTGCTGCTTGCCTGGCAGAAGAGACCAACGCCCAGCTGGCTGCAACCTCCCTGCAGGGAGTTGCAGAGAGCAAGAAGGTCTCCCCTGAGCCTCCTCTTCTGCAGGCTCAGCAACCCCAGCTCCTTTCCTCCTCCTCCTCTCACGCTGCAGAGGGAGTTGCTGTACTGGGAGCTGCTGAATCTTGCCCTCAGCAGTGGGAAAAGTAGGTCTGGGATGGAGGCAGACACCAGGACAGGCAGAGAGAGCTCTGCAGCCTCACCCACGCCTGTCAGCAAGTCCCGCTGCTGCCTGCTGGGGCAGGAGCTGTTTGCCTCCACTGCGCTGATGTGTCGCTGTTCAAGCAGCACCAGGGACCGGAGTTGTGCTGGTGGCTTTGGGCTCACAGCACCACAGGATGCTAGGGGTTGGAAGGGACCTCTGGAGATCATCCAGTCCAACCCCTGCCAGAGCAGGAGCAGAGCCTCCTCTTCTGCAGGCTAAGCACCCCCAGCTCCCTCAGCCTCTCCTCCCAGGGCTGTGCTCCAGACCCCTCCCCAGCTTTCTTGCCCTTCTCTGGACACCTTCCAGCAGCTCAACATCTTTCCTGACCTGAGGAGCCCAGAACTGGACACAGGACTCAAGGGGTGGCCTCAGCAGTGCTGAGCAGAGGGCACAAGGACTTCCCTGCTGCTTGTCTTTGCAGTCCAAGTGAGGAACGAGTCACCTTACTTAACCCAACCCCCAGCTCTCAGAAGCTGTTCAAAGGCTCCATCTCCTCCTCAGCCTCATCCTCACACATGCAGCAGCTACCAGCTCCTGCTTCCAGCAAATCTGGGAGGCAAACCCTAACCCTCTCCACTTTGGTGGTCCAAAGCACACCCTTCTCTTTCAGCAGCTGCCCAAAAGCCAGGGAGGGATTTTGCTTTGGTGGAGGTGAGGAGTCTGTCCCAGCTGTTCAGTGAGGGCACACAGCAAGCCAGGGTCAGGCTTTGCACTTCTGCTGGGGATTCTTGCAGGGGCACAAGCCTGACCCTTGCCATCATCCTGACATGAGTTGCTAGAAATAAATGGTTTAAACCTGAGGGAGAGTAGGTTTAGACTGGATCTTAGAATCACAGGGCTGGCAGGGCTGGAAGGGACCTCAAGGCTCAGCCAGTCCCAACCCCCTGCCATGGCCAGGGACACCTCACACCACAGCAGGTTGCTCACAGCCACCTCCAGCCTGGCTGCAAACACCTCCAGGCAGGAGGCTGCCACCACCTCCCTGGGCAGCCTGTGCCAGGCTCTCACCACCCTCCTGGGCAACAACTTCTTCCTCACAGCCAATCTCAATCTCCCCACTTCTAGTTCTGCTCCACCCCCCAGTCCTATCCCTCCCTGACACCCTCACAAGTCCCTCCCCAGCTTTCCTGGAGCCCCTGCAGATCCTGGAAGACCACAATGAGGTCTCCTGGGAGCCTTCTCCTCTCCAGACTGCACAACCCCAACTCTCTGTCTGTCCTCATAGGAGAGGTGCTACAGCCCTCTGCTCATCCTCAGGGCCCTTCTCTGGGCCTTCTTGGGGCCCTTCTCTGGGACTTCTTCTTAGGATGAAGTCCTTCAGGAGCAGTGTGGTGAGACTCTGGAACAGGCTGCAAGGAGATTGTGGATGCTTCCTCCCTGGGGGTGCTCAAGGCCAAGCTGGATGAGGCCTTGAGCAGCCAAGTCAAAATGCAAGGTGTCTCTTCCCATGGCAGGGAGGTTGGAGTTGATCTCTAAAGTCCCTTCCAACCTGAGACATTCTGTGATTCTTTCCAGTCAGGGTAGGGAGACACTGGAACAGGTTGGGATGCACGGAGCCATGGAGCACAGGGAGGTGAACCAACCTTTCCTAGAGATCTACTCTTAAAGAAAGATGCAGAACTGCTCAAGCAGGTCCCAGAGGAGGCCACAGCAATGATGCAAGGGCTGGCAGCCCTCTGCTGTGAGGCCAGGCTGAGAGAGTTGGGGTCGTTGAGTCTGGAGAAGAGAAGGCTCCTGGGAGACCTTTCTGTACTCCACAAAGAGGCCTACAGGAAGGCTGGAGATGGACTTGGCTTCAGGGAGTGCAGTGATGGAATGCAGGGTGAGGGGCCTGAACTGAAAAGGGGAGGGTTAGATCAGATATCAGGAAGAAATTCTTCAGAGTGAGGCTGGGGAGACTCTGGCACAGGCTGCCCAGGGAGGCTGTGGCTGTCCCCTCCTGGAGGTATCCAAGGCCAGGCTGGATGAGGCCTTGAGCAACCTGGGTTGGGGGGAGGTGTCCCTGCCCATGGCAGGGGGTTGGAACTGGATGATCTTCAAGATCCCTTCCAACCCAAAGCATTCTGTGCTTCTGTGACTCTTGCACCAGCCTGGGAGATGAGGAGCAGCTTCCACCCTTGAGCTCCCTGCAGCTGCCAGCGGCCACAGCTCAGGAGCAGCAACAGAAGCGACACCACGAGCAAGAGCCAGCCTGGCAGACACAGCCACCGGCCAAGCAGGAACCATCCCAGCCTGAGTCAGCAGGAGGGCTCTTGAGAAATCCTTACCTGTGACCAAGCACTTCCCCAGGCCGTCAGGGTGGAGGTGAGCAGAGTGGCCAAAGTCACACAGCAGGGCTCTGCTTCCGTCGTCAGACAGCAGCACGTTCTCCGCTGCCAACGAGACGCTTGCAGTTAGCCTCCTCTGCGTCCTGGCCACTGAGATGCAGCCAAAGCCAAGAGCCCAGCGGACTGCAACCTGTCAGAGCCCAGCCCAAGCTCTGCTCCTCCTCTGGAGCATCACCGGTGCAAGCAAGCCCACCGCTAGAGTTCTCCCTCCTCAGAAGCTGCCGGCTGCCTGCCCTGCAGATCTCAGCAGCCCGGAGCGGGGCAGCCTGGGCAGCCAGCTTGTCAGAGCCACCGGATGGCAGGGAAAGGGCTGACAGACACAGCGTGCCCTGCTGGTTAGCACCCAGCCAAGCTCCAGTCTCAAATGTGGGGCTGGAACCCAGGCAAATAACCTTCTGCCCCTCAGGAACCTCCCAGCAGTCTGCTTCTTGTAAGGGAAAGGGAGGAAGGCAGCACCCCAGGCACCATCCCACCTTTCACATCTCCATGGAGGATGTTTTGAGCATGAAGATACTCCAAGCCCTCCAGTGCCTGGCCCAGGTAACTGAGGGCTCTGTCCTCTGGCAGGCAGCCACTCTGTTTGATTAGTTGTCCTAATGAGCCACCTAGAAAGGAAGCCAGAGAGCCCAGGTTAGCTCAGCTTTGCCCTCTTCCCAGCACCACCAGCACTCCTCCTTGATTCTGGTGAGGAGATGAGGAGTGCCAGGTCTGAGAGCTCTGATCTCCCACACTTGGATCTGCCCCTGGGGTTTATCCCCAGATTTCTTCCTGCCCACAGACTCTGGGCTCCTTGATGAAGCTTTTGGCTTAGTACCTGAAAGGAGCCTCCAGGAAAGCTGGGAAGGGACTTTTGACAAAGGCTGGGAGGGCCAGGGTGAGGAACAATGGCTTTGAGCTGGGAGAGGGGAGACTGAGACTGGAGAGGAGGAAGACATTCTTTAGAGTGAGGCTGGGGAGATACAGGTTGCCCAGGGAGGCTGTGGATGTCCCCTGCCTGGGGGTCTTCAAGGCACAGCACCCTCATGGGTGACCTCAAGAGAGGTGGGTTAGGTGACTGGGCCATGAGGGGGGCTGGAAACTGGCTCAGCAACGGAGCTCTGGGGGTTGTGATCAGTGGTGCAGAGTCCAGCTGGAGGCCTGTGCCCAGGGGTGCTCCCCAGGCATCGGTACTGGCTCCAGTTTTGTTCAAGATCTTCATCACTGACCTGGAGAAGTGGATTGAGCCTCCCTCAGCAAGCCTGCTGAGGCCACCAAACTGGGAGGGGTGGCTGACACCTGTCAGGGGGAGCTGGCACCCAAGGGGACCTGGCCAGGCTGAAGAGCTGGGCAAAGGGCAGCCTCATGAAGTTCAGCAAGGACAAGTGCAGAGCTCTGCACCTGGGGAGGAACAGCACCAGGCAGCAGTGCAGCTGGGAGGCTGGCCAGCTGGAAAGCAGCTCCATGGGGAAAGACCTTGGAGTCCTGTTGGACAGCCACTTATCCATGGGACAGCAGTGGATGTGGCCAAGAAGGCAAATGGTCTCCTGGGGTGCATCCAAAGGGTGGCCAGCAAGTCTTGGGAAGTTCTCCTCCCCCTCTACTCTGCCCTGCTGAGACCACACCTGGAGTACTGTGTCCACTGCTGGGCTCCTCAGCTCAAGAGGGACAGGGAACTGCTGGAGAGAGTCCAACAGAGGCTATGAGGATGCTGAAGGGACTGGAACAGCTCTGCTGAGAGCCCAGGGGCTGTTTAGGCTGGAGAAGAGAAGGCTGAAGGGGGATCTGGTCAATGTCTATAAATATCTGAGGGGTGGGGGCAAGAAGGGGCCAGGATCTTTTCAGTGGTGTCCTGTGATAGCACCAGAAACAACAGGGACAAGCTGGAACCCAAGAGGTTCCACCTCAACAGGAGGAGAAACTTCTTTGGTGTGAGGCTGCTGGAGGCCTGGAGCAGGCTGCCCAGAGAGGTTGTGGAGTCTCCTGCTCTGGAGACTTTTCAGCCCCACCTGGATGTGCTCCTGTGTGCCCTGCCCTGGGTGACCCTGCTCTGGCAGGGGGTTGGACTGGATGATCTCCAGAGGTCCCTTCCAACCCCTTCACATACTAAAGGCCAGGCTGGATGAGGCCTTGAGCAAGCTGGGCTGGGGGAGGTGTCCCTGCCCATGGCAGGAGGTTGGAACTGGATGAGCTGGAAGGTCCCTTCCAACCCAACCCATTCTGTGATCCTAGGATGGTGCTTGCCATCAAAAGCACTACTCTGTGACCATGTCAGCTTGCTCACACCCAGTGTGACCCTTCACAGGTTGGGTTTCCCATGGCCCTGCCTGGAAACAGGAGCAGCAGGCAATGGAAGCATGCAGGTTTGCTGAGCCAGTGTGCCCTGTCCCAGCACAACACACTGCCCATGGGGCTGTGCAAATGAGCCAGCCAGCTGGGGCTGTGCTTGAGAGAGGGTCTGCAACTGGAGTGAGGCAGGACTGGAGATGTGACCCTCCCCCAAGCAGGACCACTGCTGCACTGGGATGTGCTGCCCAGGGAGGTGGTGGAGTCCCCATCCCTGGAGGTGTTCAAGAGAAGCCTGGATGAGGCCCTTGGTGCCATGGTTGAGTTGATCAGATGGTGTTGGGGAGAGGTTGGACTTGATGAGCTCTGAGGTCTTTTCCAACCTGGTTAATTCTAGTCTAGTCTAGTCTAGTCTAGTCTACCCTACCCTGCTCTACTCTACTCCACCCTACCCTGCTCTACTCTACTCCACCCTACCCTATTCTACCCTACTCTACCCTACCCTACCCTAATCTACTCTACCCTGACCTACACTACCCTCCTCTACTCCACTCCACCCTACCCTACTCTACCCCCACCCTATCCTATTCTACCCTATTCTACCCCACCCTACCCTATTCTACCCCACCCTACCCTATTCTACCCCCCACCCCACCCTACCCTATTCTACCCTACCCTATTCTACCCCACCCTACCCTATTCCACTCCACCCTACCCTATTTCTACCCCACCCTACCCTATTCTACCCCTCTACCCCACCCTACCCTATTCTACCCTACTCCACCCCACCCTACCCTACCCTATTCCACTCCACCCTACCCTACTCTACCCCACCCTACCCTATTCTACCCTACTCCACCTCACCCTACCCTACCCTATTCCACTCCACCCTACCCTATTCTACCCCATTCTACCCCACCCTGCCCTATTCTACCCCACCCTGCCCTATTCTACCCTACTCCACCCTACCCTACTCCCACCCTACCCTACCCTATTCTACCCTATTCCACTCCACCCTACCCTACCCTATTCCACAGTATAAGTCTCACAGTATCACCAAGGTTGGAAGAGACCTCGAAGATCATCGAGTCCAACCTGTCACCACAGCCCCCATGACTAGACCATGGCTCCAAGTGCCACATCCAATCCCCTCTTGAACACCTGATGATGATCTCTTAGGTCTCCTCCAACCCCAACCATTCTATGAATCCATGAAATGGAAAATATCTTCTGATACCCTGAAGAGGGAGAACAACCCTAAGAGTTTAACATTAACATCTCAGCTGGGCCCTAGCTGTGAGTCTGATTTCTAGCCTTGTTCTACCTTCCTCCTCCAGCTCAGATGGCTACCACAGCCCTCTCTCAGAGGCAGGGCTGCTCAGGAGCCTCAAAGCTGCCCTATAAATTCCCACTCCACCCTACCCTATTCTACCCTACCTTATTCCACCCAACCCCACTCTACCCTATTCTACCCTATCCTACCCTACCCTACCCTACCCTACCCCACTCTACCCTACCCTACCATACCCTACCCTACCCTACCCCACTCTACCCTACCCTACCCTACCCCACCTACCCTACCCTACCATACCCTACCCTACCCTACCCCACTCTACCCTACCCTACCCTACCCTACCCTACCCTACCCTACCCTACCCTACCCTACCCCACTCTACCCTACCCTACCCCACTCTACCCTACCCTACCCTACCCTACCCTACCCTACCCTACCCTACCCTACCCTACCCTACCCTACCCTGCTCAGCAGCAGGGCTGCCCACACCCAAGCCACTCCACCCAGGAGGCACCGCTGGGAACGTTGTGTAAACACCAAAGGAGGAGCAGCTGGACAGCCGGGGCAGGAGGAAGAGGAGGCCAATGCCCACTGCACCCCACAGGGCCAATGGTGCCGGTGCTGTGGCTGCTCATCTCCTCACCCTCCATCAGCTTCATGAAGATGGTCACCCAAGGGCCTTCCTTCACAGCTCCATACAGGGCACAACCCTGGGACTGGCGAGGGCAGCGCAGGTGGTGAGCTCCTCCGCACGGAAGTGTTCCACTTGCACCTGGGGAAACAGAGAAGCACTCAGCGGGCTCTGTGGGGCAAGGCCAAGGGCTGGGGCCTGCACTTGGGTCACAGCAGCCCCAGGAAGGCTCCAGGCTGGGGGCAGAGTGGCTGGAAACTGCCCAGCAGGAAAGGCCCTGGGGGTGCTGGGTGCCAGCAGCTGGAGAGAGGGATTGGCTTGCACAGCGTGCCCTCAAAACTGCTTTGCAGACATCTCTGGTTAGAAAGCCTCAATCCTCACACATGGCTGAGCCAGACAGGAACTGCTCTCTCTGCCTTTCACCAGACTCCTCGGGCCTCAGCATCTTCCACCCACCTGTGCCTGGAGCAGACTTGAGTGAGGTTCAACAAGGCCAAGGGCTGGGTGCTGCACCTGGGTCACAGCACCCCCAGGAAGGCTCCAGGCTGCAGGCAGAGTGGATGGGAACTGCCCAGCAGGAAAGGCCCTGGGGGTGCTGGGTGCCAGCAGCTGGAGCTGAGGCAGCAGCGCCCAGGGGGGCAAGAAGGCCTCCAGCAGCCTGGGCTGGAGCAGCAATGGTGTGGGCAGCAGGGGCAGGGCAGGGATGGTGCCCCTGGGCTGGGCACTGGGGAGGCTGCACCTCAAATCCTGGGTTCAGTTTTGGGCTCCTCACTCCAAGAAGGACATCGAGAGGCTGGAGCAGGTCCAGAGAAGGGCAACAGAGCTGGGGAAGGGTGTGGAGAAGAGGGCTGGGGAGGAGCAGCTGAGGGAGCTGGGGATATTTAGTGTGGAGAAGAGGAGGCTGAGGGAGACCTCACTGCTCTCTACAGCTCCCTGAGAGGAGGCTGCAGTGAGCTGGGGGCTGGGCTCTGCTCCCTAGGATCAGGTGACAGAAGGAGAGGAAATGGCTGAAACTGTGCCAGGGGAGGCTGAGGCTGGAGATCAGAAAATTCTTGACTCAAAGGATTCTCAACACTGCTCAGGGAGGTGTTTGAATCCCTGTCCCTGGAGGTGTTCAAAAGACACAGACATGGCTTAGCTGCAGCCTTGGCAGAGTTAGAGAATGGTTGGACTCAATGATCTTAAAAGTCTTTTCCTACCAAAGCAACTCTGTTGATTCTGTGAATCCTAACAGAATCCTCCCTCCCCACCCTGGGGTCAGGATGTCCTACACTGTGCAACAGCAGGGGACAAGGACAACCTTTGTGAGCAGAAACCTCTGGGGACAGCAGTAAGTGCTGGAGTGAGTCCAGAGCAGGGCCCTGAGGATGAGCAGAGGGCTGGAGCTGCTCTGCTGTGAGCACAGCCTGAGGGTGTTGGGGTTGTGCAGGCTGGAGAGGAGAAGGCTCCCAGGAGACCTCATTGTGGCCTTCCAGGATCTGAAGGGGGCTCCAAGCAAGCTGGGGAGGGACTTTGGAGGGTGTCAGGGAGGGATAGGACTGGGGGGGGATGGAGCAAAACTAGAAGTGGGGAGATTGAGATTGGCTGTGAGGAAGAAGTTGTTGCCCAGGAGGGTGGTGAGAGCCTGGCACAGGCTGCCCAGGGAGGTGGTGGCAGCCTCCTGCCTGGAGGTGTTTGCAGCCAGGCTGGAGGTGGCTGTGAGCAACCTGCTGTGGTGTGAGGTGTCCCTGCCCATGGCAGGGGGTTGGAGCTGGCTGAGCCTTGAGGTCCCTTCCAGCCCTGCCAGCTCTGTGAGTCCAGACCACCCTGCCTCAAGAGGATTTTCCCCACAGACCAGAGCAGAGCAGATTTAGATTGGATGTGAGGAACAAGTTCTTCACTGTCAGGCTGCTGGAACCCTGGAACAGGTTGCTCAGGGAGGTGATTGAGGCTCCTGCCCTGGAGACATTCAGGAGGAGGCTCAGCAGGGCTCTGGGCAACCTGATCTAACTGAGGATGTCCCTGCAGACTGCAAGGGGAGGGGGTGTGGACTGGATGACCTTTGGAGAACACTTCTGAGCAAGGCCAACCAGAGCCCCAAACCCTCATAGAGTGAATTTGTGTCCAAAAGAGATTCACCTCCAGCTTATGGCCAAGTCCTGGCCAGCTCCAGGAGGGAGCTCAACAGATGAAACAGAGCACTTCAGCATTCTGCTCTCATGGCAGAAGGAGGAGAAGGATTGTGCAGCACTTGGCAGAAATCAAACTTCCTTCCCCCCACCTCCAAAAACAGGAGGCAAGATGAAATGTGGCCACAGGCAGTGACTGCCACTCTCACCTCTTGGGCTCACAGAAAAACCTCTCTTCATTGAGTTCAGCCAAGCAAAACAAAGCAAGAAAGGCCAGAAGGAAAAGATGAGTCAGGAAGGGGCTGGTGGGGAAGGGATGTCTCAGATTTCTGCAGGGTCAGCAGCGCAGCAGGAGCTGCCTTTGTTGACTCTCAAGAGTTGGGAGAGCAGGTGCTCAAACCACCCTGGATGGTGGTGAGAGGTCAGGTAGTCCCCTTCCAGCCCCAGCAGGCAGCTCGAATTCCAGCCCCTTACGGAGGTCAGACGAAGCACCTTGCACACAGGTGCTCAACCTGCACCTCAGGACTCACTGCTCTGAGAGTTTGCTCTGAGAAGATCATAGAATCAGTCAGGGTTGGAAGGGACCACAAGGATCAGCCAGTTCCAACCCCCTGCCATGGGCAGGGACACCCCACACTACATCAGGCTGCCCAGAGCCTCATCCAGCCTGGGCTTAAACACCTCCAGGGACGGGGCCTCAACCACCTCCCTGCACAACCCATTCCAGGGCTTCACCACTCTCCTGGGGAAGAACTTCCTCCTCACCTCCAGCCTGAATCTCCCCACCTCCAGCTCCATTCCATTCCCCCTAGTCCCATCAATCCCTGAGATCCTGAGCAGTCCCTCCCCAGCCTTCTTGTAGCCTCCTTCAGATCCTGGAAGGCCACAATGAGGTCACCTGGGAGCCTTCTCTTCTCCAGCCTGAGCAGCCCCAAAGATGTGCTGCTGGGCTGCAGAAGCATCCTTTGAAATCCTCCAGTAATTAGGAGAGCAAAAGAATGGCCATGTTCAAAGGGCAGCTTCTCACTGAATCCCAGCATGGCAGGAAGGGACCTCTGGAGCTCACCCAGTCCAACCCCCTGCTCCAGCAGGGCACCCACAGCATCCTGCCCAGCAGCACAGTGCCCAGGGGGGTTGGAAGCTCTCCACACAAGGAGACTCCACAACCTCTCTGGGCAGCCTGCTCCAGGCCTCCAGCAGCCTCACAACAAACAACTTTCTCCTCCTGCTCAGATGGAACCTCCTGGGTTCCAGTTTGTGCCCTCTGCCCCTTGTGCTGTCCCTGGGCACCACTGAGCAGAGTCTGGCCCCAGCCTCTTGCCCCCCACAGCTCCTTTAGCTCTTGCTGAGCATTGCTCAGCTGCCCTCTGGGGCTGCTCTTCTGCAGGCTCTCAGCCCCAGGGCTCTCAGCCTTTGCTGCTCACAGAGCTGCTCCAGGCCCCTCAGCAGCTTTGGAGCCTCCCTGGACTCTCTCTAGCAGTTCCCTGTCCCTCTGCAACTGAGGAGCCCAGAACTGGACACAATACTTCAAGTGCAGCCTTCCTAGGGCAGAGTAGAGAGGGAGGGGAACCTCCCTCCACCTGCTGGCCACACTCTGCTTAATGCCTCCCAGGGCCCCATTGCCCTTCTTGCCCACCAGGGCACCTTGCTGGCTCATGTGGATCTTGTCCCCCAGCTCTCCCAGGTCCTTCTCCTTGGAGCTGCTCTCTGGCAGGTCTCCCCTCACCTGTCCTGCTGCAGGAGGTTGTTCCTCCCCCAGGGGCAGGACCCTGCACTTGCCCTGGGTGAACTTCATGAGGTTCCTCTCCCCCAGCTCTCCAGCCTGGCCAGGCCTCCCTGAGTGCCAGCACAGCCTGGCAGGTGCCAGCCACTGCTCCCAGTTGGTATCATCAGCAAACTGGCTGAGGGTCTGCTCTGTCCCTTCATCACTGTCCTACTCTCATGTCTCTCTCTCCAGCACTACCACTTCTCCTTCCTGAAGAGGCAACCCACCAGTACCAGCTGCTTCTCCTAGGGCTCTGCATTTGCAAAGGGAATGTCAGTAGACACAGGCTGTCAGGAGACAAGCTGGTGGTGTTGCCACCAGATTCCACACCTCCGGAGTGAGGATGCAGAGCAGGAAATCATTCTCTACAGGCTTTAAATGTGTTTGCTTTGACAGAGCTGACAAATGAAAGGCTTCAAAAGTTGGACAAGTCAGCTCAGGCTGCCTCTGGGTCAGGCCCAACCCAGGCACCAATCCAGGCTGGGTGCAGAGCGGGTTCAGCAGCCCTGAAGAAAGAGCCTTGGGGGTGCTGGGTGCTGAGCAGCTCCCCAGGAGCCAGCAGTGGCCTCCTGCAGCCCTGAAGAAAGAGCCTTGGGGGTGCTGGGTGCTGAGCAGCTCCCCAGGAGCCAGCAGTGGCCTCCTGCAGCCCTGCAGGCAGCTGTGTGCTGGGCTGCAGCCAGAGCAGGGTGGGCAGCAGGGCAGGAGAGGGATTCTGCCCCTGGGCTCTGCTCTGCTCAGACCTCACCTCCAATCCTGCCTCCAGCTCTGCTGTCCCCAGCAGAAGGAGGACACAGAGCTGCTGGAGTGAGGCCAGAGGAGGCCACAAGGATGCTGCCAGGGCTGGAGCAGCTCTGCTGTGAGCACAGGCTGAGGGGGCTGGGGCTGTGCAGCCTGCAGGGGACAAGACTCCAGGGGGACCTCAGAGCTGCCTGCCAGGACCTGAAGGGATCCTGCAAGAAGGCTGCAGAAGAACTTTTCCTGAGTGTCTCTAGAGACAGGACAAGGAGAAATGGTTTGAAGCTGAGGGAGAGCAGGGTCAGACTGGAGCTGAGGAAGAAGTTCTTCAGTATAAGGGTGGTGAGACTGGCACAGGCTGCCCAGGGAGGCTGTGGATGTCCCTTCCCTGGAGGTGTCCAAGGCCAGGCTGGATGAGGCCTTGGGCAACCTGGGCTAGATGAGAGGGGGGTTGGAGGTGGTGATCTCTGACATGTCTTCCAACCTAAGCCATTCTGTGACTTTCCACAGGCACCACATCACCCTGGGACCAAGGCAGAGGAGGAAAAGCAAGCCTTTGGAGCTGAGCCTCACAAGCCCCAGTGCTTCTTGCATGGAACAGTTTGCACTCCAGACAGACACTTCCCACACACTTGCTCAAGCTTGCTGGGGGAGTAAAGTGAAAAACATCAGTTCAGAGGTGCTGAAGGTCTTCAGGTGTTAAGTTCAAGCCAGTTTACATTCTCATCTTGCACTCTCACACTGCCTCCAGCCCTGACTTCCCCCATGGCTGCCTACAAGCCAATAGAATCACAGAATTGTCAGGGCTGGAAGGGACCTCAAGGCTCAGCCAGCCCCAACCCCTGCCATGGGCAGGGACACCTCACACCACAGCAGGTTGCTCACAGCCACCTCCAGCCTGGCTGCAAACACCTCCAGGCAGGAGGCTTCCACCACCTCCCTGGGCAGCCTGTGCCAGGCTCTCACCACCCTCCTGGGCAACAACTTCTTCCTCACAACCAATCTCAATCTCCCTGCTTCTAGTTCTGCTCCATCCCCCCAGTCCTATCCCTCCCTGACACCCTCCAAAGTCCCTCCCCAGCTTTCCTGGAGCCCCCTGCAGATCCTGGAAGGCCACAATGAGGTCTCCTGGGAGCCTTCTCTTCTCCAGTCTGAACAGCCCCAAGCTCCAGTTAGCTTCCACACACTTCCCACATCGCAGGACAAGATCTCAGTGCACAAGAGGTTTGCCAAGCCAACTGCTGGAGAAGTAACACACCCTTGGCTGCACCTGCAGCTGAGGCCCCTTCCCTAGAGACAGTCAAGGTCAAACAGAGCAACCTGATCTAGCTGGGGATGTCCCTGCTGAGTGCAGTGGGGTTGGACAAGATGACCTTGGAGGGTCCCTTCCCACCTGATGCATTCTGTGATGCGTAACAGAAGCAGCTCCTGACAGGGAGGCAGCAGTGCCTGCCACACTCACTGGAGAGATGAAAGCTCTCTCTAAGTGCCTCCTGACTGCAGAGGGGTTTCCTTTCCTGCTTGATTCCTTCCTGAGCAGAGGAACACCTGCCATGTCACTGCTTGCACCAGCCACGGCCCAAATGAGGACAGTTAGATAAGCAGACGACTCCCACGGCCGCGCCTCCCCCGCAGCCACCAGCGGCTCACTCTCAGCTCTTCTGAAGTCTCAGCTCTCTTGGCCAAGCCCCAGATCCCTTCAAGCACACTTAGGAGGCCAGAGGAACCCAGTTCTGGCTGCCAAACTTGACCCTCTCTGCACACACACACAATGGTTTCTCCGTCTGCTGCTTCTCCCCATGCCATCACCTTGAAGTTTCACCTTGGACACAGGCACAGAGAACACTTCACTGCAGCTGTACAACGAGGGACCTACAGCTCAGGGTAGCTGGAAGGAGAGTCACAGAATGTTAGGGCTGGAAGGGACCTCCAGAGATCATCGAGTCCAACCTCCTGCCAGAGCAGGGTCACCCAGGGCAGGTCACACAGCAGTGCATCCAGGAGGGTTTTAAAGTCTGCAGAGAAGAAACTCCACAACCTCTCTGGGCAGCCTGCTCCAGGCCTCCAGCAGCCTCACAACAAACAACTTTCTCTTCCTGTTCAGGTGCAACCTCCTGGGTTCCAGTTTGTGCTCATTGCCCCTTGGCCTGTCCCTGGGCACCACTGAGCAGAGTCTGGCCCCAGCCTCTTGCCCCCACAGCTCCTTTAGCTCTTGCTGAGCATTGCTCAGCTGCCCTCTGGGGCTGCTCTTCTGCAGGCTCTCAGCCCCAGGGCTCTCAGCCTTTGCTGCTCCCAGAGCTGCTCCAGGCCCCTCAGCAGCTTTGTGGCCTCCACTGGACTCTCTCCAGCAGTCCTCTGCCCCTCTTGAACTGAGGAGCTCAGAACTGGACCCAATACTTCAGATTTGTCCTCCCCAGGGCAGAGTAGTGCAGGAGGAGAACCTTCCCCAACCTGCTGGTCATGCTTTGGTTAATGCACCCCAGGAGCCCATTGGCCTTCTTGCCCACAGGGGCAAGTTTCTCCTCATGCTGAGGTGGAACCTCCTGGGTTCCAGCTTGTCCCTGTGGTTCCTTGTCCTATCACTGGGCACCACCAGAAAGAGCCTGGCACCTTCACCCTGACCCCCCACCCCTCAGGTGTTTATGGACATCAGTAAGATCTCTCCTGCCAAGATCAAACAGGGAGAAGACTTTTGCTCCCTGTGTGTGCTGGTGTGAGGAAGGCCTCCCCTTCTCCCAGGCAGTTACCTTCTTGGCAGCACACTGAAATCCTGTCTGTTTGTCCTCTATTTTGTAAACCTCTCCAAAGGAGCCAATGCCCAGAGAGCCGTGGCACTTGGTCCAGTGAACCTCCTCTCGGTACTCATAGTCCACTGGCTTCAGCTTCTGCAAGTGGAAACCAGAACAGAAGATGAGGCAAGGAAAGGAACAGCTCTGGAGCTCCACAGGCACAGAGCAGCCTTTGCAGAGAGAGCACAGGGAGATCTCACCACAGCTCCACTTCCACCCCCCCACTTCCACCCCTCCACCTCCACCCCACACCCCACACTTCCACACTTCCACCCCTCCACCCCACTCCTTCACCCCCACTCCTTCACCTCCACCCCTCCACCTCCAACCCACTCCTTCACCTCCACACCTCCACCTCCACCCCTCACCATACCTCCACCTCACACCTCCACCCCACTCCCCCACTTCCACCCCTCCACCTCCACCCCAAACCCCACACTTCCACCCTCCACCCCACTCCTTCACCTCCACCCCTCCACCTCCACCCCACTCCTTCACCTCCACCCCTCCACTTCCACCCCCCCACCATACCTCCACCTCCACGCCACACCTCCACCCCCATACCTCCACCTCACACCCCCACCCCACACCCCCACTTCCACCCCTCCACCTCCACCCCACACCCCCATTTCCACACTTCCACTTCCACCTCCATCCCACACCCCCACCCCACTCCTTCACTTTCACCCCTCCACTTCCACACCTCTACCTCACACCTCCACCCCTCCATCCCACCCCATACCTCCACCTCCACCCACACCTCCCCCTCCACACCTCCCCCCCCCACACCTCCCCCACACCCCCACCCCACTCCTTCACGTCCACCCCCCCCCCACTCCTCCACCCCCACTCCTTCACCTCCCACCTCCACCCCACACCATACCTCCACCTCCAGCCCACACCCCCACCCCACACCTCCACCCCCCACTCCTTCACCCCCACTCCTCCACCTCCACACCTCCACCCCCCACTCCTTCACCCCCACTCCTCCACCTCCACACCTCCACCCCCACTCTTCCACCCCCACTCCTCCACCCCCCACTCCTCCACCCCACACCATACCTCCACCTCCAGCCCACACCCCCACCCCACACCTCCACCCCCCACTCCTTCACCTCCACCCCAGACCTCCAACCCACACCATACCTCCACCTCCAGCCCACACCCCCACCCCACACCTCCACCCCCACTCCTTCACCCCCACACCTCCACCTCCACTCCTCCACCCCCACTCCTTCACCCCCCACACCTCCACCCCCCTCCTCCTCCACCTCCACACTCCTCCACCCCCCACTCCTCCACCCCCCACTCCTCCACCTCCACTCCTCCACCTCCACTCCTTCACCCCCACTCCTTCACCCCCCACTCCCTCATCCCCCCCTCCACTCCTCCACCTCCACTCCTCCACCCCCCCACTCCTCCATCCCCCCACTCCTCCACCCCCACTCCTCCACCCCCCACTCCTCCACCCTCCACTCCTCCCCCCCACTCCTCCACCCCCACTCCTCCACCCCCACTCCCTCCACCCCCCACTCCTTCACCCCCCACTCCTTCACCCCCCCCACTCCTCCACCCCCCACTCCTCCACCCCCACTCCTCCACCCCCCACTCCTCCACCCCCACTCCTTCACCCCCCACTCCTCCCACCTCCCCCCCACTCCCACCCCACTCCTCCACCCCCCACTCCTTCACCCCCCACTCCTCACCCCCCACTCCTTCACCTCCACCTCCACACCTCATCATCACCCCCACTCCTTCACCCCCCACTCCTCCACCCTCTCTCACCCCCCATCATCCATCACCTCACATCACCCCCACTCCTTCACCCCCCCACATCCTCATCACCCCCATCTCCTCCACATCTCCATCATCCTTCACCCCCCACTCCTCCACCCCCATCCTCCACCCCCACTCCATCACCCCCCCACTCCTCCACCCCCCACTCCTCCATCCCCCATCATCACTTCACCCCCCACCTCCACATCACCCCCCACTCCTCCATCCCCCCACTCCTCCATCATCCCCCACTCCTCCACCCCCACTCCTCCACCCCCCATCATCACCCCCCACATCCTTCCACCATTCCACTCCTCCACCTCCACTCCACACCTCCACCCATCACTCCTTCACCCCCCACTCCTCCACCCCCACTCCTCCACCTCCACACCTCCACCCCCACTCCTTCACCCCCCACTCCTCCACCTCCACACCTCCACACCTCCACCCCCCACTCCTTCACCTCCACACCTCCACCCCCCACTCCTTCACCTCCACACCTCCACCCCCACTCCTTCACCTCCACTCCTCCACCCCCACCCTTCCAAACGCCTCTGCACAAAATGACTCCTGCCCTGGGCTCGAGGTGAAACGACCTGAGAGGAGCTACCTGCTTTCTGTGGGCTCTGTCTGGCCTGAAGCAGTGCACCCCAGCACTGGACAGAGAGGCCACCAGCCTTTGGGCAGCTCTGGAGCTCCCAGCTGTTCCTTTCACACACAGGATCTAACCCTGAAGCTACATCTTACAAACAGAAGGAGCTTCAGGGGACCAAGTGCAGACACCTGTGTGTGAGCTGAACCTCCTGACAGGCAGCAGGCTGAGCCTGTGCCTCAGGTCTCAGTGGGGATGTTCTCAGGCAGGTAAGTGGCACCTGAACTCCACTGACAACACTGACAGGGTCACCCTGATTGCAGGGAAGAGTCCTCCTCAGGTGTGTCAGGTGGCAAGGGACAGCTCAGTTCAGAAGAAATGAATCATGCCTCCCAGTTCCCATGCACTTGCTGGGCCCCAGCCCTGCCTTTGGCAGGGCACAAGGTGGGGACTTGCTGGCCTCCTACCCCAGGCAGCAGCCGTGGCCTTGGCCCCCTCACAATCTGCACATCCCTGGCTCCTGTGTCACAGTCCAGGTCACCTCTAACCAATAAAACCTGGTTGCCTGTTCACACCTGAAGGGACCAGGCTCTTTCAGACAGACAAAGGCATCTCTGAGGGCACTAAGCACAGGATCAGAGGCTCACAGGATGTGGGGGTTGGAAGGGACCTCTGGAGATCATCCAGTCCAACCCCCTGCCAGAGCAGGGTCACCCAGGGCAGGGCACACAGGAACACATCCAGGTGGGGCTTGCAAGTCTCCAGAGCAGGAGACTCCACAACCTCTCTGGGCAGCCTGCTCCAGGCCTCTGGGACCCTCACAGTGCAGAAGTTCCTCCTCCTGTTGAGGTGGAACCTCCTGTGCTGCAGTTTCCATCCACTGCCTCTTGTCCTATCCCAGGGTGCACCTGAGCAGAGCCTGTCCCTGTCTCCTCCCTCCTGACCCCTAGCCCTCAGATATTGATAGACATTGACCAGATCCCCTCTCAGCCTTCTCCTCTCCAGACTAACCAGCCCCAGGGCTCTCAGCCTGTCCTCTCCCAGACGAGCAGGCAGGTGTGGTGAGGAGCAAGCAAAGCAGAGCCACCCTTCAGGAAACAAACCCAACCAGAGCAAGAACCACTCAGAAGACGCAGTCCTGTTCCAGAAGCTAGCACATGGCTGCAGGTTCTCTCTCTCCTGCAGCCTTCCACGGGGTGTGTGGGCTCAGAGGCTCACCTCATTCAGCAGCACACCTTCGTTTTCATCTGCTTCATCCAACTGCTCCTTCGGGTCCACACCACCTCCTCGCCACGTCTTGGCCAGGCTGGCTAAGTTCTGTGGCTCACCAAGGCTCACACTCCCCTTCAAGGCATCCACCAAGTACTCCTCCACAGAAATCTTGTCTGAGCTGGCTGGGATGGACTGGGTGGCACATTTGGGGAAGCTGTACTCGAAGGTGAGGCCAGAGAGGCGACGTTGGCTCTCCGGGTAGCTGAGCTCCCCGTGGAAGTAAGGCTCCAGAGCATGGTGCTTCATGGCATGCAGAGGGCTCTCCAGGGGTGGGACATGAGGGGGTATGATGTTGTAGGGAAAAGGATGGAGAGTTTCAGGCTGGGGGACACTGTCCCTCTGGGACTGCTGCTTCCAAACATGGTTAAGGCACTGGATGGGGCTTATCAGCTTGTGCAGTTCTGCTTTGTACTGGCTCCTCGGGGAGGGGGGCTTGAGGGTGGACAGCACTTGCTCTGCTTTCTCAAACGGCAGTGGGTCATAAGCCAAGCCCTTGGTAAATTCTGAAGCCCAAAGCTGCTTCTGTAAAGAGTGTTTGGGTGTGACTCATCCTCCTAGGAAAGAAAAGCAAAGAGCTGAGCAGGAACCTCAGCACGGCCCCGCGGAACGCCGCCCAGAGCGGGCAGGACTTGGCAGGGCTGCCCAGGGGACCAAAGGAAGGTGGGAGGATTCTCACCTGGACAGGAATTGGAGTGCAGCTCTCTTGCTCTGGAGTTCTGGGAGCTCTCCTGCCAGCAGCCCCTGGCTGTATTTTCAGCTTGGACCTCTTCTTGTGCCGCTTCTTCTTGGCCCTGCCGCGGTGCCGCCCCCTCCACGGCGCCATCCGCCCCTCCGTGGCGTGGGCCACATTGTTGGGGATCTGGTCAAGGCTGTCCGAGCGGCTGGGGGACACCAAAACACAAGCACACAGTTGGGATGGGATGGGATGGGATGGGATGGGATGGGATGGGATGGAATGGGACGGAATGGAGTGGAACGGATGGAGTGGAATGGGATGGGATGGAATGGGATGGAGTGGAATGGAATGGAATGGAGTGGAATGGAGTGGAATGGAATGGAATGGAATGGAATGGAATGGAATGGAATGGAATGGAGTGGAATGGAATGGAGTGGAATGGAGTGGAATGGAATGGAATGGAATGGAATGGAATGGAATGGAATGGAATGGAATGGAATGGAATGGAATGGAATGGAATGGAATGGAATGGAATGGAATGGAACGGAACAGAATAGAATAGGATAGAATAGAATAGAACAGAATAGGATAAGATAGAATGGGATGGGATGGAATGGAATGGAATGGGATGGAATGGAGTGGAGTGGAACGGAACAGAACAGAACAGAATAGAATAGGATAGAATAGAATAGAATAGAATAGAATAGAATAGAACAGAATAGGATAGGATAGAATGGGATGGGATGGAATGGGATGGAATGGAATGGGATGGAATGGAATGGGATGGAGTGGAATGGAACGGAACAGAATAGAATAGGATAGAATAGAATAGAACAGAATAGGATAGGATAGAATAGAATAGGATAGGATAGAATAGGATAGGATAGGATAGAATAGGATAGGATAGGATAGAATAGGATAGGATAGGATAGAATAGGATAGGATAGAATAGAATAGAATAGAATAGAATAGAATAGAATAGAATAGAATAGACCAGACCAGGTTGGAAGAGACCTCCAAGATCATCCCATCCAACCTATCAACCAATCCAACCCCACCTAATCAACTAGACCATGGCACCAAGCACCCCATCAAGTCTCCTCCTGAACACCTCCAATGCAGCCCATTCCAATGGGCAATCGCTCTCTCTCTGTGTAGAACTTCTTCCTAACATCCAGCCTGAACCTCCCCTGGCACAGCCTGAGACTGTGTCCTCTTGTTCTGCTGCTGCTTGCCTGGCAGAAGAGACCAACCCCCACCTGGCTACAGCCTCCCTGCAGGGAGTTGCAGAGAGCAAGAAGGTCTCCCCTGAGCCTCCTCTTCTGCAGGCTCAGCAACCCCAGCTCCCTCAGCCTCTCCTCCCAGGGCTGTGCTCCAGACCCCTCCCCAGCTTTCTTGCCCTTCTCTGGACACCTTCCAGCAAGTCAACCTCCTTCCTAAACTGAGGGGCCCAGAACTGGACACAGGACTCAAGGTGTGGCCTCAGCAGCGCAGTGTACAGGGGCACAATGACCTCCCTGCTCCTGCTGGCCACATTCTTCCTGCTGCAGGCCAGGATGCCCTTGGCCCTCTTGGCTGCCTGGGCACACTGCTGGCTCATGTTCAGCCTACCACCAACCAGTACCCCCAGGTCCCTCTCTGCCTGGCTGCTCTCAGCCACTCTGTCCCCAGCCTGGAGCACTGCCTGGGGTTGCTGTGGCCAATGTGCAGCACCTGGCACTTGGATGTGTTCAGTCTCCTGCCCTTGGACTCTGCCCATCTGTGCAGCCTGGCAAGGTCCCTCTGCAGAGCTCTCCTAGCCTCTAACAGATCAACTCCTGCCCCCAGCTCGGTGTCAGCTGCACATTTACTGCTGATGGCCTCAATGCCCTCCTCCAGATCATCAATGAAGCTGTTGAAGAGCATGGGGCCCAGCACTGATCCCTGGGACACACCACTGGTGCCTGGCTGCCAGCTGGATGTGACAGGGCTGCTCTGCTTGGAAAAGGCCTTCCAGGTTGTCCTGGCTTGAGCTTCCAGCTCAGGGCAGAATGTAACCCACAACAAAGATCCTCCAGTCCAACCATTCTCTAACCCTGCTGAGGCTGGGGCTAAGCCATGGCCCTCAGCACCACAGCTCTGCCTCCTTGAAGCACCTCCAAGGATGGGCATTCATCCACCTCCCTGGGCAGCCTGTCCCTGGCTTTGAGAACCCTTTCAGTGAAGAATTTTCTTCTCATACCCAACCTAAACCTCCCCTGGTGCAACTTGAGGCCATTTTCTTCTGTCCTGTAACTTCTTCCTTGGGAGAAGAGCCCAAACCCCACCTCACTGAGACCACCTGTCAGAGAGCTGTAGAGAGCAATGAGTTCTCCCCTCAGCCTCCTCTTCTCCAGGCTCAACACCCCCAGCTCCCTCAGCTGCTCCTCCCCAGCCCTGCTCTTCAGACCCTTCCCCAGCTTGGTTGCTCTTCTCTGGCCCTGCTCCAGCCTCTCAATGTCTTTCTTGCAGTGGGAGGTCCAAAACTGAACCCAGGATTTGAAGTGTGGCCTCACCAGTGCCAAGTCCAGAGAGATGAGATGAGATGAGATGAGATGAGATGAGATGAGATGAGATGAGATGAGATGAGATGAGATGAGATGAGATGAGATGAGATGGAATAGGATAGGGATAGGGAAGGATAGGATAGGATAGGATAGGATAGGATAGGATAGGATAGGAGGATAGGATAGGATGGAATAGGAACAGGAACAAGAATAGGGATAGGGATAGGATAGGATAGGATAGGATAGAATAGAATAGGAATAGGGATAGGGATAGGGAAGGATAGGATAGGATAGGATAGGATAGGATAGGATAGGATAGGATAGGATAGGATAGGATGGAATAGGAATAGGAACAGGAACAAGAATAGGGATAGCTTTAGGATAGGATAGAATAGAATAGAATAGAATAGAATAGAATAGGATAGGGAAGGATAGGATAGGATAGGATAGGATAGGATAGGATAGGATAGGATAGGATGGAATAGGAATAGGAAGGAACAGGAACAAGAATAGGGATAGGGATAGGATAGGATAGAATAGAATAGGGATAGGGATAGGGATAGGGAAGGATAGGATAGGATAGGATAGGATAGGATAGGATAGGATAGGATAGGATAGGATAGGATAGGAATAGGAACAGGAACAAGAACAGGGATAGGAACAAGGACAGGGATAGGATAGGAATAGAATAGAATAGAATAGAATAGAATAGAATAGAATAGGGATAGGGATAGGGAAGGGAAGGATAGGATAGGATAGGATAGGATAGGATAGGATAGGATAGAATAGGATAGAATAGGATAGAATAGGATAGAATAGGATAGAATAGGAACAGGAACAAGAACAGGGATAGGTATAGGATAGGATAGGATAGAATAGAATAGAATAGAATAGGGATAGGGATAGGGAAGGATAGGATAGGATAGGATAGGATAGGATAGGATAGGATAGGATAGGATAGGATAGGATAGGATAGGATGGAATAGGAATAGGAATAGGAACAGGAACAAGAATAGGGATAGGGATAGGATAGGATAGGATAGAATAGAATAGGGATAGGGATAGGGATAGGGATAGGGATAGGGAAGGATAGGATAGGATGGAATAGGAATAGGAACAGGAACAGGAACAAGAATAGAATAGGGATAGGGATGGGGGATAGGATAGGATAGAATAGAATAGAATAGAATAGAATAGAATAGAATAGAATAGAATAGAATAGAATAGAATAGAATAGAATAGACCAGACCAGGTTGGAAAAGACCTTTGAGATCATCAAGCCCAACCTCTCACCCAACACCATCTGATCAATGATCCCTGCCCAGCTCCTGCCGCCCACACCATTGCTGCTCCAGCCCAGGCTGCTGGAGTCCTTCTTGCCCACCTGGGCACTCCCTGGCTCACCTTCAGCTGCTGGCACCCAGCACCCCCAGGGCCTTTTCTGCTGGGCAGTTCCCATCCACTCTGCCCCCAGCCTGGAGCATTCCTGGGGCTGTTGTGACCCAAGTGCAGGACCCAGCCCTTGGCTTTGTTGAATCTCATCCCATTGGCCTTGGCCAATGGATCCAGCCTGGCCAGGCCCCTCTATAGAGCCTTCTACCCTGCAGCAGACAATGGATGAAGTCTCTGAGCTCTGATGGTGAAAGCCCACCCCCAGCTAACACCCACAGAGCAGGAGTGAGGATTAGCAATTCCTCCCCCTGAGCTCTAACGAGCAGAGGATGATGCCATCACTTCTTGCCTTCCAATATGTTGCCTCTGCAGCTTCAGCACCAAGGCAGAGCAGCAAATCTGGCACTGCAAGAAGGAAATATGGGGGTGTGGGGAGGAAGCAAAGCATCACAGCTCCAGCACTTGCCAATTCTGCAAGGAACAGCAGGGGTTAGATGGCAGTGCAGAGGGAAGAGCACTGAAGGTCTCCAGGCTGCTTTCAGGCAGTTTGTCTGGGATTTAGAGTGGACACAGGTGAGGGACAGATGCAGGCTGGTGTCAGAAGTGTACTCAATAGAAGTGCTCCTGTCACAGAAGCACAGAATGGCAGCGGTTGGAAGGGACCTCTGGAGATCATCCAGGCCAGCCCCCTGCAGGGTCACCCAGGGCAGGTCACCCAGGAACACATCCAAGTGCTGGATGGGGTTGGAGGGGGTTGGTCTCTTCCCCCAGGCAAGCAGCAGCAGAACAAGAGGACACAGTCTCAAGCTGTGCCAGGGGAGGTTCAGGCTGGATGCTAGGAAGAAATTCTTCAGAGAGAGAGAGAGAGATTGGCCACTGGAATGTGCTGCCCAGGGGGTGGTGGAGTCCCCATCCCTGGAGGTGTTCAAGAGGGGATTGGATGTGGCACTTGGAGCCATGGTCTAGTAGTCAGGAGGTGTTGGGTGACAGGTTGGACTTGATGATCTTTGAGTCTTTTCCAACCTGGTTGATTCTATGATTCTAAGTGGGGCTTGAAAGTCACCAGAGCAGGAGACTCCACAACCTCTCTGGGCAGCCTGCTCCAGGCCTCCAGCAGCCTCACACCAAAGAAGTTTCTCCTCCTGTTGAGGAGGAACTTCCTGTGCTGGAGTTACCATCCATTGCCCCTTGTCCTGGCACAGGGCACAGTGAGCAGAGCCTGGCCCTGACCCTTCCTTCCTGACCCCTCCTTCCTGACCCCCAGTCCTCAGATGTGGATAGACATAGATCAGATCCCTCTCAGCCTTCTCCTCTCCAGCCTAAACAGCCCCAGGGCTCTCAGCCTCTCCTCCCCAGGCAGTGCTCCAGGCTCTTCAGCACCCCTGTAGCCCTCCCTTGGGCTCCAGCAGATCCCTGTCCCTCTTGAACTGGGGAGCCCAGAACTGGATGCAATATTCCAGGTGTGGCCTCACCAGGGCAGAGCAGAGGGGGAGCAGAACCTCCCTATGATCTTCACATGAAGAAACCACAGCTGTTCAGAACAGCTCTGCTGTGCTCCCCTCCCTTCACTGAGCTCTGCTGCATTCACAGCCACCACTGCCCTCTCTCTCCTCCTGCTGCCTCACTGCCCCCGGGCTCCAGAAGATCTCCTGAGCAGGGTCCTAGCTGATGGATTATACAGTGCCTTGAACCTAGGCACAGAACTGCTCTGTGCTCCACATAACCCCCCCAAAGAAATGGTTCACTCTGCAGCTTTCAGTGGGCTCGAGGGACAAGGCCATCAGGATCATGCCCCTGTTCTGGGCACTGGGGAGGCTGCACCTCGAGTCCTGGGTTCAGTTTTGGACCTCCCACTGCAAGGAGGGCATTGAGAGGCTGGAGCAGGGCCAGAGAAGGGCAACAGAGCTGGGGAAGGGTCTGGAGAGCAGGGCTGGGGAGGAGCAGCTGAGGGAGCTGGGGGTGTTGAGCCTGGAGAAGAGGAGACTGAGGGAGACCTCATTGCTCCCTGAGAGGAGGCTGCAGTGAGGAGGGTTTGGCCTCTTCTCCCTAGTATCAGTTGATAGAGAAGAAATGGCCTGGAATTGTGACAAGGGAGGGTTAGGTTGAGACTAGGAACAACTTCATCCCTGCAGGACCCCATCAGAAAGTAAGTTTACATAGAAGTGCTTCTGTCTTACACTTAATGGTTAGTCTGGAGGGACTGAAAGGCCTTTTCCAACATAAACAACTCCATGAGGAGCAGCTGAGGAAACTTGGACTTGTTTCATCTGGAGAAGAGGAGGCTGAGGGGGGACCTCAGTGCTCTCTACAACTGCTTGGAAGGAGGCTGGAGTGAGGTGGGAGTTGGTCTCTTCTCCCTAGTATCAGGTGATAGAAGGAGAGGAAATAGCCTGAAAGGATGCCAGAGGAGGTTTAGGTTGGAGATTAGGAACAATTTCATCCCTGCAGGAGTGGTCAGGGATTGGAAGAGGCTGCCCAGGGAGGTGATGGAGTCCCCATCCCTGGAGGTGTTCAAGAAACCATCTGGGGCCATGGTTTGGTGGCCATGGTGGTGCTGGGTGGATGCTTGGACTGGATGATCTCAGCGAACTTTTCCATCAGAAGCAGTCCTCTGCTCCTAAGTCAGAGGGCAGTGCCAGAGCACAGCCCTTGCAAGGCCAGGCTCAGTGGCTGAAAGCTGCCAGGGCACCTAGTTCTGTGTGTCCTACTCACCCACTTCAGAGGGGGCTGGAGCTGCCTGCTAAAGCCTCAGTGCTCGGTCAAGCTCCAGTGAGTGCCCCACAAGGCCACAACTCCTTCAGGAAGCAGTGGCCCTCTCCCAGATGACTTCAGAAGAGCAAGCCCCAGCTCTCTGTTTTGCTTCCCTCCCTTTCCCAGTTTCACTCTCTCTTCACAGCCCTGCTGCTGCTGCTGTCATGAAGCAGAGGTTCTGCTCAAGCCCTTTGGTTTCTCCTCCCCAGAAAGGCAGCAGTTCCCTTTTCTCAGGACTGCTTCGAGCAGCAGCTGAAGCTCCCCACAGCCTTTCAGAGGATGGTGCAATGTGGTTTCAAAAGCATCAGGGCAGTTCAGCTAAAACAAGGCTCAAGAATTTCCCTTGGATCCTTTCTACTTCAAGCCTATGAAGCTCAAAAAAAGAAAACCACTGAATCATTTCAGACCAAACCTGACCACCCAGAAACAAGAGGCAGAAGGCTCCAAGGGGCAGGGAATCAGCAGGCACAAGGCAAGGTGCTGTGAGTGGCTCCTGCTTAGATTTCTGCTTTCCCCCAACACCAAAGGTGTTGCAGGAAGATGTTTAGGGAAAGACAGAAACTTCCTGAGCCTCTGATAGAGAAGTTAATCCAAACAGGACTCATGGAATGGCTTGGAAAGGAATCCCCAAAGGTCATCCAGTCCAACCTCACCCCCTGCAGTCTGCAGGGACATCCTCAGCTAGATCAGGTTGCCCAGAGCCCTGCTGAGCCTCCTCCTGAATGTCTCCAGGGCAGGAGCCTCAATCACCTCCCTGAGCAACCTGTTCCAGGGTTCCAGCAGCCTGACAGTGAAGAACTTGTTCCTCACATCCAATCTAAATCTGCTCTGCTCTGGTCTGTGGGGAAAATCCTCTTGAGGCAGGGTGGTCTGGACTCACAGAGCTGGCAGGGCTGGAAGGGACCTCAAGGCTCAGCCAGCTCCAACCCCCTGCCATGGGCAGGGACACCTCACACTACACCTCATCCTTGTTCCCAGAGGGCAGGATAACACAAGGCCCAGCCTTACATCCCTGTGGAGCTCTGGGGTCTTTCTTCCTCCCTGAGGTTATTTTGATGTTTTTATCTCATGCAGGCTCAAAGAACCAGAGAACCATTTTGGTTGGGAAAAGACCTTTAAGGCGATTTGAGTCCAACCATTCTCTGACTCCACCAAGTCTGGTGCTAAAACCACCAACTCCACTTCTTAAGGAGCCTTTGACAAACTTAGACTCACAGGGCTGGCAGGGCTGGAAGGGACCTCAAGGCTCAGCCAGTCCCAACCCCATGCCATGGGCAGGGACACCTCACACCGCAGCAGGTTGCTCACAGCCACCTCCAGCCTGGCTGCAAACACCTCCAGGCAGGAGGCTGCCACCACCTCCCTGGGCAGCCTGTGCCAGGCTCTCACCACCCTCCTGGGCAACAACTTCTTCCTCACAGCCAATCTCAATCTCCCCACTTCTAGTTTTGCTTCATCCCCCCCAGTCCTATCCCTCCCTGACACCCTCCAAAGTCCCTCCCCAGCTTGCTTGGAGCCCTCTTCATCTCCTGGAAGGCCACAATTAGGTCTCCTGGGAGCCTTCTCTTCTCTAGATTCCACAACCCCAACTCTCTGAGTCTGGAAGGCAGCACACAGGCAGAAGGCAGCACACAGCAGCGAGGGTGGGTGCTCAGGGTAAGAGGTCTCTCACCTGTAAGGCTTGCTGTGAGCAATGAAGGATCTCTCTGACAAGGTAGGGCTGAACTCCTGACTGTTCTCACCTGCAGCAAAGAAAACAGCATCATCACATGTCTTCAGCAGCAGACAGGCTCTCCTGGTTGCCAGTGGACTAAGAAACAGCTCTGCCAACTTGCTGAAGCAAACAGTGAGCCACACTGTGCTCCCTGCTCCAGCAGCAGCAGCAGCAGCAGAGAGCTGCCCCTACCTCATGGCTTCACAGCATGGGTTGGGTTGGAAGGGACCTTCAATATCATCCAGTTCCAACCCCTGCCATGGGCAGGGACACCTCCCCCCAGCCCAGCTTGCTCAAGGCCTCACCCAGCCTGGCCTTCAACACCTCCACATCCTCCCTGGGCAACCTGGTCCAGCGTCTCACCACCTTCACTGTAAATAATTTCTTGCTGCTCCCTTGCTTCACTGTAAATAATTTCTCCAGTCTAAATCTCCCCTTCTCAAGCTTAAATCCATTCCACTCCTCCCCAAGCCCTTGTGAAAAGCCCCTTCCTGGTGTTCTTGGAGCCCCCTTCAGGTACTGGAAGGCTGCTCTAAGGCCTCCCTGGAGCCTTCTCCAGCCTGAACAGCCCCAACTCTCTCAGCCTGTCCCCACAGGGGAGGCTCTCCAGCCTCTGGGTGATCCTCCTCTGGAGCCACTCCTGATCCCTCAGCCATTTTCTACGTGACAGCTTTAGTTTGGTTCTCTTCTCTTTGCCCCCACTCCTTTCCTAACACCTCTCAGAAGTCAGCCAAGCAGAGGTGACCAAGCAGGACAGAGATTTAGAGCCAGAGCAGGTAGGGGAAAGGGCCACATGCTGCTCTGGTACTTCTGCCTCACTCAGTGGATTCTGCCACATGATTAGGTTGTTTCATGAGCTGCCTAAATAGAGGCTGGGATGTGTCACCAGCTCCACTCTGCCCTGGGATTACAAATAGATGTTGTCTCAGCTCTCCAGGAGTGCAAACAGAGTGAAATCTCACCCTGCATTCCACATTCCTTCCCCTCAATGAGCAGCAGCCCACACAGTTACTTACACTCTGCTTGGGCAATAATAGAAATGGATGCACAGCCTCCTTCTGTTTCTTCTTTTGCTGTTCCTTTGGTGATGACATCATTGAGGATTTTCCACTGACTGTGGAAGATGACCTTCTTTGAATCTTCCACTTTGCAAACACTGCTCTGCTTTTCACTTGCTGCCTCCTTCAGCCCCTTGCTGTCTGTGAGCTCCTTCTTCTGCTTGAAGGCTGGCTCAGGAGCTGCCTGGCAGGTAATTCCCATCACAGCCATCTCACAGGTTCAGAGAGTCACTGGGAACACAAAAGAAAGCAACCCAAAAGAGACCACTTGTCAAAATACTGCACAGGCAGAAGCAGCATCAAACCCTGATGACCTCTAAGGGCTCCTCAAACCTCAACAGTTCCATGACTTTGTTTTAGGAGACTGCTGAAGGTAACTAAAGGCTTGAAACCAAGTCAAGGCTCTACCCAACCTCAGAGCAAGCAACTGAAAAGACAGCCAAGACTGCCAGCTCCTCATCCCACTGGGGAGATCAATAACCAAAGCTCTTCATCCCACTGAGGAGTTCAATAACCAAAGCTCATCAACCCACTGGGGAGATCAATAACCAAAGCTCTTCATCCCACTGGGGAGATCAATAACCAAAGCTCATCAACCCACTGGGGAGCTGAATAACCAAAGCTCTTCATCCCACTGGGGAGATCAATAACCAAAGCTCTTCATCCCACTGGGGAGATCAATAACCAAAGCTCTTCATCCCACTGAGGAGTTCAATAACCAAAGCTCATCAACCCACTGGGGAGATCAATAACCAAAGCTCTTCATCCCACTGGGGAGATCAATAACCAAAGCTCATCAACCCACTGGGGAGATCAATAACCAAAGCTCTTCATCCCACTGGGGAGATCAATAACCAAAGCTCATCAACCCACTGGGGAGCTGAATAACTAAAGCTCTTCATCCCACTGGGGAGATCAATATCCAAAGCTCTTCATCCCACTGAGGAGCTCAATAACCAAAGCTCTTCATCCCACTGGGGAGATCAATAACCAAAGCTCTTCATCCCACTGAGGAGCTCAATAACCAAAGCTCTTCATCCCACTGGGGAGATCAATAACCAAAGCTCTTCATCCCACTGAGGAGATCAATAACCAAAGCTCTTCATCCCACTGGGGAGATCAATAACCAAAGCTCTTCATCCCACTGGGGAGATCAATAACCAAAGCTCTTCATCCCACCGGAGAGATCAATAACCAAAGCTCTTCATCCCACTGGGGAGATCAATAACCAAAGCTCTTCATCCCACTGGGGAGATCAATAACCAAAGCTCTTCATCCCACTGGGGAGATCAATAACCAAAGCTCTTCATCCCACTGAGGAGATCAATAACCAAAGCTCTTCATCCCACTGAGGAGATCAATAACCAAAGCTCTTCATCCCACCGGAGAGATCAATAACCAAAGCTCTTCATCCCACTGGGGAGATCAATAACCAAAGCTCTTCATCCCACTGAGGAGATCAATAACCAAAGCTCTTCATCCCACCGGAGAGATCAATAACCAAAGCTCTTCATCCCACTGGGGAGATCAATAACCAAAGCTCTTCATCCCACTGGGGAGATCAATAACCAAAGCTCTTCATCCCACTGAGGAGATCAATAACCAAAGCTCTTCATCCCACTGAGGAGATCAATAACCAAAGCTCTTCAACCCACTGAGGAGCTGAATAATCGATAGGTTAATCAAAGAGTGTTTTGGACTGTTCTCAGTACTATAAATACGAAGCCACAACAGTATCAGGGAGAGATTTATTCCTTGGTGTGTTGCAGCAGGTTAAATCCAACCAGTGAGGACACACAGAAGAGGGAAGTCCAAAAGAGAGAGATGACCTGAAGGATTTCCCCTGGATGGCAGCTGGGAGGACTGCCAGCGTGCTCCACACCACAGGAAACCTGCTAGCTGCCTTCTCCCTGGTGCCCAATCACCCTCACATCCACTCCTCCCTTTTCCTTCCAAGGAAACAAGGTAATCATAGAATCACAGAATGGGGTTGGGCTGGAAGGGAACTCAAAGCTCAGCCAGTTCCAACCCCCCTGCCACGGGCAGGGACACCTCCCACCAGCCCAGCTTGCTCAAGGCCTCATCCAGCCTGGCCTTCAACACCTCCAGGGAAGGGCAGCCACAGCCTCCCTGGGCAGCCTGTGCCAGTGGCTCTCCACCCTCACTCTAAAGTATTTGCTCCTCATCTCCAATCTCACTCTCTGCTCTCCCAGCTCAAAGCCATTGTTCCTCATCCTGGCACTCCCAGCCCTTGTCAAAAGTCCCTCCCCAGCTCTCCTGGAGCCCTTCAGGTACTGGAAGGCTGCTCTGAGGTCTCCCTGGAGCCTTCTCTTCCCCAGGCTGAACAGCCCCAACTCTCTCAGCCTGTCCCCACGGGTTCTGCAGTCCTCTGATCATCTTTGTGCTCTCCTCTGGACACAGCTCCAGGTCCTTCTTGTGCTGGGGGCCCCAGGGCTGGAGGCAGTGCTGCAGGTGGGGTCTGAGCACAGCAGAGGGGCAGAATCCCCTCCCTGTGCTGCTGCTCTCCCTGCTCTGGCTGCAGCTCAGCACTCAGCTGCCTGCTGGGCTGCCAGGGACCACTGCTGGCTCCTGGGGAGTTTATCACCAGCCGACACCCCCAAGGTCTTCCCTTCAGCGCTGCTCTCCAGCCTGTGACCTGCAACTCCTCCCTGGATTCCCTTCCTCCTTCATCATCAGTAACTCCTGAAACTCTTGGTGAAGCCAACGAGAGCTCTGACAGATTGCTGTAGGGCAGAGGACAGTGATGGTGCTGGAGAAGACCTCTCTGCTTGGCAGTCAATCAGCAAGGGCTGCTGGCTGACCAGGGAGTGTAAATGGAGCTCCAAACAAGTCCCAGCACGGGCCAAACCCTGGCCAACTGGCAGTGCTGAAGAAGGTGGAAGGGAGCCAGGGCTGGGAAGGGAGAAGCAAAAAGAAGCATTGGAAGCAAGGCCCAGAGGGACAGGACAGGATGGGGCTGTACTGGGGGGGGGTGTGAAAAGCAGGAGATAAGGAGATCCCTGGAGATCAGGAGCTCCCTGCAACCACCCTGAGCACGAGCCCACAGGAAACATGGCTCTGGCTTAGCTCCTGATCCCGCTGCCATGGATGCTGGGCAAGGTTGTTTTTCTTTTAAATGGGGATATGCTCAATTGTGCCTTAACTGTGGAGGTCACTTCCTCATGCTGGTCCTCTCACAGCTCAAGTGAAAAGCATTACATCACCCAGGAAAACTCAGCAGCCTTTGCAAACAGGTGCCATGGAGCCAGGATGAGACGAGGAGGAAGGTCTGATCAATGGCTGTAAATATCTGAGGGGTGAGTGCCAGGATGCAGGTGCCAGGCTCTTGTCAGTGGTGCCCAGTGATGGAACAAGGAACATCAGGTACAAGCTGGAACCCAGGAGGTGCCACCTCAACAGGAGGAGAAACTTCTTTGGTGTGAGGCTGCTGGAGGCCTGGAACAGGCTGCCCAGAGAGGTTGTGGAGTCTCCTGCTCTGGAGGCTTTCAAGACCCATCTGGATGTGTTCCTGTGTGACCTGCCCTGAGTGAACCTGCGCTGGCAGGGGGGTTGGCCTTGATGATCTCAGAGGTCACTTCCTACCCCCTCCATGTGTGGTTCTGTGAGAGGCAGCAGCAGCAAACCCAAGCCCTCAGAACCATCACTGGGGCACATCTTTGGGGCTCACCTGTTTAAATCTGCACCAGGGCTTTTCTTTCTCTTTTTTCTCCTTCCTTTGCTGTTTTTTTCTTTATCCCTACCTGAGGGGAAGAGGACATTTACTCCACCAAAACCCCTGGCAACACAGAGATCGGTCAGGAAATCACCAAACCGAGCTCCAAAGGGCCACGGCAGGGCCGGGGCAGGGAGCCTGGGCAGCCAAGTGCCTGAACCTTGGTGTGATGTGCAAATGAGTCACCTAACAACCTGGCAGGTACACAAGGCAAGTCAACAATGACTCCATTGAGTGGCTAAACAGAGAACAGCTGCTGTGCAGAAGAAGCTGGTGACAGGATCCCACTCAGGCTGCCCAGCCCACTGCCTCTCCTCAACAGAAATTGTGTCAAATCTGACTGCTGTAAGCTAATCCCTCGGAGGAGCAGCGGGAGAGCCTGCCAGATGACTAACCCGAGCCACCAGTGACCAAACTGACAGCTCCACAGCTATTTTTATCTCCACTCTCTCCTGAGTTGCATTAACTCTGTCCTCCCTTGCCCCTCTGCTCACCTTCAAGGCCCTTCAAGGCTTCCACCCCATCCCCGGCACGGAGAGTTCTCCAGGGTGGCTCCCCAAGCCCCCGGCGAAGGGGAGGGGGAGAGGCAGCGCTGCAAGTCCTGCTGGCCCTCCAGAGCGGGAAAGGGTAACCAGGAAGCGTTCCTGAGATGAAAGTCAACAAAGCACAAACCTCAGTGGGAGGCTGAGAGGAAAACAAGCGGCAGCCCTTGCGGGCCAGGTGCCCTCAGAGCAGCCGCCGGGGCCCCCGCCGGATTCATGCGTGACTCAGGTCTGCGAGGGCTGTGTGTGGGCACCCAAGCTGCGAGCCCAGCCCAGCCTTTACCTGTTGCTACACAATCTTCAGGGCCCGAACAGAAGCAAGCCCTCCATCAGCGATTTGTGCAGTGTGTGGGGGTGCCCAGCACGCAGCGTGGCTGGCAGAAGCGGGGGCAAGCCGAAGCGAAAACGAAGCGGCGCCCGGGGAAGAGATTTTTGCAGCACGGCCTTGGAGGCTCCCTGCTCTGAATGGCAGAATCCCAGAGCCCCAGCGTGGGGGAGATGGAAGGGACCTCTGGACATCACCCAGTCCAACCCCCCTGCTCCAGCAGGGCACCCACAGCAGCTTGCCCAGCAGCACAATGGCCAGAGGGGGGTTGGAAGCTCTCCAGAGAGACTCCACAACCTCTCTGGGCAGCCTGCTCCAGGCCTCCAGCACCCTCACACCAAACAACTTTCTCTTCCTGTTCAGGTGGAACCTCCTGGGTTCCAGTTTGTGCTCATTGCCCCTTGGCCTGTCCCTGGGCACCACTGAGCAGAGCCTGGCCCCAGCCTCTTGCCCCCAGCCTTTAGCTCTTGCTGAGCGTTGCTCAGCTGCCCTCTGGGGCTGCTCTGCTCCAGGCCCTCAGCCCCAGGGCTCTCAGCCTTTGCTGCTCCCAGAGCTGCTCCAGGCCCCTCAGCAGCTTTGTGGCCTCTGTTGGACTCTCTCCAGCAGTTCCAGGGAACTCTTGAACTGAGGAGCCCAGAACTGGACCCAGTACTCCAGATGTGCCCTCCCTAGGGCAGAGCACAGCAGGAGCAGAACCTCCCTCGACCTGCTGGTTGATGCACCCCAGGACCCCAGTGGCCTTCTTGGCCAGCAGGGCACACTGCTGGCTCAGAGGGGACTTGACCCCCAGCACTCCCAGGCCCCTCCCTGTGGTGCTGCTTTCCAGCAGGTCACTCCCTCACCTGTACTGGTGCAGGGGTTTGTTCCTCCCCATCTCTGTGCTGCTGGTGCAAGGGACAATCCAGGGAGGCCAAAGCACGGGTCAGCCTTGTTAATCTGGACACAGGCACGTGGTCCTAGGGCCAGGCTGCCTGCAGCCCTTCACAAGGCAGCTCCAGGTAAAGGGAAGCTTGGGAGAGGTCAATGGGCACCTGAGGCTCCAGAGCACCACCACTAAGAAAGGGATTCACCCACGTGGGACACACTGGAGCTGTGGTTCCACCGCCTTTTACTCAGCACCACCCCAGTACCAGCACAGCCTCCTGCTGAGCTCTGGCTGTGCAACACGAGGAGGCTCCAGCTGGAGGGTGGTTTGCTTTTCCCAACCTCCTCTCCCTCCTCCAGGTCTCTTAGGTTCAGCTGTAGCTCTTGACCTCAATACCTCTGACCTTCCTCTCCTGCTCATCATTTCAAGGAGGACAGGGGAGGTCAGGGAGCAGACAGAGGTGGATGCTCCACCCTTAACCCCCGAGGGGCTCTTGGCAGCAGCCTCACAGGGTGCTTGGTGCTTATCTCCTCCAAGGCTTTACTCTCACCCCTGGTTTAAGTGCTGGCTGTAAAACAGTTCTCAGAAGCTGTAAAACAGAAAGTGAGGGTTTAGCCCAGAATGAGATCCACCCCACAGCAGCAGCTGTGCCATGGAGCCCCCAGCCCAGCTGTGCCATGGAGCCCCCACCCCAGCCAGCAGCAGCTGTGCCATGGAGCCCCCAGCCCAGCTGTGCCATGGAGCCCCCACCCCAGCCAGCAGCAGCTGTGCCACGGAGCCCCCAGCCCAGCTGTGCCCCCCAGCCCACCTGTGCCATGGAGCCCCAGCCCAGCCAGCAGCCCCAGCCCAACCAGCAGCAGCTGTGCCATGGAGCCAGCCAGCAACCAGCAGCAGCTGTGCCATGGAGCCCCCAGCCCAGTCAGCAGCAGCTGTGCCATGGAGCCCCCAGCCCAGCCAGCAGCAGCTGTGCCATGGAGCCCCCAGCCCAGCTGTGCCATGGAGCCCCCAGCCCACCTGTGCCATGGAGCCCCCAGCCCAGCCCAGTGCCATGGAGCCCCCAACCAGCAGCAGCTGTGCCATGGAGCCCCCAGCCAGCAGCAGCTGTGCCATGGAGCCCCCAGCCAGCCAGCTGTGCCATGGAGCCCCCAGCCCAGCCCCCCAGCCCAGTCAGCAGCAGCTGTGCCATGGAGCCCCCAGCCAGGCAGCTGTGCCATGGAGCCCCCAGCCAGCAGCAGCTGTGCCATGGAGCCCCCAGCCCAGCTGTGCCATGGAGCCCCCAGCCCAGTCAGCAGCAGCTGTGCCATGGAGCCCCAGCCCACCTGTGCCATGGAGCCCCCAGCCCAGTCAGCAGCAGCTGTGCCATGGAGCCCCCAGCCCAGCTGCCACGGAGCCCCCAGCCCAGCAGCAGTTAGCTGATGTCTGTGCTCCTCCTGTGAGGAGCTGACACACTGGAGGAGGTCACAGGAGACTTGAAAGGAGGCAGAATTAAGGAGACACTCAAACATTATCAATACAACACCTTCTCCTTCATAACCTCCTCCCTACATCCTGTCCTGCATGGGGCAGCAATGTGCCCTGGAGGCCAAGAAGGCCAATGGGGTCCTGGGCTGCATTCAGAGGAGTGTGGCCAGCAGAGCCAGGGAGGTTCTGCTCCCCCTTTACTCTGTCCTGGTGAGACCACATCTGGAATATTGCACCCAGCTCTGGGCTCCCCAGTTCAGGAGGGACAGGGATCTGCTGGAGAGAGTCCAAGGGAGGCAACAAGGATGCTGAAGGGACTGCAGCACTGCCTGGGGAGGAGAGGCTGAGAGCCCTGGGGCTGCTCAGGCTGGAGAGGAGAAGGCTGAGAGGGATCTGATCAATGTCTATCAATAGCTGAGGGCTGGGGGGCAGGAAGGAAGGGACAGGGCCAGGCTCTGCTCACTGTGCCCTGGGATAGGCCAAGGAGCAATGGATGGAAACTGCAGCACAGGAGGCTCCATCTCAACAGGAGGAGGAACTTCTGCACTGTGAGGGTCCCAGAGCCCTGGAGCAGGCTGCCCAGGGAGGTTGTGGAGTCTCCTGCTCTGGAGCCTTTCCAGCCCTGTCTGGATGTGTTCCTGTGGGACCTGTGCTGGATTCTCTGCTCCTGCTCTGGCAGGGGGGTTGGACTGGAAGATCTCTGGAGGTCCCTTCCAACCCTTCACCTCCTGTGAGCCTCTGACCTGTGATTCTCTAAACCAGTGCATCTTCAACCTTTCCATCCTCTTCTCAGTGGTGCCCAGGGACAGGACAAGGGGCAAGAGGCACAAACTGGAACCCAGGAGGTTCCATCTAAGCAGGAGGAGAAACTTCTTTGGTGTGAGGCTGCTGGAGGCCTGGAGCAGGCTGCCCAGAGAGGTTGTGGAGTCTCCTTGTGTGGAGAGCTTCCAACCCCCCCTGGGCATTGTGCTGCTGGGCAAGCTGCTGTGGGTGCCCTGCTGGAGCAGGGAGGTTGGACTGGGTGATCTCTAGAGGCCCCTTCTGACCCCCACCATGCTGGGATTTGGGGATTCTGTGATCTCAGCTGGAAGCTATTTGTAGCAGGCACCTTTAAAAGCCATTTCTGTGTTTCATGAAGTTCCAGGTATACAGAAAGAGGCTCACAGCTGGAAAAAAAAGGTAATGCAAGCTCCTGTCCAGCACTGAAAAGACTCCAGAGCACAGCTGAACATGGGATCCCTGCTCTGGGGAGACCACACCTGGAGAGCTGTGTCCTGCTCTGGAGCCCTCAATACAGGAAGGACATGGACCTGATGGAGTGGGTCCAGAGGGCACCATGGAGATGATCAGGGGGCAGGAGCTGCTCTGCTACCAGGACAGGCTGAGGGAGCTGGGGGTGTTCAGCCTGGAGAAGAGAAAGCTCCAGGGAAACCTCAGAGCAGCCTTCCAGTACCTGAAGGGAGCTACAAGAAGGCTGCAGAGGGACTGTTGGCAGAAGCCTGCAGTGATATTACAAGGAACAGTGGCTTGACATTAGAGAAGAGCAGATTGAGACTGGATGTGAGGAACAAGTTCTGCACCATGAGGGTGGTGGAACACTGCAACAGGTTGCTCAGGGAGGTGGTTGAATCCCCATCCCTGGAGCCATTCAAGGTGAGGCTCAACAGGGCTCTGAGCAACCCGGTCTGGTGGAGGATGTCCCTGCTGAGTGCAGAGGAGGTTGGACTGGATGACCTTTGGAGGTCCCTTCCAACCCAGACCATTCTGTGACCCTGCTTGGCCTGCCTTGGTCAATGTTCCCTTGCCAATGGCTTTGTGGAGAGTTTCAGTGGATTATTGCATACATTTGGTGAAGAAGAAGAAAAGCCTTCAGAGGATGCAGGTTTCTCCTCCCAGCCTGAGTGTGAGTGCTCAGCAGCAGTTTCACATTGAAGGGGGGGAGGGGAGGGAAGAAAAGAAAGAAGACAAATCATGTTGTCTCAGTGAGGTTTCCCACTTCCTTATTGAGAAGAGCTTTATGAGCAACACATTAACCCAGGTTAAGCCTCCCCCTGCAGCTGCCACTGCTGTAGCGACACACCTCGGGGCAGCCCTTCAGCAGCGCTGCTCTGTCGACCGCCACGACAGGGCAGCAGCTGGGCTGAGCCAGAAATTTAGGCCTGGCTGGAGCAGGAGATGTCAGGGGAGAAGAAGAACACCCAGCTTTCTGGGGACCTCGCAGTCCTGACACCGAGTTGAGCAAAGTGCCAAGTCTGCAGGAGAAGGAACCTGCCCAGGGTACGGGCGGGGAAATGAGCACGCGGGGACCTCCAACCCTGCCCAAGCTCACACCTTCCAGCCAAGGAACCACAGCGCAGCTGGCAGCCTCAGGGATCACTCTGAACCTCTGGTGCCCAAGGAGCAGATCTGTGCACAGAACCCCTCTCCAAGCCTTTCCCTGTGTGGATGCCCGGGATGAGCTTCCTGGCCTGCCCCCGGAGCAGAGGGAACTGAAATTCAGCGGCTTCTGGTTTCGGCCGTGGCAGCGTGAGGCACAGTACTGTGGCAGGGGCCTGGGGGGTGGTTCTTTACACTGGCTCAGGTCTGTCAGCAAAGAGGAGTTTCAGTTTCTGTCAAAGGGACTGAGAGAAAGGGAAAAAAAAAAAAAAAAAAAAAAAAAAAGAGCTGCAGCAGTCCCCAGAGCTCCTCACAGAACCCCCAAGGTTGGAAGAGACCTCCAAGAGCATCGAGTCCAACCTGTCCCCACAGACCCCACGACTAAACCATGGCACCAAGGGCCACATCCAGTCCCCTCTTGAACACTCCACCACCTCCCTGGGCAGCACGTCCCAATGGCCAACAACTCTTCCAGTGAAGAACTTTCTCCTCACCTCCAGCCTAAACCTCCCCTGGCACAGCTTGAGGCTGTGTCCTCTTGTTCTGCTGCTGGGTGCCTGGCAGAAGAGACCAACCCCCACCTGGCTACAACCTCCCTTCAGGGAGTTGTAGAGAGCAATGAGGTCGCCCCTGAGCCTCCTCTTCTGCAGGCTAAGCAACCCCAGCTCCCTCAGCCTCTCCTCCCAGGGCTGTGCTCCAGACCCCTCCCCAGCTTTCTTGCCCTTCTCTGGACACCTTCCAGCATCTCAACATCTTTCCTAGCCTGAGGAGCCCAGAACTGGACCCAGGACTCAAGGTGTCACTTTAGATCCCTCTGCAGGCTGTTGGAAGTTAATAGGTTTAAGAGGGGGGAAAAAAACCCACCCAAAGCACCTTCCCTTGTCTATCTAAGAGTTCCAAAGTAAAAATAAATGGAATGCCTGACTGATTAAAGTGCTGCTGAGTCAGACCACCAGTTGCTATTCCAGGATGCTCAGAGCCTTCACCTCCTCCCCTTTAGCCACTTGCCTGGGCAAGGGGCTCCTGAGCAACTCCGCCTCTCGCAGCTCACCTGGAGATCAGCAGGTAGAGTTCAGCCTTCTCCCTAAAGCACCACACAACTGCCTGCTTGCAGGGTCTCACTCCCAGCCTCGAGGTCCAGGAGCAAGTTGTGCTCCTGAGCGACAGCAGGCATGCAAACACCTGCTCTAAAGTGGTTTGATAGTAAATACAGCAAAATCCCTCTTCAGCCACCCGCCTTGCTTACTGTAAACAGCAGGATAATGAGCTGCAACCTCCTGTTGGTTGCCAGGCAGTACAATATTGCACTGGTTTGGTTGTAAAGCTGGGGGAAAATATGTGACTGGCTTCACCCATCAGCAGGGTTTCTAAAAGCATCCAAACACACCTAGCTCCATTTCCTCAGGTACAAGCCGGAGCAGAGCTCAACCCTCCACGCTTCCCTCAGGGCTGCTGAATAAAAGCTGTGACCGAACGGGCTGCTCAGAGGTTATAAGCATCCCCACAGCCCCATCCCAGTGGCCAATCTCTCTTGCTGGGAAGAACTTCTTCCTAACATCCAGCCTGAACCTCCCCTGGCACAGCTTGAGACTGTGTCCTCTTGTTCTGGTGCTGCTTGCCTGGCAGAAGAGACCAACCCCCAGCTGGCTACAACCTCCCTGCAGGCAGTTGCAGAGAGCAAGAAGGTCTCCCCTGAGCCTCCTCTTCTGCAGGCTAAGCAACCCCAGCTCCCTCAGCCTCTCCTCCCAGGGCTGTGCTCCAGACCCCTCCCCAGCTTTCTTGCCCTTCTCTGGACACCTTCCAGCAGCTCAACATCCTTCCTAACCTGAGGAGCCCAGAACTGGACACAGGACTCAAGGTGTGGCCTCAGCAGTGCTGAGCACAGGGCACAAGGACTTCCCTGCTCCTGCTGGCCACACTCTTCCTGCTGCAGGCCAGGATGCCCTTGGCCTTCTTGGCCCCTGGGCACACTGCTGGCTCCTGTTCAGCTGCTGTCCACCAGTCCCCCCAGGTCCCTTTCTGCCTGGCTGCTCTCAGCCCCTCTGCCCCCAGCCTGTAGCACTGCCTGGGGTTGCTGTGGCCAATGTGTAGAACCTGGCAGGTCTTTCCCAACCGGGTTAATTCTGTTCTGTTCTATTCTATTCTATTCTATTCTATTCTATTCTATTCTATTCTATTCTATTCTATTCTATTCTATTCTATTCTATTCTATTCTATTCTATTCTATTCTATTCTATTCTATTCTATTCCATTCCATTCCATTCCATTCCATTCCATTCCATTCCATTCCCTCCAAAAAGTGGCTCATTCCTCCCTGCTGCTTTGTAAACCATAACAGGCTGGAGGTGAGGAGAAAGTTCTTCCCAGCAAGAGCAATTGGCCACTGGGCTGTGCTGCCCAGGGAGGTGGTGGAGTCCCCATCCCTGGAGGTGTTCAAAGAAGGCTTGGATGTGGCACTTGGAGCCATGGGTTAGTTGTCAGGAGGTGCTGGGTGACAGCTTGGACTTGATGATCTCTGAGCTCTTTTCCAACCTCATTGATTCTGTGATTCTATGAACAGAAAGCATCAGAACAAACTTCAAACTCCCCCAAGGCTTTTTGACCCAGCCTGGCTCAGCTGCTCGGGACCCTGCTCAAGGACACTCTGAAGTTTAAGACCTATTTGTGGAGCAAAGCCTTCCCCTAAATGATAAGAAACGAAGCAATGGACAGCTTCCACCACCAACCACAACAAAAGTGATGCTGCCCAAGCAGGCAGGACTGAGTTCCCACCAGTTGGTACTGCAAGCTGCTTTGCAGCTCGACATTTTCAACCCCATTTAGACATCCCACAAAAGGGGACGAGGAAGCAGCAAGGCTGAACTGCCAGACAACCCCACAAGGGTACTGAAACTGAGGATAGACAGGACCCTAGAATTGGATTTGGTTGGAAAAGACCTCTAAGATCATCCATCCACCCAACCATCCACCCAACACCACCATGGCCATTAAACCACGGCCCCAAGTGCCACAGCTGCAGGCTCCCAGGGATGGGGACTCCATCACCTCCCTGGGCAGCCTCTTCCAATCCCTGACCACTCCTGCAGGGATGAAATTGTTCCTAATCTCCAACCTAAACCTCCTCTGGCATCCTTTCAGGCTATTTCCTCTCCTTCTATCACCTGATACTAGGGAGAAGAGACCAACTCCCACCTCACTCCAGCCTCCTTCCAGGCAGTTGTAGAGAGCACTGAGGTCCCCCCTCAGCCTCCTCTTCTCCAGATGAAACAAGCCCAAGTTTCCTCAGCTGCTCCTCATGGAACTGTTTATGTTGGAAAAGCCCTTTAAGACCCTCCAGACTAAGCATTAAGTGTAAGGCAGAAGCACTTCTATGTAAACTTATTTTCTGATGGGGTCCTGCAAATTGAACGATGACTTTATACTATCAAGCAGGAACTGACCAGAGCACTTTTTGATTGTCCAGCCTGCATCACCTCCTATGAGACAAACTCCCCCAGTCACTGCAAAACTGCCTCTTAAACACAAGGTCAATATTCCTCAGGACCCTGATGTCACTGAACTGTAAAACTCAGTTCCCTGCAGACTACAGTCCCACATGTGCAGCCCTCACAGAACTCCTTCTGCTTCCCCCGTGAATCCTCTTGACCTCCCTTCCCAAGCATCTCCAGACTCTTTCCTAACTTAAGCCTCTTTTCCTTCAAGCCAGCTGCTCTGCTTGGAACTTAGAAATCTTTCTGACTTCCAGAAAGGTTGGACAAGAGGAACAGTTTCCTCTCCAAAAGGGTAGTCAAGGCCTGGCCCAGGCTGCCCTGTGCAGTGGTGGAGTCCTCACCTCTGGAGGGGTCTCCAAGCGGCGTACATGTGGTGCTGAGGGACATGCTTCAGTGGTGTCCCCCCAGTGCTGGGTTAAGGCTTGGACTTGATGATCTTTCAAGTCTTTTTGAACCTAAATGATTCTCTGATTTGGCTGACTCCAGCCAGCAAGCTTCAAAGGTGACAGAAGGAGAGTTCAGAAGACAGGATGGTCACATCCTCTTAGAAGGCAGAGTAAGAACCAGGCAGCACCTTGGAACTGGAATGAGACTGAGGGCAGACAGTGGCAAAGCTCCTCAACTCCAGAGCTGTTGGATCAGGCCCTGCAAACCCTTTAGGATCTGGGGTTGTTGGGATGTTTGTTTGCTGCACTCCTCCTTCACAGCGTGCTACACACGGCTCCACTCTCACAGCAGTTAAAATTTAATAGTTAATAGCAAATGACTCATTCTGAAGGAATCTGGTGGCCATGCCAGTAACAGATTTCAGCTCAGTTCAGACACAGTAAGGCAGCACTCTGCAGCCAGGTCTTTCAAAGCCCGACTCGATTATTCTTATCGGCAGGGTGGGAGCGAAGCCGGTGCGAGTTATTACTCACCCCGGAGCTCAGAAAGCCAGCTGAGAAAGAAACACAGCCCTTGTTTACGGACGCGGGTTTCAGATCGCTGCTACTGACATGTGCAAAGCACCCAACACACGTTTCTAACGCAGCCGCTTGAAGGAGACAGGAAGCATCTGAGATCAACCACAGCGACAGCTTATTCATCAGCGAAGCAGCACTTGGGACCTTAGAACCTTTTGCCAGACAAGCGGCGTCCGAGCGCTGGGCTGGGTGCGAGGGGCAGCGAGGGGAGCGGGAGCGGCTCGGGGAGCTCCAGAACCGCTCGTCGTGCGCCGAACGGAGCCCAGCCCAGCGCCCTGCTCCGCTCGCCACGGCGGGGGCTGGCTGTGGGACAGACACCGGGCGCGGGGACGGCAAAGCGGCTTCACTGCCCCTGCCGTGTGGGAGCGGCGCGGCTGGCAGGGAAGCGGGCGGCTCAGGGCGGGGAAGGGTAGTTTCTCCTCGGAGACAGAACATCCAGGCTTTAAACACACCGAGAGCGGCTCGGTGCGCCGCCGGGATCCCGGCAGCGGACAGGGGAACCTGCGGCAGCGGGCCCCGGGACGAGCCCGTTAGTCAGTAGGTACCACTCAGAGCACCCAAGCACTGCCAGCCAGGTATCGGCGGGAAACGGACTCTCCTCTCGCCCGGTCCGGGCCACCCTCCCGCTAGGGACAGGCGGCGAGCACGGAGCTCCCTCACACGCTCCTCCCGGAGCCGACCGCGGAAGCACCAGCGGCGGCGATGCCGGGCTCCGTCAGGCCTTATCACACAGAAGTACCCCGCGATCGCCGCCCCACCCGGATCCCCCCACCGGCCTCGGCCCCGCTCCGCGCCCCTGACCGGCCGCACCTACCGCTGGAGCCCAGCGCGCCACGGTCCGGCGCTACCCCTCAGGCCTCCCCAGCGGCGCCCCGCTCACTGACAGGCGGCGACCACGGCCGGCCCCGCCCCCTGAGCCCTCGTAGCCAATCACTGCCGCGCCACGCCGCGTGACAGCGCCCCGGTCCAGCCCCCGCCGCCCGCGCGCGCTCTACCACCGCCCGGCCCGCCCCGCCCCTCCGGCTTCCCGGGGCGGGGCGGGCTTCCCAGAAGTGGGCGGGGCTTCCTGCCAAACAGGCCACGCCCTACGGCAGCTCCTCCTCCGCTCTGCGCATGCGCGGTGAGGGGGGCGAGGACGAGCAGGGTGCGCGTACCGGCGCGGGTAGGCGCATACAGGCGCGTGCGGGCGGGGCGCGTGCACCCCGGGGCTTTTAAATGGACGCGCGGCCGCTCGTGCTGTTTTTTTGCGCGCGTCTCGCTCCCCTTCTGGCCCGGGGCGAGGCCTCGCGCCCTCCGCTCGGCTCCGCCCCCTTGCCCGGCCGCTGCCCTCGGCTCGGCTCCGCTCCCCTTGCCCGGCCGCTGCCCCCTCGGCTCGGCTCCGCTCCCCTTGCCCGGCCGCTGCCCTCGGCTCGGCTCGGCTCCGCTCCCCTTGCCCGGCCGCTGCCCTCGGCTCGGCTCGGCTCCGCTCCCTTGCCCGGCCGCTGCCCTCGGCTCGGCTCGGCTCCGCTCCCCTTGCCCGGCCGCTGCCCTCGGCTCGGCTCGGCTCCGCTCCCCTTGCCCGGCCGCTGCCCTCGGCTCGGCTCGGCTCCGCTCCCCTTGCCCGGCCGCTGCCCTCGGCTCGGCTCGGCTCCGCTCCCCCTTGCCCGGCCGCTGCCCTCGGCTCGGCTCGGCTCCGCTCCCCTTGCCCGGCCGCTGCCCTCGGCTCGGCTCGGCTCCGCTCCCCTTGCCCGGCCGCTGCCCTCGGCTCGGCTCGGCTCCGCTCCCCTTGCCCGGCCGCTGCCCTCGGCTCGGCTCGGCTCCGCTCCCTTGCCCGGCCGCTGCCCTCGGCTCGGCTCGGCTCCGCTCCCCTTGCCCGGCCGCTGCCCTCGGCTCGGCTCGGCTCCGCTCCCCTTGCCCGGCCGCTGCCCTCGGCTCGGCTCGGCTCCGCTCCCCTTGCCCGGCCGCTGCCCTCGGCTCGGCTCGGCTCCGCTCCCCTTGCCCGGCCGCTGCCCTCGGCTCGGCTCGGCTCCGCTCCCCTTGCCCGGCCGCTGCCCTCGGCTCGGCTCGGCTCCGCTCCCCTTGCCCGGCCGCTGCCCTCGGCTCGGCTCGGCTCCGCTCCCCTTGCCCGGCCGCTGCCCTCGGCTCGGCTCGGCTCCGCTCCCCTTGCCCGGCCGCTGCCCTCGGCTCGGCTCGGCTCCGCTCCCCTTGCCCGGCCGCTGCCCTCGGCTCGGCTCGGCCCGCTCCCCTTGCCCGGCCGCTGCCCTCGGCTCGGCTCGGCTCCGCTCCCCTTGCCCGGCCGCTGCCCTCGGCTCGGCTCGGCTCCGCTCCCCTTGCCCGGCCGCTGCCCTCGGCTCGGCTCGGCTCCGCTCCCCTTGCCCGGCCGCTGCCCTCGGCTCGGCTCGGCTCCGCTCCCCTTGCCCGGCCGCTGCCCTCGGCTCGGCTCGGCTCCGCTCCCCTTGCCCGGCCGCTGCCCTCGGCTCGGCTCGGCTCGGCTCCCCTTGCCCGGCCGCTGCCCTCGGCTCGGCTCGGCTCGGCTCCCCTTGCCCGGCCGCTGCCCTCGGCTCGGCTCGGCTCGGCTCCCCTTGCCCGGCCGCTGCCCTCGGCTCGGCTCGGCTCGGCTCCCCTTGCCCGGCCGCTGCCCTCGGCTCGGCTCGGCTCGGCTCCCCTTGCCCGGCCGCTGCCCTCGGCTCGGCTCGGCTCGGCTCGGCTCCCCTTGCCCGGCCGCTGCCCTCGGCTCGGCTCGGCTCGGCTCCCCTTGCCCGGCCGCTGCCCTCGGCTCGGCTCGGCTCGGCTCCCCTTGCCCGGCCGCTGCCCTCGGCTCGGCTCGGCTCGGCTCCCCTTGCCCGGCCGCTGCCCTCGGCTCGGCTCGGCTCGGCTCCCCTTGCCCGGCCGCTGCCCTCGGCTCGGCTCGGCTCGGCTCCCCTTGCCCGGCCGCTGCCCTCGGCTCGGCTCGGCTCGGCTCCCCTTGCCCGGCCGCTGCCCTCGGCTCGGCTCGGCTCGGCTCCCCTTGCCCGGCCGCTGCCCTCGGCTCGGCTCGGCTCGGCTCCCCTTGCCCGGCCGCTGCCCTCGGCTCGGCTCGGCTCGGCTCCCCTTGCCCGGCCGCTGCCCTCGGCTCGGCTCGGCTCGGCTCCCCTTGCCCGGCCGCTGCCCTCGGCTCGGCTCGGCTCGGCTCCCCTTGCCCGGCCGCTGCCCTCGGCTCGGCTCGGCTCGGCTCCCCTTGCCCGGCCGCTGCCCTCGGCTCGGCTCGGCTCGGCTCCCCTTGCCCGGCCGCTGCCCTCGGCTCGGCTCGGCTCGGCTCCCCTTGCCCGGCCGCTGCCCTCGGCTCGGCTCGGCTCGGCTCCCCTTGCCCGGCCGCTGCCCTCGGCTCGGCTCGGCTCGGCTCCCCTTGCCCGGCCGCTGCCCTCGGCTCGGCTCGGCTCGGCTCCCCTTGCCCGGCCGCTGCCCTCGGCTCGGCTCGGCTCGGCTCCCCTTGCCCGGCCGCTGCCCTCGGCTCGGCTCGGCTCGGCTCCCCTTGCCCGGCCGCTGCCCTCGGCTCGGCTCGGCTCGGCTCCCCTTGCCCGGCCGCTGCCCTCGGCTCGGCTCGGCTCCGCTCCCCTTGCCCGGCCGCTGCCCTCGGCTCGGCTCGGCTCCGCTCCCCTTGCCCGGCCGCTGCCCTCGGCTCGGCTCGGCTCCGCTCCCCTTGCCCGGCCGCTGCCCTCGGCTCGGCTCGGCTCCGCTCCCCTTGCCCGGCCGCTGCCCTCGGCTCGGCTCGGCTCCGCTCCCCTTGCCCGGCCGCTGCCCTCGGCTCGGCTCGGCTCCGCTCCCCTTGCCCGGCCGCTGCCCTCGGCTCGGCTCGGCTCCGCTCCCCTTGCCCGGCCGCTGCCCTCGGCTCGGCTCGGCTCGGCTCCCCTTGCCCGGCCGCTGCCCCCGGCCGCTGCCCTCGGCCGCTGCTCGGCTCGGCTCGGCTCCCCTTGCCCGGCCGCTGCCCTCGGCTCGGCTCGGCTCGGCTCCCCTTGCCCGGCCGCTGCCCTCGGCTCGGCTCGGCTCGGCTCCCCTTGCCCGGCCGCTGCCCTCGGCTCGGCTCGGCTCGGCTCCCCTTGCCCGGCCGCTGCCCTCGGCTCGGCTCGGCTCGGCTCCCCTTGCCCGGCCGCTGCCCTCGGCTCGGCTCGGCTCGGCTCCCTTGCCCGGCCGCTGCCCTCGGCTCGGCTCGGCTCGGCTCCCCTTGCCCGGCCGCTGCCCTCGGCTCGGCTCGGCTCGGCTCCCCTTGCCCGGCCGCTGCCCTCGGCTCGGCTCGGCTCGGCTCCCCTTGCCCGGCCGCTGCCCTCGGCTCGGCTCGGCTCGGCTCCCCTTGCCCGGCCGCTGCCCTCGGCTCGGCTCGGCTCGGCTCCCCTTGCCCGGCCGCTGCCCTCGGCTCGGCTCGGCTCGGCTCCCCTTGCCCGGCCGCTGCCCTCGGCTCGGCTCGGCTCGGCTCCCCTTGCCCGGCCGCTGCCCTCGGCTCGGCTCGGCTCGGCTCCCCTTGCCCGGCCGCTGCCCTCGGCTCGGCTCGGCTCGGCTCCCCTTGCCCGGCCGCTGCCCTCGGCTCGGCTCGGCTCGGCTCCCCTTGCCCGGCCGCTGCCCTCGGCTCGGCTCGGCTCGGCTCCCCTTGCCCGGCCGCTGCCCTCGGCTCGGCTCGGCTCGGCTCCCCTTGCCCGGCCGCTGCCCTCGGCTCGGCTCGGCTCGGCTCCCCTTGCCCGGCCGCTGCCCTCCGGCTCGGCTCGGCTCCCCTTGCCCGGCCGCTGCCCTCGGCTCGGCTCGGCTCGGCTCCCCTTGCCCGGCCGCTGCCCTCGGCTCGGCTCGGCTCGGCTCCCCTTGCCCGGCCGCTGCCCTCGGCTCGGCTCGGCTCGGCTCCCCTGCCCGGCCGCTGCCCTCGGCCGGCTCGGCTCGGCTCGGCTCGGCTCCCCTTGCCCGGCCGCTGCCCTCGGCTCGGCTCGGCTCGGCTCCCCTTGCCCGGCCGCTGCCCTCGGCTCGGCTCGGCTCGGCTCCCCTTGCCCGGCCGCTGCCCTCGGCTCGGCTCGGCTCGGCTCCCCTTGCCCGGCCGCTGCCCTCGGCTCGGCTCGGCTCGGCCCCCTTGCTCCCCTTGCCCGGCCGCTGCCCTCGGCTCGGCTCGGCTCGGCTCCCCTTGCCCGGCCGCTGCCCTCGGCCTCGGCTCGGCTCGGCTCTCGGCCCTTGCCCGGCCGCTGCCCTCGGCTCGGCTCGGCTCGGCTGCCCCCTTGCCCGGCCGCTGCCGCCCCTCGGCTCGGCTCGGCTCGGCTCCCCTTGCCCGGCCGCTGCCCTCGGGCTCGGCTCGGCTCGGCTCCCCTTGCCCGGCCGCTGCCCTCGGCTCGGCTCGGCTCGGCTCCCCTTGCCCGGCCGCTGCCCTCGGCTCGGCTCGGCTCGGCTCCCCTTGCCCGGCCGCTGCCCTCGGCTCGGCTCGGCTCGGCTCCCCTTGCCCGGCCGCTGCCCTCGGCTCGGCTCGGCTCGGCTCCCCTTGCCCGGCCGCTGCCCTCGGCTCGGCTCGGCTCGGCTCCCCTTGCCCGGCCGCTGCCCTCGGCTCGGCTCGGCTCGGCTCCCCTTGCCCGGCCGCTGCCCTCGGCTCGGCTCGGCTCGGCTCCCCTTGCCCGGCCGCTGCCCTCGGCTCGGCTCGGCTCGGGCTCCCCTTGCCCGGCCGCTGCCCTCGGCTCGGCTCGGCTCGGCTCCCCTTGCCCGGCCGCTGCCCTCGGCTCGGCTCGGCTCGGCTCCCCTTGCCCGGCCGCTGCCCTCGGCTCGGCTCGGCTCGGCTCCCCTTGCCCGGCCGCTGCCCTCGGCTCGGCTCGGCTCCGCTCCCTTGCCCGGCCGCTGCCCTCGGCTCGGCTCGGCTCCCCCTGCCCGGCCGCTGCCCTCGGCTCGGCTCGGCTCGCTCCCCTTGCCCGGCCGCTGCCCTCGGCTCGGCTCGGCTCCGCTCCCCTTGCCCGGCCGCTGCCCTCGGCTCGGCTCGGCTCGGCTCCCCCTTGCCCGGCCGCTGCCCTCGGCTCGGCTCGGCTCCGCTCCCCTTGCCCGGCCGCTGCCCTCGGCTCGGCTCGGCTCCGCTCCCCTTGCCCGGCCGCTGCCCTCGGCTCGGCTCGGCTCCGCTCCCCTTGCCCGGCCGCTGCCCTCGGCTCGGCTCGGCTCCGCTCCCCTTGCCCGGCCGCTGCCCTCGGCTCGGCTCGGCTCCGCTCCCCTTGCCCGGCCGCTGCCCTCGGCTCGGCTCGGCTCCGCTCCCCTTGCCCGGCCGCTGCCCTCGGCTCGGCTCGGCTCCGCTCCCCTTGCCCGGCCGCTGCCCTCGGCTCGGCTCGGCTCCGCTCCCCTTGCCCGGCCGCTGCCCTCGGCTCGGCTCGGCTCCGCTCCCCTTGCCCCCTGCCCTGCCCGGCCGCTGCCCTCGGCCCTCGGCTCGGCTCCGCTCCCCCTTGCCCGGCCGCTGCCCTCGGCTCGGCTCGGCTCCGCTCCTTGCCCGGCCGCTGCCCTCGGCTCGGCTCGGCTCCGCTTTGCCCGGCCGCTGCCCTCGGCTCGGCTCGGCTCGGCTCGGCTGGGCTCCCCTTTGCCCGGCCGCTGCCCTCGGCTCGGCTCGGCTCGGCTCGGCTCGGCTCGGCTCGGCTCGGCTCGGCTCGGCTCGGCTCGGCTCGGCCCCTTGCCCGGCCGTTGCCCTCCCGGCTCGGCCCGGCTGGGCTGCTCCCCTTTGCCCGGCCGCTGCCCTCGGCTCGGCTCGGCTCGGCTGGGCTGGGCTCCCCCTTTGCCCGGCCGCTGCCCTGGGCTCGGCTCGGCTCGGCTCGGCTCGGCTGGGCTCCCCCTTTGCCCGGCCTTTGCCCTGCCGCTCGCCCTCGGCTCGGCTCGGCTCGGCTGGGCTCCCCTTTGCCCGGCCGCTGCCCTCGGCTCGGCTCGGCTCGGCTGGGCTCCCCCTTTGCCCGGCCGCTGCCCTCGGCTCGGCTCGGCTGGGCTGGGCTCCCCCTTTGCCCGGCCGCTGCCCTCGGCTCGGCTCGGCTCCGCTCCCCTTGCCCGGCCGCTGCCCTCGGCTCGGCTCGGCTCCGCTCCCCTTGCCCGGCCGCTGCCCTCGGCTCGGCTCGGCTCCGCTCCCCTTGCCCGGCCGCTGCCCCTCGGCTCGGCTCGGCTCCGCTCCCCTTGCCCGGCCGCTGCCCTCGGCTCGGCTCGGCTCCGCTCCCCTTGCCCGGCCGCTGCCCTCGGCTCGGCTCGGCTCCGCTCCCCCTTGCCCGGCCGCTGCCCTCGGCTCGGCTCGGCTCCGCTCCCCTTGCCCGGCCGCTGCCCTCGGCTCGGCTCGGCTCCGCTCCCCTTGCCCGGCCGCTGCCCTCGGCGGCTCGGCTCGGCTCCGCTCCCCCTTGCCCGGCCGCTGCCCTCGGCTCGGCTCGGCTCGGCTGGGCTCCCCCTTTGCCCGGCCGCTGCCCTCGGCTCGGCTGGGCTCCCCCTTTGCCCGGCCGCTGCCCTCGGCTCGGCTGGGCTCCCCTTTGCCCGGCCGCTGCCCTCGGCTCGGCTGGGCTCCCCTTGCCCGGCCGCTGCCCTCGGCTCGGCTGGGCTCCCCTTTGCCCGGCCGCTGCCCTCGGCTCGGCTCGGCTCGGCTCGGCTCCGCTCCCCTTGCCCGGCCGTTGCCCTGGGCTCGGCTCGGCTCGGCTCGGCTGGGCTCCCCCTTTGCCCGGCCGCTGCCCTCGGCTCGGCTCGGCTCGGCTGGGCTCCCCCTTTGCCCGGCCGCTGCCCTCGGCTCGGCTCGGCTCGGCTGGGCTCCCCCTTTGCCCGGCCGCTGCCCTCGGCTCGGCTCGGCTGGGCTGGGCTCCCCTTTGCCCGGCCGCTGCCCTCGGCTCGGCTCGGCTCGGCTGGGCTGGGCTCCCCCTTTGCCCGGCCGCTGCCCTCGGCTGGGCTGGGCTCCCCTTGCCCGGCCGCTGCCCTCGGCTCGGCTGGGCTCCCCCTTGCCCGGCCGCTGCCCTCGGCTCGGCTCGGCGCGGCTGGGCTGGGCCCGGCCGCTGCCCTTTGCCCGGTCGCTGGCTCGGCTCGGCTCGGCTGGGCTCCCCCTTTGCCCGGTCGCTGCCCTCGGCTCGGCTCGGCTCGGCTGGGCTCCCCTTTGCCCGGCCGCTGCCCTCGGCTCGGCTCGGCTCGGCTGGGCTCCCCCTTTGCCCGGCCGCTGCCCTCGGCTCGGCTCGGCTCGGCTGGCTGCCCTCCCTTTGCCCGGCCGCTGCCCTCGGCTCGGCTCGGCTCGGCTGGGCTCCCCTTTTGCCCGGCCGCTGCCCCCTCGGCTCGGCTCGGCTGGGCTCCCCTTTGCCCGGCCGCTGCCCTCGGCTCGGCTCGGCTGGGCTGGGCTCCCCTTTGCCCGGCCCGCTGCCGGCTCGGCTCGGCTCGGCTCGGCTCGGCTCGGCTGGGCTCCCCCTTTGCCCGGCCGCTGCCCTCGGCTCGGCTGGGCTGGGCTCCCCCTTTGCCCGGCCGCTGCCCTCGGCTCGGCTCGGCTGGGCTGGGCTGGGCTCCCCCTTTGCCCGGCCGCTGCCCTCGGCTCGGCTCGGCTCGGCTCGGCTGGGCTGGGCTGGGCCCCCTTTGCCCGGCCGCTGCCCTCGGCTCGGCTGGGCTCCCCTTTGCCCGGCCGCTGCCCTCGGCTCGGCTGGGCTCCCCCTTTGCCCGGCCGCTGCCCTCGGCTCGGCTCGGCTCGGCTGGGCTGGGCTCCCTTTGCCCGGCCGCTGCCCTCGGCTCGGCTCGGCTCGGCTGGGCTGGGCTCCCCCTTTGCCCGGCCGCTGCCCTCGGCTCGGCTCGGCTCGGCTCGGCTGGGCTCCCCCTTTGCCCGGCCGCTGCCCTGGGCTCGGCTCGGCTCGGCTGGGCTGGGCTCCCCTTTGCCCGGCCGCTGCCCTCGGCTCGGCTCGGCTGGGCTGGGCTGGGCTCCCCTTTGCCCGGCCGCTGCCCTCGGCTCGGCTCGGCTCGGCTGGGCTCCCCCTTTGCCCGGCCGCTGCCCTCGGCTCGGCTCGGCTCGGCTCGGCTGGGCTCCCCCTTTGCCCGGCCGCTGCCCTCGGCTCGGCTCGGCTCGGCTCGGCTGGGCTCCCCCTTTGCCCGGCCGCTGCCCTCGGCTCGGCTCGGCTCGGCTGGGCTGGGCTCCCCCTTTGCCCGGCCGCTGCCCTCGGCTCGGCTCGGCTCGGCTGGGCTCCCCCTTTGCCCGGCCGCTGCCCTCGGCTCGGCTCGGCTCGGCTGGGCTCCCCCTTTGCCCGGCCGCTGCCCTCGGCTCGGCTCGGCTCGGCTGGGCTCCCCTTTGCCCGGCCGCTGCCCTCGGCTCGGCTCGGCTCGGCTCGGCTGGGCTGGGCTCCCCCTTTGCCCGGCCGCTGCCCTCGGCTGGGCTGGGCTCCCCTTTGCCCGGCCGCTGCCCCCGGCTCGGCTGGGCTCCCCCTTTGCCCGGCCGCTGCCCTCGGCTCGGCTCGGCTCGGCTGGGCTCCCCCTTTGCCCGGCCGCTGCCCTCGGCTCGGCTCGGCTGGGCTCCCCTTTGCCCGGCCGCTGCCCTCGGCTCGGCTCGGCTGGGCTCCCCTTTGCCCGGCCGCTGCCCCCTCGGCTCGGCGGCTCCCCGGCTGGGCTCCCCCTTTGCCCGGCCGCTGCCGCCCTCGGCTCGGCTCGGCTCGGCTCGGCTGGGCTCCCCCCTTTGCCCGGCCGCTGCCCTGGGCTCGGCTCGGCTCGGCTGGGCTGGGCTCCCCCTTGCCCGGCCGCTGCCCTCGGCTCGGCTCGGCTGGGCTGGGCTCCCCCTTTGCCCGGCCGCTGCCCTCGGCTCGGCTCGGCTGGGCTGGGCTCCCCTTTGCCCGGCCGCTGCCCTCGGCTCGGCTGGGCTCCCCCTTTGCCCGGCCGCTGCCCTCGGCTCGGCTGGGCTCCCCCTTTGCCCGGCCGCTGCCCTCGGCTCGGCTCGGCTGGGCTGGGCTCCCCTTTGCCCGGCCGCTGCCCCGGCTCGGCTCGGCTCGGCTGGGCTGGGCTCCCCCTTTGCCCGGCCGCTGCCCTCGGGCTCGGCTCGGCTCGGCTCGGCTGGGCTGGGCTCCCCCTTTGCCCGGCCGCTGCCCTCGGCTCGGCTGGGCTGGGCTCCCCCTTTGCCCGGCCGCTGCCCTCGGCTCGGCTCCGGCTCTGGAGGAGGGGCAGGACTGGGTCCGAAGTGGCAGGGGGCTGCCGGTCACCTCACCGGGTTGCGAGGGGTGGTGCGGAGCGGCAGAGGCTCTAGAGGGTTCTCAACAGAACTTTATCTGTGGGGTTTGCTTTGCAGGTGCCGGGGGGCCCAGGAGAGCAGAGCTGCTGTCAGCTGTGTCTGTAAACAGCCTCTTGAGACTTGCAAATTAAATGGCTTTTGGCTCAACCAGCTGCGAGATCCTGCTGACTGTTGTTTTTACTCTTAGCCTGTGGCAGGACTGTTTCCTGGTACCATTTAAATGCTGAAATGCTGTGAGGAGGGATGTCTGACAGCTGAACTTCCATAAGGCTGTGGGAGAGAGAATCACAGAATCGGCCAGGTTGGAAAAGGTCTCAGAGGACATCAAGTCCAACCTATCACCCAACACCTCCTGACAACTAAACTATGGCTCCAAGTGCCACATCCAAGCCCCTCTTGAACACCTCCAGGGAGGGGTACTCCCCCTCCCCCTGGGCAGCACATTCCAGTGGCCAACAACTCTCTCTGGGAAGAATTTCTTCCCGACATCCAGCCTGAACCTCCCCTGGCACAGCTTGAGACTGTGTCCTCTTGTTCTGCTGCTGGGTGCCTGGCAGAAGAGGCCAGCCCCCAGCTGGCTACAACCTCCCTGCAGGCAGTTGGAGAGAGCAAGAAGGTCTCCCCTGAGCCTCCTCTTCTGCAGGCTAAGCAACCCCAGCTCCCTCAGCCTCTCCTCCCAGGGCTGTGCTCCAGACCCCTCCCCAGCTTTGCTGCCCTTCTCTGGACACCTTCCAGCAGCTCAACATCTTTCCTGACCTGAGGAGCCCAGAACTGGACCCAGGACTCAAGGTGTGGGCTCAGCAGTGCTGAGCACAGGGCACAAGGACTTCCCTGCTCCTGCTGGCCACACTCTTCCTGCTGCAGGCCAGGATGCCCTTGGCCTTCTTGGCCCCCTGGGCACACTGCAGGCTCATGTTCAACCTACCATTGCCCAGTACCCCCAGGTCTCTCTCTGCCTGGCTGCTCTCCAGCCACTCTGACCCCAGCCAGATGAAGTTAACAGGAGATGGTGAGGAGGAAATAGACCTGGCAGGATGGGCAGTGGATGGTAATAGAGGAGGGTTGGATCTATCTCCCCTAAGCGCTGGATTGAGAGGAGGAAGTCAGCCAGCTCGTGTGAAACATAGCCCTGGGAGGGAGAAAGGGATTGCAACCAGCAGCTGAGGGCCTGTTTAAAGAAGGGCTTCTACAAGCTTGTGTGTCTCCCTACACCACTCCTGCTTTACCAGCGAGGAAACCAGATGGGAGTTACCAGTTGGTACAGAGTGAATAGGTTGGTACTGAATAGATTTGTCCAAGTCTGCCATCTGGCAGTCCTTAATCCTTACACCTTACTGAGTAAAATTCCCTGTGATCACAAATGGTCAGTGGTGATGGACCCCAAAGGTGCTTTTTGGACTTGCCTGTTAGCAAAGGACAGCAGGGATCAGAGGCTCACAGGATGTGAAGGGTTGGAAGGGACCTCCAGAGAGCTTCCAGTCCAATCCCCTGCCAGAGCAGAACCACAGAATCCAGCATAGGTCCCACAGGAACACATCCAGACAGGGCTGGGAAGGCTCCAGAGAAGGAGACTCCACAACCTCTCTGGGCAGCCTGCTCCAGGGCTCTGGGACCCTCACAGTGCAGAAGTTCCTCCTCCTGTTGAGGTGGAACCTCCTGTGCTGGAGTTTCCATCCACTGCCTCTTGGCCTATCCCAGGGCACAGTGAGCAGAGCCTGGCCCTGGCCCTTCCTTCCTGACCCCCAGCCCTCAGCTATTGATAGGCATTGATCAGATCCCTCTCAGCCTTCTCCTCTCCAGCCTGACCAGCCCCAGGGCTCTCAGCCTCTCCTCCCCAGGCAGTGCTGCAGTCCCTTCAGCATCCTTGTAGCCCTCCCTTGGACTCTCTCCAGCAGATCCCTGTCCCTCCTGAACTGGGGAGCCCAGAGCTGGATGCAATATTCCAGGTGGAGCCTCAGTAGGTACAAGTGAGCAGGGGCTGTCCCTGTCCCTTCCTACCTGAACCCCACCCCTCAGATATTGATAGACATTGATCAGATCCCTCTCAGCCTTCTCCTCTCCAGACTGAATAGCCCCAGGGCTCTCAGCCTCTCCTCCCCAGGCAGTGCTGCAGTCCCTTCAGCATCCTTGTAGCCCTCCCTTGGCCTCTCTCCAGCAGATCCCTGTCCCTCCTGAGCTGGGGAGCCCAGAGCTGGTTGCAATATTCCAGGTGGGACCTCAGTAGGGCAGAGCAGAGTGGGAGGAGACCCTCCCTGGCTCTGCTGGCCACGGGGATCCCATGGCAGGAAGAAAGCAGCAGCCTCCTTGGACGTCTTTACAACAAGGTTTTACAGAACCTCTGAACCTGTTTGGACAGGTATGGGAGGAATTCAAAACACCTCCAGGAATCAAGTAGCTCTGGTGTGGGGATGATTTATTGGTGTGAGGGGAAAAAGGCAAAAGAAATTCAAGCAGCTGCAATCCAGCTCTGAAACTCTCTGGCAGCAAAGGGTCTGCAGGTCTCAAAGGCTAAGCTGCAATTTGTAGAGAAGGAAGTCAAATCTCTTGGGTATTTTATAAGTGAAAGGAGGAGGAGAAGAATCAGTCCAGAATATCTCTCTGGTGTTGTTGCTGTGCCACTCCCCAGGAGCAGAAGAGAAATAAGAAAGCTTTTAGGGCTTACTTGGGTGTTGTTGAGTTCAGTGTATGGTTATATGGAGGTGCTGGAAGGTGTCCAGAGAAGGGCCACAAGGGTGAGCAGAGGGCTGGAACTGCTCTGCTCTGGAGGCTGTTCAGTTTGGAGAGAAGGCTCTGAGGAGACCTAATTGTGGCCTTCCATTATCTGAAGTGGGCTACAGGACAGCTGGGAAGGGACTTGTGAGGGTGTCAGGGAGGGATAGGACTTGGGGGACGCAGCAAACCTAGAAGTGGGGAGATTGAGATTGGCTGTGAGGAAGAAGTTGTTGCCCAGGAGGGTGGTGAGAGCCTGGCACAGGCTGCCCAGGGAGGTGGTGGAAGCCTCCTGCCTGGAGGTGTTTGCAGCCAGGCTGGAGGTGGCTGTGAGCAACCTGCTGTGGTGTGAGGTGTCCCTGGGCATGGCAGGGGTTGGGACTGGCTGAGCCTTGAGGTCCCTTCCAGCCCTGACAGTTCTGTGAGTCTATGACCTTAAGAATTATCTGAGTACAGTAACTCTTTCTCTTGCAGGCTTGAGGTGAAAGGGCTGATACCTCAGACAAGACCTCTGACTTTTACGTACATCAAGTGAACCCTGGAGATTGGGTGCTGCTGAAATCCTGGGAAGAAAGCACTTCGACACCAACATGAGAAGGTCCTGACAACAGAGACAGCTGGCAGGACAAAAGGAAGGAGGTGGATATACACAGCTGGAATTAAAGCCCAGGTGGCATCACCTCCCAGGGAAAGGACTGTGACACAGGGAAGAAACCCTCTCAAACTGACTCTTAAGAGCTAAGCTGGGGAAGGGAGAGAGTGCCTTTAATGCTTTCTCTCTGAGCATTACCAAGGCTTTGCTTTCATTAATGCTGTGCAGGGATTAACTAAACTGTGGCTGGCCAGGAGCCTCCTACCAGAATAGAACGGAACAGAACAGAACAGAACAGAACAGAACAGAACAGAACAGAATAGAATAGAATAGAATAGAATAGAATAGAATAGAATAGAATAGAATAGAATAGAATAGAATAGAATTAACCAGGTTGGAAAAGACCTCAGAGATCATCATATTCCAATCTATCACCCTACACCATCTGATCAACTCAACCATGGCACCAAGGGCCTCATCCAGGCTCTTCCTAAACACCTCCAGGGATGGGGACTCCACCACCTCCCTGGGCAGCACATCCCAGTGGCCAATCTCTCTTGATGGGAAGAACTTTCTCCTCACCTCCAGCCTAAACCTCCCCTGGCACAGCTTGAGGCTGTGTCCTCTTGTTCTGGTGCTGGGTGCCTGGCAGAAGAGACCAACCCCCAGCTGGCTACAACCTCCCTGCAGGCAGTTGCAGAGAGCAAGAAGGTCTCCCCTGAGCCTCCTCTTCTGCAGGCTAAGCAACCCCAGCTCCCTCAGCCTCTCCTCCCAGGGCTGTGCTCCAGACCCCTCCCCAGCCTTGTTGCCTTTCTCTGGACACCTTCAAGAGTCTCAATTTCCTTCTTAACCTGAGGAGCCCAGAACTGGACACAGTACAAGAGACCTCCAGCTGGAAGTAACAGGAGCAGGTTCTGATCTGCCAGAGCACTTCTAGCTCCTCTCCAGCAGAAGGAGCGTTTGGAGGAGGCTGCAACACCTCCTGTCTGAGCCACCCGAGCAGGGGCAGCTGGGCGCTGGCTGCCGCCGCACCTCTGCTCTGCCCCTTGGCTGCGGCGCCCGGGAGCGCAGAGCCCGGCTCGGGTTTCGATTGCGGCAATTAAAGCCGGAGCGGAGCTCCAGGCGAGATGCAAACCTGAGCGCTCCTGCTGCTGAGCACGGCAGAGACCACGGCAGCTCCTCGGGTTGGGGAGGTGACACCGGGAGCTGCTTTAATAATTGGTGCAGAGCACGCAGAGCCCTTCCTTTGGGTGACCCAGGCCAGCCAAGCCCTGCTCCTCCAAACGGCTGCGGGGGTCACACTCACAGCTCAGAGAGCAGCTCAGCTCAAGAAAAAGGACCTTTTGTGCCTGTCACTGCTCTGCTCTGCGATTGCAGTGATCTGCTTTGAGACTGCAACGATCTGCTCTGAGAGTGCAACGATCTACACTGGGACTGCTGGTCAAAGGAAGCTTTTAACTGGGACTCTCAATAGGGAAGGGAAGGGAAGGGAAGGGAAGGGAAGGGAAGGGAAGGGAAGGGAAGGGAAGGGAAGGGAAGGGAAGGGAAGGGAAGGGAAGGGAAGGGAAGGGAAGGGAAGGGAAGGAAGGGAAGGGAAGGGAAGGGAAGGGAAGGGAAGGGAAGGGAGGGGGAAGGGAAGGGGAGGGGAGGGGGGGAGGGGAGGGGAGGGGGGAGGGGGAGGGGAGGGGAGGGGAGGGGAGGGGAGGGGAGGGGAGGGAGGGAGAGGGAGAGAAGAGAAGAGAAGAGAAGAGAAGAGAAGAGAAGAGAAGAGAAGAGAAGAGAAGAGAAGAGAAGAGAAGAGAAGAGAAGAGAAGAGAAGAGAAGAGAAGAGAAGAGAAGAGAAGAGAAGAGAAGAGAAGAGAAGAGAAGAGAAGAGAAGAGAAGAGGAATTAACCAGGTTGGAAAAGACCTTTGAGATCATCCAGTCCAGCCCACTGCCCAACACCATGTGATCAACCAAACCATGGCACCAAGTGCCCCATCCAGGCTCTATTTCCACCCTTGGTGCTCACTGTCCGAGAGCCAAGAGCATCACATTGCAGAGGGAGCTGTAAAGACCTTGGACCTGGTGGGTCTGTGGCAATGTGAGCTTCAGTCTGGAACTAGAGATTCACAGACTGGTTTGGGTGGAAAGGGGCCTGCACCCAGGGCAGGTCACACAGGAGCACACCCAGGTGGGTTTTGAGTTTCTCCAGAGAAGGAGACTCCACAACCTCTCTGGGCAGCAGGAAAAGTGAGAAAGTTTTCCCTCCTGATCCCCTGGCACCTCCTCTGCTCCATCTTGCCCCCACTGCCCCTTATCCTGTCACTGGACATCCCTGAGCAGAGCCTGGCTCTGTCCCTGCCCAGCACTGAGGGCAGCCCTCAGGCTCCTCTGCCCCAAGCCCCAGCTCCCTCAGCCTGGCCTCGTAAAGGAGATCATTTCTCAGCTGGGAAAGACCTTTAAGGTCACAGAGTCCAACGGCATGCAGTGTCCTGTCCTCTGCTGGGGACATGGGATGGCTAGGTGAGCTGCAGAAAGGCTCCTTCAGAGTGAGACTGAAGCTTCTGAACCTGAGGGCTCAGCTCTCACTCCTTGTTTTGCTGTGCCACCCAGAGCCAGCCAGCGTGAAACAGGGCCCTGGGCTCCTTCTGGCAGATGAGCTGTCCAAGCAGCTCTCCATCACTTTTCAGCAGTCCTGGCTCACTGGAGAGGTCCCAGAAGACTGGAAGCTGCCAAGGTGGTGCCCATCCACAAGCAGGGCCGGCTGGACGAACCAGGGAATGATAGGCCTGTCAGCCTGAGCTCAGTGCCAGGCAAGGGTATGGAACAGGTCATCTTGAGTGTGATCACACAGCACTTACAGGATGGCCAAGGGCTCAGGCCCAGCCAGCAGGGATTCAGGAAGGGCAGGTCCTGCCTGACCAACCTGATCTCCTTCTATGCCCAGCTGACTGCCTGGTAGCTGTGGGGCAGGCTGTGGATGTGGTCTGCCTGGACCTCAGCAAGGCCTTTGACACCGTCCCCCAAAGCAAACTGCTGGCCAAGCTGGCAGCCCCTGGCTGGGACAGCAGCACTCTGAGCTGGGTTAGGAACTGGCTGGAGGCTGAGCCCAGAGAGTGGTGCTGAATGGTGCCACAGCCAGCTGGCAGCCAGGCACCAGTGGTGTGCCCCAGGGATCAGTGCTGGGCCCCATGTTCTTCAACATCTTCACTGATGATCTGGAGGAGGGCATTGAGTCCATCATCAGTAAATTTACAGCTGACAGCAAGCTGGGGGCAGGAGTTGATCTGCTGGAGGGCAGAGAGGCTTTGCAGAGGGACCTCGACAGGCTGGACAGATGGGCAGAGGCCAAGGGCAGGAGATTGAACACATCCAAGTGCCAGGTGCTGCACATTGGCCACAGCAACCCCAGGCAGTGCTCCAGGCTGGGGGCAGAGTGGCTGAGAGCAGCCAGGCAGAGAGGGACCTGGGGGTGCTGGTTGATGGGAGGCTGAACATGAGCCTGCAGTGTGCCCAGGCAGCCAAGAGGGCCAATGGCATCCTGGCCTGCAGCAGGAAGAGTGTGGCCAGCAGGAGTAGGGAGGTCATTCTGCCCCTGTACACTGCACTGGTTAGGCCACACCTTGAGTCCTGTGTCCAGTTCTGGGCTCCTCAGGTCAGGAAGGAGGTTGACTTGCTGGAAGGTGTTCAGAGAAGGGCAACAAAGCTGGGGAGGGGTCTGGAGCACAGCCCTGGGAGGAGAGGCTGAGGGAGCTGGGGTTGCTTAGCCTGGAGAAGAGGAGACTGAGGGGTGACCTTATTGCTCTCTGCAACTCCCTGCAGGGAGGTTGTAGCCAGGCAGAGGTTGGCCTCTTCTCCCAGGCAGCCAGCACCAGAACAAGAGGACACAGTCTCAACCTGCGCCAGGGGAGGTTTAGACTGGAGGTTAGGAGGAAGTTCTACACAGAGAGAGTGATTGCCCTTTGGAATGGGCTGCCTGGGGAGGTGGTGGAGTCACCATCATTGGAGGTGTTCAGGAGGAGACTTGATGGGGTGCTTGGTGCCATGATCTAGTTGTTTGATGGGTTGGACGTGATGATCTTGAAGGTCTCTTCCAACCTGGTTCATTGTATTCCATTGTATTATTTCTTCAGAACTTAAGCCTGAAGCAACTGGCTGCAGACTGTAGCAGCAGAAAGTTTCACTTCCCAAGCAGTGCTGGGCTATAAATACCCTCTGCAGCAGGATCTGACATTTCCTCCCACACATGACACACTGCATGCTTCGGGGCTTGCCTGCTCCAGCCCTTAACCCTTCAGCTGGCTTGGAGAGGACACAGGCCCAGGAGCTCAGCTCTGATGCAGCCTGGGCTCATGCTGCAGCCTGGGAGCTGCTGCAGGATGCTGTTAACAGGAGCAGGGTTGCACCAGGAGCAGGATGGGAAAACCTCACCTCCTCACGCTCCCTGGATGCCCTGCAGCTGCAGATGTTGCTTCAGGAATAACAGAGCTTTGTGGCCACCCCTCGCAGAGTCACAGAGTGGTTTGGGTCGGAAGGGAACTCAAAGATCATCCAGTTCCAAGCCCCCTGCCGTGGGCAGGGACACCTCCCACCAGCCCAGCTTGCTCAGGGCCTCATCCAGCCTGGCCTGGAACACCTCCAGGCAGGAGGCAGCCACAGCCTCCTGGGCAGCCTGTGCCAGAGTCTCCCCAGCCTCACTGTCACAAGAATTTCTTCCTCCTCTCCAGCCTCAATCTCCCCTCTTCCAGCTTCAATCCATTCCCCCTCATCCTATCCCAACAAGCCCTTGTAAACATCTTATCAGCAGATCTCACAGCACTTCCCTGCCCAAACTGAAAGAACTACTTAAGGAAGTTTGCTTTCATTTCCAGTTCTGCCACTGACCTGCAAACCTTGGCAAGTTCCTCAGCTCCTTGGTTTCAGTCAAAAGGAAGAACTGTTTGGCACTGAGGGTGGGGAGAGCCTGGTCCAGGCTGCCCAGAGAGCTGGGAGCTGCCCCATGGCTGGCACCAGTGCAGGGGAGGTTGGTTGGGGCAGGGAGCAACCTGCTCTGGCTGGGGCTGTCCCTGCTGGCTGCAGGGGTTGGTCTGGGTGAGCTTTAAAGATCTCTTCCCATCCAAAGCAGTCTGGGATCCTATGAAGCAGATGTTGCTGCTCTCCTCATATCTGAGGGCTGGGGGTACTCAGCACTGCTGAGGCCACACCTTGAGTCCTGGGTCCAGTTCTGGGCTCCTCAGGTTAGGAAAGCTGTTGAGCTGCTGGAAGGTGTCCAGAGAAGGGCAAGAAAGCTGGGGAGGGGTCTGGAGCACAGCCCTGGGAGGAGAGGCTGAGGGAGCTGGGGTTGCTTAGCCTGCAGAAGAGGAGGCTCAGGGGAGACCTTCTTGCTCTCTCCAACTGCCTGCAGGGAGGTTGTAGCCAGGTGGGGGTTGGTCTCTTCTCCCAGGCACCCAGCAGCAGAACAAGAGGACACAGTCTCAAGCTGTGCCAGGGGAGGTTTAGGCTGGAGGTGAGGAGAAAGTTCTTTACTGGAAGAGTTGTTAGCCATTGGAATGTGCTGCCCAGGGAGGTGGTGGAGTCCCCATCCCTGGAGGTGTTCAAGAAGGGATTGAAATGGCTCTTGATGCCATGGTTGAGTTGATCAGATGGTGCTGGGTGATAGGTTGGACTTGATGATCTCAAAGGTCTTTTCCAACCTGGTTCATTCCATTCCATTCCATTCCATTCCATTCCATTCCATTCCATTCCATTCCAGGAATCCAACAGGATTCAGGCTGGATGTTGGAATGAAGTTCTTCAGAGAAAGAGAGATTGGCCATGGGAATGTGCTGCCCAGGGAGGTGGTGGAGTCCCCATCCCTGGAGGTGTTCAAGAGGGGATTGGGTGAGGCCCTTGGTGCCATGGTTGAGTTGCTCAGATGGTGCTGGGGGAGAGGTTGGACTTGATGAGCTCAAAGGTCTTTACCAACCTGGTTAATTCTATTCTATTCTAAGGGACAGCCTCTGCTCACTGTGCCCTGGGATAGGCCAAGGGGCAATGGATGAAAAGTGCAGCACAGGAGGTTCCACCTCAACATGAGGAGGAACTTCTGCACCGTGAGGGCCCCAGAGGCCTGGAGCAGGCTGCCCAGAGAGGTTGTGGAGTCTCCTGCTCTGGAGCCTTCCCAGCCCTGTCTGGATGTGTTCCTGTGGGACCTGTGCTGGACTCTATGCCCCTGCTCTGGCAGGGGGGTTGGACTGGAAGATCTCTGGAGGTCCCTTCCAACCTCTAGCATGCTGTGATCCTCTCAGACTTAACCTGTTGCATTCCCTGAGCAGAGACTCAAGCAGTGTGGTGGGCTCTGTGCAGGGTGCTCTGGCTGCAGTGCTCAGGTGCTGGTGGTTTAGAAATGTCCCAGAGGACACAGGCAGAAATCCTCTCTCTGTAAATATCACCTCTCAAGGGGAGCAGGTTTGTGGTGTCCCTTCCTTACTGGGAAAGAGCTGAAGACCCCTGGATTGGTAGGGGTGAAAATGAATGGCTCACCTTAGCTCATCCTCTTGCACAATGTGACTTCAAACCAGCCATGTGCCAGAGCCAGGCTTGGTCTTGAGCGAGGTGAGCAGAGCAGCCACACCTCTGTGGGAACTTCAGTGGCTGAACTTGATAATCATAAACCCCAGAATCCCCAAATCCCAGCATGGAGGGGTTGGAAGGGACCTCTGGGATCACCCAGTCCAACCCCCCTGCTCCAGCAGGGCACCCACAGCAGCACAGTGCCCAGGGGGGTTGGAAGCTCTCCACACAAGGAGACTCCACAACCTCTCTGGGCAGCCTGCTCCAGGCCTCCAGCAGCCTCACACCAAAGTACTTTCTCCTCCTCTTCAGGTGGAACCTCCTGGGTTCCAGTTTGTGCCCCTTGCCCCTTGTGCTGTCCCTGGGCACCACTGAGCAGAGTCTGGCCCCAGCCTCTTGCCCCCCACAGCTCCTTTAGCTCTTGCTGAGCATTGCTCAGCTGCCCTCTGGGGCTGCTCTTCTGCAGGCTCTCAGCCCCAGGGCTCTCAGCCTTTGCTGCTCCCAGAGCTGCTCCAGGCCCCTCAGCAGCATCCTTGGAGCATCCTCTGGGCTCTCCCCAGCAGTTCCCTGTCCCTCTGCAACTGGGCAGCCCAGAACTGGACCCAGGACTGAAGAGGTGTCCTGCGTGGGCAGGGCAGAGTGGGAGGAGAATCTCTCCTGCCCTGCTGGTCACACCTTTCTTAATGCACCCCGGGGCCCTGTTGGCCTTCTTGCCCTCCAGGGCACATTGCTGGCTCCTGGGGAGCTTGTTCCCCAGCCCTCCCAGCTCCTTCTCTGCAGAGCAGAGCTAGCTTCCAGCAGCTCAGCCCTCACCCGGACTGCTGCAGGAGGCTGTCCCTGCCCAGGGGCAGGGCTCTACACTCGCCCTTGTTGCACTCCATGAGGCTCCCTTCCCCCTCAGCTCTCCAGTCTGCCTGGGTCGTGCTGGATGGCAACGCAGCCTGCTGGGTGTCTGCCACTGCTCCCAGTTGTTTCCAGGCTGAAGGACCCTGAGTCTCTCCTATGAGTCTGTGCCGTGCAGCCCAAGGCTCCAAAAGCCCTTAGGTGTGTGGTGTTGGCACAGGATTGCTCCTCTGGCATAAAAGGTGCTGCAGAAGAGGTCCAGAGAGATGGAAGTTGGAGCTGGGCTGGGTTTGTGATCTCCCCAGGGTGGGAGACAGGAAAACAAACAGATGTAGGCCGTTGTAGAATGGCTCTGACCATAGAATCAGAGCATCAGAGAACGTGAGAGGTTGGAAGGGACCTCCACAGGTCACCCAGTCCAACCCCCTGCCAGAGCAGCCTCCCCCAGGGGAGTCCACACAGGAATGCATCCAGGTGGGTGTGGAAGCTCTCCAGAGGAGGAGACTCCACAACCCCCCTGGGCAGCCTGCTCCAGGGCTCTGCCAGCCTCACACCAAAGAAGTTTCTCCACATGTTGAGGTGAAACCTTCTCTGGTCAAGTTTGTCTCCGTCGGTCCTTGGCTTATTCCTGTGCACCACCCAAAAGAGCTTGGCCCCCTCCACTTGCCCCCCAGCCCCAGATATTGATAGTCATTGATCAGATTCCCTCTCAGCCTTCTCCTCTCCAGACTAAACAGCCCCAGGGCTCTCAGCCTCCCTCCACAGGGGAGAGCAGGGTTAGCCTGGAGCTTAGGAAGAGGTTCTTCAGCACCAGGGTGGTGAGACTCCAGAATGAGTTGCCCAGGGAGGCTGTGGCTGCCTCCTCCCTGCAGGTGTTCAAGACCAGGTTGGATGAGGCCTTGGACAGCTAAAATCTAGTTGAGAGGTGTTCCTGCCCATGGCAGGGGGCTTGGAGCTCATGATCTCTGAGGTCCCTAAGCCCACCCCTCAGATATTGATAGGCATGGATCAGATCCCCTCTCAGTCTTCTCCAGACTAACCAGCCCCAGGGCTCTCAGTCTCTCTCCACAGGGGAGAGGCTCAAGTCCCCTAAGCATCCTCCTGGCTCTCCCTTGGCCTCTCTCCAGCAGCTCTCTGTCTCTCTGGAACTGGGGAGCCCAGAACTGGACATGGTGTGGTCTCAGCAGGGCAGAGGAGCCTTGCTGTGCTTCCACCGAAAGGCATCTCCACAGCTCCTGTCCGTGACAAATAAGGAGCAGCCCCAGAAGTTTCTCATCAGCTCTTTTGGATCCTGAGCAGTTCCAAGGAAACCAGAGCTTGGCCCCTGCAGGGAGTGTGCTGCTCTGCAGCTTCCTCTTCCCTTTGCCAAGCTCTGATGGAATTCCTTGTCCTGAGCCAGCTCTGCTTTTGGCTCTGCTCTGCCACCAGGAAACAAGGTCAGGCTTCAGTGGCTGAGTGTCCTGCTCAGGAGCTCGGGGTCCGAGCTGGCTGTGCTCAGAGCAGGGCCCAGCCCAGCCCAGCTTGCTCCTTTGTGGCTGTGGGCACCAAGTAAAGGTCGATTTCTGCCTCTCTGCTGTGGGGGTCGTTTGAGGACACCAGCACTTCACCAAGCAGCTGTTGGGAAGCTGAATCTTCATCAGGTTTCCCTGTGGGGCACCAATGTGAGGGGAGAAAAGAAGGAAAGATAAAGCCAAGGCTGTGAAAAGCAGCCTCTGCTCTGGGGTCTTGGCTGCTTGGGTCAAGGACACTTCAGTGCCCATAGAATGGAATCATAGAATCATAGAATCACAGTATCAGTCAGGGTGGGAAGGGACCACAAGGATCAGCCAGTTCCAACCCCCTGCCATGGGCAGGGACACCCCACACTACATCAGGCTGCCCAGAGCCTCATCCAGCCTGGGCTTAAACACCTCCAGGGACGGGGCCTCAACCACCTCCCTGCACAACCCATTCCAGGGCTTCACCACTCTCCTGGGGAAGAACTTCTTCCTCACCTCCAGCCTGAATCTCCCCACCTCCAGCTTCATTCCATTCCCCCTAGTCCTATCACTCCCTGAGAGCCTGAGCAGTCCCTCCCCAGCCTTCCTGTAGCCCCCTGCAGATCCTGGAAGGCCACAATGAGGTCACCTGGGAGCCTTCTCTTCTCCAGCCTGAACAGCCCCAACTCCTTCAGTCTGTCCTCACAGGAGAGGGGCTCCAGCCCTCTGCTCATCCTCCTGGCCCTGCTCTGGACACGCTCCAGCACCTCCAGAGAAGGGACAGAATCACAGAGTGGGTTGGGTTGGAAGGGACCTCAAAGCTCACCCAGCTCCAAGCCCCTGCCATGGGCAGGGACACATCCCCCCAGCCCAGCTTGCTCAAGCCTCATCCAGCCTGGCCTGGAGCACCTCCAGGGAGGGGACAGCCACAGCCTCCCTGGGCAGCCTGTGCCAATGTCTCCCCACCCTCACTGTCAAGGATTTCTTCCTCCTCTCCAGTCTCAATCTCCCCTCTCCCAGCTCAAAGCCATTGCTCCTCGTCCTGGCACTCCCAGCCCTTGTCCCAAGTCCCTCCCCAGCTCTCCTGGAGCCCTTCAGGTACTGGAAGGCTGCTCTGAGGTCTCCCTGGAGCCTTTTCTTCCTTTTTGGGATGGAGCTTAAAGAGTTTCCCAACTCAGCTTCCCAACAATCCCTTTTCTGGCTGTCACAGGTTGAAGCAGAGATGCCACTCACAAAGCTTTACAGCTGCTCAGGTATTGAAGGACATCCCAGAACCTCAGCAGGAAGTCTTTGTCAGGGTCTGCCATGGGGGCAGGGTGGGTGTTTAAACCCCAACTCAGAACTCAGCAGCACCTGCAAAGGTTAACTGCTGGCTTTTGGGGTTCTTCTGTGTGGTTTGGAGAGCTGGAGCTGATGAGGCTGGGGAGCTGACAGCACCACTTGGGCTGAGCATTCTTTGCTTCAGTTGGTGCCTTCTTAACCCCCAATGAGCAAGGACCTTCTCCATGGGAGCTGGAGGTGGCTCAGCTGCTTGGGGCCCTTTGTCACAAGCAAATCCCAGCCACACCTGCTCACAGAGTTGTAGCATCACAGAATGGGTTGGGTTGGAAGGAACCTTAAAGCTCATCCAGTTCCAGCCCTCTGCCATGGGCAGGGACACCTCCCCCAGCCCAGGTTTGCTCAAGGCCTTTATTGACCAGCACTTAGACCTAAATAGCCAGGACTAAGTATCCAGACCCAAGTATCCAGGAACACAGAAGGTTCCACCTCAACATGAGGAAGAACTTCTTCACTGTGAGGGTCCCAGAGGCCTGGAGCAGGCTGCCCAGAGAGGTTGTGGAGTCTCCTTCTCTGGAGCCTTTCCAGCCCCGTCTGGATGTGCTCCTGTGTGACCTGTGCTGGATTCTCTGCTCCTGCTCTGGCAGGGTGGGGTTGGACTCAATGATCTTTGAGGTCCCTTCCAGCCCCTCACATCCTGTGAGCTGTGACCCTGTGACTATATGAGGGGGACAAACTATGCTGGATTGTCAGCCTAGCCTCTGGGGGAACTTTATCTTCTTCACTGGTGTGAAGGCATCAGTGCCTGAGAAGTCAGTGGAGATGCAACAGCTGACATGGATCAGGAGCAAGAGGAGGCAGCATTGATGTTACAATACAATACAACACAATACAATACAATACAATACAATACAATACAATACAATACAATACAATACACCACGTTGAAAGAGACCTTCAAGATCATCGAGTCCAACCCACCAACCAATCCAACCCACCTAAACAACTAACCCATGGCACCAAGCACCCCATCAAATCTCCTCCTGAACACCTTCAATGAAGGTGACTCCACCACCTCCCCAGGCAGCCCATTCCAATGGGGAATCACTCTCTCTCTGTGTAGAACAGTGCTACAGGCTGGGGGCAGAGTGGCTGAGAGCTGCCAAACAGAGAGGGACCTGGGGGTGCTGATTGACATCTGCCTGAACATGAGCCTGCAGTGTGCCCAGCTGGCCAAGAAGGCCGAGGGCATCCTGGCCTGCAGCAGGAAGAGTGTGGCCAGCAGGAGAAGGGAAGTCCTTGTGCCCTGTGCTCAGCACTGCTGAGCCCACCCCTTGAGTCCTGGGTCCAGTTCTGGGCTCCTCAGGTCAGGAAAGATGTTGAGCTGCTGGAAGGTGTCCAGAGAAGGGCAAGAAAGCTGGGGAGGGGTCTGGAGCACAGCCCTGGGAGGAGAGGCTGAGGGAGCTGGGGTTGCTTAGCCTGCAGAAGAGGAGGCTCAGGGGAGACCTTCTTGCTCTCTGCAGCTCCCTGCAGGGAGGTTGTAGCCAGGTGGGGGTTGGTCTCTTCTGCCAGGCAAGCAGCAGCAGAACAAGAGGACACAGTCTCAAGCTGTGCCAGGGGAGGTTTAGGCTGGAGGTGAGGAGAAAGTTCTTCCCAGAGGGAGTTGTTGGCCATTGGAATGTGCTGCCCAGGGAGGTGGTGCCAGAGTCCTGCTAGAGATGTCTCATCTCCAGAGCTGTGCTCAGTTTTCACTCTGAGTGTCCTCTCCTGCTGTCTCCAGCCTCCCACCCAGCTCCTCAGCTCACTGCCATGGAATCACAGAGCTGTCAGGGCTGGAAGGGACCTCAAGGCTCAGCCAGCTCCAACCCCCTGCCATGGGCAGGGACACCTCACACCACAGCAGGTTGCTCACAGCCACCTCCAGCCTGGCTGCAAACACCTCCAGGCAGGAGGCTGCCACCACCTCCCTGGGCAGCCTGTGTGTGGTGGTTTGGGCTGGGTGCCCTCTGCTGCATGGCACACTTCCTGTGTCCAGGAGTCCAGCCCAGTGGGTGGACACAGGAAAACCGTGTATCTCCTACCACAATCCCCTGCACCGCTATAAGACCTTGCGTGGGGTCCGCCTCTTTCTCTTTCTTCCTCGCCGCCGCCCGGTAACTGGGGGAGACGTCTCCCGGCCTTGGGCCTGGCTAGGCCCAAGGCCAGGGGGATGGGCGGTCTCAGGCCTGGCCAGCTGAGACTAGCCTAGCAGTGGGGGGAAGAACGAGCCCTGGGGTCTTGGGCCCACCCTCAGGTGGGGATGGGGTTCATCCGGGTGTGTGTTGGGGTTATTTCTGTCACTGTTTCTGGTTTCTTTTGTGCACCTTCACTTCTTCTATTTAAACTTTTCCATCACTTTTGCAATCCGTTTGTTGGAGTCGTCATTTTGCCCGTGGTGGGGAGGGTGGCTATCTCAACCCACTACACTGTGCCAGGCTCTCACCACCCTCATGGGGAAGAACTTCTTCCCTGCCATCACTGTGCTCTCCCCCACAGCTCTGCTGATCTCCTGCTTTCAAAGTGCTCCTGCTCAGGGAGTCACAGAATGGCCTGGTTGGGAAAGCCCTGAGGATGATTGAGTCCAGCCAGAACTGAGCATCTCCCTGTGCACAGCTGTCAGACCATGGCTCTTGGCTCCTCATCCACATGTCCTTTAAACCTCTTCAGGGGACTCCACCACTGCCCTGGGCAGCCTGGGATGGTTTCCAGTGACCTTCCTTTTGGTGAAGGAGTTTTTCCTAATATCCAGCCTGAACCTTCCCTGGGGCAACTGGAGGCCATTTCCTCTCATCCTGTCCCTTGTTACCTGGGAGAGGAGACCAACCCCACCTCACTCCTAACCTCCTTCCAGGGAGCCTAGAGTCTTCCCCTCAGCCTCCTCCAGGCTGTACAACCCCAGCTCCTTCAGCTGCTCCTCACAGGGTTTTTGTTCAAGACTCCTCATCAGCTTTGTTGCCCTTCTCTGGACACACTCCAGCACCTCAATATCTTCTTGTAGTGAAGGACACTGAGGTGCTCCACCTCTCCCTGCCTCCCTTTGTTTCCCATGGCACCCCTCTCATAGAAACCTCAGAGCTTTAACTCCCCCATGGTGATTCCTTTAAGCTTTAACTACCCAGGAGAAGGATGATCTCAGTGGGGGCAGCCCAGCCTGGCATGGTCCTCACCTCTGCTGGGGTGTGTGAAGAGAGCTGGGTACCTTCAACATGCTGTTGGACTGGCTGATCTCCACAAGTCCCTTCCAGCCCCTGACAGGCTGTGATGCTGTGGTTCTCCAACAGCAAGGTCCTGAAATCAAAGGCAGCTACAGGCTTGGCCAGCCCTGACTTGATGATCTGTTAAAGTCCTTTCCAAGCTCCTAACATGCTGTGATCACTGTCACCCTATCTGGTGTAGGAGCATGAGGTACACAACAGTCACCCTCACAGACAGCTCCTGAGGGATGCTCCAACAGCAAAGCCCTGAAATCAAAGGCAGCTACAGGCTTGGCCAGCCCTGACTTGATGATCTCTTAAGGTCCTTTCCAAGCTCCTAACATTCTGTGGTTCTGTGATCACTGTCACCCATCAGAGTCACCCTCACAGACCCAGATGCAGCTCCTGAGGGATTCTCCAGCAGCAAAGCCCTGAACTCAAAGGCAGCCACAGGCTTGGCCAGCCCTGACTTGATGATCTCTTAAGGTCCCTTCCAAGCTCCTAACATGCTGTGATCACTGTCACCCTATCTGGTGTAGGAGCATGAGGTACACAACAGTCACCCTCACAGACAGCTCCTGAGGGATGCTCCAACAGCAAGGTCCTGAAATCAAAGGCAGCCACAGGCTTGGCCAGCCCTGACTTGATGATCTCTTAAGGTCCCTTCCAAGCTCCTAACATGCTGTGATCACTGTCACCCATCCTACCCTGGTTTAGGAGCAGGAGGTACACAACAGTCATCATCACAGACAGCTCCTGAGAGATTCTCCAACAGCAAAGCCCTGAACTCAAAGGCAGCCACAGGCTTGGCCAGCCCTGACTTGATGATCTCTTAAGGTCCCTTCCAAGCTCCTGACATTCTGTGATCACTGTCACCCATCAGAGTCACCCTCACAGACCCAGGGGCAGCTCCTGAGGGATTCTCCAGCAGCAAAGCCCTGAACTCAAAGGCAGCCACAGGCTTGGCCAGCCCTGACTTGATGATCTCTTAAGGTCCCTTCCAAGCTCCTAACATGCTGTGATCACTGTCACCCTATCTGGTGTAGGAGCATGAGGTACACAACAGTCACCCTCACAGACAGCTCCTGAGGGATGCTCCAACAGCAAAGCCCTGAAATCAAAGGCAGCTACAGACTTGGCCAGCCCTGACTTGATGATCTCTTAAGGTCCTTTCCAAGCTCCTGACATTCTGTGGTTCTGTGATCACTGTCACCCATCAGAGTCACCCTCACAGACCCAGGGCAGCTCCTGAGGGATTCTCCAGCAGCAAAGCCCTGAACTCAAAGGCAGCCACAGGCTTGGCCAGCCCTGACTTGATGATCTCTTAAGGTCCCTTCCAAGCTCCTAACATGCTGTGATCACTGTCACCCATCCTACCCTGGTTTAGGAGCAGGAGGTACACAACAGTCATCATCACAGACAGCTCCTGAGAGATTCTCCAACAGCAAAGCCCTGAACTCAAAGGCAGCCACAGGCTTGGCCAGCCCTGACTTGATGATCTCTTAAGGTCCTTTCCAAGCTCCTGACATTCTGTGATCACTGTCACCCATCAGAGTCACCCTCACAGACCCAGGGGCAGCTCCTGAGGGATTCTCCAGCAGCAAAGCCCTGAACTCAAAGGCAGCCACAGGCTTGGCCAGCCCTGACTTGATGATCTCTTAAGGTCCCTTCCAAGCTCCTAACATGCTGTGATCACTGTCACCCATCCTACCCTGGTTTAGGAGCAGGAGGTACACAACAGTCATCATCACAGACAGCTCCTGAGAGATTCTCCAACAGCAAAGCCCTGAACTCAAAGGCAGCCACAGGCTTGGCCAGCCCTGACTTGATGATCTCTTAAGGTCCCTTCCAAGCACCTGACATTCTGTGATCACTGTCACCCATCAGAGTCACCCTCACAGACAGAGATGCAGCTCCTGAGGGCTTCTCCAGCAGCAAGGTCCTGAAATCAAAGCCATCTCCAGCAGCCCTCCCTGCACTCAGGTAACCAAATCTCTCCCCCCATGGAACTGCAGCAGAACTGATCCTGGCATCCCTGGCTCCTCTTGCACTGTGGATTGGTTGACCCAGAGACAACCTCTTTGCTCTGGCTGCTGTAGCAGCTGGGGGGGGAGAAGAGCTGTATTCATCCATGGGATCCCAAGGTGTTTCTTGCAACAGACGTCACAGGGAGGAGTCGTTGCCTTGCCAAGCTTCGCTGGGAGCCTGCTTCTGTTCTCCAGAGACACAGGCTGGGGCCTGTCCCAGCCCCTCAAAGAATTGTTCTAGATAAGAGCAGCTGCTCTCCTGGTAGATCAAAAGCAGCTGCAGCCCTGGGAAGATCAGAAGCAGGCTCTCCTCTTTTAACCCAGATGCACAGCTTTCAGAAGTGGCTCCTGAAAGGAAAGAGACTTTGCTGGAAACGAGGTCCCAGGAGAATAGAAGTCACCTGGGATCCCCTCCTGCCCTACCCCCACCACTGCCATGTGTGCTCAGGGACTGGCACAGGCTGCCCAGGGAGGTGGTGGAGTCCCCATCCCTGGAGGGGCTCCAGACACCTGTGGCCATGGCACCTGGGGCCATGGTGGAGTTGGGTCCAGTGAAGGGCAACGAGGCTGGGGAGAGGCCTTGAGCACAAGCCCTGGGACAACCAGCCATGGTTAATCATTCAGAAACCATCTTCTGCTACCACACTCCTGGCTGCACTGATGTCATGTTGCCCAGGGGGCTGAGAAGGCCAAGGGCATCCTGGCCTGCAGCAGGAAGAGTGTGGCCAGCAGGAGCAGGGAAGTCCTTGTGCCCTGTGCTCAGCACTGCTGAGGCCACACCTTGAGTCCTGGGTCCAGCTCTGGGCTCCTCAGGTCAGGAAAGCTGTTGAGCTGCTGGAAGGTGTCCAGAGAAGGGCAAGAAAGCTGGGGAGGGGTCTGGAGCACAGCCCTGGGAGGAGAGGCTGAGGGAGCTGGGGTTGCTTAGCCTGCAGAAGAGGAGGCTCAGGGGAGACCTTCTTGCTCTCTGCAACTGCCTGCAGGGAGGTTGTAGCCAGCTGGGGGTTGGTCTCTTCTCCCAGGCAAGCAGCAGCAGAACAAGAGGACACAGTCTCAGGCTGTGCCAGGGGAGGTTCAGGCTGGAGGGGAGGAAGAAATTCTTCCCAGAGAGAGCTGTTGGCCACTGGGATGTGCTGCCCAGGGAGGTGGTGGAGTCCCCATGCCTGGAGGTGTTTAGAGCCTGGCTGGGGTGCTTGGTGCCCTGGCTGAGTTGCTCAGATGGTGCTGGGTGATAAGTTGGACTCGATGATCTCAAAGGTCTTTTCCAACCTGGTTAATTCTATTCTATTCTACTGCTGTGCCAGGGAACCCTAAGCAGCTAACAAGGTCCAGGGAAAGGAGCCCAGGAGCTTAGGGACCTGGTTTAGAGTTGACCCTTGAGTGCTGGGCCAGGGCTTGGACTCTGAGGTCCCTTCCAGCTGGCTGGATGCTGTGAGTCTGTGGCAGGCCCTTTCCCAGCAGACTGCAGGTCCCAGGCATCTGCAGCTTTGGGACTTTCTGGGCTGGATGTTATCTCTGGACTGGAGCTTATCAGCCCTGTGGGAAGTCCCACACGTGGAGAGAGGTGCACAGGAGGAGCAGGAGGAGGCTGCTTGGTGTCTGTGACCCTCCCTGGGTGTTCCCCGGAGTCACTCTGCTCTCCTCAGCCATTCTCAGGGGCAGAGAGGAATGATGGACTTGTTCTTAAATAGAGAGCCACAGAACTGTGCTGGTTGGAAAAGCCCTTCCAGAGAGATCATCCAGCCCAGCCCTGAGCCCAGCACTGCCAGGGCACCACTAACACATGGCCCTCAGCACCACTTCTCCAGGGCTCTGTAAGCTGCCCAGGGATGGGGACTCAAGGGGAAGAAATGGTTCCTCATGTCCAACCTAAGCCTCCCCTGGAGCAATCTGAGGCCATTTTCTCTTGTCCTGTTGATTGTGCCCTGGGAGCAGAGCCCAACCCCAACCCCCCTGGCTGCAGCCTCCTCTCAGGGAGCTGCAGAGAGCAATGAGGTCTCCCCTCAGCCTCCTCTTCTCCACACTGGACACCCCCAGCTCCCTCACTGCTCCTCCCCAGCCCTGCTCTCCAGCCCCTTCCCCAGCTTCCTTGCCCTTCTCTGGCCCTGCCCCAGCCTCTCAATGTCCTTGTGGGAGTGAGGGACCCACAGCTGACCCCAGGATCTGAGCTGCTGCCTAACATCTGTAAATAAATTAATATTAATAATATACTGACTAATAGAATTAAATATGAATGCCACAAAGGGCATAGCCATTAACACTCATTAGTCAGCAGCCCTTGCTTGCCCTCCCTGCTGCAGCCTGCTCCCCAGGCTCTGCTGGCAGTGCCAGGAGGTGAGGCCAGGCTGGGCAGGGTCACGGTGCCTGCCTGAGGAACAAGCAACCCAAGCAGCTCCCAGGTCTCTTCCAGCAACAATGACCTCACCCTGCAGCCCGCAGGCATGTGATTTCCCAGCCCTGGAAGGGAAAAGAGCCTCTCTCCAGGAGAGGAAGAGAGCTGTGCAGGAGCCAGCTGTGCCTGGGGAGGGATGGAGCCCCCTGGCTGTGCTCCTGTGTGAGCTGGGGCAGGTGGTCCTGCTCTGGCAGGGGGCTTGCACTGGAGGAGCTTCCAAGGTCCCTTCCAATCCCTAACACTCTGGGAGTCTGGGAAAGGCTTTGGCTGCCCTCCAAGGATCCTAGCCCAGGAGGTTGGGAGCCTGGCAGCAGCAGGCAGGGGGACAGCCTGGCAGCAGCAGGCAGGGGGACAGCCTGGCAGCAGCAGGCAGGGGGACAGCCTGGCAGCAGCAGGCAGGGGGTCAGCCTGGCAGCAGGACAGCCTGGCAGCAGCAGGCAGGGGGACAGCCTGGCAGCAGCAGGCAAGAGGACAGCCTGGCAGGCAGGGGGACAGTCTGGCAGCAGCAGGCAGGGGGACAGCCTGGCAGCAGCAGGCAGGGGGACAGCCTGGCAGCAGCAGGCAGGGACAGGGACAGCCTGGCAGCAGCAGGCAGGGGACAGCAGCAGGCAGGGGGACAGCAGCAGGCAGGGGGACAGCCTGGCAGCAGCAGGCAGGGGGACAGCAGCAGGCAGGGGGACAGCCTGGCAGCAGCAGGCAGGGGGACAGCAGCAGGCAGGGGGACAGCCTGGCAGCAGCAGGCAGGGGGACAGCAGCAGGCAGGGGGACAGCCTGGCAGCAGCAGGCAGGGGGCAGCCTGGCAGCCTTTGGAGGAGGAAACCCTTAACACCTTTGATCTCTCTCTTGACCTGTTGAGCCTCTTCCCTGGGAAATGGGCTTCTCGCTCTTGGAGCCACGGAGGTGTTGAGGAGCACTTCCAAAGAGAGCTTGAAGCAGAGCAGCATGGGTGCAGGAGCCTGGGGGAGGGTGCTGAGGTGAGGGGATGCAGCTTGCTCAGCTTGCTCAGGCTCATCACCACAGAGCCCTGGCTAGGGGCACAGCAGTGCCAGGCCCCAGGGCTGCAGGACCAGGCTTTCCCTGGCTCCCAGCTTCTCAGCTCCCTGCAGCCTTCCTGCAGCCTGCGGGGGGAGGTCAGGGGTGAGCAGCAGCTCTGCTCAGGCGCTGCCTGCCTCGGCCCGGCTCGGGTCCCAGGTGGACCTCTCACCAGGATCTCCTTCGGTCCGTGCTCAGCGAGGAGGAAGCTGCAGAGACAAGGGCAGAGGCCACAGATGCCGCAGGGCAATGAAGTGGAGTGAGGGAAAGCCGCTGGGAAGTGCTGGCTGGGGCCAAGCCCAGGCCGGGGGGCTCCGGGGCGTCCCCGGCTGGGGCAGGCAGGGCTGCCGCTCGCAGAGCCTGGCTGGGAGCAGCACTCCTGAAACCTCCCAGCGCCTCCTTCCTGAAAGCTCCTTTCTGAGGCTTAGCAGATGCCTTTGCTGGGAGCCTGGGGACCTGCCAAGGGTTACTGTAAACGCTTGGCAAGGTGCAGCCGCTTGGCACGCCGCTGGCTGGCGGAGGGGAGCTGCGGGTCACCTGCCTGGGTGGCAGCTCTGCCTCTCCCACTCAGCAAGAAGCTGGTTCCTGGCAACAGCCCAGAAGGGGCAGTGCAGCAGAAGCCTTCAGCCCTCACACACCAGGTGGACCTGCGTTTTCTCTCCAAGGAAGGCTAAAAGGGTGACTTGCCTGTTTCCTGGGAACAGAGAGATGGCTCTTCACAGAATCCCAGAGCCCCAGCACGGTGAGGGGAGGAAGGGACCTCTGGGATCATCCAGTCCAACCTCCCTGCTCCAGCAGGGCACCCCAGCAGCTTGCCCAGCAGCACAGTGGCTGCTCTGGCACCTCTCCAGAGGAGACTCCACAACCTCTCTGGGCAGCCTGCTCCAGGCCTCCAGCAGCCTCACACCAAACAACTTTCTCTTCCTGCTCAGGGGGAACCTCCTGGGTGCCAGTTTGTGCCCCTTGTGCTGTCCCTGGGCACCACTCAGCAGAGCCTGGCCCCAGCCTCTTGACCCCTACAGCTCCTTTAGCTCTTGCTGAGCATTGCTCAGCTGCCCTCTGGGGCTGCTCTTCTGCAGGCTCTCAGCCCCAGGGCTCTCAGCCTTTGCTGCTCCCAGAGCTGCTCCAGGCCCCTCAGCAGCATCCTTGGAGCATCCTCTGGGCTCTCCCCAGCAGTTCCCTGTCCCTCTGCAACTGGGCAGCCCAGAACTGGACCCAGGACTGAAGAGGTGTCCTGCGTGGGCAGGGCAGAGTGGGAGGAGAATCTCTCCTGCCCTGCTGGTCACACCTTTCTTAATGCACCCCGGGGCCCTGTTGGCCTTCTTGCCCTCCAGGGCACATTGCTGGCTCCTGGGGAGCTTGTTCCCCAGCCCTCCCAGCTCCTTCTCTGCAGAGCAGAGCTAGCTTCCAGCAGCTCAGCCCTCACCCGGACTGCTGCAGGAGGCTGTCCCTGCCCAGGGGCAGGGCTCTACACTCGCCCTTGTTGCACTCCATGAGGCTCCCTTCCCCCTCAGCTCTCCAGTCTGCCTGGGTCGTGCTGGATGGCAACGCAGCCTGCTGGGTGTCTGCCACTGCTCCCAGTTGTTTCCAGGCTGAAGGACCCTGAGTCTCTCCTATGAGTCTGTGCCGTGCAGCCCAAGGCTCCAAAAGCCCTTAGGTGTGTGGTTGCTCCTCCCCAGGGGCAGGACCTTACACTCGCCCTGGTTAAACTTCATGAGGTTCCCTCTGTCCAGCTCTCCAGCCTGGCCAGGTCACTCTTCTTCCTGCCCCTGGTCACTCTTCCTGCCCCTGGTCACTCTTCCTCCTGCCCCTGGTCACTCTTCCTGCCCTTGGTCACTCTTCCTGCCCCTGGTCACTCTTCCTGCCCCTGGTCACTCTTCTTCCTGCCCCTGGTCACTCTTCCTGCCCCTGGTCACTCTTCCTGCCCCTGCTCACTCTTCCTCCTGCCCCTGGTCACTCTTCCTGCCCCTGGTCACTCTTCTTCCTGCCCCTGCTCACTCTTCTTCCTGCCCCTGGTCACTCTTCCCTGCCCCTGGTCACTCTTCTTCCTGCCCCTGGTCACTTCTTCCTGCCCCTGGTCACTCTTCCTGCCCCCTGCCCCTGGTCACTCTTCCTGCCCCTGGTCACTCTTCCTCCTGCCCCTGGTCACTCTTCCTGCCCTTGGTCACTCTTCCTGCCCCTGGTCACTCTTCCTGCCCCTGGTCACTCTTCTTCCTGCCCCTGGTCACTCTTCCTGCCCCTGCTCACTCTTCCTCCTGCCCCTGGTCACTCTTCCTGCCCCTGGTCACTCTTCTTCCTGCCCCTGGTCACTCTTCCTGCCCCTGCTCACTCTTCTTCCTGCCCCTGGTCACTCTTCCTGCCCCTGGTCACTCTTCCTGACCCTGGTCACTCTTCCTGCCCCTGCTCACTCTTCTTCCTGCCCCTGGTCACTCTTCCTGCCCCTGGTCACTCTTCCTGCCCCTGGTCACTCTTCCTCCTGCCCCTGGTCACTCTTCCTGCCCCTGGTCACTCTTCTTCCTGCCCCTGGTCACTCTTCCTGCCCCTGGTCACTCTTCCTGCCCCTGGTCACTCTTCCTCCTGCCCCTGGTCACTCTTCCTGCCCCTGGTCACTCTTCCTCCTGCCCCTGGTCACTCTTCTTCCTGCCCCTGGTCACTCTTCCTGCCCCTGCTCACTCTTCCTCCTACCCCTGGTCACTCTTCTTCCTGCCCCTGGTCACTCTTCCTCCTGCCCCTGGTCACTCTTCCTCCTGCCCCTGGTCACTCTTCCTGCCCCTGGTCACTCTTCTTCCTGCCCCTGGTCACTCTTCCTGCCCCTGCTCACTCTTCTTCCTGCCCCTGGTCACTCTTCCTGCCCCTGGTCACTCTTCTTCCTGCCTCTGGTCACTCTTCCTGCCCCTGGTCACTCTTCCTGCCCCTGGTCACTCTTCCTCCTGCCCCTGGTCACTCTTCCTGCCCCTGGTCACTCTTCCTCCTGCCCCTGGTCACTCTTCCTGCCCCTGGTCACTCTTCCTCCTGCCCCTGGTCACTCTTCCTGCCCCTGGTCACTCTTCCTGCCCCTGCTCACTCTTCCTCCTGCCCCTGGTCACTCTTCTTCCTGCCCCTGGTCACTCTTCCTCCTGCCCCTGGTCACTCTTCTTCCTGCCCCTGGTCACTCTTCTTCCTGCCCTTGGTCACTCTTCCTGCCCCTGGTCACTCTTCTTCCTGCCCTTGGTCACTCTTCCTGCCCCTGGTCACTCTTCTTCCTGCCCCTGGTCACTCTTCCTGCCCCTGCTCACTCTTCCTCCTGCCCCTGGTCACTCTTCCTGCCCCTGGTCTCTCTTCTTCCTGCCCCTGGTCACTCTTCCTGCCCCTGGTCTCTCTTCTTCCTGCCCCTGGTCACTCTTCCTGCCCCTGGTCACTCTTCCTGCCCCTGGTCACTCTTCCTCCTGCCCCTGCTCACTCTTCCTCCTGCCCCTGGTCACTCTTCCTGCCCCTGGTCACTCTTCCTCCTGCCCCTGCTCACTCTTCCTCCTGCCCCTGGTCACTCTTCCTGCCCCTGGTCTCTCTTCCTGCCCCTGGTCACTCTTCCTGCCCCTGCTCACTCTTCTTCCTGCCCCTGGTCACTCTTCCTGCCCCTGCTCACTCTTCCTGCCCCTGCTCACTCTTCCTCCTGCCCCTGGTCACTCTTCCTGCCCCTGGTCACTCTTCTTCCTGCCCCTGGTCACTCTTCCTGCCCCTGGTCACTCTTCCTGCCCCTGGTCACTCTTCCTCCTGCCCCTGGTCACTCTTCCTGCCCCTGGTCACTCTTCCTCCTGCCCCTGGTCACTCTTCTTCCTGCCCCTGCTCACTCTTCCTCCTACCCCTGGTCACTCTTCTTCCTGCCCCTGGTCACTCTTCCTCCTGCCCCTGGTCACTCTTCCTGCCCCTGGTCACTCTTCCTCCTGCCCCTGGTCACTCTTCCTCCTGCCCCTGGTCACTCTTCCTGCCCCTGGTCACTCTTCTTCCTGCCTCTGGTCACTCTTCCTGCCCTTGGTCACTCTTCCTGCCCCTGGTCACTCTTCCTCCTGCCCCTGGTCACTCTTCCTGCCCCTGGTCACTCTTCCTCCTGCCCCTGGTCACTCTTCCTGCCCCTGGTCACTCTTCCTCCTGCCCCTGGTCACTCTTCCTGCCCCTGGTCACTCTTCTTCCTGCCCCTGGTCACTCTTCTTCCTGCCCCCTGCTCACTCTTCCTGCCCCTGGTCACTCTTCCTCCTGCCCCTGGTCACTCTTCCTCCTGCCCCTGGTCACTCTTCTTCCTGCCCCTGGTCACTCTTCTTCCTGCCCTTGGTCACTCTTCCTGCCCCTGGTCTCTCTTCTTCCTGCCCCTGGTCACTCTTCCTGCCCCTGGTCACTCTTCTTCCTGCCCTTGGTCACTCTTCCTGCCCCTGGTCACTCTTCTTCCTGCCCTTGGTCACTCTTCCTGCCCCTGGTCACTCTTCCTCCTGCCCCTGGTCACTCTTCCTGCCCCTGGTCACTCTTCCTCCTGCCCCTGGTCACTCTTCCTGCCCCTGGTCACTCTTCTTCCTGCCCCTGGTCACTCTTCTTCCTGCCCCTGCTCACTCTTCCTGCCCCTGGTCACTCTTCCTCCTGCCCCTGGTCACTCTTCCTCCTGCCCCTGGTCACTCTTCTTCCTGCCCCTGGTCACTCTTCTTCCTGCCCTTGGTCACTCTTCCTGCCCCTGGTCACTCTTCTTCCTGCCCCTGGTCACTCTTCCTGCCCCTGCTCACTCTTCCTCCTGCCCCTGGTCACTCTTCCTGCCCCTGGTCTCTCTTCTTCCTGCCCCTGGTCACTCTTCCTGCCCCTGGTCTCTCTTCTTCCTGCCCCTGGTCACTCTTCCTGCCCCTGGTCACTCTTCCTCCTGCCCCTGGTCACTCTTCTTCCTGCCCCTGGTCACTCTTCCTCCTGCCCCTGGTCACTCTTCCTCCTGCCCCTGGTCACTCTTCTTCCTGCCCCTGGTCTCTCTTCCTGCCCCTGGTCTCTCTTCTTCCTGCCCCTGGTCACTCTTCCTGCCCCTGGTCACTCTTCCTCCTGCCCCTGGTCACTCTTCTTCCTGCCCCTGGTCACTCTTCCTGCCCCTGGTCTCTCTTCTTCCTGCCCCTGGTCACTCTTCTTCCTGCCCCTGGTCACTCTTCCTGCCCCTGGTCACTCTTCCTCCTGCCCCTGGTCACTCTTCCTCCTGCCCCTGGTCACTCTTCTTCCTGCCCCTGGTCACTCTTCCTGCCCCTGGTCTCTCTTCTTCCTGCCCCTGGTCACTCTTCTTCCTGCCCCTGGTCACTCTTCCTGCCCCTGGTCACTCTTCCTCCTGCCCCTGGTCACTCTTCTTCCTGCCCCTGGTCACTCTTCCTGCCCCTGGTCACTCTTCTTCCTGCCCCTGGTCTCTCTTCCTGCCCCTGGTCTCTCTTCTTCCTGCCCCTGGTCACTCTTCCTGCCCCTGGTCACTCTTCCTCCTGCCCCTGGTCACTCTTCTTCCTGCCCTTGGTCACTCTTCCTGCCCCTGGTCACTCTTCTTCCTGCCCCTGGTCACTCTTCCTGCCCCTGCTCACTCTTCCTCCTGCCCCTGGTCACTCTTCCTGCCCCTGGTCTCTCTTCTTCCTGCCCCTGGTCACTCTTCCTGCCCCTGGTCTCTCTTCTTCCTGCCCCTGGTCACTCTTCCTGCCCCTGGTCACTCTTCCTCCTGCCCCTGGTCACTCTTCTTCCTGCCCCTGGTCACTCTTCCTGCCCCTGGTCTCTCTTCTTCCTGCCCCTGGTCTCTCTTCTTCCTGCCCCTGGTCACTCTTCTTCCTGCCCCTGGTCACTCTTCCTCCTGCCCCTGGTCACTCTTCTTCCTGCCCCTGGTCTCTCTTCCTGCCCCTGGTCACTCTTCCTCCTGCCCCTGGTCTCTCTTCTTCCTGCCCCTGGTCTCTCTTCCTGCCCCTGGTCACTCTTCCTCCTGCCCCTGGTCACTCTTCCTCCTGCCCCTGGTCTCTCTTCTTCCTGCCCCTGGTCACTCTTCCTGCCCCTGGTCACTCTTCCTCCTGCCCCTGGTCACTCTTCTTCCTGCCCCTGGTCACTCTTCCTGCCCCTGGTCTCTCTTCTTCCTGCCCCTGGTCACTCTTCTTCCTGCCCCTGGTCACTCTTCCTGCCCCTGGTCACTCTTCTTCCTGCCCCTGGTCACTCTTCCTGCCCCTGCTCACTCTTCCTCCTGCCCCTGGTCACTCTTCTTCCTGCCCCTGGTCACTCTTCCTGCCCCTGGTCACTCTTCCTCCTGCCCCTGGTCACTCTTCCTCCTGCCCCTGGTCACTCTTCTTCCTGCCCCTGGTCACTCTTCCTGCCCCTGGTCACTCTTCCTCCTGCCCCTGGTCACTCTTCTTCCTGCCCTTGGTCACTCTTCCTGCCCCTGGTCACTCTTCTTCCTGCCCCTGCTCACTCTTCCTGCCCCTGGTCACTCTTCTTCCTGCCCCTGGTCACTCTTCCTGCCCCTGGTCACTCTTCCTCCTGCCCCTGGTCACTCTTCTTCCTGCCCTTGGTCACTCTTCCTGCCCCTGGTCACTCTTCTTCCTGCCCCTGCTCACTCTTCCTGCCCCTGGTCTCTCTTCTTCCTGCCCCTGCTCACTCTTCCTCCTGCCCCTGGTCACTCTTCCTGCCCCTGGTCACTCTTCCTGCCCCTGGTCTCTCTTCTTCCTGCCCCTGGTCACTCTTCCTGCCCCTGGTCTCTCTTCTTCCTGCCCCTGGTCACTCTTCCTGCCCCTGGTCACTCTTCCTGCCCCTGGTCACTCTTCTTCCTGCCCCTGGTCACTCTTCCTCCTGCCCCTGGTCACTCTTCCTCCTGCCCCTGGTCACTCTTCTTCCTGCCCCTGGTCACTCTTCCTCCTGCCCCTGGTCACTCTTCCTCCTGCCCCTGGTCACTCTTCCTGCCCCTGGTCACTCTTCCTGCCCCTGGTCACTCTTCTTCCTGCCCCTGGTCACTCTTCCTCCTGCCCCTGGTCACTCTTCCTCCTGCCCCTGGTCACTCTTCTTCCTGCCCCTGGTCACTCTTCCTCCTGCCCCTGGTCACTCTTCTTCCTGCCCCTGGTCTCTCTTCCTGCCCCTGGTCACTCTTCTTCCTGCCCCTGGTCACTCTTCCTGCCCCTGGTCACTCTTCCTCCTGCCCCTGGTCACTCTTCTTCCTGCCCCTGGTCACTCTTCCTGCCCCTGGTCTCTCTTCTTCCTGCCCCTGGTCACTCTTCCTCCTGCCCCTGGTCTCTCTTCTTCCTGCCCCTGGTCACTCTTCCTCCTGCCCCTGGTCACTCTTCCTGCCCCTGGTCACTCTTCTTCCTGCCCCTGGTCACTCTTCCTGCCCCTGGTCACTCTTCCTGCCCCTGGTCACTCTTCTTCCTGCCCCTGGTCTCTCTTCCTGCCCCTGGTCTCTCTTCTTCCTGCCCCTGGTCACTCTTCCTCCTGCCCCTGGTCACTCTTCCTCCTGCCCCTGGTCACTCTTCTTCCTGCCCCTGGTCACTCTTCCTGCCCCTGGTCACTCTTCCTGCCCCTGGTCACTCTTCTTCCTGCCCCTGGTCACTCTTCCTGCCCCTGGTCACTCTTCCTGCCCCTGGTCACTCTTCCTGCCCCTGCTCACTCTTCCTCCTGCCCCTGGTCACTCTTCCTGCCCCTGGTCTCTCTTCTTCCTGCCCCTGGTCACTCTTCCTGCCCCTGGTCTCTCTTCTTCCTGCCCCTGGTCACTCTTCCTGCCCCTGGTCTCTCTTCTTCCTGCCCCTGGTCACTCTTCCTGCCCCTGGTCTCTCTTCCTGCCCCTGGTCTCTCTTCTTCCTGCCCCTGGTCACTCTTCCTGCCCCTGGTCTCTCTTCTTCCTGCCCCTGGTCACTCTTCCTGCCCCTGGTCACTCTTCTTCCTGCCCCTGGTCACTCTTCCTGCCCCTGGTCACTCTTCTTCCTGCCCCTGGTCACTCTTCCTGCCCCTGGTCACTCTTCCTCCTGCCCCTGGTCACTCTTCCTGCCCCTGGTCACTCTTCTTCCTGCCCCTGGTCACTCTTCCTGCCCCTGCTCACTCTTCCTCCTGCCCCTGGTCACTCTTCCTCCTGCCCCTGGTCACTCTTCCTGCCCCTGGTCACTCTTCTTCCTGCCCCTGCTATTTCAGTGCTTTGTACACAGATGATGTCGAACTCCTCTGTGCCACTCCATGATATTAGTGTTCCAAATAGGAAGTGCATCAGGAAGGCAAAGCTGCCAGCCCTGAGCAGCCCCGGGGGCTGGGCACAGTCCCCCATGATGGCCAGCACAAAGGCAGCACCTGCATGGGGCCAGGGCTCACAGCCCAGACCAGAGCACAGCAGGGAGGGATGCACAGCCCAGGGGCTCAGCCAAGCCTGAGTGCCTGTGGCCAGGAGCTGCTGCCATGGTATTGGTGCAGAGCATCAGGAGGCTGCTGCAGGAGAAACTTATCATAGAATCATAGAATCAGTCAGGGTTGGAAGGGACCACAAGGATCAGCCAGTTCCAACCCCCTGCCATGGGCAGGGACACCCCACACTACATCAGGCTGCCCAGAGCCTCATCCAGCCTGGGCTTAAACACCTCCAGGGACGGGGCCTCAACCACCTCCCTGCACAACCCATTCCAGAGCTTCACCACTCTCATGGGGAAGAACCTCTTCCTCACATCCAGCCTGAATCTCCCCATCTCCAGCTTCATTCCATTCCCCCTAGTCCTGTCACTCCCTGAGATCCTGAGCAGTCCCTCCCCAGCCTTCCTGTAGCCCCCTTCAGATCCTGGAAGGCCACAATGAGGTCACCTGGGAGCCTTCTCTTCTCCAGCCTGAACAGCCCCAACTCCTTCAGTCTGTCCTCACAGGAGAGGGGCTCCAGCCCTCTGCTCATCCTCGTGGCCCTTCTCTGGACATGCTCCAGCCCCTCCAGATCCCTCTTGTCATAGGGGCTCCTATAGAAATATAGAAATATAGAAATATAGAGCCTATAGAGGCTGGAAGCCCTCTGCTGTGAGGCCAGGCTGCTGTGGACAGCCTGCAGAAGAGAAGGCTCCAGGGAGACCTTCTGCTGGCCTCTCAGTGTTTCAAGGGCCCAGCAGAGAGCTGGGGACAGAGCTTTGAGCAGGGCCTGAGGGGCCAGGCCAAGGGGGGATGGTTGGAAAGTGCAAGAGGGAGACTGAGAGTGGAGAGAAGGGAGAAATGTGCTGCCCAGGGAGGTGGTGGAGTCCCCATCCCTGGAGGTGTTTAGGAAGAGCCTGGATGAGGCCTTTGGTGCCATGGTTGAGTTGATCAGATGGTGCTGGGGGAGAGGTTGGACTGGATGATCTCTGAGGTCTTTTCCAGCCTGGTTCATTCTATTCCATTCCATTCCATTCCATTCCATTCCATTCCATTCCATTCCATTCCATTCCATTCCATTCCATTCCATTCCATTCCATTCCACTCATTCCATTTCTGTTCTGTTCTGTTCTGTTCAGCTCCTGGGTGTTGCTGCCTCGAAGGGTCCAAGTTCAGCTCTCCATGACTGATACCTCTGCAGGCATCAGGGGTGGCAGAGAGCTGGTGCTGAGGAAGGGGCTGTGCAAGCCTCTCTTGACTCTTCCAGGAAGGATGAGGCCAAGCAGCCATGGAACCTGCTCTGCTGGCCTGCTGGCCTGTGGGAGGTGTCAGGGGGAGAGAGCAGGGTGCTGGGAGCAGCAGAGGGGTCCCCAGGCCTTTGCTGGTCACCTCTGCATGGTGGCTGGGCTGGCAGCAGGGCAGAGGAGATGGGAGGCAGAAAGAAGCGTGGGGAGAAACTCCTGCTGTGCACTTTGTGGCAGGACTCCTTCAGGGAGCACTCAGCTGGTCCTGGCTGGGTTTGGAGCACAGCAGCCCTGGAGCCTCTTCTTGTCTCCTGCCACCTTGACCATTTTGCTCCTAGAGCCTGCTGCAGAGCAAAAGCCTTGGTACTGCTCTTCTCTTCAGACACAGCACTCAGACTTGTTTCCACCAGTTCCTCCCAGACAGGATGAGGGCCAGGACAAGGCAGGAGACCCAACAGCTTGATGCAGCTAACCAGCCCTGTGCTGTCTCCACGTGACCTGTGAGTGGTCTCCAAACTGGGCTGCCACCATCCTCAGAGGGACGAGCTGCCTGTCCCACACTCCCAAGGGTCTAACTCCAGGCTCTGCTGTGACACCAAGAAATAACAAGGGCTCTGCAGAGGGACCTCGACCGACTGGACAGATGGGCAGAGGCCAACAGGATGGCATTCAACAAGTCCAAGTGCCAGGGGCTGCACTTTGGCCACAGCAACCCCAGGCAGAGCTACAGGCTGGGGGCAGAGTGGCTGAGAGCTGCCAAACAGAGAGGGACCTGGGGGTGCTGATCGACAGCCGCCTGAACATGAGCCAGCAGTGTGCCCAGGGGGCCAAGAAGGCCAAGGGCATCCTGGCCTGCAGCAGGAATGGTGTGGCCAGCAGGAGCAGGGAGGTCATTGTGCCCCTGTGCTCTGCTTTGGTTAGGCCACACCTTGAGTCCTGTGTCCAGTCCTGGGCCCCTCAGTTTAAGAAGGACATTGAGAGACTTGAAGGTGTCCAGAGAAGGGCAACAAGGCTGGGGAGAGGCCTTGAGCACAGCCCTGGGAGGAGAGGCTGAGGGAGCTGGGGTTGCTTAGCCTGCAGAAGAGGAGGCTCAGGGGAGACCTCATTGCTCTCTGCAACTCCCTGCAGGGAGGTTGTAGCCAGGTGGTGGTAGCCAGGCTGGAGGTGAGGAGAAAGTTCTTCACCGAGAGAGTGATTCACCATTGGGATGTGCTGCCCAGGGAGGTGGTGGAGTCACCGTCCCTGGAGGGGTTCAAGAGGGGACTGGATGTGGCCCTTGGTGCCATGGTCTAGTCATGGGGTCTGTGGGGACAGGTTGGACTCGATGATCTTTGAGGTCTCTTCCAACCTTGGTGATACTGTGAGACTGTGAGACTGTAACACCAAGCACAATGCTCCAAGTGGGGAGGCCTTATTGCTGTCTACAACTCCCTGAAGGGAGGTTGGAGCCAGCTGGGGTTGGTCTCTTCTGCCAGGCAAGCAGCACCAGAACAAGAGGACACAGTCTGAAGCTGTGCCAGGGGAGGTTTAGGCTGGAGGTGAGGAGAAAGTTCTTCCCAGAGAGAGTTGTTAGCTATTCTATTCTATTCTATTCTATTCTATTCTATTCTATTCTATTCTATTCTATTCTATTCTATTCTATTCTATTCTATTCTATTCTATTCTATCCTATCCTATCCTATCCTATCCTATCCTATCCTATCCTATCCTATCCTCCTATCCTATCCTATCCTATCCTATCCTATCCTCCTATCCTATCCTATCCTATCCTATCCTATCCTATCCTATCCTATCCTATCCTATCCTATCCTACTATCCTATCCTATCCTATCCTATCCTATCCTATCCTATCCTACTATCCTATCCTATCCTATCCTATCCTCCTATCCTATCCTATCCTATCCTATCCTATCCTATCCTATCCTATCCTATCCTATCCTATCTATCCTATCTATCCTATCCTATCCTATCCTATCCTATCCTATATCCTATCCTATCCTATCCTATCCTATCCTATCCTATCCTACTATCCTATCCTATCCTATCCTATCCTATCCTATCCTATCCTATCCTATCCTACTATCCTATCTATCTATCTATCCTATCCTATCCTATCCTATCCTATTCTATCCTATCCTATCCTATCTATCCTATCCTATCCTATCCTATCCTATCCTATCCTATCCCTATCCTATCTATCCTATCTATCTATCCTATCCTCCTATCCTATCCTATCCTATCCTATCTATCCTCCTATCCTATCCTATCCTATTCTATCCTATCCTATCCTATCCTATCCTATCCTATCCTATCCTATCCTATACTATCCTATCTATCCTATCTATCCTACTATCCTATCCTATCCTATCCTCCTATCCTATCCTATCCTATCCTATCCTATCCTATCCTATCCTATCCTCCTATCCTATCCTATCCTATCCTATCCTATCCTATCCTATCCTATCCTACTATCCTATCCTATCCTATCTATCCTATCCTATCCTATCCTGTCCTATCCTATCCTACTATCCTATCCTATCCTATCCTATCCTATCCTATCCTATCCTATCCTATCTATCTATCCTATCCTGTCTATCCTATCCTATCCTATCCTATCCTATCTATCTATATCTATCCTATCCTATCCTATCCTATCCTATCCTATCCTATCCTATCCTATCCTATCCTATCCTATCCTATCTATCCTATCCTATCCTATCCTATCCTATCCTATCCTATCCTACTATCCTATCCTATCCTATCTATCTATCCTATCCTATCCTATCCTATCCTATCCTATCCTATCCTACTATCCTATCCTATCCTATCCTACTATCCTATCCTATCCTATCCTATCCTATCCTATCCTATCCTATCCTATCCTATCCTATCCTATCCTTCTATCCTATCCTATCCTCCTATCCTATCCTATCCTATCCTATCCTATCCTATCCTATCCTATCCTATCCTACTATCCTATCCTATCCTATATCCTATCCTATCCTATATCCTATCCTATCCTATCCTATCCTATCCTATCCTATCCTATCCTATCCTATCCTATCCTATCCTATCCTATCCCTATCCTATCCTATCCTATCTATCTATCCTATCCTATCCTATCCTATCCTATCCTATCTATCCTATCCTATCCTATCTATCCTATCCTATCCTATCCTATCCTATCCTATCCTATCCTATCTATCCTATCCTATCCTATCCCTATCCTATCCTATCCTATCTATCCTATCCTATCCTATCCTATCCTATCCTATCCTATCCTATCCTATCCTATCTATCCTATCCTATCCTATTGGGATGTGCTGCCCAGGGAGGTGGTGGAGTCCCCATCCCTGGCGGTGTTCAGAGGGGACTGGATGTGGCACTTGGAGCCACGGCTTAGTAGTCACGAGGTCCTGGGTGAGAGGTTGGACTGGATGATCTTTGAGGTCTTTTCCAACCTTATTGATTCCACGGTTCTATGATTCTGTGCCCTGGCACGGTGCTCACTGGGGACACCAACCGGGGCAGGTGGCTGGCACAGCAGAGGGGCATGCTGCCATCCAGAGGGACCTGGAGAAACGGCCAGCCGGGAGCTTCCAGCAGCTCACCATCCCCTTTGCTTTCCCGCTGGCCCTTGGCTTCTTCTAGATCGCACTCACCACCCCTGCATCCTCTTGGTGGAGTCACCTCCCCGGGAGGTGCCCAAAAGTGGTTTGGCTGTGGTGCTTGGGGCTGTGGCTCAGGGGTGACCCTCGCAGAGCAGGGGTCTGGGTTGCACTTGGGGATCCTGAGGGTCTGAATGTTGCTGTGATTCTCTACCCCACTCTACGTCCCTTGCTTTAAGACAGCCAACTCTGGCTGCCCCCCCCTCACACACACAGACAGCAAGGAGGGCAGGTGGGGCTGGGGGGGGGGGGCTGAGCCCAGCTCCCTGTCCCAGGGCCTTGCTGGGGCTTGGGCTGCCAGAGTGCCCTCAGCCGTTGCAGCTCTCTGAAGCCACAGAACCCTCCTCTGTGTGAGCCCAGCACAGATCTGCTGATCACAGCCTCTGGTAGCCTCACATCAGGTCAGACAAGGCTGCAGCTCCGGGGGGCAGGGGAAACTCCTTCGTGCCAGCTCAGCTGGGAACCACAGGGGTGCACATCCAGGACCTCCTTGGCTCTTGTACCAAGGGAGGTTCTCCTCCCTCTCGACTCTGCCCCGGTGAGGCCACATCTGGAGTATTGTGACCAGTTCTGGGCTCCCCAGTTCAAGAGGGACAGGGAACTGCTGCAGAGAGTCCAGTGGAGGCTATGAGGATGCTGAAGGGCCTGGAGCAGCTCTGTGAGGAGCAAAGGCTGAGAGCCCTGGGGCTGGGAGCCTGCAGAAGACTGAGAGGAGATCTTATTGACAAATACAGAAGGGTAGGGGGCCAGAGGAAGGGGCCAGGCTCTTGTCAGTGGAGTCCTGTGACAGGACAAGGGGCGATGGGCACAAACTGGAACTCAGGAAGTTCCTCCTCAACATGAGACACTCCTTGGGTGTGAGGGTGACAGCCCTGGAGCAGGCTGCCCAGGGGGGTAGTGGAGTCTCTGTCTCTGGACACTTTCAAGCCCTTCCTGGATGTGTTCCTGGGTGCCCTGCCCTGGGTGCCCCTGCTGTGGCAGGGGGTTGGACTGGATGATCTGCAGAGGTCCTTCCTGCCCCTGCTGTGGCAGGGGGTTGGACTGGATGATCTCCAGGGGTCCCTTCCCTGCCCCTGCTGTGGCAGGGGGTTGGACTGGATGATCTGCAGAGGTCCCTTCCTGCCCCTGCTGTGGCAGGGGTTGGACTGGATGATCTGCAGGGGTCCCTTCCTGCCCCTGCTGTGGCAGGGGGTTGGACTGGATGATCTCCAGGGGTCCCTTCCTGCCCCTGCTGTGGCAGGGGGTTGGACTGGATGATCTCCAGGGGTCCCTTCCTGCCCCTACCAATCTCTGGGTCTGGGATTTCTTTGGACTTTCTAAACCACAGTCAGCTCTAGTCCTTGACTGTGGGGTGTGGATTGCTGTGCTCCCCCAAAGCCCTTCCCAGCTTCCCCAGCAGCCCAGCACAGAGGAGCTGAAGCTCAGTGCCAGCAGCCTCTGCTGCGTGTGCTCAGCTGTGACTCAGGTCTGGGACAACTCTCCCCCAGCCAGGAGAGCTCCAGGCTGGCAGCTGCTGGGCTTGCAGCGTGGGGGGAAGCGTCTCAACACTTGCAACACGTTTTGCAGCGACTGGCTGGGAAGGTTCATGCCCTCAGGAGTCCTTTGGCACGGTGTTAGGTGGCATGGGTGGCTGTCCTCTGGAGCTGTGCTGGTCCCAGGCAGCTGCAGTCCCTGTGCCAGCTCCTCTGAGATCCAAGGATCGGAAAGATCTGGAGAGCAAAGGGCTGTGCAGGTCTTGGACGTGCTTCTGGCAGCAGGAGCCCAGCTAGCTGTGAGGCATCTTCCCAGGCACTGTGCTGCACCTTTGATACCTGGGAACCTGCCCCTGCCACAAGAATTCCCACTTGGAGCCGTGCCCCAATGCCACCAGATCCACTGGGAGGGGAAAGGGGAGAAGAGGAGAGGGGAGGAGAGGGGAGGAGAGGGGAGGAGAGGGGAGGAGGAGAGGAGGAGAGGAGAGGAGAGGAGAGGAGAGGGAGAGGAGAGGAGAGGAGAGGAGAGGAGAGGAGAGGAGAGGAGAGGAGAGGAGAGGAGAGGAGAGGAGAGGAGAGGAGAGAGGAGAGGAGAGGAGAGGAGAGGAGAGGAGAGGAGAGGAGAGGAGAGGAGAGGAGAGGAGAGGAGAGGAGAGGAGAGAGAGAGGAGAGGAGAGGAGAGGAGAGGAGAGGAGAGGAGAGGAGAGGAGAGGAGAGGAGAGGAGAGGAGAGGAGAGGAGAGGAATTAACCAGATTGGAAAAGACCTCAGACATCATCAAGTCCAACCTCTCACCCAACACCATCTGGGAGGGGAAGGGAGGGGAAGGGAAGGGAGGGGAAGGGAGGGGAAGGGAGGGAAGGGAAGGGAAGGAAGGGAAGGGAAGGGAAGGAAGGGAAGGGAAGGGAAGGGAAGGGAAGGGAAGGGAAGGGAAGGGAAGGGAAGGAAGGGAAGGGAAGGGAAGGGAAGGAAGGGAAGGGAAGGGAAGGAAGGGAAGGAAGGGAAGGGAAGGGAAGGGAAGGGAAGGGAAGGGAAGGGAAGGAAGGGAAGGGAAGGGAAGGGAAGGGAAGGGAAGGGAAGGAAGGGAAGGGAAGGGAAGGGAAGAGAAGAGAAGAGAAGAGAAGAGAAGAGAAGAGAAGAGAAGAGAAGAGAAGAGAAGAGAAGAGAAGAGAAGAGAAGAGAAGAGAAGAGAAGAGAAGAGAAGAGAAGAGAAGAGAAGAGAAGAGAAGAGAAGAGAAGAGAAGAGAAGAGAAGAGAAGAGAAGAGAAGAGAAGAGAAGAGAAGAGAAGAGAAGAGAAGAGAAGAGAAGAGAAGAGAAGAAGGCCAATCTCTTGCTGGGAAGAACTTTCTCCTCACCTCCAGCCTAAGCCTCCCCTGGCACAGCTTGAGACTGTGTCCTCTTGTTCTGCTGCTGCTTGCCTGGCAGAAGAGCCCAACCCTCACCTGGCTACAACCTCCCTTCAGGGAGTTGGAGACAGCAGTCCCTGGAGGTGTGAGCATTGCAAGAGCACAGGGAGAGGAAGGAAGGCAGCAGGGCAGCAAGGAAAGGCTGCAGCGGGAGAGCTTTGAAAGGAGCAACCACCCTTGTCCAGCCCTCAGAAATCAAAGGGTTGCTCCAAATCTCTTCTCCCTCATCTCAGATGACAGAAGGAGAGCAAATGGCCTGAAATAGTGCCAGGGAGGCTTAGGTTGGAGATGAGGGAAAATTTCTTTGCTGCAAGAGTGGTCAGGGACTGGCAGAGGCTGCCCAGGGAGGTGCTGGAGTCCCCATCCCTGGAGGTGTTCCAGAAACCTGTGGCCATGGCCCTTGGGGCCAGGGTTTGGTGGCCATGGTGGGGTTGGGTTGCTGGTTGGACTGGATGAGCTCGGAGGTCTTCTCCAACCTAAACAATTCCAAGGCTCTATGATCCTGAATGTCCAGCTCCAGCAGAATTCCTCAGCCCTATTGATGTAACCCAAAAAGTCCTGAGCTGAGCTGCTTTCATGGAAATAGGAGAGAGGGTTGTTGGCCACTGGGATGTGCTGCCCAGGGAGGTGGTGGAGTCCCCATCCCTGGAGGTGCTCAAGAGGGGATTGGATGTGGCACTTGGAGCCATGGCTTAGTCAGGAGGTGTTGGGTGAGAGGTTGGACTGGATGATCTTTGAGGTCTCTTCCAAGCTTGGGGATTCTGTGGTTCTGTGACTGGGGACCTGCTCCTTCCTTGCTCAAATCGGTCCTGGGAAATCTGCCTCTCTTTTGGTCGCTGTTGTTGCTTGCAGCAAGGATTAGAGGGAAATGAGCACTGATGACCTAGGGATGAATGAAAGAACTGAGTTGTTTGGGCCAGAGAAGCGAAGCCTGGGGCAAGATGAGGCAGCTGGGGAGTAGCTGACCTCCAGACTCTCCTTCCAGCAGCTGTGTTTCCTGTGCTGCTGTGATAACCAACCTCCAGTGCCCTGGAGAGGGAGGGAACAGACTCTTCCCAGAGCCTGCCTGGAGGGTGAGAAACTGTGGGACGAAGCTGTGGTGAGAGAGCTTTGGTTGGACGTCTGGGGACTGGCTGAGCACAGCCACAGCCATGTGCCAGAGCAGATCTCCTGATGGTCAGAGGGCTGCAGCACCTCCCTGTGGGGACAGGCTGGGAGAGTTGGGGCTGTTCAGCCTGGGGAAGAGAAGGCTCCAGGGAGAAGTCAGAGCAGCCTTCCAGTACCTGAAGGGCTCCAGGAGACCTAGGGAGGGACTTTTGACAAGGGCTGGGAGGGACAGGCTGAGGAACAATGGCTTTGAGCTGGGAGAGGGGAGATTGAGACTGGAGATGAGTGAGGCTGGGGAGGCTCTGGCACAGGCTGCCCTGGGAGGCTGTGGATGCCCTTCCCTGGAGGTGCTCCAGGCCAGGCTGGATGAGGCCTTGAGCCAGCTGGGCTGGTGGGAGGTGTCCCTGCCCATGGCAGGGGGTTGGAACTGGATGATATTGAAGGTCCCTTCCAACCCTGACTGATACTATGACACTATGATCCCTTCCAACCCAAAGCATTCTGTGAGTCTATGTTAAACCTCTGGGGGAAGGGGAGAGAGAAGCCAGGGAGCAGACAAACAGCCCTCAGGAAGGGTTGAAGTTGCACAACAGGGGATTAGATAATCTGTCACCCCTCCAGCTCTGCTGTTCTCTGCTTCTCTCCTGTTTTCAACAGCCTCACAGCTCCAGGCAGTCATCTAACTGAGGTCAGCCTTGAGGCAGATGCTCCTCTGCAGGGCTCTTGGGTGAGGTGTCCCTGCCAGCAGCGTGTCCCCCAGCCGCCCCGCGGCGGGGAAGCGCTGCTCCGCCACGCAGCCTCGGGGCCAGGCAGGAGAACCCTCCCGGGACCAGCCTGGAAGGACCATGGAGCTGGCTGAGCTGCATCAGGGATGTCCAGGCAGCAAAAATCTTCCTTTTGTTTCGAAGAGTCATCATGAAAATCATGTGGGAGTCACTCAGGGGGTGAGAGGGTTACTGCCACCCCCCAGACGCTGTGCTGCGAAGCCGGAGCGCAGGAGCTCGGGATTCCAGTGCTCAGCCTGAGCTTTGCAGCTTGGAAGGGTGGGTTCAGGCTCAGCACCACGTCCCCGGGCATGCAGAGGTGGCAGCTTCAGCCAGGCTGCTGCAGAATGGGCTGCAGTTAGAGCTGCTGAGCTCCTCAGGATGTTTCCCTTCTGTCCCGAGGAGTTTGGTGGTTTTGGCTGAGTTCCCTCCTCTGTCAGCTTGGGGAATCACAGCCACGGATGTAGATAGGAAGTGGCTCACAGCAAAGCTTTTGCCACAGGGCAAGTTCCTTCCTCTCCAGAAGGGAGAAAACAAAGCTTGGTGGATGCTGCTGCGGGCTGGGGGCAGCCCCAAAGCCCAGCAGGCTGCCTCCAGCTCCTCTGGCTTCTCCACCCTCTCCTCCCAGGAAGAAAAACATCCTCAAGAGGATTCTCAGGAGCAGGTTTGGGAAAGATTTGCCCTGATTAGAACCTAAAGGCCTTCTGGAAAGGGAGCAGTGGCTACAAACTTGAACAGAGAAGGTTCCACCTCAACAGGAGGAGAAAATTCTTTGGTGTGAGGGTGACAGAACCCTGGAGCAGGCTGCCCAGAGAGGTTGTGGAGCCTGGAGAAGGCTGAGAGGGGATCTGATCAACATCTGAGGGGTGGGTGTCAAGTGGAGGGGGCCAGGCTCTTTTTGGGTGGTGCCCAGCAATAAGCCAAGGAGCAATGGAGACAAACTGGACCAGAGAAGATTTCACAGAATCCCCAAGGTTGGAAGAGACCTCAAAGATCATCCAGTCCAACCTGTCTCCACAGACCTCCTGACTAAACTGTGGCACCAAGGGCCACATCCAGTCCCCTCTTGAACCCCTCCAGGGATGGGGACTCCACCACCTCCCTGGGCAGCACATCCCAGTGGCCAATCTCTCTTGCTGGGAAGAATTTCTTCCAAACATCCAGCCTGAACCTCCCCTGGCACAGCTTGAGACTGTGTCCTCTTGTTCTGGGGCTGCTTGCCTGGCAGAAGAGACCAACCCTCACCTGCCTACAACCTCCCTTCAGGTAGTTGTAGAGAGCCCTAAGGTCTCCCCTGAGCCTCCTCTTCTGCAGGCTAAGCAACCCCAGCTCCCTCAGCCTCTCCTTGGATTTCCCCTCAACATGTGGAGAAACTTCTTCGGGGTGAGGGTGGCAGAGCCCTGGAGCAGGCTGCCCAGGGGGTGTGTGGAGTCTCCTCCTCTGGAGCCTTTCAAACCCCACCTGGATGCAGTCCTGTGTGGACTCCCCGGGTGATGCTGCTCTGGCAGGGGGTTGGCCTGGAGGAGCTGTGGAGGTCCCTCCCAGCCTCTCCTGTGCTCCGGCACTGTGCCTTTGGCTGCCTGCTCTGGTGCGGCGCTCTGGGGGCCTCAGCGATGCTCTCCCTCCATAAATCACTGCCTGCTCGTGCACTGCTCCCATCAGAGGCTTGGGAAGCCTCATTCCTGCCCTCATAATGCTTCCTGGAAAAGTCCATAAAAGAAAACACAGCACCCAGTGGACACAACTACAAAAGCCTGGGAACTCAATCCTGAGCTTTGTTTACAGTCTGGCGTCCTCCTTGCTGGCTGGAGGCCATAGCAGGAGTGCCTGGGACGGCCTGGAGATGCTCGTGCCTTGTGTCACTCTCTCTGCTACTTCCCTTTCTGGAGGGGAGAAGAGGAAACAGCTTCTGCCACCCACTGACAAATGGCTAACAGCGGGGAGGCCAGGGGCAGCCACTTGCCAGCAGTGAAAACATGGACAGGAGGAAGGTGGCCTGGCTCGTGGAAGGAGGGAGAAGGAAGGGAGGGAGGAGAAGGCCTGGTGGTGGAAGGAAGGTGGCCTGGCTCATGGACTGGGAGGAGAAAGAGCAGAGGAAGCTAAGAAAGAAGAATTGAAGGAGGGGGGAAAAGCTGGCACCGAGCACTGCCAGCCCCAGCCTGGCCTGGGCTGAGCCCCAGCAGTGTGGGCAGCAGGGGCAGGGAGGGGATTCTGCCCTCTGCTGTGCTCTGCTCAGACCTCCCTGCAGGGCTGGGGCAGCTCTGGAGCCCTCAGCACAGCCAGGGAGCTGGGGGAGCAGGGCCAGAGGAGGCCACAGCAGTGCTGGCAGGGCTGGAAGCCCTCTGCTGGGAGCCAGGCTGAGAGACTTGGCCTTGGGCAGCCTGCAGAAGAGAAGGCTCCAGGGAGAGCTTCTGGTGGCCTTGCAGTGCTTCAAGGGCCCAGCAGAGAGCTGGGGACAGAGCTTTGAGCAGGGCCTGAGGGGCCAGGCCAAGGGGGATGGTTGGAAAGTGCAAGAGGGAGCTTGAGAGTGGAGAGAAGAAGTGTTTGGCCCTGAGGGTGGGGAGAGCCTGTCCCAGGCTGCCCAGAGAGCTGGGAGCTGCCCCCTGGCTGGCAGCAGTGCAGGGGAGGCTGTGTGGGGCTGTGAGCAGCCTGCTGTGGCTGGGGCTGTCCCTGCTGGCTGCAGGGCTTGGACTGGAGGAGCTCTAAATGTCCCTTCCCACCCAAACCTTGCTGTGATTCCATGAACATTATTTATCAAAAGCAAAACTCCTGCTTCAAAGGCAGCCCTGGCAGATGATTTATTCTGGCATCAGAGAACATCCCTCAGAGAAATCTCTCCATTTCTCTCTTTTGTCCTCAATTCCATCCTTTCAGTCAGGTTTCAGGGAAGTCTGTGCCTGGTCTCTGTGCTCCAGGGATGTGATCTTGATGTACAGTACTCCAGGTCTGGTGAGACCCCATGTGGAGCTCCGGGTCCAGTTCTGGAGCCTCTGTTCCAGGAAGGCTCTGGAGGGGCTGGAAGGTGTCCAGAGAAGGGCCACGAGGAGGAGCAGAGGGCTGGAGCTGCTCTGCTGTGAGGACAGACTGAGGCAGTTGGGGCTGTGCAGGCTGGAGAGGAGAAGGCTCCCAGGAGACCTCATTGTGGCCTTCCAGGATCTGCAGGGGGCTCCAGGAAAGCTGGGGAGGGACTTGTGAGGGTGTCAGGGAGGGATAGGACTGGGGGGTGGAGCAGAACTAGAAGTGGGGAGATTGAGATTGGCTGTGAGGAAGAAGTTGTTGCCCAGGAGGGTGGTGAGAGCCTGGCACAGGCTGCCCAGGGAGGTGGTGGCAGCCTCCTGCCTGGAGGTGTTTGCAGCCAGGCTGGAGGTGGCTGTGAGCAACCTGCTGTGGTGTGAGGTGTCCCTGCCCATGGCAGGGGGTTGGGACTGGCTGAGCCTTGAGGTCCCTTCCAACCCTGACAATTCCATGATTCCATGTGCCCAGACCCACCTGGGTGGACTTTCAGGGTGGTGTCCTGGCTGAACTCAGACACACACTGGCACAGAGCTGCCATCCTGTGCCCTACAAGTCCTTGTCCCTGTGTTGCCCAGAGCTGCAGGGGCAAGCACAGCCCTGCTGGGTTCCAATCTGGTCAGGTGTGGGGTGGATTTGAGCAAGCAAGGGCAGGCAGGGGAGCTGGAACCCTCTCACCCCTTCATCTGGACACTGCAGTGATAGGGACATGGTGCCCTGGCTCCTGTCTCTTTTGCACAGGCAGAGTGGCCTCAAGCCACAGCCCTGTTGCTGTCCCCAGCAGCCTGCTGGCCGTGGCACAGCTCTTCACCAGTACCTGGGGCAGGCACACGACCAGCACACACCTCTCAAACCAGCTCACTCCAGCCGCAGGGCAGCCACAGCCCCAGTTCTGCCCCTCCAAGGTTTTGTGACCAACTTAAATAGAATGAACCAGGTTGGAAAAGACCTCAGAGAACATCAAGTCCAACCACTCCCCCAGCACCATCTGATCAACTCAACCAGGGCACCAAGGGCCTCACCCAGGCTTTTCCTCAACACCTCCAGGGATGGGGACTCCACCACCTCCCTGGGCAGCACATCCCAGTGGCCAATCTCTCTTGCTGGGAAGAATTTCTTCCTCCCCTCCAGCCTGAACCTCCCCTGGCACAGCTTGAGACTGTGTCCCCTTGTTCTGCTGCTGCTTGCCTGGCAGAAGAGACCAACCCCCAGCTGGCTACAACCTCCCTGCAGGGAGTTGCAGAGAGCAAGAAGGTCTCCCCTGAGCCTCCTCTTCTGCAGGCTAAGCAACTCCAGCTCCCTCAGCCTCTCCTCCCAGGGCTGTGCTCCAGACCCCCTCCCCAGCTTTCTTGCCCTTCTCTGGACACCTTCCAGCAGCTCAACAGCTTTCCTAAGCTGAGGAGCCCAGACCTGGACACAGGACTCCAGGGGTGGCCTCAGCAGTGCTGAGCACAGGGCAGAATGACCTCCCTGCTCCTGCTGGCCACACTCTTCCTGCTGCAGTCCAGGATGCCCTTGGCCTTCTTGGCTCCCTGGGCACACTGCAGGCCCCTGTTCAGCTGCTGTCAACCACTACCCCCAGGTCCCTCTCTGCCTGGCTGCTCTCAGCCACTCTGCCCCAGCCTGTAGCACTGCCTGGGGTTGCTGTGGCCAATGTGCAGCACCTGGCACTTGGATGTGTTCAATCTCCTGCCCTTGGCCTCTGCCCATCTGTCCAGCCTGGCAAGGTCCCTCTGCAGAGCTCTCCTGCCCTCTAACAGACCAACTCCTGCCCCCTGCAACTCAATAGCTAGAAGCAAACCATGGGACAGCTTTGGCTCCTGGTTGGTTTACTGGCCAGGCCCTGGGATGTGCTCTGAAGGCAATGTTCAGCTCATCAGCTGCAGCACCCCACTGTGGGACACGTGGGAGAAGAGGAGACTACTTCTGATGGCTCTTCCTGGTCATAAAATCATAGAATCAATAAGGTTGGAAGGGACCTCAAGGCTCAGCCAGTTCCAACCCCCTGCCATGGGCAGGGACACCTCACACCACAGCAGGTTGCTCACAGCCACCTCCAGCCTGGCTGCAAACACCTCCAGCCAGGAGGCTGCCACCACCTCCCTGGGCAGCCTGTGCCAGGCTCTCACCACCCTCCTGGGCAACAACTTCTTCCTCACAGCCAATCTCAATCTCCCCACTTCTAGTTTTGCTCCATCCCTCCCCACCCCCCAAGTCCTGTGGGACTTGTGCCTCTGCTCAAGGAGAGATTTGGAAGGGCACTTGCTCCAAGGACAAGGCAAGCTGAGCTGGGGTCAGCAGAGGGATTTGACCTCAATGCCCAGCCACGGGAGGAGCTGAAGAGAGGTAGGACACTGCTGGACGATGCCAATAAATACTTTATTTACCAAAAACCACGTTAAAACAACTCCTAAGACTGTCCCGCGGCGCCGGGTGCCTTCAGCAGCAGCCCCCAGAGGGCGATGCAGGCAGGGCCTGGCAGAGCTCCCGCAGCAGCACAAGCTTCATGGCCAGCAGCACCTCCCGGGGGCTCAGGTGGTCTCTCCTGCTGCGGCGGCACAGCCGAGCGGACTCCAGCGCCACGGCCCCGAGCAGCCGCGGGCTCTCCGTCCAGGGAAAGGCAGCAGCTGCCAGGCAGGACGCCCTGGAGCACCAGGTCTGCATGGAGAGAAGCCCAGCAGAGCATCAGCCCCAGCGAGCCCCCAAGCCCCAGAGCCTCCCCCCAGCCCCGAGCCTCGCCCTGCCAAGCCCCAGCGCCCCGGCTCAGGCACCCCTGGGGCATCAGGGTCCTGGGAGCTGCGGGACAAGCAGAGCTCCCCCAGCCCCATCCACCTCAACTTCAGTTTCAAGGAATCCTAAACTGCTTTGGATGGGATGGGAAGGGATCTGTGAAGCTCCTCCAGTCCAAGCCCCTGCAGCCAGCAGGGACAGCCCCAGCCACAGCAGGCTGCTCACAGCCCCACACAACCTCCCCTGCACTGCTGCCAGCCAGGGGGCAGCTCCCAGCTCTCTGGGCAGCCTGGGACAGGCTCTCCCCACCCTCAGTGCCAAACACTTCTCCTTCTCTCCACTCTCAAGCTCCCTCTTGCACTTTCCAACCACCCCCCTTGGCCTGGCCCATCAGGCCCTGCTGAAACTCAGAAACTCTGCTGGGCCCTTAGAACTATAGAAGCAATAAGGTTGGAAGAGACCTGAGAGCTCACCAAGTCCAACCTATCACCCAAGACTCCATGACTACTAACCCATGGCTCCAAGTGCCTCATCCAAGCCCCTCTTGAGCACCTCCAGGGATGGGGACTCCACCACCTCCCTGGGCAGCACAGCCCAGTGGCCAATCTCTCTTGCTGGGAAGAACTTTCTCCTCACCTCCAGCCTAAACCTCCCCTGGCACAGCTTGAGCCTGTGTCCTCTTGTTCTGGTGCTGCTTGCCTGGCAGAAGAGACCAACCCCCACCTGGCTACAACCTCCCTGCAGGCAGCTGGAGAGAGCAAGAAGGTCTCCCCTGAGCCTCCTCTTCTGCAGGCTAAGCAACCCCAGCTCCCTCAGCCTCTCCTCCCAGGGCTGTGCTCCAGACCCCTCCCCAGCTTTCTTGCCCTTCTCTGGACACCCTCACACATCTCAATGTCCTTCTGAAACTGAGGAGCCCAGAACTGGACTCAGGACTCACTGCAAGGCCAGCAGAAGGTCTCCCTGGAGCCTTCTCTTCTGCAGGCTGCCCAAGGCCACCTCCCTCAGCCTGGCTCCCAGCAGAGGGCTTCCAGCCCTGCCAGCACTGCTGTGGCCTCCTCTGGCCCTGCTCCCCCAGCTCCTTGGCTGTGCTGAGGGCTCCAGAGCTGCCCCAGCCCTGCAGGGAGGTCTGAGCAGAGCACAGCAGAGGGCAGAATCCCCTCCCTGCCCCTGCTGCCCACACTCAGCCCCGGGCTGGCTCTGGGCTGTGAGGAGCTGCCCCTGGCTCACCTCCAGCCTCTCACCCACTACTTAAGTCAAAGCTCTCCAGGTTCTGCTCACATCCCAGCTTGGGCACACGGATGAGCAAGCCGAGGGTGGCACTCCTGGGGGTGCAGCCATCCCAGCTGTGCTGTACCTGGTTCCTCAGCCTGTGGATGTAGCTGGTGTAAGCCACCTTCTTCTTCTGCCGGCGGGGCCGGAGGCAGAGGAGGCTCTGCCAGGTGTGCCCAGGCACTGCCCTCTTCCTCAGGGGGCTGCAGGGGTCAGGCTCCATTGCTGCTGCTGCCACACACAGCGCTGGTTCGACACCTCCTAGTAGCCCTACCGAAGGAGAGAGGAGCAGGAGCCCCGGAGCCCTCGGCTGCTGCTGTCACACCAGGCACCTCCACCGCACCTGCAGCCTCCCAGCACACTCGGGGTGTGCAATTAGCACCACAGGACACAAATGCCACCCGGGGGGGGGGGTGTGTGTGTGTGTGTAAAAGAAGACCAAACCCCACCCACGGGGCCCAGCACCCCGGGAAAGCCAAGCACAGAGAGAGCCCCAAGGGTTCCTGCACTCCCCATCTCACCTCCAAGAGCTCCACACAGCCCTGTCCCAAGCCAGGAGCAGGCTGGGAAGCAGGAACTGCTGCCTTTAACTAGGGAGGATCATCATTGCTCTCAGCTGGGGGCTGGGGGGGGGGGCTCAGCCCACCAGGGCCCACCACAGCTCACCAGGACTCACCACAGCTCACCAGGACCCACCACAGCCCACCACGACCCACCAGGACCCACTGCAGGCTGCAGGAAGTGGGATGGGGTCAGGGATGGAGACGAGGACAGGGACAAGAGCAGGGATGGCCATGCCACTTTGCACCAGCCCCCCAGCCCCCCCAGTTCCTACCCCCAGCCAGCAATTCTTACCCCAAATGCTCCTTTGAGCTATGCTTTGTCTGTTCCCAGCCCCCCTGCCCTGCTTCCCTTAATTAGTGCCATTAATGGAATCAGCCCGAGGGGGCTGCTGGGTGTTCCCCTGGGGGTTCATTCTGTGTTTATCTGGTGGGGGTTCTGGGGGCTCTGTAGGTGCTGGAGTCGGCAGGGTTTAGGGGTGCTGGGTGCAGGATCAGGCCCTGCATGGTGGGATCCTGGGATGGGGGTTCCTCTGGGTGCAGGATCAGGCCCTGCATGGTGGGATCCTGGGATGGGGCATCCTCTGGGTGCAGGATCAGGCCCTGCACGGTGGGATCCTGGGAGGGGGGTTCCTCTGGGTGCAGGATCAGGCCCTGCATGGTGGGATCCTGGGAGGGGGGTTCCTCTGGGTGCAGGATCAGGCCCTGCATGGTGGGATCCTGGGAGGGGGTTCCTCTGGGTGCAGGATCTGGCCCTGCATTTTGGGGTTCTCCCACATGCAGCATCTGGCCCTGAGTGGTGGGGCCCTGGGGGGAGGGGTGATGCAGTGCCTCATCTGGAACTGCCCCACGGGATCCTGGGGTGGGGGTCCCCAGGTGGGGGATGTGGCCTTGCTCTATGGGGTCCTGGCTTGCAGGATCAGGTTCAGCCACCTGAGACTCTGGAATGGAGCTTTTCCTGGGTGCTGAATCAGGCTCTGCCTGGTGGGAGGTCTCCAAGTGCAGGACCATCAGGGTACTGCATAGAGGGGGTCAGGATGTGGCCCCATCCTGAGGGGTGACTATGGGGGTGTGGGGTGTCCCTGGGCTGCAGCACCCACCCTCTAGGATGTTTGATTGGGGGTGCTTGGGTGGAGGATGTGGTCCTGTAGGACCCTCAGCTTGTGTCTACCCCTGAGGCATCCTGAGTTGGGGGGATCTTTCCAGGTGCAGGATGTGACCCCAGAGCACCTGTGCTGGAGGCTGCCCCTGGGTGCAGGATGTGTCCCCCATACTGGTGGGTTCCTCCAGTGCAGGCTGTGCCCTTCTCATAGTGGAGAGGTTCCTCCAGTGCAAGATGTGACCTGCATACTGCTGAGGTTCCTGGGGTGCAGGCTATGACACCCCCATAGTGCTGAGGCTTGTACTGGGGTGCAGGCTATGACACCCCCATAGTGGTGAGGCTTGGACTGGGGTGCAGGCTATGACACCCCCACAGTGGTGAGGCTTGTACTGGGGTGCAGGCTATGACACCCCCACAGTGGTGAGGCTTGGACTGGGGTGCAGGCTATGACACCCCCATAGTGGTGAGGCTTGGACTGGGGTGCAGGCTATGACACCCCCACAGTGCTGAGGCTTGTACTGGGGTGCAGGCTATGACACCCCCACAGTGGTGAGGCTTGTACTGGGGTGCAGGCTATGACACCCCCACAGTGCTGAGGCTTGTACTGGGGTGCAGGCTATGACACCCCCACAGTGCTGAGGCTTGTACTGGGGTGCAGGCTATGACACCCCCATAGTGGTGAGGCTTGGACTGGGGTGCAGGCTATGACACCCCCACAGTGCTGAGGCTTGTACTGGGGTGCAGGCTATGACACCCCCACAGTGCTGAGGCTTGTACTGGGGTGCAGGCTATGACACCCCCGTACTGGTGAGGCTTGTACTGGGGTACCGGCTATGACACCCCCACACTGGTGAGGCTGCCCCAGCACAACTGTGACTCGCCCACCCTACTGCGGCTCCCCCCGCTGCATTAACGCCTCCCTTCCGGCAGGGGGAGCCTTTGCTCGCTCCCTCCCTCTGGCGCCGGCCTCGGGGCGGGGCCTTCCTGCGATTCCCCGGCGGGCCGCTAGGTGGCGCCGCGCCCCGGTGCCCGCTTCGTGCCCGCCGGCTCCGCCTCACCTGCGGTGAGGCGGAGCCCGGCGGGCTCGAAGCGGGCACCCCCCTTCTCCGTGTCCCGTCCCCTCAACCCCGGGGCACAGCCCGTCACCGTCACCGCCATGGCGGAGCAGGAGAGCCTGGAGTTCGGCAAAGCCGACTTCGTGCTGATGGACGCCGTCACCATGCCCGAGTTCATGGCTAACCTCCGTTTGCGGTGAGCCCCGCGGGAGGGTGCAGGGGAGGGAGGCACCGGGAGGGAAAGGTGCTGGGACACCCCCCCCTCCCCCCGCCCCGCACCTCTTGGGTGCTTCGGGGGCCGGTGTGAGGGTTCGTCTCGCCACTTCTTCGCCTCCTCGACGTCAGGTTGGTGGCAGGGGTGCGGAGGGGCTTGCGCCGTGCTGGGGTGCGGAGCCGAAGCGGTGCGGTGCGGGGCTGGGGGGGGGGGGGGGGGGGACCCGCGGGCAGCCTGCCCCTGACCCCCGCGGCGAGGCTGAGACACCGCCACAGGAGAGGCGTGCTGCGGGGCAGGGGTACCCGAGCGAGAGACAGTGCGCCCAGGGGGCACCGAGCCCTGCCGGAGGGTCTCTGAGCCCTTTGGGAAGCGTCCCGTTTCTGCTCTGCTTCGGGCATCGAGTCGCAGAATCGGTTTGGGTCGGGAAAGAGCTTTCAGATCATCAAGCCCAACTGTTGACCCAGCACTGCCAGGGCACCACCGACCCCTGGCCCCCAGCACCGCATCTCCGCTGCTTTGAAGCCCCTCCAGGGATGGAGACTCCACCTCTGCCCTGGGCAGCCCGGGCCAGGCTTTGACAGCCCTCCAGGGGAAGAAATTGTTCCTCGTGTCCACTTGCACAACTTCAGGTTGTTTCCTCTTGTGCACATTTCCCCTCCAAGAGGTCTCTCACCTGTGCTTGACATCTGTTCCAGAGGGAAAAAAACAATCAGCAGAGAAAGTGCCCAAGTCCAAGGCTGCTGCAGCCTCGCAGCTCTTCATTGGAGCAAACTCGCTTGCGTTCACATCTTCTGATCTTTATGGCTTTATTTCCCTCCTGGATGTGATGGGCTGCAGGGAGAGCTGCATTTCCACACACACACCCCCCGTGTTGCTCTCTGAAGGACAGCTCAGTCCTGGGCAGCACAGCTCAGTCCCGGGCAGCACTGATAGAGAGGACAGCAGGTGGGGGACCCCGAGTCTGAGGCTGTCTTTCACTTTCCGTTATCAAAGATTCATGTGAGCTCCTCCTGATAAACTCTTGTGCCCCTGCTCCTGCAAGGATTTGACAGTAACCAAAGGGAAGCCTTTGGGATAAAAATGTGACTTACTGGCTGGCTGTTGTGTGTGTCTCCCTCCCCCCCCCCCCAGTTTTGCTTGGGCTTTACTGACCGTTCCTCACCTGCGCCTGCATTCAGGGCCTTGAGCAACCTGGGCTAGTGGGAGGTGGCATTAGGGTTGGAGCATCCCCATGGCAGTGGGGTTGGAACTTGATCTCTAAGGTCCCTTCCACCCCAACCCATCCTGGGATTCTATGATTCTGGAGATGGCTGAAATCAGTAACTGGTCAGGGTCTGTGCAGTTGTGGGGCAGCAGCTCTGGCAACAGCCAAGGGAAGAGAGGTGAGCTAAGCTTCCTTGGCTGGCATAAAACTACCAAGGGAGGAGACTTTTAAGGCCCTTCAGGCAGTTGTGATGTCTCCTCTGGATGCAGCCTGTAGATACTTGAGGTCTGGCTGCATCAGCTGCTGATTGATCAGGAGTCTCTGTGCTGCACAGCTGGCTGCTGGGGTGCACTGGTCCCTGCTGCTGCAAGGCCCAGGCTGAGGTGCTGGCAGTGCGAGACACAGCTCACATGTTTGATACTACTTCTCCTTGAGATTTTGGACTTTCACTTGGGGGGAAAGGGAGTTTGTGTTCAAAGGCTAAGAAAAACACGAGGTGAACAAGCTGAGCTTTGAGCAGGAGGAAATGTCAGGTGGCAAGTTATGGTTTGGGTGGCTCCAAAAGCTTTAAGCTTGTCTCATTCCTGCACGCCACGAGACCCGTGGAGCTTAAACCCAGAACCACTGTAACTGGCAGGAAACCTGCATGCCACAGCTGGATCTTGGGGGCCTTACTTTGGTGGTTGCTGTGAGCCAGAAATCTGAGGGGAGTGTTGGAGAGAGGTTGTGAGGTGCTGCAGTGTGTTGGCTGTGTTAGGGAAGCAGTTAATGGAGAGGTGCCTGGCACAGCTGGACTTCGCTGGGTTTATGTGGAAGAGGATGAGCAGGACAAGTTGGAACTTCTGGAGCCCTCCAATGGAGACACAGTTTGATTTATTCTTCCCTGCCACGTGCTGCTGGTGCTCTGGCCATCCCTGCTGTGTCCCATGCACAGCCAAGCATCCCTTTACATCCCAGGTTACAGATTGCACCAGGATGGAAGAGATCCTCAAAGGCTGATCTTGTCCAACCCCTCTGCGGTGAGCAGGGACACCTCCAACTAGATCAGGCTGCTGGAGCAGGTCCAGAGGAGGGCCACAAAGATGATCAGGGGGCTGCAGCACCTGTCAGATGAAACAGGCTGAAGGAGTTGGGGTGGTTGCCATCCAGAGGGAGCTTGACAGGCTGCAGAGGTGGGCACAAGCCAACCTCAGGAGCTTCAACAAGACCAAGGGCAGGGTCCTGCAGCTGGGTGGAGGCAATCCCAGGCACAAATCCAGGCTGGGCAGGGACTGGCTGGAGAGCAGCCCTGAGGAGAGAGACTTGGGGGTGCTGGGGGAGGAGAAGCTCAACAGGAGCTCTCAGTGTGCACTTGCAGCCCGGAAAGCCAATCAGCTCCTGGGCTGCAGCAGGAGAAGTGTGACCAGCAGGGCAAGGGAGGGGATTCTCCCCCTCTACTCAGCCCTGCTGAGACCCCACCTGGAGTACTGCCTCCAGTTCTGGAGCCTCTATTACAGGAGGGATGTGGAGGTGCTGGAGCGTGTCCAGAGCAGGGCCACGAGGATGAGCAGAGGGCTGGAGCCCCTCTCCTGTGAGGACAGACTGAAGGAGTTGGGGCTGTTCAGGCTGGAGAAGAGAAGGCTCCCAGGTGACCTCATTGTGGCCTTCCAGGATCTGAAGGGGGCCACAAGAAGGCTGGGGAGGGACTGCTCAGGCTCTCAGGGAGTGATAAGACTAGGGGGAATGGAATGAAGCTGGAGGTGGGGAGATTCAGGCTGGAGGTGAGGAAGAAGTTCTTCTCCATGAGAGTGGTGAAGCCCTGGAATGGGTTGTGCAGGGAGGTGGTTGAGGCCCCGTCCCTGGAGGTGTTTAAGCCCAGGCTGGATGAGGCTCTGGGCAGCCTGATGTAGTGTGGGGTGTCCCTGCCCATGGCAGGGGGGTTGGAACTGGCTGATCCTTGTGGTCCCTTCCAACCCTGACTGATTCTATGATTCTGAGCTCACCCTGGAGAAGAGAAGGCTCCAGGGAGGCCTTAGAGCAGCATTTCACTGTCTGCAGGGGATCTCCAGGCAGGCTGGGGAGGGACTGTTCAGGAGGGGCTGTGGGGGCAGGACGAGGGGCAATGGTTGGAAACTGGAGCAGGGCAGAGTTAGGTTGGACATCAGGAGGAGGTTCTGCACTGGGAGGGTGGGGAGACACTGGCACAGGCTGCCCAGGGATGTCTCATGGCCGCTGGTACTCAAGCCCAAGCCTTTCCCTGGGGACACCACCAATTGCAGACTCCAGTTTGGGACATTCCTCTGGCTCCAATCCGCAGCTTGCAGGCAGAGCCGTTCTGCACTTCGAGGTCGTTTGCTCCCTGCTGTGGACTGAAGAACCTTGTGTTGGAAAACGGGTAGCTACTTTGTCTACCCTTGCTGCTCCCATCCCCTGACTCGAGGCTTCTCTGCAGTGGGATATTTGGGAAGGCTGATCTGGACTGGACCCAGAGTGTGGCTTTTCAGGGCTGAGCTCTTCAAAGCCCCATTTGACTCTGCTGCTGGAGCTGTGGCCCTGGGCTGCTGCCTCAGCTTTGCTGCTGCGCAGCTCTGGAAGCAGCAGCCTTTGCCTCTCGGATTTTCCCTGCTTTGGCAGCAGTAATAATCTCCTGCTGCTGCTGCTGCTGCTGCTGCTGCTGCTGCTGCTGCTGCTGCCTCTCTTGTGGTTGTGTCAGCCTCAGGTGACAGCCCAGGATGTGACCTGTGCAGGGCTGGTGATGTCAGCTTGTGTTCTGTCACCTTGTGTGGGTGGCTCAAGCTGCCTGGGCGCCTCTGGCACACGGGGGCTGGGGAGGCCGTGGCTGCTCTGTCATTAAGTCCAAGGGCTGGGTTGGTTGGGTTGACACTTGGATGGGCTCCACCCTGTCCCATAAGTCCAGCTTGCTGCCAGAGCTATTTTTGTTCAGGGTCACTGCCTGACCCCAGACAGGCTGTGCTGCATTTAGCTCCCAAGTGAGCCCAGATGTGGGTGGGACTGGACTCACACCAGAGGCAGTGCATGCAAGGATCTCTCCCCAAGGATGGCTCCGGTGGGAAAAAGAGAAACAGTGAAGCTGCACTTTTCCTCCTGGCCTGCAGCAGGAAGAGTGTGGCCAGCAGGAGCAGGGAAGTCCTCGTGCCCTGTGCTCAGCACTGCTGAGGCCACCCCTGGAGTCCTGTGTCCAGTTCTGGGATCCTCAGGTCAGGAAAGCTGTTGAGCTGCTGGAAGGTGTCCAGAGAAGGGCAAGAAAGCTGGGGAGGGGTCTGGAGCACAGCCCTGGGAGGAGAGGCTGAGGGAGCTGGGGTTGCTTAGCCTGCAGAAGAGGAGGCTCAGGGGAGACCTTCTTGCCCTCTGCAACTCCCTGCAGGGAGGTTGTAGCCAGCTGGGGGTTGGTCTCTTCTGCCAGGCAAGCAGCAGCAGAACAAGAGGACACAGTCTCAAGCTGTGCCAGGGGAGGTTCAGACTGGATGTTAGGAAGAAATTCTTCCCAGCAAGAGAGATTGGCCACTGGAATGTGCTGCTCAGGGAGGTGGTGGAGTCCCCATCCCTGGAGGTGTTGAGGAAGAGCCTGGATGAGGCCCTTGGTGCCATGGTTGAGTTGATCAGATGGTGCTGGGGGAGAGGTTGCACTTGATGATCTCTGAGATATTTTCCAACTTGGTTAATCCTATCCTATCCTATCCTATCCCATTCCATTCCATTCCATTCCATTCCATTCCATTCCATTCCATTCCATTCCATTCCATTCCATTCCATTCCTGACTTGAGTGTTTGAACATGGTGCTGCTGACCTGGGCTGGCTGAGTGTGGCCCCTGTGCTTCCCAGCTCAAGGCCCTGCCTGGGCAGCGGTGTGGATGCAGTGTGGGTTTGCTTCCTCGTTTCACTGTGAGGCTGCTGGAGCCCGGGAGCAGGCTGCCCAGAGAGGTTGTGGAGGCTTCTTCTTTGGAGAGCTTCTGCAACCCCCTGGCCATTGTGATCCTGGGGGAGGAGAAGCTCAGCAGGAGCCAGCAGGGAGCACTTGCAGCCCAGAGAGCCAAGCAGAGCCTGGGCTGCAGCAAGAGAAGTGTGGCCAGCAGGGCCGGGGAGGGATTCTGCCCCTCTGCTCCACTCTGCTGAGACCACAGCTGCAGCTCTGGGGCCAGCTCTGGGGCCTCTGTGCCAGGAAGGATCTGGAGGGGCTGGAAGGTGTCCAGAGAAGGGCCACGAGGAGGAGCAGAGGGCTGGAGCTGCTCTGCTGTGAGCACAGACTGAGGGAGTTGGGGTTGTGCAGGCTGGAGAGGAGAAGGCTCCCAGGAGACCTCATTGTGGCCTTCCAGGATCTGCAGGGGGCTCCAAGCAAGCTGGGGAGGGACTTGTGAGGGTGTCAGGGAGGGATAGGACTGGGGGGATGGAGCAAAACTAGAAGTGGGGAGATTGAGATTGGCTGTGAGGAAGAAGTTGTTGCCCAGGAGAGTGGTGAGAGCCTGGCACAGGCTGCCCAGGGAGGTGGTGGCAGCCTCCTGGCTGGAGGTGTTTGCAGCCAGGCTGGAGGTGGCTGTGAGCAACCTGCTGTGGTGTGAGGTGTCCCTGCCCATGGCAGGGGGTTGGAGCTGGCTGAGCCTTGAGCTCCCTTCCAACCCTGACAATTCTGTGGGTGTAAGCTGCTGTGGGTGCCCTGCTTTTAGAGGAGGGCTTAGACTTGATGATCTCTGGAGGTCCCTTCCAAGCCCCACCTTGCAGGGGTTCAGGGATTCCCCAGCCCCTGTGCTTTGTGCCCTGCTGTTTGCAGGGTCATGTGGTGATCCTGCAGGGATCCCACACTGAGAGCACTCTTCATGGCCATGTCTCCAGCAGCTGGTCACTTCATGGGGGCTCCAGCAGCCACCGGGTATCCCTCACTGAATGTAAATAAAAGTCAACTGGTCCTTGAATTCCTTTGTTGTGAGAGAGCTTCCTACCAGCATCTGGTTGTGGTTCTTAGTCATCAGAATAATGAAGAGGGAAAAAAACCAACCCAGGAGTCCTGAAGCAATTAGAGTGCACTCAGGAGCCAGTTTTGTTTCCTTGCAAACCTCCAGGGCTTGAAGAGATGATTGATTGCTCCTGCGGTGGTCCTGAGTGTGAGCTCCTGCAGAGGGCTGCAGCCTGCTCCTCGGCACAGAGCCTTCAGCCAGGTCCCTGCTGGCCCCTGGGGGCAGGTGGGGTCCTGCAGCAGCAGCTGGGATTTCAGTTCACAGAATCACACAATCCCCAAGGTTGGAAGAGACCTCAAAGATCACCAAGTCCAACCTGTCACCACAGACCTCCTGACTAAACCATGGCTCCAAGTGCCACATCCAGTCCCCTCTTGAACACCTCCAGGGATGGGGACTCCACCACCTCCCTGGGCAGCACATCCCAGTGGCCAATCTCTCTTGCTGGGAAGAATTTCTTCCTCACCTCCAGCCTGAACCTCCCCTGGCACAGCTTGAGACTGTGTCCTCCTGTTCTGCTGCTGGGTGCCTGGGAGAAGAGACCAACCCCCACCTGGCTCCAACCTCCCTGCAGGGAGTTGCAGAGAGCAAGAAGGTCTCCCTGAGCCTCCTCTTCTGCAGGCTAAGCAACCCCAGCTCCCTCAGCCTCTCCTCCCAGGGCTGTGCTCCAGACCCCTCCCCAGCCTTGTTGCCCTTCTCTGGACACCTTCCAGCAGCTCAACATCTTTCCTGACCTGAGGAGCCCAGAGCTGGACACAGGACTCAAGGTGTGGCCTCAGCAGTGCTGAGCACAGGGCACAAGGACTTCCCTGCTCCTGCTGGCCACACTCTTCCTGCTGCAGGCCAGGAGGAAAAGTGCAGCTAAACTGAGGAGCCCACAACTGGACACAGGACCTTGTGGAGGAAAGGGAAATGACTTGAAGTCCTCCTTGATGATGCCTCCAGGGCATCTTTTTGTTCTCCAGCAGCTCTCAGGTCCCTGTCACTGCTGCTCCAGGGCTGGTGTTTAGCAGCACTGCCTGCAATCTGAGGGAGAGCAACCTGCTCTGGGCTGGTTCAAACACTTTCATTGCAGGGGTGGTTTGAACTCCCTATGAGGAGAGACTGAGACCTGAGGCTGTTTGGTCTTGAGAAGACTGAGAGGGATCTGATCAATGTCTGTCAATATCTGGGGGTGGGGGTCAAGTGGAGGGGGCCAAGCTCTTTTGGGTGGTGCACAGTGATGAGCCAAGGAACAGTGGAGACAAACTGGAACACAGAAGGTTTCATCTCAACATGAGGAGAAACTTTGATGTGAGGCTGCTGGAGGCCTGGAGCAGGCTGCCAGGAGAGGTTGTGGAGTCTCCTGCTCTGGAGACTTCCCAAGCCCATCAGGATGTGTTCCTGTGTGGAGTGCTCTGGGTGATCCTGCTCTGCCAGGGGGCTGCACTCTGATCTCTGGGGGGCCTTTCTAACCTCTAACATTCTGTGGTTCCATGCCTGTGCCTGCTCCACAGCAGGGGGAATGAGATGGTGCCTGTGGAAGGGCAGCAGTGGCCTCAAAGGAGCTGCTAAGGCTTGGCAGGGATTGTGCTGCAGGTGAGACTTGTGGTGTGAAACTGAGTGAGCAACACAAAACTGAGCACCTTTGTTCATCACCTCGAGCCACAGTGAAAATGGCAAGTGATAAAGTCATCAATTTTCTGCCTTGGGAGGAAGAGGACAAGATTTCTGTGGTGGCTGAGAAGCTGGACAGGAGCCAGCACCAAGCACTGCCAGCCCCAGCCTGGCCTGGGCTGAGCCCCAGCAGTGTGGGCAGCAGGGGCAGGGAGGGGATTCTGCCCTCTGCTGTGCTCTGCTCAGACCTCCCTGCAGGGCTGGGGCAGCTCTGGAGCCCTCAGCACAGCCAGGGAGCTGGGGGAGCAGGGCCAGAGGAGGCCACAGCAGTGCTGGCAGGGCTGGAAGCCCTCTGCTGGAGGCCAGGCTGAGAGAGTTGGCCTTGGGCAGCCTGCAGAAGAGAAGGCTCCAGGCAGAGCTTCTGCTGGCCTTGCAGTGCTTCAAGGGCCCAGCAGAGAGCTGGGGACAGAGCTTTGAGCAGGGCCTGATGGGGCAGGCCAAGGGGGGATGGTTGGAAAGTGCAAGAGGGAGCTTGAGAGTGGAGAGAAGGAGAAGTGTTTGGCCCTGAGGGTGGGGAGAGCCTGTCCCAGGCTGCCCAGAGAGCTGGGAGCTGCCCCTGGCTGGCACCAGTGCAGGGGAGGCTGTGTGGGGCTGTGAGCAGCCTGCTCTGGCTGGGGCTGTCCCTGCTGGCTGCAGGGCTTGCACTGGATGAACTTGAAAGCTCCTGTTCAGCCCAAGCCATTCCATTATTCTTCCCCAGTGTGCAGTGCTCTGTGTATCTCTGGTTTGTTGTGTTGCCCTGCACAGAGCTCTCACTGCCCTGCCCTGCATTGCCCTGCATTGCCCTGCCCTGCCCAGCCCTGCCCAGCTGGCATTGATCTGGGGATACAGATTAGACCTCAGCTTTCAAAGTGATTTCCACCACCTTCCGAAGTGCAGCTTCCTTTCTGCAGCTGTGTTGAGGGCATAGTGTTAACTCCAGGAGTCACTTCAGAGCAGCTTCTCCTCACCAGACCTCAAAAGCTTTACAGGACAGTGAGAGGTGATCCCCTCTGCCCTGGGACGTGAGGCAATGTGGGAGCCTCAGCCAGCACCTCTTCATCAGCTGGAAGTGGAAGGCAGCGTTGACAGGCAGGCAGTGAGCAGCTGTGCTGGATCCCAGTGGCAGGGCAGTGTTGAGGCAGTCCCATGTGAGCTGTTCTCACTTCCAGCTCATGAGCAGGTGCTGCTTGACTCATCTGCTCCTGATTTTGAGCAGGTTGCTCCCTTTTGAGCAGCATTGTGTGATTCCCCCCACCCCCCCACCCGGGAACACAGCAGAACTTGTCATGCTTGTTAGAAGGATTCAGGGATGCAGGCAGGGAAGGCAGTGAAAGCAGCACCTGCTAAGGGCTGCTGGTCAGAACAGGCATTTGGGCTTGTTCTGTGCCTTTATCAACCACTTCCAGCTCAAAGCCCAGTGTGGAAGGCTGTGCTTGCTGCTCACAGAGCTCCTGGTCATCCCAGCCTGCCTGAGCCTGAGGGTGTAGTGTGAGGAGCTACAGTTTCATAGCCATTGCTGTTGAATAGAATAGGAGCAGAGCAGAACAGAATAAAATAGAATAGAGCAGAACAGAACAGAACAGAACAGAACAGAACAGAACAGAATAGAATAGAATAGAATAGAATAGAATAGAATAGAATAGAATAGAATAGAATTAACCAGGTTGGAAAAGACCTTTGAGATCATCAAGTCCAACCTCTCACCCAACACCATCTGATCAACTCAACCATGGCACCAAGGGCCTCATCCAGGCTCTTCCTAAACACCTCCAGGGATGGGGACTCCACCACCTCCCTGGGCAGCACATCCCAGTGGCCAATCTCTCCTTCTGGGAAGAACTTTCTCCTCACCTCCAGCCTAAACCTCCCCTGGCACAGCTTGAGACTGTGTCCTCTTGTTCTGCTGCTGCTTGCCTGGCAGAAGAGACCAACCCCCACCTGGCTACAACCTCCCTGCAGGGAGCTGCAGAGAGCAAGAAGGTCTCCCCTGAGCCTCCTCTTCTGCAGGCTAAGCAACCCCAGCTCCCTCAGCCTCTCCTCCCAGGGCTGTGCTCCAGACCCCTCCCCAGCTTTCTTGCCCTTCTCTGGACACCTTCCAGCAGCTCAACAGCTTTCCTGACCTGAGGGTCCCAGAACTGGACCCAGGACTCAAGGTGTGGCCTCAGCAGTGCTGAGCACAGGGCACAAGGACTTCCCTGCTCCTGCTGGCCACACTCTTCCTGAGGCAGGCCAGGATGCCCTTGGCCTTCTTGGCCCCCTGGGCACACTGCTGGCTCCTGTTCAGCTGCTGTCCACCAGTCCCCCCAGGTCCCATTCTGGCTCCCTGCACACTCTCAGTGATTTCTGAGCTCTTAAAGCAGCATTTAGTGAGAGCACAGCTCCGCATTTAGCTAAAAAATAGACACAAGTGCTGGTTCAGCTGTTTCTCACTTGTGCTTTGCAGTGCAAACCCCAGGAGCCTGTGGCTGCCTCCTCCCTGGAGGTGTTGAAGGCCAGGCTGGATGAGACCTTGAGCAAGCTGTGCTGGTGGGAGGTGTCCCTGCCCATGGCAGGGGGTTGGAACTGGATGAGCTTTGGGGTCCCTTCCAACCCAACCCCATGCTGCGATGCAAGGCACAGTTCTGGATTCATGTTTGTTGGAGATGCTTTTGCCAGCCAAGGAACATTTGTTAGGCTCCATGATAGTTTTGGTAGCAAGAATCTGTAGAGCACAATCTGTTTCCCTGGGGTTTCCTGTGGTTGCTGCTGGGGGCTGCAGGCTGCAGGGGTGTAGCAGACTGCAGCAGGGGTGCTGCAGAGGGATGTCTTGAAGGGGTTTTCTTGGGTCTGGGCTATGCCTTTTGTGTCTCACTCACAAAGACCTCTTTTGCTTCTGGATGGTGTGGAGCTTGGGTCTGTAGTCTCTGCAAGGGTTTCAGATCTTAGAATGAGAGAAGTTTCAGGGTTCACAGCCCTGAATGACTGCCAAGAGCTGTAGTCAAGACTGAAAAGAATCATGTAGCATCCCAGAGCCACAGCCTGGGTCAAGCTTGAAGGGACCTGCAAAGCTCATCCAGGACAACCCCACTGCAGCCAGCAGGGACAGCCCCAACCAGAGCAGGCTGCTCACAGCCCCAAACAACCTCCCCTGGGATGGTTCTAGGGACAGGGCAGCTCCCAGCTCTCTGGGCAGCCTGGGCCAGGCTCTCCCCACCCTCAGTGCCAAACAGTTCTCTCCTCCCTCCAGCCTAAACTCACTGCCTCACTGGCAGCATTTAATTCTCCATCCATCCAGCAGCATTCACAGTCTCACAGTATCACTAAGGTTGGAAGAGACCTTGAAGACCATCGAGTCCAACCTGTCCCCACAGACCCCATGACTAGACCATGGCACCAAGGGCCACATCCAGTCCCCTCTTGAACACCTCCAGGGACGGTGACTCCACCACCTCCCTGGGCAGCACATCCCAGTGGCAAATCACTCTCTCAGTGAAGAACTTTCTCCTCACCTCCAGCCTAAACCTCCCCTGGTGCAGCTTGAGACTGTGTCCTCTTGTGCTGGTTGCTAGAGAGAAGAGGCCAACCCCTTCCTGGCTACAACCACCCTTCAGGTAGCTGTAGAGAGCAATGAGGTCTCCCCTGAGCCTCCTCTTCTGCAGGCTAAGCAACCCCAGCTCCCTCAGCCTCTCCTCCCAGGGCTGTGCTCAAGGCCTCTCCCCAGCCTTGTTGCCCTTCTCTGGACACCTTCAAGTCTCTCGATGTCCTTCTTAAACTGAGGGGCCCAGAACTGGACACAGGACTCAAGGTGTGGCCTAACCATTTTCCTCCGGTCCTGGCTGACTGGTGAGGTCCCAGATGACTGGAAACTGTCCAGTGTGGTCCCCACCCACAAGAAGGGTCGGATGGAGGAACCTGGAAGCTCCAGGCCTGGCAGCCTGACCTCAGTGCCAGGGAAAGTGATGGAGCAGATCATCCTGGGGGCAATCACTGCACACCTGCAGGGTGGCCAAGGGCTCAGGTCCAGCCAGCAGGGATTCAGGAAGGGCAGGTCCTGCCTCTGCAACCTGATCTCCTTCCATGCCCAGCTGACTGCCTGGTGGCTGTGGGGCAGGCTGTGGATGTGGTCTGCCTGGACTCCAGCAAGGCCTTTGACACCCTCCCCCACAGCAAACTGCTGGCCAAGCTGTCAGCCCCTGGCTGGGACAGCAGCACTCTGAGCTGGGTTAGGAACTGGCTGGAGGCTGAGCCCAGAGAGTGGTGGTGAATGGTGCCACAGCCAGCTGGCAGCCAGGCACCAGTGGTGTGCCCCAGGGATCAGTGCTGGGCCCCATCCTGTTCAATGTCTTCATTGATGATCTGGATGAGGGGATTGAGACAGTCATCAGCAAATGTGCAGATGACACCAAGCTGGGAGCAGATGTTGGTCAGTCAGAGGGCTGAAGAGCTCTGCAGAGGGACCTTGCCAGGCTGCACAGATGGGCAGAGGCCAACAGGATGGCATTCAACAAGTCCAAGTGCCAGGGGCTGCACTTTGGCCACAGCAACTCCAGGCAGAGCTACAGGCTGGGGGCAGAGTGGCTGAGAGATGCCAAACAGAGAGGGACCTGGGGGTGCTGATTGACAGCTGCCTGAACATGAGCCAGCAGTGTGCCCAGGGGGCCAAGAAGGCCAAGGGCATCCTGGCCTGCAGCAGGAATGGTGTGGCCAGCAGGAGCAGGGAGGTCATTGTGCCCCTGAGCTCTGCACTGGTTAGGCCACACCTTGAGTCCTGTGTCCAGTTCTGGGCCCCTCAGTTTAAGAAGGACATTGAGAGACTTGAAGGTGTCCAGAGAAGGGCAACAAGGCTGGGGAGAGGCCTTGAGCACAGCCCTGGGAGGAGAGGCTGAGGGAGCTGGGGTTGCTTAGCCTGCAGAAGAGGAGGCTCAGGGGAGACCTCATTGCTCTCTACAACTACCTGAAAGGTGGTTGTAGCCAGGAAGGGGTTGGCCTCTTCTCCCTAGCAACCAGCACCAGAACAAGAGGACAGAGTCTCAAGCTGTGCCAGGGGAGGTTCAGGCTGGAGGTGAGGAGAAAGTTCTTCCCAGAGAGAGTTGTTAGCCACTGGGCTGTGCTGCCCAGGGAGGTGGTGGAGTCACCGTCCCTGCAGGTGCTCAGGAGGGGACTGGATGTGGCCCTTGGTGCCATGGTCTAGTCATGGGGTCTGTGGGGACAGGTTGGACTCGATGATCTTCGAGGTCTCTTCCAACCTTAGTGATACTGTGAGACTGTGATGAAGTGCCTTGAATCCTGGCAGAGGAAACGTTCTGTGACTGCTTGGATTCATTCATGCTTCTGGGAGTGAAGGATTCATGCTGGGTGGAGAAGCTTTCCAGGCCTTCAAGCCGTTCAAATGTTCTCCTGATGGATATTCGGATTGTTCTCGTGGTGCTGAAGGAGAAGGCTGCGGGGAGGAGGCTGCTTCCTGCCCGGCGAGGTCTGCCTGCCACCGGGGGTGCTGCAGGACCCTCCTCACTGCTGCTCTGCCTCTTGGCAGCTTCGGCTCTTCTCGGCTTCTTCAGAGCTGCTCAGCTGGCAGGGAGCTGCCTCGTGTCAGCGTTTGGAATGAGTGGAATGAAAATTCCCCTTAGTCCGTCAGAGGTTGACTTCGGAGCTTGGCCGGGGTCCAGCTTCAGAGGGAAAAGGACATCGATCTCACTTAGCAAGCAGATCCTGAGGAGACAGGGAGCAGCAGGGAGGATCAAAGCCAACTTCTTGATTGCTGCAGGGATTCACCCCTCAGCACAGGGACCCTGCAGGTGAGCTCTGTGCTCCCTGACAGCTTTGGATGAGTGAAGCAGGGAGTGAGGTGGTGCCCCTGAGGGGCTTCTGCCTCTGTATGTGCTGAAGCGTCTCCTGAGCTGATCCCCAGCGGCAGGGGCAGGGAGGGGATTCTGCCCTCTGCTGTGCTCTGCTCAGACCTCCCTGCAGGGCTGGGGCAGCTCTGGAGCCCTCAGCACAGCCAGGGAGCTGGGGGAGCAGGGCCAGAGGAGGCCACAGCAGTGCTGGCAGGGCTGGAAGCCCTCTGCTGGGAGGCCAGGCTGAGAGAGTTGGCCTTGGGCAGCCTGCAGAAGAGAAGGCTCCAGGGAGAGCTTCTGCTGGCCTTGCAGTGCTTCAAGGGCCCAGCAGAGAGCTGGGGACAGAGCTTTGAGCAGGGCCTGAGGGGCCAGGCCAAGGGGGATGGTTGGAAAGTGCAAGAGGGAGCTTGAGAGTGGAGAGAAGGAGAAGTGTTTGGCCCTGAGGGTGGGGAGAGCCTGTCCCAGGCTGCCCAGAGAGCTGGGAGCTGCCCCCTGGCTGGCAGCAGTGCAGGGGAGGTTGTGTGGGGCTGTGAGCAGCCTGCTGTGGCTGGGGCTGTCCCTGCTGGCTGCAGGGGCTGGCACTGGAAGGTCCCTTCCCTCCCAAACCAGTCTGGGATTCTGTGAATTCTATTTTCCATGCCTGCCCTCCCCTGACTCCTGAACCCCTCAGGGGGACTTCCACAGCAGTGTGGGTGAGGTTGTGTTTAACAGCTGTAACCCAGGGGTGCTGAATAATATCTGAGGTCAGACGTATGAAGGAGATCAGTGGCTCAGGGTACCTGACAGCTTCCAGTCCTCACCCTGGTGATGCTGTGCACCAGCCCTGCTGGGCCTGACTGGCCAGGTGGGGCTGAGCTGCAGTTGTGGGAGTTGCACAGCTAACAAAGTTGAATTGTAGGCAGATAGTGAGCAGCAAGCTGGGGAGGGATTTCCATGTCCCAGAGCATCAGGTGGAAAGACAAATCAGTGCTGTGAGCAGAGCCCTGGTGAGCTAGCTGCAGGAGATGCTGCTTCCTGCATCTTCTTCTAATACATTTGGAGTTCTGCTGTTCACACCAAGTCTGGCTACAAACATCAGTGCTAATGGAGGGTCTCCTAGGTGGCCTTTTCCCTGTCTTCCTTGCCTCCTCTCTGCTCCTGCTTGGGAGGTGTTGGTGAAGTGATCCTCAGGATGGGCAGCACACCTCCTGGTGATCCTGTGAAGCAGAATCCTCTTGGGGTTGACTTGTGCCAGGGGAGGTTCAGGCTGGAGGTGAGGAGAGAGCTCTTCCCAGAAAGAGGACTTGGCCACTGGGATGTGCTGCCCAGGGAGGTGGTGGAGTCCCCATCCCTGGAGGTGAGGCACTTGGAGCCATGATTTAGTCAGTCAGGAGGTGTTGGGTGATAGGTTGGCCTGGATGGTCTCTGAGGTCTTTTCCAACCTGGTTGATTATGTGACTGCTTCTGCTTTGTGCAGGCTCAGCTGAAGTTAGCACCTTCTGGTGATGGTAACTGATGAGTCCAGGGAAGGGCAATGACGCTGGTGAAGGCTCTGGAGAGCAGAGCTTGTGAGGAGCAGATGAGGGAACTGAAGCTGTTTAGTGTGGAGAAGAGGAGGCTGAGGGGAGACCTCACTGCTCTCTACAGCTCCCTGAAAGGAGGTTGGAGCCAGATGAGCTTGGTATCTTCTTCCAAAGAACCAGCAACAAGACAAGAGGAAACAGCCTCAAGTTGCCCCAGGGGAGGTTTAGGATGGACATGAGGAACAATTTCTTCCCCTTGAGGCTTGTCAAGGCCTGGCCCAGGCTGCCCAGGGCAGTGGTGGAGATTCCAACCCTGGAGGAGTTTCAAGACTGTGTAGATGTGATGCTGGGGGGATGTGGCCAGTGGGGACCTGCAGTGCTGGGTTAAAGGTTGGACCTGATGCAACCCAAAGGAATAGAGCAGAGCAGAGCAGGATAGGATAGGATAGGATAGGATAGGATAGGATAGGATAGGATAGGATAGGATAGAATAGGATAGGATAGAATAGGATAGGATAGGATAGGATAGGATAGGATAGGATAGGATAGGATAGGATAGGATAGGATAGGATAGGATAGGATAGGATAGAATAGCATAGGATAGGATAGAATGAACCAGGTTGGAAAAGACCTCAGAGATCCTCAAGTCCAACCTCTCCCCCAGCACCATCTGATCAACTCAACCATGGCACCAAGGGCCTCATCCAGGCTCTTCCTAAACACCTCCAGGCATGGGGACTCCACCACCTCCCTGGGCAGCACATTCCCATGGCCAATCTGCACCTCACTGGCTACAGTTTGCCTTTAAGATCTGCCACATTCCTGCAGGAAATGTGAGCTAACATCTCCTGGTGCCCTTCAGTCAAGAGTCCTCTGGACTGACTTCTGCTCACAGCTCTACCTCCTCAGATGGTTTTGCTGTTCTGCCTCTCCCCCAGCCCTTGCATTCCTTTGGGGCTGGGCAAGCTTTCCCACGAGCTGAGCATCTCCCCTCTTGCCACATTCCTCTCAGAGGTGCAGAGCTCCGTGGGTGTTTGACAGTTACATCATTGCTCTCCTTTCTCAGGCCTCGGGTCAGGACTGCAGCTTTTTATGGAGCGTAGAAGTGCTGCCAGGGGGAGGAGCCAGCAGATGCCTGAGCCCAGGTCTGCCTGGGAGCTGCCTGTCAGAGTATCATGGAATCAGTCAGGGTTGGAAGGGACCACAAGGATCAGCTAGTTCCAACCCCCCTGCCATGGGCAGGGACACCCCACACTAGATCAGGCTGGCCAGAGCCTCATCCAGCCTGGGCTTAAACACCTCCAGGGATGAGGCCTCAACCACCTCCCTGCACAACCCATTCCAGGGCTTCACCACTCTCCTGGGGAAGAACTTCCTCCTCACCTCCAGCCTGAATCTCCCCACCTCCAGCTTCATTCCATTGCCCCTAGTCCTATCACTCCCTGAGATCCTGAGCAGTCCCTCCCCAGCCTTCCTGTAGCCCCCTGCAGATCCTGGAAGGCCACAATGAGGTCACCTGGGAGCCTTCTCTTCTCCAGCCTGAACAGCCCCAACTCCTTCAGTCTGTCCTCACAGGAGAGGGGCTCCAGCCCTCTGCTCATCCTCGTGGCCCTGCTCTGGACACGCTCCAGCACCTCCAGATCCCTCTTGTCATAGGGGCTCCAGAACTGGAGGCAGTACTGCAGGTGGGGTCTCAGCAGGGCTGAGCAGAGGGGCAGAATCCCCTCCCTTGCCCTGCTGGCCACACTTCTCCTGCTGCAGCCCAGGCTCTGATTTGCTTTCCGGGCTGCAAGTGCACACTGAGAGCTCCTGTTGAGCTTCTCCTCCCCCAGCACCCCCAAGTCTCTCTCCTCAGGGCTGCTCTCCAGCCAGTCCCTGCCCAGCCTGGATTTGTGCCTGGGGTTGCCTCGACCCAGCTGCAGGACCCTGCCCTTGGTCTTGTTGAAGCTCCTGAGGCTGGCTTGTGCCCACCTCTCCAGCCTGTCCAGGTCCCTCTGGATGGATCCCTTCCCTCCAGCTGTCTGCTGCACCACACAGCTTGGTGTCATCAGCAACCTGCTGAGGCTGCACTCAGTGCCACTGTCCATGGCACCCACAGAGATGTTGAACAAGACAGGTCCCAGGACTGATCCCTGAGGGACTCTGCTTGTCCCTGGCCTCCACTGGGACATGGACCCATTGACAGCCACTCTTTGGGTGCTGCCATCAAGCCAGTTCCTTGTCCATCTAGTGGTCACCCATCACACCCATGTGTCACCGGCCTGGAGAGCAGGAGGTGGTGCAGGACAGTGCCGAAGGCTTTGCTCAGCTCCAGGTGAACATCAGTTGCTCGCCCCTCATCTGTTAATGTTGTCACCTGTTCAGAGAAGGCCACCAGGTTTGTCAGGCAGGATTTGCCCTTGGGGAAGCCATGCTGACTGCTCCCAATCACCTCAGCAGATGCTCATCTCCAGCTCTCAGAAGCACAAAGGCAGTTTCTAAGGAGAAGGTTTCTCTGCCTGTGGGAGCTGAGGAGATGGCAGCTCACGCCGCCCCTGGCAGGTACTGATGCTTCTGGCCCTGTTAAAACAGCCCAGCAGGGAGTCTGAGTTTTCCTCGCGGTGCTTTCAAATGCTCAAAGAACAGCTTGGAGAGGATGTGCTGTGTTTGGGAGTGAAAAGGGAGGCATTAGATAGATGCAACCTGCTGACGAGGCTTTCCCCCCCCTTCAAATCTAGCACAGCAAACTGTTCCTGAGCCAACCTCTCTCTTTTGCTAGGAAGGAGGTGTGGGCTGGTCCTGGCATTTCTTGCAGCTGGTGGCTGGTGTTCTCAGCTGGGCAAGCTGACAGGGCACAGCAGATCCCCTTTGAGTTGTGGTTTAGAATAGAGTAGAATTAAGCAGGTTGGAAGAGACCTCAGAGATCATCAAGTCCAACCTCTCACCCAGCACCATCTGATCAACTAAATCATGGCTCCAAGGGCCTCATCCAGGCTCTTCCCAAACACCTCCAGTGGTGGTGACTTCACCACCTCCCTGGGCAGCACACTCCAGTGGCCAATCTCTCTTGCTGGGAAGAGCTTTCTTCCTAACATCCAGTCTAAACCTCCCCTGGCACAGCTTGAGACTGTGTCCTCTTGTTCTGCTGCTGGCTGCCTGGCAGAAGAGACCAACCCCCAGCTGGCTACAACCTCCCTGCAGGGAGTTGCAGAGAGCAAGAAGGTCTCCCCTGAGCCTCCTCTTCTGCAGGCTAAGCAACCCCAGCTCCCTCAGCCTCTCCTCCCAGGGCTGTGCTCCAGACCCCTCCCCAGCTTTCTTGCCCTTCTCTGGACACCTTCCAGCAGCTCAACAGCTTTCCTGACCTGAGGAGCCCAGAACTGGACACAGGACTCAAGGTTTAGATAGCAGACAAGGTAGGGTCAGCACAGCCTGAGGAGCAGAGGCAGAAGCAGGGAGAGTCAGGTAAAGACCTTTTAAATCAGACAGTTCTGAGGGCTCTGGAGTTGTTCAGAGGCTGAGGGGAGACCTTCTGTTTCCCTACAACTTCCTGAAAGGAAGTTGGAGTCATAGAATCACAGAACTGTCAGGGCTGGAAGGGACCTCAAGGCTCAGCCAGCTCCAACCCCCTGCCCTGGGCAGGGACACCTCACACCACAGCAGGTTGCTCACAGCCACCTCCAGCCTGGCTGCAAACACCTCCAGGCAGGAGGCTTCCACCACCTCCCTGGGCAGCCTGTGCCAGTGTCTCTCCAGTCAGGTGGGGGTTGGTCTCTTCTCCCAAGGAACAAGTGATGGGACAAGAGGAAACAGCCTCAGGTTGTCCCAGGGGAGGTTTAGGTTGGGCATTAGAAGAAGCTTCTCCACTGAAAGGGTTCCCAAAGCCTGGCACAGGCTGCCCAGGGAATGAATCCCCATCCCTGGGGGTGTTTCAAAGCAGCAGAGATGTGGTGCTGAGGGCCACGGTTTGGCAGCAGGCTTGGTAGAGTTAGGGAACGGTTGGACTTGAGGAGCTTTTCCAGCTGAAGTAGTTCTCTGCTGTTAGGATTCAGAGTCAGATCTTCTCACTTCCCCTGCTGCAGTCAATCAGAGGCAATTCTGAGCCATCCCCAGGGCTGAATCTGCACTCACCAGCATGCTGCTTTTTGGGCTCACTCCTTGCCTTCCCCCTCTCCTGCTCTTGCTGGTTCAAAGTGCATCTACAGAGATTGGGTTTGCTTTCTGCTTTATCTCCTTCCCCATCTCTTTGCCCCTTTCCTGGTGGAGCTCAGCAGCCCAGCTTACCTCCTCCCAGTGTTTCTCAGGTGCACCCCCAGCACTGATCTGTTGCTGTGCCTGGCAGAGCTCTCCGAGGAGCATTTGTGGACTTCTCCCTCAGCTGATCCTTTTGGCCTGGACCCTATCAGTGTCACCCAAGACACTGCCTCCTCCTTAAGAGTCTCATTTATGAAGGAGGAGGAACCTGGAAGCTCCAGGCCTGGCAGCCTGACCTCAGTGCCAGGGAAAGTGATGGAGCAGATCATCCTGGGGGCAATCACTGCACACCTGCAGGATGGCCAAGGGCTCAGGCCCAGCCAGCAGGGATTCAGGAAGGGCAGGTCCTGCCTCTGCAACCTGATCTCCTTCCATGCCCAGCTGACTGCCTGGTGGCTGTGGGGCAGGCTGTGGATGTGGTCTGCCTGGACTCCAGCAAGGCCTTTGACACCGTCCCCCACAGCAAACTGCTGGCCAAGCTGTCAGCCCCTGGCTGGGACAGCAGCACTCTGAGCTGGGTGAGGAACTGGCTGGAGGCTGAGCCCAGAGAGTGGTGGTGAATGGTGCCACAGCCAGCTGGCAGCCAGGCACCAGTGGTGTGCCCCAGGGATCAGTGCTGGGCCCCAGCCTCTTCAACATCTTCATTGATGATCTGGATGAGGGGATTGAGACAGTCATCAGCAAATGTGCAGATGACACCAAGCTGGGAGCAGATGTTGGTCAGTCAGAGGCCAGAAGGGCTCTGCAGAGGGACCTCGACCCACTGGACAGATGGGCAGAGGCCAACAGGATGGCATTCAACAAGTCCAAGTGCCAGGGGCTGCACATTGGCCACAGCAGCCCCAGGCAGAGCTACAGGCTGGGGTCAGAGTGGCTGAGAGCTGCCAAACAGAGAGGGACCTGGGGGTGCTGATTGACAGCTGCCTGAACAGGAGCCAGCAGTGTGCCCAGGGGGCCAAGAGGGCCAAGGGCATCCTGGCCTGCATTAGGAATGGTGTGGCCAGCAGGAGCAGGGAGGTCATTGTGCCCCTGAGCTCTGCACTGGTTAGGCCACACCTTGAGTCCTGTGTCCAGTTCTGGGCCCCTCAGTTTCAGAAGGACATTGAGAGACTTGAAGGTGTCCAGAGAAGGGCAACAAGGCTGGGGAGAGGCCTTGAGCACAGCCCTGGGAGGAGAGGCTGAGGGAGCTGGGGTTGCTTAGCCTGCAGAAGAGGAGGCTCAGGGGAGACCTCATTGCTCTCTACAACTACCTGAAGGGTGGTTGTAGCCAGGAAGGGGTTGGCCTCTTCTCCCTAGCAACCAGCACCAGAACAAGGGGACACAGTCTCAAGCTGCACCAGGGGAAGTTCAGGCTGGAGGTGAGGAGCAAGTTCTTCACCGAGAGAGTGATTCACCACTGGGATGTGCTGCCCAGGGAGGTGGTGGAGTCACCGTCCCTGGAGGAGGAGTACTGGATGTGGCCCTTGGTGCCATGGTCTAGTCATGGGGTCTGTGGGGACAGGTTGGACTCGATGATCTTTGAGGTCTCTTCCAACCACAGTGATACTGTGAGCCTGTGAAGGCCACACAAGCTCTGCCCCAGGAGCAGGTTTGCTGTGCTGTCCCCACTGTCGTCTTGCTGATCTTCAGGTAGTTCTCTGGTTCCACACTGGATCTGTGCCCACTGGGGGCTCATGGTCTGGCTCTGGACAGAGCTTAGCCTAACACTGTCCTCTCTGAGCTGGTTCAGGTAGAGGATAGTTGGCTTATGGGAGCAAGATCTGGTCCCATTTCAGTGTGATGTGACTTCACTTGGGAAGCCTGAAGGCTTGCTGCAGCTTCCTGGGAAGTAAAAGTTGGAGGAGGTTTGGGGCAGGACTGTGCAGCATGTGGGGTCTGAAGTGCTGCAGGAGGTGACAGTTCAGGGGAGGTGACAGTTGAGGGCAGGGTCTCTCCAAACATCATGTTTTCAGCTTGTCTCTTGGTCTGTTTTGGTCTCTTGTCCCCAGTAACAAGTGAAAGGGGAGGAGGAAATGGCTTCAAGTTGCACCAGGGGAGGTTTACAGAGGCACAGAGCAGTAGGGGGTTGGAAGGGACCTCTGGAGATCATGGAGTCCAGTGCCCCTCCCAAAGCAGGTTCACCTGCAGAAGGTCACACAGGAACACATCCAGTTGGGTTTTGAATGGCTTCAGAGATGGAGACTCCACCACCTCCCTGGGCAGCCTGCTCCAGGGCTCTGTCACCTCTCAATTAAAGAAGCTCCTCCTCATATTTAGATGGAACTTCCTATGTTGATGTTTGTGCCTCTTCCCCCTTCCTCTCTCACTGGGCACTGCTGAACAAATCCTGGCCCCATCCTCCTGCCACCCACCCTTAAAGTACTGATGAGATCCCCCTCAGGCTGCTCTTCTCCAGACTCCAAAGCCCCAATTCTCTGTCTTTCATCACCACCAGGATGTTCCAGTCCCTTCAGCACGTTGGTAGCCCTTTGATGTACCCTCTCCAGCAAGTCCCTGTCCTTCTCGAGCCATGAGGTTTGGATTGGCCATGAGGAACAATTTCTTCCCCTGGAGGGTTGTCAAGGCCTGGCCCAGGCTGCCCAGGGCAGTGGTGGAGTCCCCGTGCCTGGAGGGCTTCCAGAGGCATAGAGATGTGGTGCTGAGGGCCATGGTTTGGTGGTGCCCAGGCAGTGCTGGGTTAGTGGTTGGACCTGATGGTCTGAAAGGGTCTCTTCCAAGCAAAATGGTCCCCTGCTCCCCTGCTGTGTGTTTGTGTTGCCCCTGCACACGAGGAGTCTCCCAGGCTTCCTTTGGATCCAGCAACTTCAGCAGCAGCTCACTGCAGCTTCTGACGACCTTTGGCATCACTCTGCTCATCGTAGGGCTGCTGGCGGCAAGGTTTGCAGGCTGTGATGCAGAGCAGGTGCACACAGTGCTGCAGGCTGGGGGCAGAGTGGCTGAGAGCAGCCAGGCAGAGAGGGACCTGGGGGGACTGGTGGACAGCAGCTGAACAGGAGCCAGCAGTGTGCCCAGGCAGCCAAGAAGGCCAAGGGCATCCTGGCCTGCAGCAGGAAGAGTGTGGCCAGCAGGAGCAGGGAAGTCCTTGTGCCCTGTGCTCAGCACTGCTCAGGCCACCCCTGGAGTCCTGTGTCCAGCTCTGGGCTCCTCAGGTCAGGAAAGCTGTTGAGCTGCTGGAAGGTGTCCAGAGAAGGGCAACAAGGCTGGGGAGGGGTCTGGAGCACAGCCCTGGGAGGAGAGGCTGAGGGAGCTGGGGTTGCTTAGCCTGCAGAAGAGGAGGCTCAGGGGAGACCTTCTTGCTCTCTGCAACTCCCTGCAGGGAGGTTGTAGCCAGCTGGGGGTTGGTCTCTTCTGCCAGGCAAGCAGCACCAGAACAAGAGAACACAGTCTCAAGCTGTGCCAGGGGAGGTTCAGGCTGGAGGAGAGGAGAAAGTTCTTCCCAGCAAGAGGAATTGGCCATTGGGATGTGCTGCCCAGGGAGGTGGTGGAGTCCCCACCCCTGGAGGTGTTCAAGAAGGGAGTGGATGTGGCACTTGGAGCCATGGTTGAGTTGTCTGGAGGTGCTGGGTGACAGGTTGGACTTGCTGAGCTCTGAGGTCTTTTCCAACCTTATTGGTTCCATGATTCATTGTTCCCTCTCCAGTTAATTAGGCTGTGAAGCACCAATTGAAACCTCCTGAAGAGGTTCCCGTTTCATATCTGCCTTCCATTGTAGGCATCAGACTCTGGTCAATGCCTTGGTCACTGTGCTGGGTTTTACAGTGACCTTCCAGTACCTGAAGGAGGCTACAGGGAGGCTGCAGAGGGACAGTTTCCAAAGGCCTGCAGGGACAGGACCAGGGGCAATGGCTTCAGACTGGAGCAGAGCAGATTGAGATTGGATATGAGGAACACGTTCTGCACCAGGAGGGTGGTGGAACACTGCAACAGGCTGCCCAGGGAGGTGGTTAAGGCCTCATCCCTGGAGATACTCAAGGTGAGGCTGGACAGGGCTCTGGGCAACCTGCTCTGGTGGAGGATGTCCCTGCTGAGTGCAGGGGGCTGGAGTGGCTGAGCTTTGGAGCTCCCTTCCAAGCCAGCCCATTCTGTGATCTGTGGTGCCCAGGGCAAACTGGCCGTGGGGCAGCTGAAGGAGCCTGGAGCAGTTTCATTCCCGGTGCTGCCCAGGAAGCAAAGCAGCCAAGCAGCACTGAGCAGCCAGCTGCCTGCCCATGCCCAGGGAAGCAAAGCAAAGCAGCCCAGCCCCTTCCCCTTTGCCACTGCAGGGCAGCCGGGCTGGCTCTGGGGAGAGCTCTGCTGTGCTCTGTGGAGGTGGGAAAACCTGGCCTGCCAGCCTGTAAAAGCTGTGGTGCTTGTAGGAGCCTTTAAGTCCTGGTTATCAGGGGCACAATGAAGCTTTCAGGGGCCAGGCATCTTCTAGAGGCTTCCAGTGAAACCTTTGCTTCTATTCATCCTGCTAAGCTGCCTCTAAATGGTTGTTTTGTTTCCAACGATGAATGACAAACCAAACTTCACCTCCAAAGGCACCATCCAGCTCCCCTTCGCTGGAGGCCTCTTTCCCCCTGCGCTGTGTATAAAGCATCTGGATGTCGAGGTTAGAAACTTCCCAGGCTGGAAGCAGTGCCTCCCACTTCGTACTGCCCCTTTGCCTGGGGCTTTTTTGCCCCTGCTTGGTGCTTTTTGCCCCTGCTTGGTGCTCTGCTCCTTCCTTGCTGCTCTGCTCCTTCCTTGCTGCTCTGCTCCTTCCTCCTGGCTGCTTTGCTCCTTCCTCCTGGCTGCTCTGCTCCTTCCTCCTGGCTGCTCTGCTCCTTCCTCCTGGCTGCTTTGCTCCTTCCTCCTGGCTGCTTTGCTCCTTCCTCCTGGCTGCTTTGCTCCTTCCTCCTGGCTGCTTTGCTCCTTCCTCCTGGCTGCTTTGCTCCTTCCTTGCTGCTCTGCTCCTTCCTCCTGGCTGCTTTGCTCCTTCCTCCTGGCTGCTTTGCTCCTTCCTCCTGGCTGCTCTGCTCCTTCCTCCTGGCTGCTCTGCTCCTTCCTTGCTGCTTTGCTCCTTCCTCCTGGCTGCTTTGCTCCTTCCTCCTGGCTGCTTTGCTCCTTCCTCCTGGCTGCTCTGCTCCTTCCTCCTGGCTGCTCTGCTCCTTCCTTGCTGCTTTGCTCCTTCCTCCTGGCTGCTTTGCTCCTTCCTCCTGGCTGCTCTGCTCCTTCCTCCTGGCTGCTCTGCTCCTTCCTTGCTGCTCTGCTCCTTCCTTGCTGCTTTGCTCCTTCCTCCTGGCTGCTTTGCTCCTTCCTCCTGGCTGCTTTGCTCCTTCCTCGTGGCTGCTCTGCTCCTTCCTTGCTGCTCTGCTCCTTCCTCCTGGCTGCCCTGCTCCTTCCTGGCTGCCCTGCTTCTTCTTTTGGGTGCCCTGCTCTTTCCTCCTGGGTGCTCCTGCTCCTTCCTCCTGGCTGCTCTGTTCCTTCCTTGCTGCTCCTGCCCCTTCCCTCTGGGTGCTCTGCCCCTTCCCTCTGGGTGCTCTGCCCCTTCCCTCTGGGTGCTCTGCTCCTTCCCTCTGGGTGCTCTGCCCCTTCCCTCTGGGTGCTCTGCCCCTTCCCTCTGGGTGCTCTGCTCCTTCCCTCTGGGTGCTCTGCTCCTTCCCTCTGGGTGCTCTGCCCCTTCCCTCTGGGTGCTCTGCCCCTTCCCTCTGGGTGCTCTGCTCCTTCCTTGGTGCTCTGCTCCTTCCTTGGTGCTCTGCTCCTTCCTTGGTGCTCTGCTCCTTCTTTTGGTTGCTCTGCTCCTTCTTTTGGTTGCTTTGCTCCTTCCTCCTGGGTGTTCTGCTCCTTCCTTCTGGGTTCTTTGCTCTTCTGGGTTCTTTCCTCCTCCTTCTTGGTGCTGCATGTAAAGCCCAGAGGAAGGAACAGAAGGGGCCTCTGGAATCACAAGTACAGTTCAGGCCTCCAGAGCAGCCCCAGAGCCAGTCCTGCAGTGAGCTTGCTTCTCAGAGCCCTTCCCCTGCACACCACAGGGAACCTTCTCACGTTTGCTTGCCTCTCAAAGCCTCGGGGAGGTGCTGGGCTGCTCCTCCTTCAGCCTGCAGAGCCGGCAGTCCCCCAGGACTCCTTTACAGCTTGGATGGAAACAGCTCCTTGGAACGGTAGCTCTGAAACTTGCTTGAAAAGTGCTTAGCAATGACCAAAAAATGTTATTGCTGAGAGGTTTCCTGTGGCACTGGGAGGGGTTTTTGGGGTCGTTTTGGGTTGGTTTGGGGCTTTTGTTGTTTGCTGTTGTTGTTTCTCTTCAAATGAAAGTCCAAGTTTGCCACAGCTATGTCCCTGTAACCTCTTCTAATTCAAACCACATTGCTGCCTCTCCAAAGCAGCAGGCAAATGACCAGGGAGATGTGCTAAAATAAGCCTGAGGGTTAGCTGTGCAACTTCATGGCCAGAGCTGCTTGGTAACCCAGGCTGTCCTTCTTGGAGCTGGGGGCTGTGCAGCACTGAGGAAGTGCCTTTGCTTGGTGTGGTTTGGCTGCTGACCCCCTGCAGGAGAGGTCCTGTGCTGTGCCTGCCTGCAGGCATCACGCTCTGGGTCCAGTGCTGGGCCCCTCAGTTTAAGAAGGACATTGAGAACCAGCACTCTTGCCTCGTTGTTAGCTAAATGCAGAGCTGTGCTCTCCCTAAATGTTGCTTTAAGGCCTCAGGAATCACTGAGAGTGTGCAGGGAGGCAGAAAGGCACCTGGGGGTACTGGAGGACAGCAGCTGAACAGGAGCCAGCAGTGCACCCAGGGGGCCAAGAAGGCCAAGGGCATCCTGGCCTGCAGCAGGAAGAGTGTGGCCAGCAGGAGCAGGGAAGTCCTTGTGCCCTGTGCTCAGCACTGCTGAGGCCACACCTTGAGTCCTGTGTCCAGCTCTGGGCTCCTCAGTGTAGGAAAGATGTTGAACTGCTGGAAGGTGTCCAGAGAAGGGCAACAAGGCTGGGGAGGGGTCTGGAGCACAGTCCTGGGAGGAGAGGCTGAGGGAGCTGGGGTTGCTTAGCCTGCAGAAGAGGAGGCTCAGGGGAGACCTTCTTGCTCTCTGCAACTCCCTGCAGGGAGGTTGTAGCCAGGTGGGGGTTGGTCTCTTCTGCCAGGCAAGCAGCAGCAGAACAAGAGGACACAGTCTCAAGCTGTGCCAGGGGAGGTTTGGTCTTGAGGTGAGGAGAAAGTTCTTCCCAGCAAGAGAGATTGGCCACTGGGATGTGCTGCCCAGTGAGGTGGTGGAGTCCCCATCCCTGGAGGTGGAGAAAGAGACTGGGTGAGGTGCTTGGTGCCATGGTTGAGTTGATCAGATGGTGCTGGGTGAGAGGTTGGACTCAATGATCTTGAAGATCTCTTCCAACCTGGTTAATTCTATTCTATTCTATTCTATTCTATTCTATTCTATTCTATTCTATTCTATTCTATTCTATTCTATTCTATTCTGGAGAAAGGAAGCCTCTTGGGAGACCTTAGAGCAGCCTTCAAGATCATGAAGCCCAACCTCTCCCCCATCACCATCTGATCAACTCAACCATGGCACCAAGCACCCCATCAAGTCTCCTCCTAAACACCTCCAGGGATGGGGACTCCACCACCTCCCTGGGCAGCACATCCCAGTGGCCAATCTCTCTTGCTGGGAAGAATTTCTTCCTCCCCTCCAGCCTGAACCTCCCCTGGCACAGCTTGAGACTGTGTCCTCTTGTTCTGCTGCTGCTTGCCTGGCAGAAGAGACCAACCCCCAGCTGGCTACAACCTCCCTGCAGGGAGTTGCAGAGAGCAAGAAGGTCTCCCCTGAGCCTCCTCTTCTGCAGGCTAAGCAACCCCAGCTCCCTCAGCCTCTCCCACGGGGCTTTGAGAAGCCTTGTAGTGAGAGGACAAGAGGGAATGGAGTGAAGCTTGAGGAGGATAGATGTAGACTGATTAAGAAGAAATTCCTTCCAGTGATGGGGGTGAGACACTGGAACCCATTGCCCAGGGAGGCTGTGGCTGCTCCCTGCACTCACTCAGTAATCTCTGGGCTCTTAAAGCAACACTTAGTGAGAGCAGAGCTCTGCATTTAGCTCACAAATAGGCACAAGTGCTGGTTCTGCCCTTTCTCACTGCTGCCTTGCAGTGCAAACCCCAGGAGCCTGTGGCTGCTCCCTCCCTGGAGGTGTTGAAGGCCAGGCTGGATGAGACCTTGAGCAAGCTGTGCTGGTGGGAGGTGTCCCTGCCCATGGCAGGGGTTGGAACTGGGTGAGCTTTGAGTTCCCTTCCAACCCAACCCCACTCCTGACTGTGAATTTCCCTCTCTGCCCTCCACGCAGCACTGATGGCTGCAGCAAAGCCAACAACAGAAATCTCTCTGTTTGTTCTGCTCTTGGTTTTTTTGGGCCCTGCTGCATCCTGGCTTTCAGGGATGCAGACATTCCTGAGCTGGACATCTCCAGTCTCTGGCAGCTGCTTCTCTGGAGCCTTGTGAGTTGTACTGAGCTGAATGCCCTGGGAGGAGCCACCACGGAGCAGCAGATCTGTGTGAGCCTTTGTAAACCTGGTGGGGAACTGAAGGCAAAGGAAAGAGCTTTGGAATGATTGGGAATGTTGTGCTTCATTTTCCCCAGCCCTTGACAGGGAAGATGTCTTCCAGTAAGGATCTACACGGCTGGAGAGTTAAAGGGGAGGCTGCTTACTGGGAGAGGGACTCTTTGATTGTAACCAAAGCATGACACCATGTTGGGAGCAGGAGTTGATCTGGTAGAGGGCAGAAGGGCTCTGCAGAGGGACCTTGCCAGGCTGGGCAGATGGGCAGAGGCCAACAGGATGGCATTCAGCAAGTCCAAGTGCTGGGTGCTGCACTTTGGCCACAGCAACCCCAGGCAGTGCTACACCTCCAGGGATGGGGACTCCAGCACCTCCCTGGGCAGCACATCCCAAGGGCCAATCTCTCTTTCTTCCTAACATCCAGCCTGAACCTCCCCTGGCACAGCTTGAGACTGTGTCCTCTTGTTCTGCTGCTGGCTGCCTGGCAGAAGAGACCAACCCCCAGCTGGCTACAACCTCCCTGCAGGGAGTTGCAGAGAGCAAGAAGGTCTCCCCTGAGCCTCCTCTCCTGCAGGCTAAGCAACCCCAGCTCCCTCAGCCTCTCCTCCCAGGGCTGTGCTCCAGACCCCTCCCCAGCTTTCTTGCCCTTCTCTGGACACCTTCCAGCAGCTCAACAGCTTTCCTAAGCTGAGGAGCCCAGAACTGGACCCAGGACTCCAGGGGTGGCCTCAGCAGTGCTGAGCACAGGGCACAAGGACTTCCCTGCTCCTGCTGGCCACACTCTTCCTGCTGCAGGCCAGGATGCCCTTGGCCTTCTTGTCCCCCTGGGCACACTGCAGGCTCCTGTTCAGCTGCTGTCCACCAGTCCCCCCAGGTCCCTCTCTGCCTGGCTGCTCTCAGCCACTCTGCCCCCAGCCCGTAGCACTGCCTGAGGCTGTTGTGCAGCACCTGGCACTTGCACTTGTTCAGTGCCATCCTGTTGGGCTCTGCCCATCTGTCCCCATCAGGGGAGGTTCAGTCTGGATCTCAGGAAATATTTCTTCACAGAGGGTTCTCAAACACCGGAGCAGGCTGCCCAGAGCAGCACTGAGGTCACCATCAGCCACCATCACTGGAGGCGTTCAGGAGGACACTTGATGGGTGCTTGGTGCCATCGGTTAGTCGATTGGGTGGTGTTGGATTGGTTGATGGGTTGGACGTGATGATCTTGAAGGTCTCTTCCAACCTGGTTTATTCTACTCCTATTCTATTCTATTCTATTCTATTCTATTCTATTCTATTCTATTCTATTCTATTCTATTCTATTCTATTCTATTCTATTCTACTCTACTTTACTCTATTCTACTCTATTCTCCTCTACTCTGTTCTATTCCACTCTCTTCTACGCTCTTCTACTCTGTTCTACTCTACTCTGTTCTACTCTACTCTCTTCTACTCTCTTCTACTCTCTTCTACTCTACTCTGTTCTACTCTACTCTGTTCTACTCTCCTCTCCTCTCCTCTCCTCTACTCTCCTCTACTCTACTCTCTTCTACTCTGTTCTACTCTACTCTCTCCTACTCTATTCTACTCTACTTTATTCTACTCTGTTCTACTCTACTCTGTTCTACTCTATTCTATTCTACTCTCTCTCTAATCTATTCTACTCTCTACTCTGTTCTACTCTGTTCTACTCTAATCTATTCTACTCTGTTCTACCCTAATTTATTCTACTCTGTTCTACTCTACTTTATCTGTTCTACTCTACTCTACTCTCTTCTACTCTCCTCTCCTCTGCTCTCCTCTACTCTACTCTCCTCTACTCTACTCTCTTCTACTCTCCTCTCCTCTACTCTCCTCTACTCTACTCTGTTCTACTCTACTCTCTCCTACTCCATTCTACTCTACTTTATTCTACTCTGTTCTACTCTACTACTCTCTGTTCTACTCTGTTCTACTCTGTTCTACTCTATTCTATTCTACTCTCTTCTACTCTACTCTGTTCTACTCTGTTCTACTCTAATCTATTCTACTCTGTTCTACTCTACTTTATTCTACTCTTCTACTCTACTCTGTTCTACTCTGTTCTACTCTAATCTATTCTACTCTGTTCTACCCTACTTTATTCTACTCTGTTCTACTCTTCTCTGTTCTACTCTACTCTCTTCTCTCTCTCCTCTCCTCTGTTCTCCTCTCCTCTCCTCTCTCCTCTCCTCTCCTCTCTTCTCCTCTCCTCTCTCTCTCCTCTCCTCTCCTCTCCTCTCCTCTCCTCTCCTCTCCTCTCCTCTCTCCTCTCCTCTCCTCTGTTCTCTCCTCTCCTCTCCCTCTACTCTCTCTCTCCCTCTCTCTCCCTCTCCTCTACTCTCTCCTCTCCTCTCCTCTCCTCTCCTCTCCTCTTCTCTCCTCTCCTCTCCTCTCCTCTCCTCTCTCTCTCTCTATTCTCCTCTCTATTCTCTCTCTGTTCTCTCTCTCTACTCTCCTCTCTGTTCTCCCCTCTACTCTGTTCTACTCTACTCTCTTCTACTCTATTCTACTCTGTTCTACTCTATTCTACTCTCTATTCTATTCTACTCTGTTCTACTCTACTCTGTTCTACTCTATTCTACTCTGTTCTACTCTATTCTACTCTGTTCTACTCTACTCTGTTCTACTCTACTCTGTTCTATTCTACTCTATTCTATTCTACTCTGTTCTACTCTATTCTACTCTATTCTATTCTACTCTGTTTCTACTCTGTTCTACTTCTGCTCTATTCTACTCTGTTCTACTCTACTCTGTTCTCTACTCTACTCTGTTCTACTCTCTTCTACTCTATTCTACTCTGTTCTACTCTGTTCTACTCTATTTCTATTCTATTCTACTCTATTCTACTCTGTTCTACTCTACTCTGTTCTACTCTATTCTACTCTGTTCTACTCTATTCTACTCTGTTCTCTCTATTCTACTCTGTTCTACTCTACTCTGTTCTACTCTATTCTACTCTGTTCTCTATTCTATTCTACTCTGTTCTACTCTACTCTGTTCTACTCTACTCTGTTCTACTCTATTCTACTCTGTTCTACTCTATTCTACTCTGTTCTACTCTACTCTGTTCTACTCTACTCTGTTCTACTCTCTTCTGCTCTATTCTACTCTGTTCTACTCTACTCTGTTCTACTCTACTCTGTTCTACTCTCTTCTACTCTATTCTACTCTGTTCTTCTACTCTGTTCTACTCTATTTGACACTATTCAACTCTATTCTACTCTGTTCTACTCTACTCTGTTCTACTCTATTCTACTCTGTTCTACTCTATTCTACTCTGTTCTACTCTATTCTACTCTGTTCTACTCTACTCTGTTCTACTCTATTCTACTCTGTTCTACTCTATTCTACTCTGTTCTACTCTACTCTGTTCTACTCTACTCTGTTCTACTCTATTCTACTCTGTTCTACTCTATTCTACTCTGTTCTACTCTACTCTGTTCTACTCTACTCTGTTCTACTCTCTTCTGCTCTATTCTACTCTGTTCTACTCTACTCTGTTCTACTCTACTCTGTTCTACTCTCTTCTACTCTGTTCTACTCTGTTCTACTCTGTTCTACTCTATTTGACACTATTCAACTCTATTCTACTCTGTTCTATTCTACTCTGTTCTACTCTATTCTACTCTGTTCTACTCTATTCTACTCTGTTCTACTCTACTCTGTTCTACTCTATTCTACTCTGTTCTACTCTATTCTACTCTGTTCTACTCTACTCTGTTCTACTCTGTTCTACTCTGTTCTACTCTACTCTGTTCTACTCTGTTCTACTCTACTCTGTTCTACTCTGTTCTACTCTGTTCTACTCTGCTCTACTCTATTCTACTCTACTCTACTCTACTCTACTCTACTCTACTCTACTCTACTCTACTCTACTCTACTCTACTCTATCCTATCCCTGGAGGTGTTTAAGCACCATGTGGGCCTGGTGCTTTGGGACATGGTTTTGGTGTTGACCCTTCGGTGCGGGGTCAAAGGTTGGTCCGGATGAGCTTGGGGGTCTCTTCCAACTGGGTGTTTTGTGTGTCTCTGGGGAGGCTGGCATGGCCATAAGTAGGGCTGCTGGATGTTGTACCAGGCATGTGGGAAAAGCTTTGCAGAGCTCAAGCATTGGAGCAGCCAGGAGCAGCGTTGGGAGTTCACAGAATCATCGAATCAATAAGGTTGGAAAAGAGCTCAGAGCTCATCAAGTCCAACCTGTCACCCAACACCTCCTGACAGCTAACCCATGGCTCCAAGTGCCACATCCAATCCCCTCTTGAACACCTCCAGGGATGGGGACTCCACCACCTCCCTGGGCAGCACGTCCCAGTGGCCAATCTCTCTTTCTATGAAGAACTTCTTCCTCACCTCCAGCCTGAACCTCCCCTGGCACATTGAGACTGTGTCCTCTTGTTCTGGTGCTGCTTGCCTGGCAGAAGAGCCCAACCCCCACCTGGCTTCGGAGTTATCTTCACTGAGAAGCTTTTGCTGTCTTTTTGAAGGCTGCTCCTTCCCTGCGCCTCTGTCCTGTGCGGGGAATCTTGTGCTGGCAGCAGTTCCCGCACCACTTTCCCATCCTCTGTGCGGTGCCCCAGGGTTTGGCACCTCCAGGGCCCTGTTCTCGCTGTCTGGGTGAGCAGGGTCAGCCCCAGAGCCAAGCTGGGAAGGCTTTCCGTGGAAGAGCCAAACCCAGCCCTGGAAGCTTTCATATGCAGATGGATTGGCTGAGCCCTGGCCCCCTGGGGAGAAATGAGCAGCCTCTCTTTGTCCTAATGAGGCACTTGATGGAGGAGCTGATGGCCAGAGCCCAAGTGCTGTGCTGTGTAACAATAGTGACCACCCAGCTGGTCATGCCTGGGAGCCCCCCATGGACCCTGGGAGCCCCCATGGACCCTGGGAGCCCCCACGGACACTGGGAGCCCCCATGGAGCCGGGGAGCCCCCCATGGACACTGGGAGTCCCCCATGGACACTGGGAGCCCTCATGGACACTGGGAGCCCTCATGGACACTGGGAGCCCTCCCATGGACACTGGGAGCCCTCATGGACACTGGGAGCCCCCCATGGACACTGGGAGCCCCCGTGGACACTGGGAGCCCTCATGGACACTGGGAGCCCCCCCATGGACACTGGGAGCCCTCATGGACATTGGGAGCCACCCATGGACACTGGGAGCCCCCCATGGACACTGGGAGTCCCCACAGACACTGGGAGCCCCCCATGGACACTGGGAGCCCTCATGGACATTGGGAGCCACCCATGGACACTGGGAGCCCCCCATGGACACTGGGAGTCCCCACAGACACTGAGAGCCCCCCCATGGACACTGGGAGCCCTCATGGACATTGGGAGCCACCCATGGACACTGGGAGCCCTCATAGACACTGGGAGTCCCCACAGACACTGGGAGCCCCCATGGACACTAGGAGCCCCCATGGACCCTGGGAGCCCCCATGGACCCTGGGAGCCCCCACAGACCCTGGGAGCCCCCCATGGACACTGGGAGGCTTTGAAATTCCTTTTAGCATTCTCTGAGTGCAGTGGAGTTGCAAACTGAACCTGCTGAGGTCAGCATTTTCTTTGTAGCTTTTGACCCAGTTTGGGCACTGTTTGTCCACCCCAGGGCCCTGTGCACCCAGCAGGCCCTGTTTGGTGGTGGTGGGGGGAATAAGAGAAGGCATCCCCTGGCCTGTGCACGAGCTGTGGCAGTCCAGTTCTGGGCTCCTCAGGTTAGGAAAGCTGTTGAGCTGCTGGAAGGTGTCCAGAGAAGGGCAAGAAAGCTGGGGAGGGGTCTGGAGCACAGCCCTGGGAGGAGAGGCTGAGGGAGCTGGGGTTGCTTAGCCTGCAGAAGAGGAGGCTCAGGGGGAGACCTTCTTGCTCTCTGCAACTCCCTGCAGGGAGGTTGGAGCCAGGTGGGGGTTGGTCTCTTCTGCCAGGCAAGCAGCACCAGAACAAGAGGACACAGACTCAAGCTGTGCCAGGGAGGTTTAGGCTGGAGGTGAGGAGAAAGTTCTTCCCAGCAAGAGAGATTGGCCCTTGGGATGTGCTGCCCAGGGAGGTGGTGGAGTCCCCATCCCTGGAGGTGCTCAAGAGGGGACTGGATGTGGCACTTGCTGCCATGGTTTAGGCATGAGGTGTTGGGTGACAGGTTGGACTTGAAGCTCTTTGAGGGTCTTTTCCAACCTTCTATTGATTCTATTCTATTCTATTCTATTCTATTCTATTCTATTCTATTCTATTCTATTCTATTCCATTATTCCATTCCATTCCATTCCATTCCATTCCATTCCATTCCATTCCATTCCATCAGCCCCAGAAGGGCTCTGTGGAGCAGCTGATACCAGAACTCACTTTCACAGGAGCTTGAAGGTGCTGCCAGAGCTGAGGGCTTTCAGCAGGGATGTCCCAGCCCTTGGGCACTTGGAGGTGCTGCTGCTGCCTGGGAACTGATTTGGCTGGAAGAAGCATCAGTTGCTTCTCTGTTCAGCATCCCCAAGTCTCCCAGGGTGGGAACTGGTGGCAGAAGGTGATGATGGGGGTCTTGGGGCTCCTACTCCCTGAGTGTGACAAACCTTCCTCTCTCACCCCTTCCTCAGCACTGGGTTAGAATAGAAAGAGAAGAGAAGAGAAGAGAAGAGAAGAGAAGAGAAGAGAAGAGAAGAGAAGAGAAAGAAGAGAAGAGAAGAGAAGAGAAGAGAAGAGAAGAGAAGAGAAGAGAAGAGAAGAGAAGAGAAGAGAGAAGAGAAGAGAAGAGAAGAGAAGAGAAGAAGAGAAGAGAAAGAAGAAGAGAAGAGAAGAGAAGAGAAGAGAAGAGAAATAGAATGGAATAGAAATGGAATGGAATGGAATGGAATGGAATGGAATGGAATGGAATAGAATAGAATGGAATGGAATAGAATAGAATAGAATAGAATAGAATAGAATAGAATAGAATAGAATAGAATAGAATAGAATAGAATAGAATAGAATAGAATAGAATGAACCAGGTGGGAAAAGACCTTTGAGATCATCCAGTCCAACCTCTCCCCCAGCACCATCTGAGCAACTCAACCATGGCACCAAAGGCCTCATCCAGGCTCTTCCCAAACACCTCCAGGGATGGGGACTCCACCACCTCCCTGGGCAGCACATCCCAAGGGCCAATCTCTCTTGCTGGGAAGAGTTTTCTCCTCACCTCCAGCCTAAACCTCCCCTGGCACAGCTTGAGACTGTGTCCTCCCGTTCTGGTGCTGCTTGCCTGGCAGAAGAGACCAACCCCCAGCTGGCTACAACCTCCCTGCAGGGAGTTGCAGAGAGCAAGAAGGTCTCCCCTGAGCCTCCTCTTCTGCAGGCTAAGCAACCCCAGCTCCCTCAGCCTCTCCTCCCAGGGCTGTGCTCCAGACCCCTCCCCAGCTTTCTTGCCCTTCTCTGGACACCTTCCATGCTGCTCCTGCTGCTCCTGCCCCAGCCTGCCCCCTGAGACCTCTCAGGTGTCACTTGAAGCATTCTTTTCTGAGCATGTTTGTGTGAAGTTCTTCCTTCTGGTATTGTTACCTCACCTGTCAGGAATGTCCTTCAGGGCCTTGCTCTTCAGCCAGCACTTGGCCCTCTGGAGGCCACAGAAGCCTCTCTCACGTTACCCTGGGGCAAAGTCTTCTCCTTGCTGCTCTGCTCTGCAGTTACACAATCACAGAGACCTCCAGGTTGGAAAAGACCTTCAGGTCATCCCCAAGTCCAACCCAGAACCCTACTCTGCCATGTTCACCCCTGAAGCATAGCCCCAAGCACCACATCCAAACCACCTTTAAACACATCCAGGGCTGGGGACTCCACCACCTCCCTGGGCAGCACAGCTGGGGAAAAAGTCTTCCTAGTGTGGGGTGTCCCTGCCCATGGCAGGGGGGTTGGAACTAGATGATCCTTGTGGTCCCTTCCAGCCCTGACTGATTCTATGATTCTATGGTTCTGCTGTCCAGTCTGAACCTACCCAGTGGCAGCGTGAGGCTGTTCCCTCTTGTTCTGTCACTAATTACCTGTGAGGTGAGACCAGCAGCAGCCTCTCCACAACCTCCTCCTGGGAGGGGATTCTCCCCCCTCTGCTCAGCTCTGCTGAGACCCCACCTGGAGTACTGCCTCCAGTTCTGGAGCACCAGAAGGAGGGATGTGGAGGTGCTGGAGCGTGTCCAGGGAAGGGCCACGAGGAGGAGCAGAGGGCTGGAGCACCTCTCCTGTGAGGACAGACTGAAGGAGTTGGGGCTGTTCAGGCTGGAGAAGAGAAGGCTCCCAGGTGACCTCATTGTGGCCTTCCAGGATCTGAAGGGGGCCTATAGGAAGGCTGGGGAGGGACTGCTCAGGGTATCAGGTAGTGATAGGACTAGGGGGAACAGAATGAAGCTGGAAATGGGGAGATTCAGGCTGGATGTGAGGAAGAAGTTCTTCCCCATGAGAGTGGTGAAGCCCTGGAATGGGTTGTGCAGGGAGGTGGTTGAGGCCCCGTCCCTGGAGGTGTTTAAGCCCAGGCTGGATGAGGCTCTGGGCAGCCTGATCTAGTGTGGGGTGTCCCTGCCCATGGCAGGGGGGTTGGAACTGGCTGATCCTTGTGGTCCCTTCCAACCCTGACTGATTCTATGATTCTATGATCCTTTCAGGTAGCTGTAGACAGCAAGGAGGTCTCCCTCAGCCTCCTCTGGTTCACACTAACCATGCCCAGCTCCCTCAGTTGCTCTTCATCAGATGTATTCCCCAGGCCCTTCCCAGCTTCCTTGCCCTGCTCTGCTCTCACTCCAGCCCCTCCACAGCTCTCTTGGATTGAGGTGCCCAAAGCTGAACACAGTACTCAAGGTGTGGCCTCGCTGGAGCCGAGTCCCAGGGGACAGTCCCCTCCCTGCTCCTGCTGGACACAGCATTTCTAACAGTGCAGCTGCACACGCTGTGGATCATCTGCTGCTGCCTCTGGATCCCTCTGCTTGTCCCTCTGTTGCTCTGGGATGTCACATCTGCAGAGTGTAAGCACCCCTGCTGCAGTGTGCCCAGGGGGCCTGCATCAGGAAGAGTGTGGCCAGCAGGAGCAGGAAGTCCTTGTGCCCTGTGCTCAGCACTGCTGAGGCCACACCTTGAGTCCTGTGTCCAGTCTGGGCTCCTCAGGTCAGGAAAGCTGTTGAGCTGCTGGAAGGTGTCCAGAGAAGGGCAAAGAAAGCTGGGGAGGGGTCTGGAGCACAGCCCTGGGAGGAGAGGCTGAGGGAGCTGGGGTTGCTGAGCCTGCAGAAGAGGAGGCTCAGGGAGACCTTCTTGCTCTCTGCAGCTCCCTGCAGGGAGGCTGTAACCAGGTGGGGGTTGGTCTCTTCTGCCAGGCAAGCAGCAGCAGAACAAGAGGACACAGTCTCAAGCTGTGCCAGGGGAGGCTCAGGCTGATGTTAGGAAAAAGTGCTTCCCAGCAAGAGGAATTTGCCATTGGGATGTGCTGCCCAGGGAGGTGGTGGAGTCCCCATCCCTGGAGGTGTTCAAGAGGGGCTGGGATGTGGCACTTGGAGCCGTGGTCTAGTTGCCAGGAGGTGTTAGGTCTTAGGCAATAGGTTGGACTTGATGATCTCTGAGGTCTTTTCCAGCCTGGTTGATTCTGTGATTCTATGGTTCTCTTGCTGGATTTGCCCTGCCTTACCTCACAGAGACAATGCAGGAGTGGAACAGAAAACCTTCCTGTTAAGCAGAGAGCATCTTCCAGTCTTGGTCTGACTTGTTTTCTTACCAAGTCTATTTTGGGATCTCTTGAAAGCTTACTTCTTAGGTCATGCTTGGGAAGACAGTGCATCAGATTGTTCCTCTTGCTCCAGGTATAACCATCCATGGTCTTCATCAACACTGGCTTTGAAATTGCCCAGCCACAGTCCCCTGACCAATTTGCCCTGGTCCAGTGTTAGCATGGAGCTGACTTCCCCCTCTTATGGACTTAGCTCCTTCTGTCTCCAGATAAGCTCCTTGTTGGGAGAGCAGTTTGGGATCTCCTCCAGAGGGGACTCATACTTGCCAGATGCACCTGGAGCACAGAGAGGATGTGCTGTTCCGCTGGCTTTTAGTTAAGGCTGCTTCATACTTTGCCCAGTAGTCACTGGACCTGAACTGCTAGCCATTAACTAGGAGCTTGCTTTTTCTTCACCCATTTGTCCCCCTCAAGACAAACCTAAGCCCCCAGGTGAAGCTGGAGCCTGGCTCTCTCCATGTCTTTTGCTGCTCCCCTGCCCTCCCATCTGCCTGGGTTTTATAGCTGGGAGGGGAAGTTGCCCAAGGTCATCTTCCAGAGAGCAAGAGCAGCTTATTCCTGCTGTGGGCTGGCTTCTGTGGAGCTCAGAGTGCAGCTTGCATGCAGCAGCCTGTGGGAGTGCTGCTGGTTAATTAGCCTGTTAATTTCCTAGAGTCCCTGAGTAATCTCCAGCTCGGTGGCAGTTTCACTGTTGCACAACGACAGCTGGGTTGGTATTGGGGAGCTGCTGCCTGGCTGCATTCCCTCTGGCTGAGGGAAGCTGGGAGGAGGACCAGAAGACGTGGAGGACTCAGAGGGAAGCACTTTTAGTCTGGAGAGTGTGCTGGGAGGATACTCCAGAGAGCAAGGTCCGGACAGAGCAGGCAGAGAAAGTGCTGCTCAGAGTCAGTGCTGCAGCTGCTGGCATTGTGATGGCTTCTGAGAGCAGCATCTACTGAAACATTGGGTATTAGGAGAAGTGTCTCTACTGCAAGAGGGTCAGGCACCGGAACAGGCTGCCCAGGGAGGTGGTGGAGTCCCCATCCCTGGAGGTGTTCAAGAAGTGTGTGGATGAGGCACTTCAGGATGTGGTTCAGAGGCTGTGGTAGCTGAGTAATCATAGAATCAATAAGGTTGGAAAAGACCTCAGAGCTCAGCAAGTCCAACCTGTCATCCAGCACCTCCTGGCAGCTCAACCATGGCTCCAAGTGCCACATCCAAGCCCCTCTTGAACACCTCCAGGGGTGGGGACTCCACCACCTCCCTGGGCAGCACATTCCAATGGCCAGTTCCTCTTTCTGGGAAGAATTTTCTCCTCACCTCCAGCCTAAACCTCCCCTGGCACAGCTTGAGCCTGTGTCCTCTTGTTCTGGTGCTGCTTGCCTGGCAGAAGAGACCAACCCCCACCTGGCTACAACCTCCCTGCAGGGAGTTGCAGAGAGCAAGAAGGTCTCCCCTGAGCCTCCTCTTCTGCAGGCTAAGCAACCCCAGCTCCCTCAGCCTCTCCTCCCAGGGCTGTGCTCCAGACCCCTCCCCAGCTTTCTTGCCCTTCTCTGGACACCTTCAAGTGTCTCAATGTCCTTCTTAAGGATATGGTTGGACTCAGTGATCTCTTTTCCAACCATAATGATTCCATGACTCTCTCCAGGGGGAAGGGAAAGGTTCCTATTGCCTTATCCAAAGCAAGATCAGAAACTTCATCACTGCCTGCAGCTGGGTCTTGAGTGGCAGATCTCAAGTACAGGTGTGAGGAACTTGAACACACAGCTGCCACAGAAGAGGCTAAAGCGATTTTGCTGTCAGGTTTTATGTCTGCTCAAGGTGCTCTTCCCCATTCTCTCCTACTCCCCAGCACTTTGTTGCTAACACCTTTGTCCTCCTGCCTGCCTGCTCCTCTGTAAAGGTTTCTTTGGAGCCAGGAGCAGGACTCAAGGTGTGGCCTCAGCAGTGCTGAGCACAGGGCACAAGGACTTCCCTGCTCCTGCTGGCCACACTCTTCCTGCTGCAGGCCAGGAGGCCCTTGGCCTTCTTGGCCCGCTGGGCACACTGCAGGCTCCTGTTCAGCTGCTGTCCACCAGTCCCCCCCAGCTCCCTCTCTGCCTGGCTGCTCTCAGCCACTCTGTCCCCAGCCTGTAGCACTGCCTGGGGTTGCTGTGACCAAAGTGCAGCCCCTGGCACTTGGATGTGTTCAATCTGCTGCCGTCAAAGAGCTGGAGGAAGGAGGCTGTGGTGCCAACGCCCGTGCTCAGGTGGAAGCTGAGCGCGCAGGGCGCTGGGGAGGTGCCGGGGCAGACCGAGCCGCGGCTCCGGCTCTTCGGCGCAGCACCTCCCCCCGTGGCAGCAGCGAGTCCCTCAGCCTCCACCTGCCAAAGTAAACGACTGCCATTTAAGGTGGTTGAAATGTTTCCCTGATTAATCACCGCCTCGGCAGCCCGTGGCCCAGCGCGCTGCCCAGCCCTGCGCAGCCCCAGGCGGCTCCGCAGCAGCCTCCCCGGCCGGGCAGCGCGGCTGGAGCTGCCGAGGGTGGAGGGCGATAATCGCAGGGTGAGGAGCGCCGACCCTCCCTGTGACACAGCCAGCCTGAATCCAGGGAATCCAGAGCTCCTCTGAGCAGGCAGGATCCTACTACAAACAATTCCCTCTCCAGTGAGCTGTTCCCTCTTTTGACAGAAGGAATTTCAATGGAGAAGGATGAAGCAAGAAGGCCAAAGGGCATCCTGGCCTGCAGCAGGAAGAGTGTGGCCAGCAGGAGCAGGGAAGTCCTTGTGCCCTGTGCTCAGCACTGCTGAGGCCACACCTGGAGTCCTGTGTCCAGTTCTGGGCTCCTCAGGTCAGGAAAGCTGTTGAGCTGCTGGAAGGTGTCCAGAGAAGGGCAAGAAAGCTGGGGAGGGGTCTGGAGCACAGCCCTGGGAGGAGAGGCTGAGGGAGCTGGGGTTGCTTAGCCTGGAGAAGAGGAGGCTCAGGGGAGACCTTCTTGCTCTCTGCAACTCCCTGCAGGGAGGTTGTAGCCAGGTGGGGGTTGGTCTCTTCTGCCAGGCAAGCAGCAGCAGAACAAGAGGACACAGTCTCAAGCTGTGCCAGGGGAGGTTCAGGCTGGAGGTGAGGAAGAAATTCTTCCCAGCAAGAGAGATTGGCCACTGGGATGTGCTGCCCAGGGAGGTGGTGGAGTCCCCATCCCTGGAGGTGTTTAGGAAGAGCCTGGATGGGGTGCTTGGTGCCAGGGTTGAGTTGATCAGATGGTGCTGGGTGAGAGGTTGGACTTGGTGATCTCAAAGGTCTTTTCCAACCTGGTTAATTCTATCCTATCCTATCCTATCCTATCCTATCCTATCCTATCCTATCCTATCCTATCCTATCCTATCCTATCCTATCCTATCCTATCCTATCCTATCCTTATTCCATTCTATCCTATTCCATTCCATTCCATTCCATCCAGGTCACCCTGCTGCTGGAGCCCTGGGGGAGCACTGCTAACAATCTGCTTTTTGGAAGTCCCAGCTGTAAATATTAGGCAGTAACCCTGTAACTGATGGCACCCCCAAAAGCCAGCATCCTGCCATGGCTGACTCCAGCCTGGAAATGCACAGCTGACATTTTTATGTAGGCCCTGCTGTTTAGCTTCACTTGCTTAACCCTGGAGGTTAGCTTCACTTACATCCTCCTGGAGGTTAGGAGGAAGTTCTACACACAGAGAGAGAGATTGGCCATTGGGATGTGCTGCCCAGGGAGGTGGTGGGGTCCCCACCCCTGGAGGTGTTCAGGAGGGGATTGGATGTGGCACTTGGAGCCATGGTGTAGTCAGGAGGTCTGTGGGGACAGGTTGGACTGGATGATCTTTGAGGTCTCTTCCAACCTTGGGGGTTCTGTGATCCTGTGACCTCTCAGCCTGCCAGCCTGCACTCTCTGAAGATTCTTGTACTAAACTTTCAAAGGTGAATGAGGAACTGGGTTCAGCTGAGAGATTTCCCTGGATAGTCTCCTAGGATCAAGATTGGAGCCGATAGGATAGGATAGGATAGGATAGGATAGGATAGGATAGAATAGAATAGAATAGAATAGAATAGAATAGAATAGAATAGAATAGAATAGAATAGAATAGAATAGACCAGGTGGGAAAATACCTTTGAGATCACCAAGTCCAACCTCTCACCCAGCACCATCTGATCAACTCAACCATGGCACAAGGGCCTCATCCAGGCTCTTCCTAAACACCTCCAGGGATGGGGACTCCACCACCTCCCTGGGCAGCAGGTTCCAAGGGCCAATCTCTCTTGCTGGGAAGAACTTCTTTCTCACCTCCAGCCTGAACCTCCCCTGGCACAGCTTGAGACTGTGTCTTCTTGTTCTGGTGCTGCTTGCCTGGCAGAAGAGACCAACCCCCACCTGGCTACAGCCTCCCTGCAGGGAGTTGGAGAGAGCAAGAAGGTCTCCCCTGAGCCTCCTCTTCTGCAGGCTAAGCAACCCCAGCTCCCTCAGCCTCTCCTCCCAGGGCTGTGCTCCAGACCCCTCCCCAGCTTTCTTGCCCTTCTCTGGACACCTTCCAGCAGCTCAACATCTTTCCTGACCTGAGGATCCCAGAACTGGACACAGGACTCCAGGTGTGGCCTCAGCAGTGCTGAGCACAGGGCACAAGGACTTCCCTGCTCCTGCTGGCCACACTCTTCCTGCTGCAGGCCAGGATGCCCTTGGCCTTCTTGGCCCGCTGGGCACACTGCTGGCTCCTGTTCAGCTGCTGTCCACCAGTCCCCCCAGGTCCCTCTCTGCCTGGCTGCTCTCAGCCACTCTGCCCCCAGCCTGGAGCACTGCCTGGGGTTGCTGTGGCCAATGTGCAGCACCTGGCACTTGGATGTGTTCAATCTCCTGCCCTTGGCCTCTGCCCCTCTGTGCAGCCTGGCAAGGTCTCTCTGCAGAGCTCTCCTGCCCTCTAACAGATCAACTCCTGCCCCCAGCTTGCTGTCAGCTGCAATTTTACTGCTGATGGACTCAATCCCCTCCTCCAGATCATCAATAAAGATGTTTGACAGGATTTGATTCAAAAGCTCCATCCACCCAGCAGCTCCACTGCTGTAGTTTCCCTGGGGCACAGCTGATGTGTGCCTCCAGCAGCAGGCTGCTGCCATTTCTCTTTCTGACCCTCTCCTTCTTGGCCAGCAAGGTTGAGCTTGCTGCTTCCATCCATTTCATGGAAGTTTGTTTCTTTTCCTCAGGCTCTGCTCAGGACAGAAAGCTCTGCTCTGAACCTAAGCAAGCTTCACATGCTCTAGAAAGCTTCCAGCCTCTCTCAGACTGTAGTGGTTGGGTTGGTGGACTGCAGATGCCGGTGGAATGTTTATCTGGTGTTGCCTCTGCCCCAGCTGCAGGATGCAGGCAGCCTGCAGGCAGGGCCAGCACTATTTCTGGTTGTGGCATTGTGCTCTCACGTCTTCCTCCAAGCAGCAGTGGTGAATGTGCTCTTTGCTTCCCAAGGCTGTGCTGACAGCAAATGGAGGCAGCAGAGAGGGAGCCTCCAACACCTGAAGGGATCCTCCAGGAAGGCTGCAGAGGGGCTTTTCCTAAGGGTGTCTAGGGACAGGGCAAGGGGGAATGGTTTGAAGCTGGGGGAGAGCAGGGTTAGCCTGGAGCTTAGGAAGAGGTTCTTCAGCACCAGGGTGGTCAGACTCCAGAATGAGTTGCCCAGGGAGGCTGTGGCTGCCTCCTCCCTGCAGGTGTTCAAGGCCAGGTTGGATGAGGCCTTGGACAGCTAAAATCTAGTTGAGAGGTGTTCCTGCCCATGGCAGGGGGCTTGGAGCACATGATCTCTGAGGTCCCTAAGCCCACCCCTCAGATACTGATAGACATGGATCAGATCTCCTCTCAGTCTTCTCCAGACTAACCAGCCCCAGGGCTCTCAGTCTCTCTCCACAGGGGAGAGGCTCAAATCCTCTAAGCATCCTCCTGGCTCTCCCTTGGCCTCTCTCCAGCAGCTCTCTGTCTCTCTGGAACTGGGGAGCCCAGAACTGGACACAGGATTATCACAGTCTCACAGTATCACCAAGGTTGGAAGAGACCTCGAAGATCATCGAGTCCAACCTGTCCCCACAGACCCCATGACTAGACCATGGCACCAAGGGCCACATCCAGTCCCCTCTTGAACACCTCCAGGGACGGTGACTCCACCACCTCCCTGGGCAGCACATCCCAGTGGTGAATCACTCTCTCGGTGAAGAACTTTCTCCTCACCTCCAGCCTAAACCTCCCCTGGCACAGCTTGAGACTGTGTCCTCTTGTGCTGGGTGCTAGAGAGAAGAGGCCAACCCCTTCCTGGCTACAACCACCCTTCAGGTAGTTGCAGAGAGCAATGAGGTCTCCCCTGAGCCTCCTCTTCTGCAGGCTAAGCAACCCCAGCTCCCTCAGCCTCTCCTCCCAGGGCTGTGCTCAAGGCCTCTCACCAGCCTTGTTGCCCTTCTCTGGACACCTTCAAGTCTCTCAATGTCCTTCTTAAACTGAGGGGCCCAGAACTGGACACAGGACTCAAGGTGTGGCCTAACCAGTGCAGAGTACAGGGGCACAATGACCTCCCTGCTCCTGCTGGCCACACCATTCCTGCTGCAGGCCAGGATGCCCTTGGCCTTCTTGGCCCCCTGGGCACACTGCTGGCTCCTGTTCAGGCAGCTGTCAATCAGCACCCCCAGGTCCCTCTCTGTTTGGCCGCCCTCCAGCTGTGGTTGCAGCTGTGGTCTCAGCAGGGCAGAGCAGAGGGGCAGCAGAACCTCCCCAGCCCTGCTGGCCACACTTCTCTTGCTGCCCCCCAGGACCCCCTTGGCTCTCTTGGCCCCCAGGGCACATTGCTGTCCCATGCAGAACTTGCTGCCCAGCAGCACTCAAGGTCTTTCTCCCTGGAGCTGCTCTGCAGCAGGGCAGCCTCTGATCTGTCCTGGTGCCTGCTGCTCTTCCTCCCCAGATGCAGGGCACGTGATGGTTGCAGCTCCTAGTGCAAAGCAGCAGCTGGCAGCCCCTGCTCCCTGTGTCCCTTAATAAGGTATGAAAGCCCAGCACACACTGAGACAGCTGAGAGCCTGCTGCAGCTTCAAGAGCTCACTCGAGTTTGCTTCAAATCTTAGAGCAGCTCTAATTTAAGGCCTGTTGATTTTTCCAGAAAGCTGTTGTTGCTTTGGCCAGAGGCCACATTATGTAAGCTGGAAGGATTTGGCAGCAGGGAAGTGATTTTGCACAAGGAAACAGTGGAAGGCTTTGCTGTGGTCTGTGCTGTGGCAGCCACACTGCAAGTGTCAGTGCAGGCAGGAGTGGGGCAGGGTGAGCTGTGTTGCTGAAGGCAAGGGTTCCTCTTTTCCTGAAAGAGGTTGAGCTGCTGGAAGGTGTCCAGAGAAGGGCAACAAGGCTGGGGAGGGGTCTGGAGCACAGCCCTGGGAGGAGAGGCTGAGGGAGCTGGGGTTGCTTAGCCTGCAGAAGAGGAGGCTCAGGGGAGACCTTCTTGCTCTCTGCAACTCCCTGCAGGGAGGTTGTAGCCAGCTGGGGGTTGGTGTCTTCTCCCTGGCAGCCAGCACCAGAACAAGAGGACACAGTCTCAAGCTGTGCCAGGGGAGGTTGAGGCTGGAGGTGAGGAGAAAGTTCTTCCCAGCAAGAGAGATTGGCCCTTGGAACCTGCTGCCCAGGGAGGTGGTGGAGTCCCCATCCCTGGAGGTGTTTGGGAAGAGCCTGGATGAGGCCTTTGGTGCCATGGTTGAGTTGCTCAGATGGTGCTGGGGGAGAGGTTGGACTGGATGATCTCAAAGGTCTTTTCCAGCCTGGTTCATTCTATTCTATTCTATTCTATTCTATTCTATTCTATTCTATTCTATTCTATTCTACTCTATTCTATTCTGTTCTGTTCTATTCTACTCTATTCTATTCTACTCTAATCTATTCTACTCTATTCTACTCTATTCTATTCTATTCTACTCTATTCTATTCTGTTCTATTCTATTCTATTCTATTCTATTCTATTCTATTCTATTCTATTCTATTCTATTCTATTCTATTCTATTCTATTCTATTCTACTCTATTCTATTCTATTCTATTCTATTCTATTCTATTCTATTCTATTCTATTCTATTCTGCTCTGTTCCATTGAGAATTGCCCAGAACCTCCTTAAAGTTTCCTTGAATTTCTTTCCTTGTGGTTTTTGTTTGCCCTCTCTGCCCTCAGGGCAGCCTGGACTAACGTGTGTGGAATCACCAGGCCGTTTGTGCTGGTGCTGCTGCATGCAGTTTTCCTTTGAGACGACCTTTAAGCCTTGTGATGGTTCCATTTCCTTGTAGGGAATCCTGAGGCTGTTCGATCTGCCTGGGGGAGGTGGAGGCTTAGATGGAATCAGAACTTGGAGTGTTTGTTCCCTGAGAGCAAATTGCCTTCTTCTGTCTTTGTGTGTCCTGAAAGTAACTCAGAAACATCCTGCAAACAGAGGGATCATGGAATAGAATTGTCAGGGCTGGAAGGGACCTCAAGGCTCAGCCAGTCCCAACATCCTGCCACGGGCAGGGACACCTCACACCACAGCAGGTTGCTCACAGCCACCTCCAGCCTGGCTGCAAACACCTCCAGGCAGGAGGCTTCCACCACCTCCCTGGGCAGCCTGTGCCAGGCTCTCACCACCCTCCTGGGCAACAACTTCTTCCTCACAGCCAATCTCAATCTCCCCACTTCTAGTTTTGCTCCATCCCCCCAGTCCTATCCCTCCCTGACACCCTCACAAGTCCCTCCCCAGCTTTCCTGGAGCCCCCTGCAGATCCTGGAAGGCCACAATGAGGTCTCCTGGGAGCCTTCTCCTCTCCAGCCTGCACAACCCCAACTGCTTCAGTCTGTCCTCACAGCAGAGCAGCTCCAGCCCTCTGCTCCTCCTCGTGGCCCTTCTCTGGACACCTTCCAGCCCCTCCAGATCCTTCCTGGCACAGAGGCTCCAGAGCTGGCCCCAGAGCTGCAGCTGTGGTCTCAGCAGAGTGGAGCAGAGGGGCAGAATCCCCTCCCTGGCCCTGCTGGCCACACTTCTCTTGCTGCAGCCCAGGCTCTGCTTGGCTCTCTGGGCTGCAAGTGCTCCCTGCTGGCTCCTGCTGAGCTTCTCCTCCCCCAGCACCCCCAAGGCCTTTTCTTCAGGGCTGTTCTCCAGCCAGTCCCTGCCCAGCCTCTAGCAGTGCCTGGGATTGCCCTGCCCCAGCTGCAGGACCTTGCCCTTGGCCTTGTTGAACCTCCTGAGGTTGTCCTGGGCCCAGCTCTGCAGCCTGCCCAGGTCCCTCTGGATGGATCCTTCCCTCCAGCTGTCAGCAGCACCACACAGCTTGGTGTCAGCAAACCTGCTGAGGGAGCCTCAGTGCCACTGTCCCTGGCACCATCAGAGATGTTCACCAAGCCTGGTCCCAGTGCTGGTCCCTGAGGGACTCCACTTGTCAGTGGCCTCCACTTGGCCATGGGCCATTGCCAGTCACCCGTTGGGTGCAGCCACCAAGCCAGTTCTGCATCCTGCACCAGCCTGGAGAGCAGGATGTGGTGCAGGACGGTGTTGAAGGCTGTGCTCTGGTCAATGACATCAGCTGCTCACCCTTCATGGCCAGAGAGGTGGCAGCAGGGGAGTGAGAAGGTCGCTGGAGCAGAGCGAGGAGGGCTGAGCAGGCGGCAGGCGGCTGCGGAGGGCTTGTGCCCTGCTCCTGTCCTGCAGAAGTAGGGCAGAAAAGGTCTGGCACTGGCAATGCTCCATGTTCCCTGCAGGCCTCTGGAGACAGAGGATTTCTCAAGGTTCTGGCCAGGGTTGAAGCTCTGGAGGAACTGTGCCATGGTGCAGCAGCAGGGAAGGCTCTGGAGAGCAGCTCCTCCCTGGGGCACCCTCGACCTCTTCCTCCCAGTCCCATTCTGGGAAAGCAAAGCTGGAGGAGAGCAAGATTGCATCAGGAGCTTTCCTGGGGAGGAGAGGCTGAGAGCCCTGGGGGCTTTAGTCTGGAGAGGAGAAGGCTGAGAGGGATCTGATCAATGTCTATCAATAGCTGAGGGCTGGGGGCCAGGAAGGAAGGGCCAGGGCCAGGCTCTGCTCACTGTGCCCTGGGATAGGCCAAGGGGCAATGGATGGAAACTGCAGCACAGGAGGCTCCACCTCACCATGAGGAGGAAAACTGCACTGTGAGGGTCCCAGAGGCCTGGAGCAGGCTGCCCAGAGAGGTTGTGGAGTCTCCTGCTCTGGAGCCTTCCCAGCCCTGTCTGGATGTGTTCCTGTGGGATCAGCTCCTGGGCTGCATCAGAAGTGTGGCCAGCAGGGCAAGGGAGGGGATTCTGCCCCTCTGCTCAGCTCTGGTGAGACCCCACCTGGAGTACTGCCTCCAGTTCTGGAGCCCCTATGACAGGAGGGATGTGGAGGGGCTGGAAGGTGTCCAGAGAAGGGCCACGAGGATGAGCAGAGGGCTGGAGCCCCTCTCCTGTGAGGACAGACTGAAGGAGTTGGGGCTGTTCAGGCTGGAGAAGAGAAGGCTCCCAGGTGACCCCTCAGTTTAAGAAGGACATGGAGACACTTGAAGGTGTCCAGAGAAGGGCAACAAGGCTGGGGAGAGGCCTTGAGCACAGCCCTGGGAGGAGAGGCTGAGGGAGCTGGGGTTGCTTAGCCTGGAGAAGAGGAGGCTCAGGGGAGACCTCATTGCTCTCTACAACTGCCTGAAAGGTGGTTGTAGCCAGGAAGGGGTTGGCCTCTTCTCCCAGGCAAGCAGCACCAGAACAAGAGGACACAGTCTCAAGCTGTGCCAGGGGAGGTTTAGGCTGGAGGTGAGGAGAAAGTTCTTCACGGAGAGAGAGATTCGCCACTGGGATGTGCTGCCCAGGGAGGTGGTGGAGTCACCGTCCCTGGAGGGGTTCAAGAGGGGACTGGATGTGGCCTTTGGTGCCATGGTCTAGTCATGGGGTCTGTGGTGACAGGTTGGACTCAATGATCTTCGAGGTCTCTTCCAACCTTGGTGAGACTGTGAGACTGTGAGACTGTGACCTCATTGTGGCCTTCCAGGATCTGAAGGGGGCCCCAAGAAGGCTGGGGAGGGACTGCTCAGGATCTCAGGGAGTGATAGGACTAGGGGCAATGGAATGAAGCTGGAGGTGGGGAGATTCAGGCTGGAGGGGGAGGAGGAAGTTCTTCCCCAGGAGAGTGGTGAAGCCCTGGAATGGGTTGTGCAGGGAGGTGGTTGAGGCCCCGTCCCTGGAGCTGTTTAAGCCCAGGCTGGATGAGGCTCTGGGCAGCCTGATGTAGTGTGGGGTGTCCCTGCCCATGGCAGGGGGTTGGAACTGGCTGATCCTTGTGGTCCCTTCCAACCCTGACTGATTCTATGATTCTATGACCTGTGCTGGATTCTCTGCTCCTGCTCTGGGTTGGGCTCACAGCTCTCCAGAGGTCCCATCCTGTGATCCTGTGAGGTGCTGCAAAGGCTTTGGGCTGTGCTCATTAATACACATTGGAGTCTCACATTTGGGTCTAATCCTGCCCTGGAAACTGATTTCCTTTTCCTCCCCCTCTGACACTGAGGGATTTGGATGAACTCTGGAGATGAATTTTCCTTCCTGTGTTGAACAGGAACTTTGCTTTCTCCTGAGTCCTGCCCTCCTGTCAGATGTTTTCATTAGAAACAAACTCTGTTTGGGTGCCTCAGGGAATCAGTATCTGGAACAGTGCCTTGAGCCTAGAGATGCGGGGCAGGAGTTCTTTACTGAAGGAGTGTTGGGAGCCTGGAATGGGCTGCCCAGGAGTGTGGGGAGGTTCCCATCCCAGGGGGTGTTCAGAAAGCAAAGAGGTGTAGCACTCTGGGACATTCAACAAGGCCAAGTGCCAGGTGCTGCACTTGGGCCACAACAGCCCCAGGCAGTGCTCCAGGCTGGGGGCAGAGGGGCTGAGAGCAGCCAGGCAGAATGGGACCTGGGGGGAGAGGTGGAGAGTAGCTGAACAGGAGCCAGCAGTGTGCCCAGGGGGCCAAGAAGGCCAAGGGCATCCTGGCCTGCAGCAGGAAGAGTGTGGCCAGCAGGAGCAGGGAAGTCCTTGTGCCCTGTGCTCAGCACTGCTGAGGCCACACCTTGAGTCCTGGGTCCAGTTCTGGGCTCCTCAGTTTAAGAAGGACATTGAGAGACTTGAAGGTGTCCAGAGAAGGGCAACAAGGCTGAGGAGGGGTCTGGAGCACAGCCCTGTGAGGAGAGGCTGAGGGAGCTGGGGTTGCTTAGCCTGCAGAAGAGGAGGCTCAGGGGAGACCTCATTGCTCTCTGCAACTCCCTGCAGGGAGGTTGTAGCCAGGTGGGGGTTGGTCTCTTCTGCCAGGCAAGCAGCAGCAGAACAAGAGGCCACAGTCTCAAGCTGTGCCAGGGGAGGTTGAGGCTGGAGGTGAGGAGAAAGTTCTTCCCAGCAAGAGAGATTGGCCACTGGGGATGTGCTGCCCAGGGAGGTGGTGGAGTCCCCATCCCTGGAGGTGTTCAAGAGGGGACTGGATGTGGCCCTTGGTGCCATGGTTTGGCTGTCAGGAGGTGTTGGGTGGCAGCTTGGACTTGCTGAGCTCTGAGCTCTTTTCCAACCTTATTGATTCTATGATTCTATTCCTATTCTCTTGGTTCCCTTGGGATCTCTGCAGGATGTTTGTTCTTCCTATGTCCTGCTTTGGGTGATGGTGACAGCTGGTGAGTGGCAGCTGTGAAGCAGCAATGCAGGGAGCAGCTGCCCTGCCAGGGAGTGCCTGGCAGGCTGAGGCCACCTCTAGGGCCAGGCTGGTCTGTTTGAAGCAAACTTTGCTTTGGGTGCCTCAGGGAGTAACCTTTCAACGCCTGAACAAACCCTGGAGCCCAGAAAGTGGCACTGCCAGCAGCCTGCTTGCCTGCCTGCCTGCTCTGTGGTCACACAGGATCCCTAAGTCCCTGCCTGGAGGGGTTGGAAGGGACCCCTGGAGCTCATCCAGTGCAGCCCCCTGCTCCAGCAGGGCCCCCCAGCAGCTTGCCCAGCAGCACAGTGCCCAGGGGGGTTGGAAGCTCTCCACACAAGGACACTCCACAACCTCTCTGGGCAGCCTGCTCCAGGCCTCCAGCAGCCTCACACCAAAGTACTTTCTCCTCCTCTTCAGGTGGAACCTCCTGGGTTCCAGTTTGTGCCCCTCTGCCCCTTGTCCTGTCCCTGGGCACCACTCAGCAGACTCAGGCCCCAGCCTCTTGCCCCCCACAGCTCCTTTAGCTCTTGCTGAGCATTGCTCAGCTGCCCTCTGGGGCTGCTCTTCTGCAGGCTCTCAGCCCCAGGGCTCTCAGCCTTTGCTGCTCACAGAGCTGCTCCAGGCCCTTCAGCATCCTTGGAGCCTCCCCTGGACTCCCTGCAGCAGTTCCCTGTCCCTCTGGAAGTGTGGAGCCCAGATAATGGTCACAGCTTCATGAACTCCCTGTGCTCACAGCTGCTGAGCTGCCCCCAGCTACGGTTCAGTGCTGCTGGGCTGCCTGCAGTGCAGGTGGGGCAGGGGACTGCTGGCTCTGGGGCTCTCAGCACCCCCCTGGCCCTGCTCTGGGGTCTCACACTCCTCCCATGCTCCTGAGGCTCCTCCCAGGGGGATGGAATGATGGCAACAGCAACACAGACCTTGGCTGACCATGGCTCAAAGTCATCACCCAGCTGCACTTGGGGGCTGGGGGGAGGCAGTTGGGGGGAAGGCAGTGGGGGGAGGCAGTTGGGGGGAGGCACTGCTGAGGCCACACCTTGAGTCCTGTGTCCAGTTCTGGGCTCCTCAGGTCAGGAAAGCTGTTGAGCTGCTGGAAGGTGTCCAGAGAAGGGCAAGAAAGCTGGGGAGGGGTCTGGAGCACAGCCCTGGGAGGAGAGGCTGAGGGAGCTGGGGTTGCTCAGCCTGCAGAAGAGGAGGCTCAGGGGAGACCTTCTTGCTCTCTGCAACTGCCTGCAGGGAGGTTGTAGCCAGGTGGGGGTTGGTCTCTTCTGCCAGGCAAGCAGCAGCAGAACAAGAGGACACAGTCTCAAGCTGTGCCAGGGGAGGTTCAGACTGGATGTTAGGAAGAAATTCTTCCCAGCAAGAGAGATTGGCCACTGGGCTGTGCTGCCCAGGGAGGTGGTGGAGTCCCCATCCCTGGAGGTGTTTGGGAAGAGCCTGGATGGGGTGCTTGGTGCCATGGTTGAGTTGCTCAGATGGTGCTGGGTGAGAGGTTGGACTTGATGATGTCTGAGGTCTTTTCCAATCTGGTTAATTCCTCTCCTCTCCTCTCCTCTCCTCTCCTCTCCTCTCCTCTCCTCTCCTCTCCTCTCCTCTCCTCTCCTCTCCCCTCTCCTCTCCTCTCCTCTCCTCTCCTCTCCTCTCCTCTCCTCTCCTCTCTCTCCTCTCCTCTCCTCTCCTCTCCTCTCCTCTCCTCTCCTCCTCTCTCTCCTCTCCTCTCCTCTCCTCTCCTCTCCTCTCCTCTCTCCTCTCCTCTCCTCTCCCTCTCTCCTCTCCTCTCCTCTCCTCTCCTCTCCTCTCCTCTCCTCTCTCTCTCCTCTCCTCTCCTCTCCTCTCCTCTCCTCTCCTCTCCTCTCCTCTCCTCTCCTCTCTCCTCTCCTCTCCCTCTCCTCTCCTCTCCTCTCCTCTCCTCTCCTCTCCTCTCCTCTCCTCTCTCCTCCTCTCCTCTCCTCTCCTCTCCTCTCCCTCTCCTCTCCTCTCCTCTCCTCTCCTCTCCTCTCCTCTCCTCTCCTCTCCTCTCCTCTCCTCTCCTCTCCTCTCCTCTCCTCTCTCCTCTCCTCTCCTCTCCTCTCCTCTCCTCTCCTCTCCTCTCCTCTCCTCTCCTCTCCTCTCCTCCCTCTCCTCCTCTCCTCTCCTCTCCTCTCCTCTCCTCTCCTCTCCTCTCCTCTCCTCTCCTCTCCTCTCCTCTCTCCTCTCCTCTCCTCTCCTCTCCTCTCCTCTCCTCTCCTCTCCTCTCCCTCTCCTCTCCTCTCCCTCCTCTCCTCTCCTCTCCTCTCTCCTCCTCCTCTCTCTCCTCTCCTCTCCTCTCCTCTCTCCTCTCCTCTCCCTCTCCTCTCTCCTCTCCTCTCCTCTCCTCTCCTCTCTCCTCTCCTCTCCTCTCCTCTCCCTCTCCTCTCCTCTCCTCTCCCTCCTCCCCCTCCCCTCCCCTCCCTCCCCTCCTCCTCCCCTCCCCTCCCCTCCTCCTCCTCTCCTCCTCCTCTCCTCCTCCTCCTCTCCTCCTTCTCTTTCCCATTCCATCCCATTCCCTTCCAGCAAGCAGCCCTGGGATGGTTCTGGGGATGGGGCACCCTAGGCAGTGTGGCTGGTGAGCCATCTTGCTTGAGAAGCAGCCAGCAGGGACACCATGCTTGGGAGCTGCTGTGCATCCCCAGCTGGCCTCTGGGCCACAACTCTCCCCACCCAGAGGTTCCAGATGTTGCTGAGGTGGCCTTTGTGTGAAAGCAAGCCCCATCACCCTGGTGCCTGGATGGGAGAGGGGCTGCTCTTCCTGAAGATTCCTGGGTCACCCCAGGGCTGGAATCCAGCTGTACAATATGCTGAGCTGGTCAGTCACAGGGCAGCAATGTGCTGGGAGCTGCAGGCTCACGGATGGGTGGCAGGGGATGATTAGAGGACACTGCAGGCACTGTGTGATGCCAGCCACCCCTTCACTGTGCTTCTGGAAAGCACTCCTGAGGCTCTGGTGTGCACTGGCAGGAGGTGCAGGCAGCAGAGGCAAGGAAATGTTGGAATGAAGAGGCCCCAGGAAGCCCTCTGCTGGGAGCCAGGCTGAGAGACTTGGCCTTGGGCAGCCTGGAGAGGAGAAGGCTCCAGGGAGAGCTTCTGGTGGCCTTGCAGTGCTTCAAGGGCCCAGCAGAGAGCTGGGGACAGAGCTCTGAGCAGGGCCTGAGGGGCCAGGCCAAGGGGGGATGGTTGGAAAGTGCAAGAGGGAGACTGAGAGTGGAGAGAAGGAGAAGTGTTTGGCACTGAGGGTGGGGAGAGCCTGTCCCAGGCTGCCCAGAGAGCTGGGAGCTGCCCCCTGGCTGGCAGCAGTGCAGGGGAGGTTGGTTGGGGCTGTGAGCAGCCTGCTCCCTGCTGGCTGCAGGAGTCAGGACTGGATGAGCTTCGCAGGTCCCTTCCCAGCCAAAGCAGTTTGGGATTCAATGAATGCATAAAATAGGAACCAGCTGGTTGCTGCCTTTGCTTCCTTTTCCACAGCTCCAAAGAGATTTCTTCCTCTGTCCTTGAAATAGCAGGAATTAGAAGAAACAGAGCTGGAGGCTGGGATGGGGCTGGAGGCTGGGATGGAGCTGGAGGCTGGGATGGAGCTGGAGGCTGGGATGGAGCTGGAGGCTGGGATGGAGCTGGTTGGGATGGAGCTGAAGGCTGGGATGGAGCTGGAGGCTGGGATGGAGCTGGAGGCTGGGATGGGGCTGGAGGCTGGGATGGAGCTGGAGGCTGGGATGGGGCTGGAGGTTGGGATGGGGCTGGAGGCTGGGATGGGGCTGGAGGTTGGGATGGGGCTGGAGGCTGGGATGGGGCTGGAGGCTGGGATGGGGCTGGAGGCTGGGATGGGGCTGGAGGCTGGGATGGGGCTGGAGGTTGGGATGGGGCTGGAGGTTGGGATGGGGCTGGAGGCTGGGATGGGGCTGGAGGTTGGGATGGAGGTGGTGGTTGGGATGGAGCTGGAGGCTGGGATGGGGCTGGAGGCTGGGATGGGGCTGGAGGCTGGGATGGGGCTGGAGGCTGGGCTGGAGGTGGTGGTTGGGATGGAGCTGGAGGCTGGGATGGAGCTGGAGGCTGGGATGGAGGTGGTGGTTGGGATGGGGCTGGAGGCTGGGATGGGGCTGGAGGCTGGGATGGGGCTGGAGGTTGGGATGGGGCTGGAGGCTGGGATGGGGCTGGAGGCTGGGATGGGGCTGGAGGTTGGGATGGGGCTGGAGGCTGGGATGGGGCTGGAGGCTGGGATGGGGCTGGAGGTTGGGATGGAGGTGGTGGTTGGGATGGGGCTGGAGGCTGGGATGGGGCTGGAGGCTGGGATGGAGGTGGTGGTTGGGATGGGGCTGGAGGCTGGGATGGAGCTGGTGGCTGGGATGGGGCTGGAGGCTGGGATGGGGCTGGAGGCTGGGATGGGGCTGGAGGCTGGGATGAAGCTGGTGGTTGGGATTTAGAGTGATCAGTGGTCTGTGGAAGGTCAGTAAATGAAGCCTGAACTTGTTTAACAGTAGAAACAAGCCCCCAGAGCTGAGCTGATAGAATCAGACTTTTCCTGTCCTCTCCTCTCCCTTCAGCCTTCCTTCTCACCCTACCTCTCCCTCTCTCTCTCTCTCCATCCCCTAGGCCAAAAGGGAGGAGCTTAGGAGTGTCAGGAGTGACAGTGGCAGAGCAGCACTGGGGGCAGAGGGGCAGCTGTGAGTTGTTGCTGGCTGGGGGCACAGGTTGGGAGCTCTGTCTGGACGCTGTGACCCTCTGCTTCAGGGCTTCCCCTTCGTGCTTGCAGAGCCCGTGCAGGAATCCTTCCTCCTGCCCTGGCTTTGGGGCATGGCTACCTGTTGTCTCTGCCCCGGAACTGGAGGAGCTGGAGCCCAGAGGAGTGTTTCTCAGGGTGACTTTGCCTCTTCCAAGGAGTGTTCCACTCTGCTGGAGCCCTGCTCTGGCTTGCTTGAGGGTACAGCAGCGGAGTGGCCCAAGGAAAGGGCTGTTCTTGTGTCAGGGGAGGTTTAGGCTGGAGGTGAGGAGAAAGTTCTTCCCAGGGAGAGTTGTTAGCCCCTGGAATGTGCTGCCCAGGGAGGTGGTGGAGTCACCATCCCTGGAGGTGTTCAAGAGGGGATTGGATGTGGCACTTGCTGCCATGGTTTAGTCGGGAGGTCTGTGGGGACAGGTTGGACTTGGTGATCTTTGAGGTCTCTTCCAGCCTTGGGGATTGTGTGACAGCTGAGGAGGGGTTTGCATGGCCCCTTTCCTACAGCCCTTGGTACCTGCACTGCTGAGCTCTGAGTCTGTTAGAGCTGAGGCAGGAACTTCCCTGAGCAGCTTCAGAGGGCAGAGCTTGCCTGGGAGAGCAGCAGAGGAAAGAAGGAGCTGCTGGCTTCCATTTGCTCTGCCCTGGGACTTTGAGAGGGTTGAAGCTGCTGTGGCTTTAATTCTGGCCTCATTTCCTTCTTCTCAGCATTAACAACCTGTGCCCCCAGGACTTACCAACAGCTCTGCCTTTTCCTGCCCCCTGGGGCGCTTCCCCAGCTGTCAGTGCCAGCCTGCACCCAGGAGCAAGGCCACAGAGCGGTGCCCAGGGGTGGGGATGTGGCGTGCCGGATCCCGTTGTTGCCTTGCTCGAGGGACAAAGATGTGAGCAGGAAATAACTGAGCTTCATTGCTTTTCCTGTCAGTCCCTCTTGAATATATTTAGGAGGAAGAGAGTCCTCTCAGAGCTGCATTCCCCTCTCCTTTGCACAAACCCAGGATCTGCAGCAGCTCTGCTGGCACTGCATGAAAGTGCTGTGGATGAAACGCTTGGACCTGCTCCTTATCTGCAAGTCCATCAAACCATTTCCTCAGCTCCCCAGGCTCCAGAGGCAGCTTCTGCCTCTGCTGTGCAAGTGACCCTCCTGGAAGAGCAGGCAGCAGTGTGTCTGAGATTTGCTAGAGCCACAGAGCTGTTGAGGTTGGAGGAGATCTTTGAGATCCTCACTCCAAGCCCTCACCCAGAGCTCACAAAGCCACTGCTGCTGCTAAGCCACTGCCACTGAACCACAGCCCTCAGCACCACCTCCACGGAGCTGTTAAACACCTCCAGGGATGGGGACTCCACCACCTCCCTGGGCAGCCTGGGACAGAGCCTGAGAACCCCTCCTGGGAAGAAATTCTTCCTCATACCCAACCTGAGCCTCCCTTGGTGCATGTTGAGGCCATTTCCTCTCATCCTGTCACTTGTTGCATGTGAAAGAGACCAACCCCCACCTGGCTTCAGCCTCCTTTGAGGTATCACAGTATCACAGAATCCCCAAGGTTGGAAGAGACCTCAAAGATCATCAAGTCCAACCTGTCCCCACAGACCCCATGACTAGACCATGGCACCAAGTGCCACATCCAGTCCCCTCTTGAACACCTCCAGGGGATGGGGACTCCACCACCTCCCTGGGCAGCACATTCCGGTGCTGAATGACTCTCTCAGTGAAGAACTTTCTCCTCACCTCCAGCCTAAACCTCCCCTGGCACAGCTTGAGACTGTGTCCTCTTGTTCTGGTGCTGGTTGCTAGGGAGAAGAGGCCAACCCCTTCCTGGCTACAACCTCCCTTCAGGTAGCTGTAGAGAGCAATGAGGTCTCCCCTGAGCCTCCTCTTCTGCAGGCTAAGCAACCCCAGCTCCCTCAGCCTCTCCTCCCAGGGCTGTGCTCAAGGCCTCTCACCAGCCTTGTTGCCCTTCTCTGGACACCTTCAAGTCTCTCAATGTCCTTCTGAAACTGAGGAGCCCAGAACTGGACACAGGACTCAAGGTGTGGCCTAACCAAAGCAGAGTACAGGGGCACAATGACCTCCCTGCTCCTGCTGGCCACACCATTCCTGCTGCAGGCCAGGATGCCCTTGGCCTTCTTGGCCCCCTGGGCACACTGCTGGCTCCTGTTCAGGCAGCTGTCAATCAGCACCCCCAGGTCCCTCTCTGTTTGGCAGCTCTCAGCCACTCTGCCCCCAGCCTGGAGCTCTGCCTGGGGTTGCTGTGGCCAAAGTGCAGCCCCTGGCACTTGGACTTGTTGAATGCCATCCTGTTGGCCTCTGCCCAGCTGTCCAGTGGGTCGAGGTCCCTCTGCAGAGCCCTTCTGGCCTCTGACTGACCAACATCTGCTCCCAGCTTGGTGTCATCTGCACATTTGCTGATGACTGTCTCAATCCCCTCATCCAGATCATCAATGAAGACATTGAACAGGATGGGGCCCAGCACTGCTCCCTGGGGCACACCACTGGTGCCTGGCTGCCAGCTGGCTGTGGCACCATTCACCACCACTCTCTGGGCTCAGCCTCCAGCCAGTTCCTAACCCAGCTCAGAGTGCTGCTGTCCCAGCCAGGGGCTGACAGCTTGGCCAGCAGTTTGCTGTGGGGGACGGTGTCAAAGGCCTTGCTGGAGTCCAGGCAGACCACATCCACAGCCTGCCCCACAGCTACCAGGCAGTCACCTGGGCATGGAAGGAGATCAGGTTGGAGAGGCAGGACCTGCCCTTCCTGAATCCCTGCTGGCTGGGCCTGAGCCCTTGGCCATCCTGCAGGTGCACAGTGATTGCCCCCAGGATGATCTGCTCCATCACTTTCCCTGGCACTGAGGTCAGGCTGCCAGGCCTGGAGTCTCCAGGTAGTTGTGGAGGGTGATGAGGTCTCCCCTCAGCCTCCTCTTCTGAAGACTAAACCCCTCTGGTTCCCTCAGCTGCTCCTCCTAAGCCTTGTGCTCAAGGCCCTGTGTAACTAGGCCTCTGTGTTTGGGGCTTTTGTAAGAATTTACAGATTTTTCTCTCCTTCTGGCCAAAGGAGGCTGAGAGGACTCCAACCTGCTCCCTACAGCTCCCTGAGAGGAGGGGGAGCCAGGCCGGGGTTGGCCTCTTCTCCCTCGTAACAAAGGATAGGGATAAGGTGAAACAGCCTCAGCCTGTGCCAGGGGAGGGTTGGGTTGGACATGAGGAACAATTTCATTGCTGCAGGAGTGGTCAGGGACTGGCACAGGCTGCCCAGGGAGCTGGTGGAGTCCCCATCCCTGGAGGGGTTCAGGAAGCTGTGGCCATGGCCCTTGGGGCCAGGGTTTGGTGGCCATGGTGGGGTTGGGTTGCTGGTTGGCCTGGGTGACCTCAGAGGCTTTCCCACCAGAACAGTTCAGTGATTCCAAGCTGGCTTTGTCCTGCAGGGCTGCTCAGGCTGAAACTGTGCACCTGGGCTATGGTTTGGTGCCTGGGGGGAGCAGCCCTGGTGTGTGGTGCAGAGCAAGGTCCCTTGGAGAGCTCAGGGAGGCTCTGTGCATGGAGCTGTGGTGCAGGATCCCTCTCCAAGGCCTGCTGCAAAGGACAGAATCAGGGGGTGGTTTGGGTTGGAAGGGAGCCTCCAAAGCTCCTCTAGTCCAACTGCCCTGCAGCCAGCAGGGACATCTGGAGCTACAGCAGGGCGCTCAGGGGCCCCCTGCCACCTGCAGATGGGCAGAGTCCAAGGGCATGAGACTGAACAGTGCCAGGTTCTGCACATGGGCCAGGACACATGGGATGGTGTTGGGTGAGAGCTTGGACTTGGTGATCTCTGAGGGCTTTTCCACCCTGGTTAATTCTATTCTATTCTACTCCATTCTAATTCTATTCTATTCTATTCTATTCTATTCTATTCTATTCTATTCTATTCTATTCTATTCTATTCTATTCTATTCTATTCTATTCTATTCCATTCCATTCCATTCCATTCCATTCCATTCCATTCCATTCCATCAAGCAGACCTGGGATGGTTCTGGGAATGGGGCACCCTAGGCAGTGTGGCTGGTGAGCCACCTGCTTGAGAAGGAGCTAGCAGGGCCAGATAGGTGGAGTCCAATGGGATGGCATTCAACAAGTCCAAGTGCCAGGGGCTGCACTTTGGCCACAGCAACCCCAGGCAGAGCTACAGGCTGGGGGCAGAGTGGCTGAGAGCTGCCAAACAGAGAGGGACCTGGGGGTGCTGATTGACAGCTGCCTGAACAGGAGCCAGCAGTGTGCCCAGGGGGCCAAGAAGGCCAAGGGCATCCTGGCCTGCATTAGGAACAGTGTGGCCAGCAGGAGCAGGGAAGTCCTTGTGCCGTGTGCTCAGCACCAGTTAGGCCACACCTTGAGTCCTGTGTCCAGTTCTGGGCCCCTCAGTTTAAGAAGGACATTGAGACACTTGAAGGTGTCCAGAGAAGGGCAACAAGGCTGGGGAGAGGCCTTGAGCACAGCCCTGGGAGGAGAGGCTGAGGGAGCTGGGGTTGCTTAGCCTGCAGAAGAGGAGGCTCAGGGGAGACCTCATTGCTCTCTGCAACTACCTGAAGGGAGGTTGTAGCCAGGAAGGGGTTGGCCTCTTCTCGCTAGCAACCAGCACCAGAACAAGAGGACACAGTCTCAAGCTGTGCCAGGGGAGATTCAGGCTGGAGGTGAGGAGAAAGTTCTTCATGGAGAGAGTTGTTAGCCACTGGGATGTGCTGCCCAGGGAGGTGGTGGAGTCCCCATCCCTGGAGGTGTTCAAGAGGGGACTGGATGTGGCCCTTGGTGCCATGGTCTAGTCATGGGGTCTGTGGTGACAGGTTGGACTTGAGGATCTTTGAGGTCTCTTCCCACCTTGGTGATACTGTGAGACTGTGATTCTGTGATTCTACAACTCTGTGCTGCTTTTCTGCAGGGGCTTAGCAGCTGATGGCTCAGAGGAGAGACTCAGCTGTGTTTGGGGGCTGTGGCACGGCTCAGAGCTGGTGATGGAGCTGAGCTCTGTGCCTGGGCTCTCAGCGCCTGGGTGGGAGCTGTCCTGACGTACCAAACGCAGCAGCTCCAGGGGGAGGCAAAGGGACACAGTCTTTCTGGGGGCAGTTTAAACCTCAGAAGCAAGCAGGGTGGCAATCCAGCGCTCTGCTCTCGGCGGCAGCTCCCTGAAGTCCTGCCGCAGGCTGCCTGTGCTCCCCTGGCGTTATCGGCGTGCGGCTGCTCGGCGCGGCCGGGCCTCAAAGCCGCTCCTCCTGCCAGGCAGGGTGGGTGCAGGAGGCACGGCGCCCCTGCCGGCCCCTCCCGGGCTGCCCCTCCCGGGCTGCCCCTCCCGGACTGCCCCTCCCGGGCTGCCCCTGCCGGCCTGCCCCTCCCGGGCTGCCCCTGCCGGGCTGCCCCTGCCGGCCTGCCCCTCCCGGGCTGCCCCTCCCGGCCTGCCCCTCCCGGGCTGCCCCTGCCGGGCTGCCCCTGCCGGGCTGCCCCTCCCGGGCTGCTCCTCCCGGACTGCCCCTCCCGGACTGCCCCTGCCCCTCCCGGGCTGCCCCTCCCGGCCTGCCCCTCCCGGCCTGCCCCTCCCGGGCTGCCCCTCCCCGGCCTGCCCCTCCCGGGCTGCTCCTGCCGGCCTGCCCCTCCCGGGCTGCCCCTCCCGGGCTGCCCCTGCCGGCCTGCCCCTCCCGGGCTGCCCCTGCCGGGCTGCCCCTGCCGGGCTGCCCCTCCCGGCCTGCCCCTCCCGGACTGCCCCTGCCGGCCTGCCCCTGCCGGGCTGCCCCTGCCGGGCTGCTCCTCCCGGACTGCCCCTCCCGGGCTGCCCCTCCCGGACTGCCCCTCCCGGGCTGCCCCTGCCGGGCTGCTCCTGCCGGCCTGCCCCTCCCTCCCGGGGCTGCCCCTCCCGGGCTGCCCCTGCCGGGCCTGCCCCTCCCGGGCTGCCCCTGCCGGGCTGCTGCCCCTCCCTGCCCCTCCCGGCCTGCCCCTCCCGGGCTGCCCCTCCCGGGCTGCCCCTCCCGGGCCGGCCTGCCCCTCCCGGGCTGCCCCTGCCGGGCTGCCCCTCCCGGCCTGCCCCTCCCGGGCTGCCCCTCCCGGCCTGCCCCTCCCGGGCTGCCCCTCCCGGCCTGCCCCTCCCGGGCTGCCCCTGCCGGCCTGCCCCTCCCGGGCTGCCCCTCCCGGGCTGCCCCTGCCGGGCTGCCCCTCCCGGGCTGCCCCTGCCGGGCTGCCCCTCCCGGACTGCCCCTCCCGGGCTGCCCCTCCCGGACTGCCCCTCCCGGACTGCCCCTGCCGGGCTGCCCCTGCCGGGCTGCTCCTCCCGGACTGCCCCTCCCGGACTGCCCCTCCCGGGCTGCCCCTGCCGGCCTGCCCCTCCCGGGCTGCCCCTGCCGGGCTGCTCCTCCCGGACTGCCCCTCCCGGGCTGCCCCTGCCGGGCTGCCCCTGCCGGCCTGCCCCTCCCGGGCTGCTCCTGCCGGGCTGCCCCTGCCGGCCTGCCCCTGCCGGCCTGCCCCTGCCGGCCTGCCCCTCCCGGGCTGCCCCTCCCGGGCTGCCCCTGCCGGGCTGCCCCTCCCGGACTGCCCCTGCCGGGCTGCCCCTCCCGGACTGCCCCTCCCGGACTGCCCCTCCCGGGCTGCCCCTGCCGGGCTGCCCCTGCCGGGCTGCTCCTCCCGGACTGCCCCTCCCGGACTGCCCCTCCCGGGCTGCCCCTGCCGGGCTGCCCCTGCCGGCCTGCCCCTCCCGGGCTGCCCCTGCCGGGCTGCCCCTGCCGGGCTGCTCCTGCCGGGCTGCCCCTCCCGGACTGCCCCTGCCGGGCTGCCCCTGCCGGGCTGCTCCTGCCGGGCTGCCCCTCCCGGACTGCCCCTGCCGGGTTGCCCCGGCCGGGCTGCCCCTGCCGGGCTGCTCCTCCCGGCCTGCCCCTCCCGGGCTGCCCCTGCCGGGCTGCCCCTGCCGGGCTGCCCCTCCCGGCCTGCCCCTCCCGGGCTGCCCCTCCCGGGCTGCCCCTGCCGGGCTGCCCCTCCCGGGCTGCCCCTGCCGGGCTGCCCCTGCCGGGCTGCTCCTGCCGGGCTGCCCCTCCCGGACTGCCCCTGCCGGGTTGCCCCGGCCGGGCTGCCCCTGCCGGGCTGCCCCTGCCGGGCTGCCCCTCCCGGACTGCCCCTCCCGGGCTGCCCCTGCCGGGCTGCTCCTCCCGGGCTGCCCCTGCCGGGCTGCCCCTGCCGGGCTGCCCCTGCCGGGCTGCTCCTGCCGGGCTGCTCCTGCCGGGCTGCTCCTCCAGCCCGCGAATGCCAAGGCTGCTGTGCACTCATTTGCTTATCCTGCCTCGCCTGCCCTGCTTTCCCCTATCCATAGCAATGTTTGCAGAGTCCTTGTGCCCTGTGCTCAGCACTGCTCAGGCCACCCCTTGAGTCCTGGGTCCAGTTCTGGGCTCCTCAGGTCAGGAAAGATGTTGAGCTGCTGGAAGGTGTCCAGAGAAGGGCAAGAAAGCTGGGGAGGGGTCTGGAGCACAGCCCTGGGAGGAGAGGCTGAGGGAGCTGGGGTTGCTTAGCCTGCAGAAGAGGAGGCTCAGGGAGACCTTCTTGCTCTCTGCAACTCCCTGCAGGGAGGTTGCAGCCAGGTGGGGGTTGGTCTCTTCTCCCAGAAGAAGAGGACACCAGAGCAAGAGGACACAGTCTCAGGCTGTACCAGGGCAGGTTTAGGCTGGAGGTTAGGAGGAAGTTCTATACAGAGAGTGATTGCCCATTGGAATGGGCTGCCCAGGGAGGTGGTGGAGTCACCATCATTGGAGGTGTTCAGGAGGAGACTTGATGGGGTGCCTGGTTGTATGGTTTAGTTGATTAGGTGGTGTTGGATGAAAGGTTGGACCTGATGATCTTGAAGGTCTTCCAACCTGGTTCCTCTCCTCTTCTCTTTCTTCTCTTCTCTTCTCTTCTCTTCTCTTCTTCTTCTCTTCTCTTCTCTTCTCTTCTCTTCTCTTCTCTTCTCTTCTCTTCTCTTCTCTTCTCTTCTCTTCTCTTCTCTTCTCTTCTCTTCTCTTCTCTTCTCTTCTCTTCTCTTCTCTTCTCTTCTCTTCTCTTCTCTTCTCTTTCTTCTCTTCTCTTCTCTTCTCTTCTCTTCTCTTCTCTTCTCTTCTCTTTCTTCTCTTCTCTTTCTTTCTTCTCTTCTTCTCTTCTCTTCTCTTCTCTTCTCTTCTTCTCTTTCTTCTTTCTTCCTTCCTTCTTCCTTCCCTTCCTTCCTTCCTTCCTTCCTTCCCTTCCCCTTCCTTCCCCTTCCTTCCTTCCTTCCTTCCTTCCCTTCCCTTCCTTCCTTCTTCCTTCCCTTCCTTCCTTCCTTCCCTTCCCTTCCCCTTCCTTCCTTCCCTTCCCTTCCTTCCTTCCTTCCCTTCCTTCCTTCCTTCCTTCCTTCCTTCCTTCCTTCCCTTCCTTCCCTTCCCTTCCTTCCTTCCCTTCCCTTCCCTTCCCTTCCCTTCCCTTCCCTTTCTTCTCTTTCCTTCCTTCTTCTTCTTCTCTTCTTCTTCTTCTTCTCTTCTTCTTCTTCTCTCTTCTTCTTCTTCTTCTTTCTTCTTCTTCTTCTTCTCTTCTTCTTCTTCTTCTTCTTCTTCTTCTCTTCTTCTTCTTCTTCTCTTCTTCTTCTCTTCTTCTTCTTCTCTCTTCTCTTCTTCTTTTCTTCTTCTTCTTCTTCTTCTCTTCTTCTTCTCTTCTCTTCTTCTTCTTCTTCTCTTCTTCTTCTTCTTCTCTTCTCTTCTTCTTCTCCTCTTCCTTCCCTCCTTCTTTCCAGTTGTCCTCTCAGTGCTAGGCAGAAAGGTCCTGCTGCTGGGTCTGCCAGCTCAGCCACACTCCTTGCTTTGGCTGAAGGCACTCACAGCACTGGGTTGGAGTCAAAGACCTCCCCTCCCTCCCCTTTATTTCCAGACTAAACTTTCTGTGCAATATTAATTTGCCTTTAATTGGAAGCACAAAGCTGGGGTGCTTGCCAGGCCTCCTCAGCACTCACACACCCTTAAGCTCCTTGCTGTAGGGCTGGGATGGTGAAGAGGCACCTGGGGTGGTGAGGAGGGGTGGTGAGGAGGGGACTGAGATGGTGAGGAGGGGTGGTGAGGAGGGGACTGAGGTGGTGAAGTAGGGACTGGGGTGGTGAAAAATGGACTGAGGTGGTGAAGTGGGGACTGGGATGTTGAAGAGGGGACTGAGGTGGTGGAGAGGGCACTGAGGTGGTGGAGAATGGACTGAGGTGGTGGAGAATGGAGTGAAGTGGTGAAGAGGGGACTGAGGTGGTGGAGAATGGAGTGAGGTGGTGGAGAATGGAGTGAAGTGGTGAAGAGGGGACTGAGGTGGTGGAGAATGGAGTGAGGTGGTGAAGAGGGGACTGAGGTGGTGAAGAGGGGACTGAGGTGGTGGAGAATGGAATGAAGTGGTGAAGAGGGGACTGAGGTGGTGGAGAATGGAGTGAGGTGGTGGAGAATGGAGTGAAGTGGTGAAGAGGGGACTGAGGTGGTGGAGAATGGAGTGAGGTGGTGAAGAGGGGACTGAGGTGGTGGAGAATGGAGTGAAGTGATGAAGAGGGGACTGAGGTGGTGGAGAATGGACTGAGGTGGTGGAGAATGGAGTGAAGTGGTGAAGAGGGGACTGAGGTGGTGGAGAATGGAGTGAGGTGGTGGAGAATGGAGTGAAGTGGTGAAGAGGGGACTGAGGTGGTGGAGAATGGAGTGAGGTGGTGAAGAGGGGACTGAGGTGGTGAAGAGGGGACTGAGGTGGTGGAGAATGGAATGAAGTGGTGAAGAGGGGACTGAGGTGGTGGAGAATGGAGTGAGGTGGTGGAGAATGGAGTGAAGTGGTGAAGAGGGGACTGAGATGGTGGAGAATGGAGTGAGGTGGTGAAGAGGGGACTGAGGTGGTGGAGAATGGAGTGAAGTGGTGAAGAGGGGACTGAGGTGGTGGAGAATGGAGTGAGGTGGTGGAGAATGGAGTGAAGTGGTGAAGAGGGGACTGAGATGGTGGAGAATGGAGTGAGGTGGTGAAGAGGGGACTGAGGTGGTGGAGAATGGAGTGAGGTGGTGAAGAGGGGAGTGAGGTGGTGAAGAGGGGAGTGAGGTGGTGAAGAGGGGAGTGAGGTGGTGGAGAATGGAGTGAGGTGGTGAAGAGGGGACTGAGGTGGTGAAGAGGGGACTGAGGTGGTAGAGAATGGAGTGAGGTGGTGAAGAGGGGAGTGAGGTGGTGGAGAATGGACTGGGGTGGTGAAGAAGGGTGGTGAAGTGGGGCCTGGGGTGGTGAAGAGAGGATTTCACTGCAGTCCAGCTTGCCCTTAGGTGACATGAAGCTTTTCCCCTGCAAACCAAAACAATGCACAAGAATAAAAGCCCCACAGCAAGCCTGAGCTGGATCTAAGACCGTAGAGTGGGAGTCTTCTCCTGACTAGCCAGGCTTCCAGCAAGCAGCAGGATGTGTCCATTCCTTCCCTGAGCAGTCAAAGGACACACTGTGCTGAGACCTCTTTGCTGTGTCATTTACAGCCTTACTTTCCCCTACTACCTGCAGGGAGGTTGCAGCCAGGTGGGGGTTGGTCTCTTCTCCCAGGCAAGCAGCAGCAGAACAGGAGGACACAGTCTCAAGCTGTGCCAGGGGAGGTTCAGGCTGGAGGTGAGGAGAAAGTTCTTCCCAGCAAGAGAGATTGGCCACTGGGATGTGCTGCCCAGGGAGCTGGTGGAGTCCCCATCCCTGGAGGTGTTCAAGAGGGGCTTGGATGTGGCACTTGGAGCCATGGTTTAGCTGTCAGGAGGTGTTGGGTGACAGGTTGGACTTGATGAGCTCTGAGCTCTTTTCCAACCTTACTGATTCTGTGGTTCTGTTGCTTGTAGTCCTTTGCTCAGTGCCTGAGGCTGGTGCCTGTCCTGCAGGGAGTGGTGGCAGTGATGATCTGGGGTGGCCAAGGGCACGGCTGTGCAGCTCTGTGCCTTCAGCAGATGTGGCAGAAGGGGACCTTTGGTGGAGGGGCTGGATGGGCTGCTGGAGGTGGAGTGTCTTCAGCTGCTGCTTTGAGGCTCAGCAGTGTGTCTGCTGAAGCCCTGAGCTGGCAGTGTGCTGTGCTGCTGGGACAGCTCACCAGCCAAAACCACAGGAGCTCTGAAGTCCCAGTGTGCTGTGAAACCCGGACCTGCCTGCAGAAGCCTGCCTGCTTCCATGGCCAGCAAACAAAGCAGCCCTGCCTGAGGACTTGCTGTGACCTCCAGAGCTGCCTTCCAGCCCCTGGCACCCTCTGGCTCTGTGATGTGTGTTCAGTGGAGATCCTACAGATCACTGCAACGGCTCTGAAAGCATCACTGATTATCATAGGATCCCAGACTGCTTTGGGTGGGAAGGGACCTGAATGAAAAGCTCCTCCAGTCCAGGCTCCTGCAGCCAGCAGGGACAGCCCCAGCCACAGCAGGCTGCTCACAGCCCCACACAACCTCCCCTGCACTGCTGCCAGGCAGGGGGCAGCTCCCAGCTCTCTGGGCAGCCTGGGACAGGCTCTCCCCACCCTCAGTGCCAAACATTTCTCCTTCTCTCCACTCTCAAGCTCCCTCTTGCACTTTCCAACCATCCCCCCTTGGCCTGGCCCATCAGGCCCTGCTCAGAGCTCTGTCCCCAGCTCTCTGCTGGGCCCTTGAAGCACTGCAAGGCCAGCAGAAGGTCTCCCTGGAGCCTTCTCTTCTGCAGGCTGCCCAAGGCCAAGTCTCTCAGCCTGGCCTCCCAGCAGAGGGCTTCCAGCCCTGCCAGCACTGCTGTGGCCTCCTCTGGCCCTGCTCCCCCAGCTCCCTGGCTGTGCTGAGGGCTCCAGAGCTGGACACACAAACCCAAGTCACTTTTGTGCATTCTTTGCATGGCTTGCAGCTGTTGTTGCACCACTTGCACAGCCTGCCTGCCTATAAATAACAGAGCTGATTTCATTTTAGCTCTAACCTTCCCAAAGGGCTAAAGCAAGGCTTTTGGAGTGCTTGCAGATGTGTCTCCAGAGATACAGGATGATTCCTGGGGGTTTGAGCCCTGTAGCCAAACAATGCTGCATTCAGGAGGCTCCAGCAGCATTCACAGGGCAGCACAGGGCACGAGCTCCACAGAGGCAGAATATTCCTTCAGAGCAGAACAATGAGGAGTCTGAGCAGCAGCAGCTCATGGCCAGCTGACTGCTGAAGGATTCTCCAAGCCTCTGCAGAGCAAACCTGTGAAATGCTGTTTGTACCTTGGCTGCAGGCTGGGGGAGGTGTGCCAGACACCAGCAGAGTGCTGGGGCAAGAAAGCTGGGGAGGGGTCTGGGGCACAGCCCTGTGAGGAGAGGCTGAGGGAGCTGGGGTTGCTTAGCCTGCAGAAGAGGAGGCTCAGGGGAGACCTTCTTGCTCTCTGCAACTCCCTGCAGGGAGGCTGTAGCCAGGTGGGGGCTGGTCTCTTCTGCCAGGCAAGCAGCAGCAGAACAAGAGGACACAGTCTCAAGCTGTGCCAGGGGAGGTTCAGGCTGAAGGTGAGGAAGAAGTTCTTCATAGAAAGAGAGATTGGCCACTGGGATGTGCTGCCCAGGGAGGTGGTGGAGTCCCCATCCCTGGAGGTGTTCAAGAGGGGACTGGATGTGGCACTTGGAGCCATGATTTACCTGTCAGGTGGTGCTGGGTGGCAGGTTGCACTTGCTGAGCTCTGAGGTCTTTTCCAACCTTATTGGTTCTATGATTACTCAGCTACCACAACCTCTGAACCACATCCTGAAGTGCCTCATCCACACACTTCTCGAACACCTCCAGGGATGGGGACTCCACCACCTCCCTGGGCAGCCTGTTCCGGTGCCTGACCCTCTTGCAGTAGAGACACTTCTCCTAATACCCAATGTTTCAGTAGATGCTGCTCTCAGAAGTGCTGCCCAGGGAGGTGGTGGAGTCCCCATCCCTGAAGGTGTTGAGGAAGAGCCTGGATGAGGCCCTTGGTGCCATGGTTGAGTTGATCAGATGGTGCTGGGTGAGAGGTTGGACTTGATGATCTCTGAGGTCTTTTCCAACCTGGTTCATTCTATTCTATTCTATTCTATTCTATTCTATTCTATTCTATTCTATTCTATTCTATTCTATTCCATTCCATTCCATTCCATTCCATTCCATTCCATTCCACTCCATTCCATTCCATTCCATTCCATTCCATTCCATTCCATTCCATTCCATTCCATTTCCATTCCATTCCATTCCATTCCATTCCATTCCATTCCATTCCATTCCATTCCATTCCATTCCATTCCATTCCATTCCATTCCATTCCATTCCATTCCATTCCATTCCATTCCATTCCATTCCATTCCATTCCATTCCATTCCATTCCATTCCATTCCATTCCATTCCATTCCATTCCATTCCATTCCATTCCATTCCATTCCATTCCAGCTGTGACTGTAAAGCCTGGGAAGGTGGCACAGCACAGAGAGATGGCTTGGAAAATAAGGTTGCAGGTCATCATCAGGCCAGTTGCTGACATGGCTTCAGGTGGTGTTTGGTGCTGGCTTAGAATCACAGGATCACAGAATCCCCAAGGCTGGAAGAGACCTCAAAGATCACCAAGTCCAACCTGTCACCACAGACCTCCTGACTAAACCATGGCACCCAGTGCCACATCCAGTCCCTCTTGAACACCTCCAGGGATGGGGACTCCACCACCTCCCTGGGCAGCACATCCCAGTGGCCAATCTCTCTTGCTGGGAAGAATTTCTTCCTCACCTCCAGCCTGAACCTCCCCTGGCACAGCTTGAGACTGTGTCCTCTTGCTCTGGTGCTGCTTGCCTGGCAGAAGAGACCAACCCCCACCTGGCTACAACCTCCCTGCAGGGAGTTGCAGAGAGCAAGAAGGTCTCCCCTGAGCCTCCATTCTCCTTGTGCCCTGGCATCTACAGCCCAGTGGTATCCTCCTGCTGCCCTGGCAGAAGCCCTCACAGTGTGGTTCTCCTCACCTCCAGCCTGAACTTCCCCTGGCACAGCTTGAGACTGTGTCCTCTTGTCCCCTCTTGTCCCAGCAGCAGTGATGGGGATGAGTTTTGCTGCCTGGAGTGGCTGGAGAAGGTAGGAGGAAGTGGCAGGGTAGCACTCACGCTCTGTGTTGTTCTCCATTGACCTCATTGCTCTCTGCAGCTCCCTGGAAGGAGGCTGGAGTCAGCTGGGGGCTGCTCTCTGCTCCCTAGTGTCAGGTGGTACAAGGAACTGGCCTGGAATTGTGCCAGGGAGGCTTAGCTTGGAGATTAGGAAACATTTCCATGCTGCAGGAGTGGTCAGGGTCTGGCAGAGGCTGCCCAGGGAGGTGGTGCAGTCCCCATGCCTGCAGGGGTTCCAGAAGTGTGTGGCCGTGGCACCTGGGGCCAGGGTTTGGTGGCCATGGTGGGGTTGGGCTGCTGGCTGGACTGGGGGAGCTTGGAGGTCTTTTCCTTGTGTTTCTTGATCTTTCTGCTGGGCTGCAGGGTTTTAGAGCTCCTGCAGCAGCCCTTGGTAGAAGGCTGCTGGACATGGCAGATGGTCCTTGCCAGGGCACCGCTCAGACAGCCCTCCCCTTGCAGCATTCACACCCCACTGAACCAGGGCAAGGCGATCAGGTGGTGCCTTCTGCAGGCTGCAGACCTGCCCAGCCACCAGCCACTCCTCTGCTCTTTGTCTGGGGGCTGCAGTTTCCTCCACTGACATGCCTGAAGGCCTTTGTTTGAAGGTGACCTCAGTGCTGTGTAAACCAATGAAGAGAGCTGAGCTCCCAGTGCTGAAGGAAGAAGCCCAAGGTAGTCCTGGTGGTGATCCTGGTGTGGCAGGTTGCAGTCTGTGGTGTGGGCAGGGATTGTCCCCCTGTCCTGGGCAGTGGTGAGGCCACATCTCAAATCCTGGCTTCAGTTTTGGGCCTCTCACCCTAAGGAGAACTCTCTGGAACAGGTCCAGAGAAGGCCAGGGGAAGGGTCTGGGGAGGAGCAGCTGAGGGAGCTGGGGGTGTTCAGCCTGGAGAAGAGGAGGCTGAGGGAGACCTCATTGCTCTCTGCAGCTCCCTGCAAGGAGCTTGCAGTGAGCTGGGGTTGGTCTCTTCTCTTTGGTGTCAGGTGATAGGACAAGAGGAAATAGCCTGAAAGTGTGGCAGGGGAGGGTCAGGTCGGAGATGAGGAACAATTTCTTTGCTGCAGGAGTGGTGAGGGACTGGCAGAGGCTGCCCAGGGAGGTGGCAGAGTCCCCATGCCTGGAGGGGTTCCAGAAATGTGTGGCCATGGCCCTTGGGGCCAGGGTTTGGTGGCCATGGGGGGTTGGGTTGCTGGCTGGACTGGGTGAGCTTGGAGGCTCAGAGTTCTGTGGCTCTGTGATTCTGTGACTATGGTTTGGACAGAGGAGGTGGTGAGTGAAGGTGAAGCATCTCTAGTACCTGGATGCCATAATGTAATGTGCTGCCCAGGGAGGTGCTGGAGTCCCCATCCCTGGAGGTGTTTAGGAAGAACCTGGATGAGGCCCTTGGTGCAGTGGTTGAGTTGATCAGATGGTGCTGGGGGAGAGGTTGGACTCGATGATCTCTGAGGTCCTTGCCAACCTGGTTCATTCTGTTCTAATTCTAATGTTATGTCAGGGCAGAAGGAACCTCATGGAGCATGAAGTCAGCTGCTGGTCAGTGCAGGAAGCCAAATCCTCCAAGCACACCCACAGGATCAGCTCAGCAGCACCCAGCAAGGCTCTCCAGTCCTTGCAGCTTCTGCTGGAGCACTCTGCCAGGACTGCTCCTGTGCCAGCTGCCAGGTTTGAGCTGCCCAGGGAGACTCCTTCCCAGTGTTCCTGTGTGTGAGCCTGTGCAGGGTTCTCTGTTTAGTCAGTTCTGATTACCTGGCACAGTGATCTTCATGCCATGCTCACAGGGCATCTGCTTCCACCTTTGCCTCCTCCTTGGTTAGCTTTACCAGTCTCAAGCATCTCAGTTAGAATCATAGAATCATAGAATCATAGAATCAGTCAGGGTTGGAAGGGACCACAAGGATCAGCCAGTTCCAACCCCCCTGCCATGGGCAGGGACACCCCACACTAGATCAGGCTGCCCAGAGCCTCATCCAGCCTGGGCTTAAACTCCTCCAGGGACGGGGCCTCAACCACCTCCCTGCACAACCCATTCCAGGGCTTCACCACTCTCCTGGGGAAGAACTTCCTCCTCCCCTCCAGCCTGAATCTCCCCACCTCCAGCTTCATTCCATTGCCCCTAGTCCTGTCACTCCCTGAGATCCTGAGCAGTCCCTCCCCAGCCTTCCTGTAGCCCCCTTCAGATCCTGGAAGGCCACAATGAGGTCACCTGGGAGCCTTCTCTTCTCCAGCCTGAACAGCCCCAACTCCTTCAGTCTGTCCTCACAGGAGAGGGGCTCCAGCCCTCTGCTCCTCCTCCTGGCCCTGCTCTGGACACCTTCCAGCACCTCCAGATCCCTCTTGTCATAGGGGCTCCAGAACTGGAGGCAGTACTGCAGGTGGGGTCTCAGCAGAGCTGAGCAGAGGGGCAGAATCCCCTCCCTTGCCCTGCTGGCCACACTTCTCCTGCTGCAGCCCAGGAGCTGATTGGCTTTCCGGGCTGCAAGTGCACACTGAGAGCTCCTGTTGAGCTTCTCCTCCCCCAGCACCCCCAAGTCTCTCTCCTCAGGGCTGCTCTCCAGCCAGTCCCTGCCCAGCCTGCATTTGTGCCTGGGGTTGCCTCGACCCAGCTGCAGGACCCTGCCCTTGGTCTTGTTGAAGCTCCTGAGGTTGGCTTGTGCCCACCTCTCCAGCCTGTCCAGGTCCCTCTGGATGGATCCCTTCCCTCCAGCTGCCTGCTGCACCACACAGCTTGGTGTCATCAGCAACCTGCTGAGGCTGCACTCAGTGCCACTGTCCATGGCACCCACAGAGATGTTGAACAAGACAGGTCCCAGGACTGATCCCTGAGGGACTCTGCTTGTCCCTGGCCTCCACTGGGACATGGACCCATTGACAGCCACTCTTTGGGTGCTGCCATCAAGCCAGTTCCTTGTCCATCTAGTGGTCACCCATCACACCCATGTGTCACCAGCCTGGAGAGCAGGAGGTGGTGCAGGACAGTGCCGAAGGCTTTGCTCAGGTCCTGGTAAACGACATCAGTTGCTTGGCCCTCAGCTATTAATGCTGTCAGCCTGGGAGCCCTCACCATGAGCCAGCAATGTGCCCTTGTGGCCAGGGTGGCCAGCAGTGTCCTTGGGGGCATTAAGAGTTTGGACATTAGGAAGAAGTTAGAAGTTCTTTACTATGAGGGTGGTGGAGCACTGGGACAGGTCGCCCAGGGAGGTGGTGGAGGCCCTGTGCCATTCAGCATCCAGGGCCAGGCTTGGTGGGGCTCTGAGCAACATGCTCTGGTTGTGGGTGTCCCTGCTTTCTGCAGAGGGGTGGACTGGATGAGCTTTAGAGGCCACTTCCAACCCAGTGCACTCTTTGACTCTATGAAGAGCGTGACCAGCAGGGTGAGGGAAGTTCTCCTCTCCTCTCCTCTCCTCAGCCACAGGGAGGCTGCACTTGGAGCATTGTGTCCAGTTCTGGGCTCCCCAGTTCAAGAGGGACAGGGAACTACTAGAGAGAGTTCCACAGCTGCTGAGAGGCCTGGAGCAGCTCTGTGAGGAGCCAAGGCTGAGAGCCCTGGTGCTGAGAGCCTGGAGAAGAGCAGCCCCAGAGAGGAGCTGAGCACTGCTCAGCAAGAGCCAGAGGGTGGAGGTCATGGGGATGGAGCTGGGCTCTCTTCAGTGGTGCCCAGTGCCAGGACAAGGGGCAATGGGTACAAACTAGAACATGAGGGCTTTCACTTGAACTCAAGGAGAAGCTTCTTTGGTGGGAGGGCCCCAGAGCACTGGAGCAGGCTGCCCAGAGAGGTTGTGTCGCCTCCTCCTCTGGAGGCTTTCAAAGCCTGTGTGGATGCATTCCTGTGCAGCCTGATCTAGCTGAACCTGCTCTGGCAGGGGGTTGCACTGGATGGTCTCCAGAGGTCCCTTCCAACCCCCACCAGTCTATGATTCTTCTGCACACAGGTGGCTGCAGGTGTGGTGGGAGCAGATCGAAGCCACTGGCTTCTGAGCTTCCTTGTTCCTGTCCTTTTATTTGCCACTTCTGCAACTCCAGGATCTGTCACTTCTGCTTTTGTTTGTCACTGCTGGATCCCCAGGATCATGTGTAAGTGGCAGCCTGTTGGTTGCTCTCCCAAGGCTGTTCTCCTCTTCCCTGGCTAGCTGTAGGACCTGGGATCACTCAGCCCCAGGAGGTCACTGGGGGCTGCCTGCTGCTCGGCTCAGCCTAATGCCATTACTGCAGCAGGACTGTGCAGGGCTCCTGCCGGGCTGTGCCCATGGACAGTGAGAGTCTGCCTGCTGCTGAGGCACAGAGATGGCAGCCAGCCCCTCTCTACCTGTGCTCAACAGCAGCTTTCCCTTGTGTGGCTTGGAACAAACCCACAGAGCATGCTGCTGGTCCTTTTGTCTCCTTCCGTCTCCAGCCTGCTGCTGCCTCCTGCGCTGCTGCTGGGCTGGCAGGGAGGGGGAGCAGCACCTCGCTGTGCTGGGGGAGCTGGGGCTGGCAGCACCAGCAGAGGGGGAGGCTCTGGTCCTGTCTCTAGAGGCCTGGCACTTCTGCAGTGCAGGTTAGTAGTCTCACTCCCTGGAGCTTGTGTTAAAACACAGCAGGAGCAGGGAGGAGATTGTCCCCCTGCGCCCAGCGCCGGCCCGGCAGCACCTCCAGCACTGTGTTCAGCTCTCAGCCTCGCTACAGGAAGGACATTGAGGGGCTGGAGCCTGTCCAGAGATGGGTAAGAAGGGCCTAGAGCACAGGTCCTGTGAGGAGCAGCTGAGGGAGCTGGGGGTGTTCAGCCTGGAGCAAAAAGGAGGCTGAGGGAGACCTCATTGCTCCCTGCAGCTCCCCGAGAGGAGGCTGGAGCGAGGAGGGAGCAGCCTCTGCTCCTTGGTGGCAAGCAACAGGCCAGAGGAAATGGATGCAAGCTGCCAGAGGAGGTTCAGGCTGCATGTTGGGAGATATTTCTTCACTGAAAGGGTTCTCAAACACTGGAAGGGCCTGTCCAGGGAGGTGGTGCAGTCCCCAGCCCTGAAGGAGTGGCATGTGGACCTGGTGCTCAGGGCCCAGTGCATTCTCCCCTTCTGCTCCGCTCTGCTGAGACCACAGCTGGAGCTCTGGGTCCAGCTCTGGAGCCTCTGTGCCAGGAAGGCTCTGGAGGGGCTGGAAGGTGTCCAGAGAAGGGCCACGAGGAGGAGCAGAGGGCTGGAGCTGCTCTGCTGTGAGCACAGCCTGAGGGAGTTGGGGTTGTGCAGGCTGGAGAGGAGAAGGCTCCCAGGAGACCTCATTGTGGGAAGGGACTTGTGAGGGTGTCAGGGAGGGATAGGACTGGGGGGGATGGAGCAAAACCAGAAGTGGGGAGACTGAGATTGGCTGTGAGGAAGAAGTTGTTGCCCAGGAGGGTGGTGAGAGCCTGGCACAGGCTGCCCAGGGAGGTGGTGGAAGCCTCCTGCCTGGAGGTGTTTGCAGCCAGGCTGGAGGTGGCTGTGAGCAACCTGCTGTGGTGTGAGGTGTCCCTGGCCATGGCAGGGGGTTGGGACTGGCTGAGCCTTGAGGTCCCTTCCAGCCCTGACAGTTCTGTGATTCTGTGGCTTGGTGGTGGCCTTGCAGTGCTGGGTCCAAGGTTGGACTTGATGATCTTGAAGGTCTCTTCCAACCAGAGATACTCTGTGATTCTGAATGTCAAAGGAGAGGGATTTCAACACAATTCCCACTTCTAGCCCCATTTCACAGCTGTAACCTTCACTCAGTGTTCATCAGAGCTCAGCTTGGCATCCACCCTCCCCTTTCCTTTCCCCCAGCCTCACCTAGTGGGTTTGCAGAGCTCTGTAGGTACCTGAGGGTCAGCTTCTGGTGGAGCTGAACGAGCCTTGGCAAGTCGCAGTCCCTTTGCTTGCAGGTTGCTTTGCTGGGGGAGGAGGTGTGGCTCTGGTCACTCCGAGTTTCCTATTTGCACCACAAAGGATCCTTTTAACCTCCTTCGCAAAGCTGCGGGTGAGAAGCGCAGCTGAGTGCCGTGCTCCTCAGCCTGCCCTTGCTGCTCCCTCCCAACAGGAAAGGAGTGGTGCAGAAGGCTCTCAATGGCATTTCCTATTTTCTCCAACTGGCAGCATCTGAGAGCTGACTGCAGGCAGGGGAACTGCAGGCAGAAATGCCACCTGCACGTGGAGCCAGCTCCACTGCCCCCTCTCCCGCAGCAGAACCTTGCAGACAACCCCATTCAGCATCCTGAGAGCCCGGGGCTGGCTGCTGAGCACGCCAGGGGAGGTGACAGTGGCTGGACAGCTTCTTGGGCTGTTTTTCCAGGAGCAGCAGCAGGAATATTTCAGCTGCAGCTCTGCCAACACAAATCCTGTTTATCTGAGAGCTCTTGGGCGGGAGGGGGAGTGGTTAGAATGCAGCTCCGGAGCAATTTGCTGCAAGGTTTGCAAGTTGCCCTTTGCTGCGTGACAGCTGAGGTGCTTCTGCCCCCCAGCAGCACTGAGCTCTCAGGGGAGAGCCCTGGTGTGGCAAAGCAAAGGCACAGCTGGCTGAGCTGTGCTCAGAGTTGCTGTCTGACCCAGGCTGAGCTGTGCTCACAGTCATCTTAATTACAGAGTCAGGGAATCATTCAGGTAGGAAAAGGCCTCTGAGACCACCGAGTCCAACCTTCTGCCCTGCCCACGCCCCACAGTGCCACACGCCCTCGTTTCCTGGGCACCTCCAGGCCTGACTCCACCACCTCCCTGGGCTGCCCGTTCCAATCCCTTGCAACAAGGAAATTCCTCCTGATCTCCAACCTAACCCTCCCCTGGCACAATTTCAGGCCATTTCCTCTCATCCTGTCCTTAGTTACCTGGGAGCAGAGACCAACACCAGCCCCGCTCCACTCTCCGTTCAGGGAGCTGCGGAGAGCAATGAGGGCTCCTCCCAGCCACCTCTTCCCCAGGCTGAACAGCCCCAGTTCCCTCAGCTGCTCCTCAGAAGACATGCCCTCCAAAGCCCTCACCACCTTCACTGCCCTTCTCTGGACCTGCTCCAGCCCCTCAGTGTCTTTCTCACACTGCAGTGCCCAAAACTGAACCCAGGATTTGAGGTGCAGCCTCAGCAGTGCCTAATACAGGAGCATGAACCCTGCCCTGCCCCTGCTGCCCACACCACTGCTGCTCCAGCCCAGGCTGCTGGAGGCCTTCTTGGCCCCCTGGGCACTGCTGCCTCAGCTCCAGCTGCTGTCAACCAACACTCCCAGGTCCTTTTCTGCTGGGCACTTTCCAGCCACTCTGCCCTCAGCCTGGAGCCTTCCTGGGGGTTGTTCTGACCCAATGTGTCCAGAGAAGGGCAACAAGGCTGGGGAGAGGTCTGGATCACAAACCCTGTGAGGAGAGGCTGAGGGAGCTGGGGTTGCTTAGCCTGCAGAAGAGGAGGCTCAGGGGAGACCTTCTTGCTCTCTGCAACTCCCTGCAGGGAGGTTGGAGCCAGGTGGGGGTTGGTCTCTTCTGCCAGGCAAGCAGCAGCAGAACAAGAGGACACAGACTCAAGCTGTGCCAGGGGAGGTTTAGGCTGGAGGTGAGGAGAAAGTCCTTCCCAGAAAGAGGAATTTGCCCTCGGAATGTGCTGCCCAGGGGGTGGTGGAGTCCCCATCCCTGGAGGTGTTCAAGAGGGGCTTGGATGTGGCACTTGGTGCCATGGTTTAGCTGTCAGGAGGTGCTGGGTGACAGGTCGGACTTGGTGATCTCTGAGGTCTTTTCCAACCTTATTGGTTCTATGATTCTATGAAGTGCAGCACTTGGCTTTGTTAAACCTCATCCCCTTGGCTGGCGGCCAGTCACCAGTGGCGTCCCCCAGGGATCAGTGCTGGGCCCCATCCTCTTTAACATCTTCATTGATGATATGGATGAGGGGGTTGAGTCAGTCATCAGCAAATTTGCCAATGACACCAAGCTGGGAACAGATGTTAGTCAGAGGGCAGAAAGGCTCTGCAGAGGGACCTCGACCGACTGGACAGATGGGCAGAGGCCAACAGGATGGCATTCAACAAGTCCAAGTGCCAGGGGCTGCACTTTGGCCACAGCAACCCCAGGCAGAGCTACAGGCTGGGGGCAGAGTGGCTGAGAGCTGCCAAACAGAGAGGGACCTGGGGGTGCTGGTTGACAGCTGCCTGAACATGAGCCAGCAGTGTGCCCAGGGGGCCAAGAAGGCCAAGGGCATCCTGGCCTGCAGCAGGAATGGTGTGGCCAGCAGGAGCAGGGAGGTCATTGTGCCCCTGTACTCTGCTTTGGTTAGGCCACACCTTGAGTCCTGTGTCCGGTTCTGGGCCCCTCAGTTTCAGAAGGACATTGAGAGACTTGAAGGTGTCCAGAGAAGGGCAACAAGGCTGGGGAGAGGCCTTGAGCACAGCCCTGGGAGGAGAGGCTGAGGGAGCTGGGGTTGCTTAGCCTGCAGAAGAGAAGGATCAGGGGTGACCTCGTTGCCCTCTACAACTACCTGAAAGGTGGTTGTAGCCAGGAAGGGGTTGGCCTCTTCTCTCTAGCAACCAGCACCAGAACAAGGGGACACAGTCTCAAGCTGTGCCAGGGGAGGTTTAGACTCGAGGTGAGGAAAAAGTTCTTCACTGAGAGAGTCATTCGCCATTGGGATGTGCTGCCCGGGGAGGTGGTGGAGTCGCCGTCCTTGGAGGTGTTCAAGGGGAGATTGGACATGGCACTTGGTGCCATGGTCTACTTGTGAGATCTGTTGGGACAGGTTGGACTTGATGATCCTTGGGGTCTCTTCCAACCTTGGTTATACTGTGATACTGTGATCCAACCCATCCAGCACCCCAAAGCGTGGCAAAAGAAGGGCTGTGCCTTTGGGTCAGTGCAGCTGCCATTTACAACCAGGTGAGCAGGCTCTCAGTGCCAGAAGCCTTCTGACTGCCCCTTGATGAGCACATCCTGATGGCCCTGCCTCGAGTCCCCAGGGCCCTGAGTGTTCATGGCACAGCTTCAGGCATGTTTGCAATGAGAATGGGGTCAAAGCCTTCAGTGAGAATGGGGTCACAGCCTTCAGTGAGAATGGGGTCACAGCCTTCAGCAGGGGATTTTTTAATGCCTGCATTTGGTGGTGAAACAAACAGCTCAGAACTTTGGGGGAATAAGCCAAAGCACAGAGGGTGCTTGCAACAGCCCAAGGGGCTGTGTCTCCTTGGCGTGCCAGAGGTGTGCAGCTGGTAGATCCTTCTTCTTCCTGTGCACAGAGGAGGAAGGAAGGAAGGAAAAGCAGGGTTCAGTTCTCTCATGCTTTAATCAGTGAGCTGGGCAGAGGTAATCACTTCCAAATGTCAGCTGTTACTCTTTTAACCTGCAGTGGTGCTAGGTGAGCTGTTGACCAGCACAGGCTGATGTGGCCATAGCCACACAGAATCACCAAGGTTGGAAGAGACTTTGAAGTTCATCAGGTCCAACCTGGCACCACAGACCTCCTGTGGCAGCAAGTGCCACATCCTCTTGAACTCCTCCAGGGATGGGGACTCCACCACCTCCCTGGGCAGCACATCCCAGTGGCCAATCTCTCTTGCTGGGAAGAACTTTCTCCTCACCTCCAGCCTGAACCTCCCCTGGCACAGCTTGAGACTGTGTCCTCTTGTTCTGGTGCTGCTTGCCTTGGAGAAGAGACCAACCCCCACCTGACTACAACCTCCCTTCAGGGAGTTGTAGACAGCAAGAAGGTCTCCCCTGAGCCTCCTCTTCTCTAGGCTAAGCAACCCCAGCTCCCCTCTACCTGTCCTGCATTATTGGCTTTTGCTTTTTGCTGTTAACATTTCACAGTACCACAGTACATTAGAGGTTGGAAGGGACCTCTGAGGATCATCCAGTCCAACCCCCTGCCAGAGCAGGGTCACACAATAACAGAATGCTAGGGGTTAGAAGGGACCTCTGAGGATCATCCAGTCCAACCCCCTGCCAGAGCAGGGTCACACAATAACAGAATGCTAAGGGTTGGAAGGGACCTCTGAGGATCATCCAGTCCAACCCCCTGCCAGAGCAGGGTCACACAATAACAGAATGCTAAGGGTTGGAAGGGACCTCTGAGGATCATCCAGTCCAACCCCCTGCCAGAGCAGCATCACCCAGGGCAGGTCACACAAGAACACATCCAGGTGGGTCTTGAGCCTCCAGAGAAGGAGACTCCACAGCCTCTGCTCCAGGGCTCCAGCACCCTCACACCAAAGAAGTTTTTCCTCCTGTTGAGGTGGAACTCCTTGTGTCATTGTCCCTTACCCTGTCACAGGACACCACTGAGATGAGCCTGGCCCCTTCTTGACACCTACCCTTGAAATATTTCTACCCATTGACCAGATCCTCTCTCCCTCCTTTAAGCTACTGCAGTGCAGTTCAAGTGGGAGGCCACCTTCAGCTGGTGGCTCTGCTGCTCCTTGCCATGGGGACGTTGTTCTGTTCTGGAGCGGCAGGGGCAGGAAGGGCTGAGCCCAAGTTGCTTTCTGAGCACCTGCTAAGTCCGGAAGGCTTTAGGGTGTCTGAATGTGTGTGAGGCAGAGTGTGAGATCAGACTGTGCTCAGGGGTGGGAGAGGAGCAGTCCCAGAGCAGAGCTTTCCCCAGGAGCAAAGGATGCATGACACCACCAGCTCCCCTCGGCTCTCCTGCAGGAGCAGGAAAGGGGCTGCCCGGTGGCTCGCTGCGCTTTTCCCAGCCGTTGCTCTGCTCCTCAGCTACGGCACAGAGGGAGGGAAGGGCTGGCAAAGAGCGTTTGGAGAGCTGTTTAACACCCCAGCACAGCCCAGCTTGGCAGCTGGCCGCAGCCTGGTCCCCTGGGAGCTGGCACAGGCTGCCTCGGAAAGGCTTCGAGGAGCAGCTGTAGCCCCGCGGGCAGACACTGGGGTGTGCGAGCGCGGAGTCAATGATTAATGGGCGCTGCCTTTGTAGCTGAGCCGGGCCCGGGGCAGGTTGGTGCCTGGCTAACGGTCTGCCTTCTGCAGATGTTGTTTGGGAGCTGTGGGTTCCAAGCCTTGCCAGCTAACTCTTTTCTTTATTTGTGCTGAGTGCATTCGCAGTTGCATCATTTCCTCGGTCGGAGCAGCTTTATTTGTGACTGGAGGCTTTGGCAGGTGGGGGAGCGAGCCGACGTGTGAGTGCTCCCTGCTGGTGGAGATGCCGGTCCGCCTCGGTTCTGCTCCCGTGGCAGTGGGATCTGAGCAGGGCATGGCCAGACGTAAGGAGATCATAGAATCAACCAGGTTGGAAAAGACCTCAGGGATCATCAAGTCCAACCGGTCACCCAACACCTCCTGACAACTAAACCATGGCTGCAAGTGCCTCATCCAAGCCCCTCTTGAACACCTCCAGGGATGGGGACTCCACCACCTCCCTGGGCAGCACATCCCAGTGGCCAATCTCTCCAGCCTAAACCTCCCCTGGTGCAGCCTGAGACTGTGTCCTCTTGTTCTGCTGCTGCTTGCCTGGCAGAAGAGACCAACCCCCAGCTGGCTACAACCTCCCTGCAGGGAGTTGCAGAGAGCAAGAAGGTCTCCCCTGAGCCTCCTCTTCTGCAGGCTAAGCAACCCCAGCTCCCTCAGCCTCTCCTCCCAGGGCTGTGCTCCAGACCCCTCCCCAGCTTTCTTGCCCTCCTCTGGACACCTTCAAGTCTCTCAATATCCTTCTTCAACTGAGGAGCCCAAAACTGGACACAGGACTTAAGGTGTGGCCTAACCAGTGCTGAGATACTGCCTTGAAAACCCCCCTCCCTAAACTGCCAACCAAAGCCAGGCTTTCCCCCTTCCCTTGGCAGCCTTCTTTCCTAGGCAATCATTTCTCTGCCTTTAAATGATTTATAGCCTGTGACCTGCTGGGTTGTATTTTCTCCCTATCAACTGCTGTTTAACAAGGTAATAAAAAGTGGTATCAATCTTCTCAGCAGAGAGCTGCTGCTCCTCATCAAAATAACAAGACAGGGATCCAGTGCTGTGCCTCTGTCTCTTTGGCAGCTGACACTGACTTCAGCTGCCAGAGTTGATCTATGGAATAGTCAGAGGGGAGAAATTATTCAAATGCCATCATTAGAGTGGATGTTAGACAGAAGTTCTTCAGAGTGAGGCTGGGGAGACACTGGCACAGGCTGCCCAGGGAGGCTGTGGCTGTCCCCTCCCTGGAGGTGTTGGAGGGCAGGCTGGGTGAGGCCCTGAGCAGCCTGACCTTGTGGGAGGTGTCCCTGCCCGTGGCAGGGGGTTGGAACTGGGTAGCTTTAAGCTCCCTTCCAACCCAACCCATCCTGCAGGAAGGCTGGAGAAGGACTTTTCATAAGGGTGTCTAGCAATCACAGAATCCCCAAGGTTGGAAGAGACCTCAAAGATCACCTGCCCCCACAGACCTCCTGACTAAACCATGGCTCCAAGGGCCACATCCAGTCCCCTCTTGAACACCTCCAGGGACGGTGACTCCACCACCTCCCTGGGCAGCACATCCCAATGGCGAATCACTCTCTCAGGGAAGAACTTTCTCCTCACATCCAGCCTAAACCTCCCCTGGCACAGCTTGAGACTGTGTCCCCTTGTTCTGGTGCTGCTTGCTTGGGAGAAGAGGCCAACCCCCACCTGGCTACAACCTCCCTGCAGGGAGTTGGAGAGAGCAAGAAGACAAACTGTTGGGGCTGTTCAGGCTGGAGAAGAGAAGGCTCCCAGGTGACCTCATTGTGGCCCTCCAGGATCTGAAGGGGGCTCCAGGAAGGCTGGGGAGGGACTGCTCAGGATCTCAGGGAGTGATAGGACTAGGGGCAATGGAATGAAGCTGGAGGTGGGGAGATTCAGGCTGGAGGGGAGGAGGAAGTTCTTCCCCAGGAGAGTGGTGAAGCCCTGGAATGGGTTGTGCAGGGAGGTGGTTGAGGCCCCGTCCCTGGAGGTGTTTAAGCCCAGGCTGGATGAGGCTCTGGGCAGCCTGATCTAGTGTGGGGTGTCCCTGCCCATGGCAGGGGGTTGGAACTGGCTGATCCTTGTGGTCCCTTCCCACCCTGACTGATTCTGTGGTACTATGATACTAAGCAGGAAGGGTTTGAAGCTGAGTTAGGGTTAGACTGGATCTGAGGAAGAAGGTCTGCAGTGTGAGGGTGGTGAGACTCTGGAGGCTGTCCAGGGAGGCTGTGGCTGCCCCCTCCCTAGAGGTGCTGACGGCCAGGCTGGATGAGGCCTTGAGCAGCTGGGTCTAGTTAAGAGGCATCCCTGGCCATGGCAGGGGGGTTGGAGAGGATGATCTCTGAGGTCTCTTCCAACCTGAGCCATTCTGTGATTCTATGATTAGGGGGAAGTCTTTTCCCCTCCAAGTGGCAGCCCAAGCTGGTGTGAATGTCATGAGAGGTAAACCCCACAGCTTGCCCATGGGGGCCCTCAGGAGCAGGTACAGGGCCTCCTTTTATCAAGTGGATTGGTTTGAGTGTCAGAAGCCTGCCTCTGCCTGTTCCATGCTTGGGACTCTAAGTGATGACTGCATCCTTTGTGCTGCTGGGCTTCTGCTGGTGGGGAGCAGTGCCCCAGCTGCTGACCCTTCCCCAAAAGCACCCAGAGAGCTTCACCTGGTGCTGTGCCCCAGCACAGTGAATTGAACCCAGCTGGTGCCCCTCCCAGCCCTGGCTGTTTGCTGAAGTGTTCTGAGCTCTCGTGGGGCAGGGAAAGCCTCGAGTCTGACACCACCACCCTGCAGCCAGGAAAACAGGACTGCTGTTCTTGGCCTGCTGCTGGGCTGCCCTGTGAAAGGAGGCTTTATCAGCAAGCAGGGCTGAGGAGCCTCTGCTCCTTTTAGGAACATCTAAGCACAGCTCTGGAATGTTAGCTCTGGTGCTAGGAAGTGAAGAAAACTGAACAGAGAGGTGAAATGGGATGGCAGCTGTTCATGAACTGCATGTCCTCAGAGCCAAGCTTGAGAGGTGCCCATCTGACAAGCCTGGAGATGAATCCTTCCCCTCCCTCATCTCCGTCTGTCTTTTGCCACGGGGACTGAAGATTCAGATCAGAACCTTTTCAAGCCACAACCTCAGAACCTTTCAAAACCAGCACCACAGCCTGTGAAGCCTCTTAAAACTTCCATTTAAGTCCCAATGTGAGATGTGTCTGAGGCTGGAGCTGTGGGGGAAGCAGGAAGGCAGCATGGCCATGTCTGGACTTTAGGATAGGATAGGATAGGATAGGATAGGATAGGATAGGATAGGATAGGATAGGATAGAAGTAGAATAGACCAGGTTGGAAAAGACCTCAAAGATCATTGAGTCCAACCTCTCCCCCAGCACCATCTGATCAACTCAACCATGGCACCAAGGGCCTCATCCAGGCTTTTCCTCAACACCTCCAGGGATGGGGACTCCACCACCTCCCTGGGCAGCACATCCCAGTGGCCAATCTCTCTTGCTGGGAAGAATTTCTTTCTCACCTCCAGCCTAAACCTCCCCTGGCACAGCTTGAGACTGTGTCCTCTTGTTTTGCTGCTGCTTGCCTGGCAGAAGAGACCAACCCCCACCTGGCTACAGCCTCCCTGCAGGGAGTTGCAGAGAGCAAGGTGGTCTCCCCTGAGCCTCCTCTTCTGCAGGCTAAGCAACCCCAGCTCCCTCAGCCTCTCCTCCCAGGGCTGTGCTCCAGACCCCTCCCCAGCTTTCTTGTCCTTCTCTGGACACCTTCCAGCAGCTCAACATCTTTCCTAACCTGAGGGGCCCAGAACTGGACCCAGGACTCAAGGTGTGGTCTAAGCAGTGCTGAGCACAGGGCAGAATGAGGGCTGGGAGTGCCAGGACAAGGGAACATGGCTCTGAGCTGGGAGAGGGGAGATTGAGACTGGAGATGAGGAAGAAATTCTTTCCAGTGAGGCTGGGGAGGCACTGGCACAGGTTGCACAGGGAGGCTGTGGCTGTCCCCTCCCTGGAGGTGTTCAAGGCCAGGCTGGATGAGGCCTTGAGCAACCTGGGCTGGTGGAGGTGTCCTTGCCCATGGCAGGGGGTTGGAACTGGATGAGCTTTAAGGTCCCTTCCAACCTAAACTGTTCTGTGTGAAGTCCAGCTGCTGGGTCTGTCCACGGCACCCCAGAGCTGAGCTCTCCAGGGTGAGCCATGAGTGGGCACCCTGCAGCGGGCAGGTGGCAGAGCCAAATCTGGAGGTGCAGCTTGCAAGGCAGTTGGGGCCACTGAGCTGTCAGGGGAGGAAACTTAAACTCTGCTCTGCTCCCAAGAGTTTACATAATTCATGGCTGAAGGGAGAGGTCAAAGTATTGGGTGCTGTGATGGTGCCTTGCTCGACTCTTCACCAGGGTTGTGCTTTTCCCTTCTCAGCAGCTACAGCAAACCCCCTTAAGCTCCCTGTGCTGCCCATGGGCCCCTGGCCCTCAGTCTGGCAGCGTGAGGAGGCTTAAAGCCCCCTCCAGAATCTGCTCTGTGGTTGTCTTCACGATCAGCAGTGCCTTCAGCAGTGCCTCCCTGCCTGCCCTGGGGTGGCTCGTGGCGAGCAGCGGGTTCTCCAGGGGGCCAGCTGCCTGCCTTGGGAAGCCCCAGCTCCCAGCAGATGAAGATCCTGCTGATTTTGATGTGATGGTTTCCATTACAAATGTGTGTCCCAGTGTGATCTGATCTCCTCAGGAGAAGCTGTGGGGTGTGTGTTTGGTTTTGCTTAAGCTCTCCTATGTCCAGGCAGTGTCCCTGGCGTGCTCCTGGGAGGGCAGAGCAGCAGCAGGTGGCATCTGATCTCTCTCCACGTGTCCCCTCTGCCTGGCTGATACCTTCCAGCCACCACGGTCCCCAGCTGCCTTCTGCTTCAGAGAATTGAAATGAGGCTTGGCTGGTGCCAAGGGCTTAGCATATGAGGAGGCTTCCTGGGTACCTGAGTCCACCTTCTGGTCTCCCAGTGAATAAAGAGGGAGTTTGTCTGCTGTAGGCTGTGGTTCTGGGCTTCACACCAGGCCTGCCTGCACTGCACAGATTCACAGATGGCATCAGGTTGGAAGGGACCCTCCAAGGTCATCTTGGCCAACCTCCCTGCAGTCAACCAGAGTAGGCTGCCCAGGGCCCCCATCAAGTCTGAGCCTGAATGTGTCCAGGGACAGGGCCTCAACCACCTCCCTGGGCAGCCTGTCCCAGTGTCTCCCCACCCTCACCGTGCTGAGCTTCCTCCTGATGTCCAACCTAAATCTGCCCTGCTCCAGACTCAAACCACTGCCTCTTGCCCTGTCCCCACAGCCCCTTCTGAACAGTCCCTCCCCAGCCCTCCTGTAGCTTCCCTGCAGATACTGAAATGCAGCTCTGAGGTCTTCCTGGAGCCTTCTCCAGGCTGAACAGCCCCAGCCCCCCAGCCTGTCCCCGTAGCAGAGGTGCTCCAGCCTCTGATCATCTTTGAGACCTCCTGGACCTGCTCCATCGGCTCCAGGTCCTTCCTGTGTTGAGGGTCCACAGCTGGCCCCAGCCCTGCAGGTGAGGTCTCCCCAGAGCAGAGCAGAGGGGCAGGAGCCTCTCTCTCCCTCTCTGGCAATGGGCACTGGCAGCACAGGAGGCCAAGGGCAGCCTTGGGCTGCCCTTGGCCTCCTGTGCTGCCAGTGCCCACTGCTGGCTCCTGCCCAGCTGCTCCCCCACCAGCACCCCAAGGCCTTCTCTGCAGGGCTGCTCTCAGCCTCATCATCCCCAGCCTGCCTTGGTTTCCTTGGTGCTGATGTGGTAGCTGCTGAGCTGCAGCTGCTGCTGCTGATTGCTCCTGGCCTTATCTTTCCTAAACCAATTTTTGGTAGCAAATCTCTGTGCAGCAGAAGCTGTCTCTGCCTGTCGAGCTCTGGGCCATGCCCATCAGGACCAGGAGCAGTGCAAACCGAATGCAAACCAGAAGAGGCTTCTGCCATTGTGTCACTCTGCTGAGGGGCTCCTGGGGGCTCCTGGGGGCAGAGGCAAAGCCACTTCGGGGGGGGGGGTGGAATTCTGCTGCTGGGTGATGTGGCCGGAGTTTTCTCGCACCTGCTGAAGCCACCCCTGCCACGATGCTGCTGCAAGTGCTCCAGTGAACAATGGGGAATGTCAGGGCTGTCAGCACCCGGGGGTGGGAAGGAATTCAATAAAGCAGAGCTAGAACTGAAGTGGAGTCCCTCAGTGCTGAGGAGGCCTCCTGGCCTCCACGGAGGTGTGATGGTGCCATCTAATGCTGTAAGACTGAAGTGCAGCACATGGGGGTCTCTGCTGCCATCCTCTCTCCTCTCCAGCAGCAGATGCTGGAGGGATTCTTCAGCTCTTAATCAAAAATTCCTTCTGTGCTCCTCTGCTACATTCATGGATTCACAGAGTGGGTTGGGTTGGAAGGAGACTTAAAGCTCCTCCAGTTCCAACCCCCTGCCACGGGCAGGGACACCTCCCACCAGCCCAGGCTGCTCAAGGCCTCATCCAGCCTGGCCTCCAACACCTCCAGGGAGGAGGCAGCCACAGCCTCCCTGGGCAGCCTGTGCCAGAGTCTCCCCACCCTCACTCTAAAGAATTTCTTCCTCATCTCCAGTCTCAGTCTCTCCTCTCCCAGCTCAAAGCCATTGTTCCTCAGCCTGTCAGTCCCAGCCCTCATCCCAAGTCCCTCCCCAGCCCTCATCCCAAGTCCCTCCCCAGCTCTCCTGGAGCCCTTCAGGTACTGGAAGGCTGCTCTGAGGTCTCCCTGGAGCCTTCTCTTCTCCAGGCTGAACAGCCCCAACTCTCCCAGCCTGTCCCCACAGGGGAGGTTCTCCAGCCTCTGATCATCTTCATGACCTCCTCTGGAGCCTCTCCAGCAGCTCCAGGTCCTTCTTGTGCTGGGGTCCCAGAGCTGGAGGCAGTGCTGCAGGTGGGGGCTGAGCAGAGCAGAGGGGCAGAATCCCCTCCCTGTGCTGCTGCTCTCCCTGCTCTGGCTGCAGCTCAGCACTCAGCTGGCTCTGGGCTGCCAGGGACCAGTGCTGGCTCCTGGGGAGCTTGTCACCAACTGACACCCTCAAGGCCTTCTCCTCAAGGCTGCTCTCAGCCACTCCTTGCCCAGCCTGGATTTGTGGTTGGGATCGCCGTGACCCAGCTGCAGGACCTTGCTCTTGGCCTGGTTGAATTTCATGAGGTTGTCTTGGGCCCAGCTCTGCAGCCTGTCTGGATCCCTCTGGATGGATCCCTTCCCTCCAGCCTGTTGCCCACACCACTCAACAAGTGTGCTGAGGGTGCCTCAGTCCCTGAGGTTTGCCACTGGTCTCCGTTTGGACACTGAGCTGTCGGCCACAGCTCTCTCATGTTTTCTGTAGTCAGCTGGGGAAACAATAAATTGTGTTACCTGAACTCTTGCTCAGAAACATCCTGGCCCTCTGCTCCACCCTGCTGAGACCACACCTGGAGCACTGTGTCTGGAGCCCTCAGCACAGCCAGGGAGCTGGGGGAGCAGGGCCAGAGGAGGCCACAGCAGTGCTGGTAGGGCTGGAAGCCCTCTGCTGGGAGGCCAGGCTGAGAGACTTGGCCTTGGGCAGCCTGCAGAAGAGAAGGCTCCAGGGAGAGCTTCTGGTGGCCTTGCGGTGCTTCAAGGGCCCAGCAGAGAGCTGGGGACAGAGCTTTGAGCAGGGCCTGAGGGGCCAGGCCAAGGGGGGATGGTTGGAAAGTGCAAGAGGGAGCTTGAGAGTGGAGAGAAGGAGAAGTGTTTGGCCCTGAGGGTGGGGAGAGCCTGTCCCAGGCTGCCCAGAGAGCTGGGAGCTGCCCCCTGCCTGGCAGCAGTGCAGGGGAGGTTGGTTGGGGCTGTGAGCAGCCTGCCCTGGCTGGGGCTGTCCCTGCTGGCTGCAGGGGGTTGGATTGAATGATCTTTCCATGTCCCTTTCCCCCTGAACCATCCCATGCTGTGTTCCCAGCAGCGTGTTGACGGCAGCAGAAGTCTGAGCACGCTGCCCGGCCGCTGGCTCGCAGCAGCAGCGGCACAGGGGCTGTCCGCAGGGACTGATCTGATCAGTTGGGTATCTGTGGGGACAGGAGCAGCAGGGAGTTCCTCTGGGGATGGCAGGACTCCAGGCTGGCCCTGGTTCTACTCGCTGTGACTCTGTGCCGCCCCCAGGCCAGCCTGCCGAGCCTCTGCCTGCGTCCCGCGGTGCTGCTGCCCGGAGGCGCGGGCGGGCGAGCGAGCGGCGGTGCAGCCACCCCTGGCGCGCCCTGTGCCTGACTCCCTGCCGTCGCTCTCCCCGGGCAGGTTCGAGAAGGGTCGGATTTACACCTTCATCGGGGAGGTGGTGGTGTCCATGAACCCCTACAAGAACCTGAACATCTACGGGCGGGACACCATCGAGCAGTACCGCGGCAGGGAGCTCTACGAGAGGCCTCCGCACCTCTTCGCCATCGCCGACGCCGCCTACAAGGCCATGAAGCGGCGCTCCAAGGACACCTGCATCGTGATCTCAGGTGAGCTGCGGCTCCCCCCGGCAGCACTCGGCCCTGGGGAAAGGGCAGGCAGGGACGGAACGATTCGCCTGATGCCTTGTCGGAGGGAGCTCCCTTAATCTGCAGCCTGCTCGTTTGCATTTCAATCCCTGCCTGGAGACCTCTGCAATTACTTCTTCTCTCATTCAAGGGCTGCGCTCAGTCATTAGCCTCATCTGAGTGTGCAAAGCGATGGCTTCAGTGAGAGCCTCTGCTGGCTCTGCCTCTGTCAGGGAAAGGGCAGAAGTGGTCCACAGAACACCCAGAACAACGGCCCCGAGCAGTGCAGGGACAGACACCCTGAGCAGAAGCTGTGGGGAGAGAGGCGTTGGGGACACAGGAAGGCAGCTCTCAGGAAGCCAAGAGGCTCAAACCCAAGAGAAACAGCTGTGGGCTTTGCTGCTTCCCACATGCCAGCCTGCTCCAGGATCTCCCAGGTGCTTCTGATGCCCTGCGCTGCAGGCTGAGCCCCGTGGCAGCCACACCCCAGCAGGGGCTACAGACCCCCAGCACAGCACCACCGGGGAGCTCAGCTCCCAGGGGAAGTGACTGGGAAAGGGCAGAAATGATCCTCAAAGCACCCAGAGCAACAGCTCCAAGCAGTGCAGGGACAGACACTCTGAGCAGAGCACCAGCAGTGGAGTTCTGGTCACCACCTTTCCCAAGGGGAGCCTCTGCCTCCCTGCCCCTCCCAGCCCTTTGGCTTTGTTGGCACTGCAGGTTGGCAGAGAAACTGCTGAAGGCTCTGGGAAGGCCTCTGGCCTTGTTTGCCAGAGGGCCTCTCAATAGGGAGTTAAAAGAGAAGACTTGTGTCTGCAGCCTGTGTCAGAGGGCACTAGGAGCATCAGGAGAAGTGTGGCCAGCAGGGCAAGGGAGGGGATTCTCCCCCTCTGCTCAGCCCTGCTGAGACCCCACCTGCAGTACTGCCTCCAGTTCTGGAGCCCCTATGACAAGAGGGATCTGGAGGGGCTGGAGCGTGTCCAGAGCAGGGCCAGGAGGATGAGCAGAGGGCTGGAGCCCCTCTCCTGTGAGGACAGACTGAAAGAGTTGGGGCTCCAGACTTGTGTCTGGAGCCTGTGTCAGAGGGCACTAAGGACAACTCCAGCAGTACTTAAAAGCATTCAGGCTGTGCTAAAATCCTTATGGGTTTGTTCCTTTCTCCCCTGCTCTGAGGCCCCTTGAGCAGGGTCCTGCCTGTCTGCAGCACTGCTGAGTTTTTGTCCCTCAGCTGTTTTGTTCCTTGTTTGGTGCCTGACCCGTCCCTTGTGGTGGCTCCAGCAGTGGGAGCAGGGCTGGTACCATGAGCGGTGGCTGCCTGCATCCTGGCACTCCTTCTCCTGGATGTTCCTCTGCTTTCACAGCTCTGAAAAGCACGAGCCCCAGCTCTGGAGTGCTCAACAGAGGCCTGTTGTGCTGCTGCTGCTGCTGCTGCTGCTGCTGGCCCAGCCTTGCCATGCCAGCCTTTCTGCCCTAACAATATTCCTTTTGATCTGCTCCGTGCCAGGCCCTTGCCCACCTGTGGAATGCTGCGCCCTGGCAGCACAGCAGCAGCCAGGCAGGGCCAGGGCTGTGTTTAGGAAGTGTTCAAAGTGCAGGCAAATTGGATTGCTTTGAATGAAACAATAGGAAGCCTCCCAAACACTCTTTTGGGTACAACTCAGACCCTGCTTCAGGAACGTGCTTGGCTTCTCTGCTCTCTTGTGACCTCTATGTGTTTACCCCCTCAGGTGAGAGCGGGGCTGGGAAGACAGAGGCCAGCAAATACATCATGCAGTACATAGCAGCCATCACCAACCCTGGGCAGAGGGCTGAGGTGGAGAGGTGAGTGAGAGACAGGCAGAATACCAGGGCAGATTGGCCTGGGTGTGGATCTCCCTGGGGGCTGCCAGCACCATGTTGGGAGATGCTCTTCTCTACTAATTACAGAATCACAGGCTGCATCAGGTTGGAAGAGAGCCTCAAAGGTCATCTTGTCCACCCCCCTCCAGTCAGCAGGGACATCTCCAGCTAGAGCAGGTTGCTCAGGGCCACAACAAGTTTCACCTGGAATGTCCCCGAGGATGGGGCCTCAGCTACCTCCCTGTTCCTGTCTCCCCAGCCTCACCGTGCAGAACTTCCTCCTGATGTCCAACCTAACTCTGCCCTGCTCCAGATTCAAACCACTGCCTCTTGCCCTGTCCCCACAGCCCCTTCTGAACAGTCCCTCCACAGCCTGCCTGGAGGTCCCCTGCAGATACTGAAATGCAGCTCTAAGGTCTCCCTGGAGCCTTCTCTTCTCCAGGCTGAACAACCCTAGCTCTCCCAGCTTGTCTCCATAGGAGAGGTTCTCCAGCCCTCTGGTCCTCTTCATGGCCTCTACTCTGTACCCACTCCTTCAGCTCTATGTCCTTCCTGTGTTGGGGGTCCCATATCTGGACCCTGCCCTGCAGGTGAGCAGAGGGGCAGGATCATAGAATCATAGAATCATAGAATCAGTCAGGGTTGGAAGGGACCACAAGGATCAGCCAGTTCCAACCCCCCTGCCATGGGCAGGGACACCCCACACTAGATCAGGCTGGCCACAGCCTCATCCAGCCTGGGCTTAAACACCTCCAGGGACGGGGCCTCAACCACCTCCCTGCACAACCCATTCCAGGGCTTCACCACTCTCCTGGGGAAGAACTTCCTCCTCACCTCCAGCCTGAATCTCCCCACCTCCAGCTTCATTCCATTGCCCCTAGTCCTATCACTCCCTGAGATCCTGAGCAGTCCCTCCCCAGCCTTCTTGGAGCCCCCTTCAGATCCTGGAAGGCCACAATGAGGTCACCTGGGAGCCTTCTCTTCTCCAGCCTGAACAGCCCCAACTCCTTCAGTCTGTCCTCACAGGGGAGGGGCTCCAGCCCTCTGCTCCTCCTCGTGGCCCTGCTCTGGACACGCTCCAGCACCTCGATCCCTCTTGTCATAGGGGCTCCAGAACTGGAGGCAGTACTCCAGGTGGGGACTCAGCAGGGCTGAGCAGAGGGGGAGAATCCCCTCCCTTGCCCTGCTGGCCACACTTCTCCTGATGCAGCCCAGGATCTCTCTCCAGCTCTGGCCACACTGCTTTGGATGCAGCCCAAGGCTGCCCTTGGCCTTCTGTGCTGCCAGTGCCCATTGCTGGCTCCTGCCCAGCTGCTCCCCCACCAGCACCCCAAGGCCTTTCCTGTAGGGCTGCTCTCACTCATCACCCCTCAGCCTGCATTGATGATGAGGATTGCCCTGACCCAGCTGCAGGACCTTGCACTTTGCCTTCTTGAACCTGTGCTCTCTGGGGAGACCTTAGAGCAGCCTTGTAGTACCTGAAGGGGCTACAGGGGAGCTGGGGATGGACTTTTGACAAGGGCTGGGGGTGCCAGGACATGGGGTGATGGCTTCACACTGGAAGAGCTGGATTTAGAGGAAAGGTTAGAAGGAAGTTCTTCCCCATGAGGGTGGTGAGGCTCTGGGACAGGTCACCCAGGGAAGGTCTGAAGTTCTTGGGAGGGCCCATGGCAAATGGAAATCATCAGCTCATCAAACCATGGAGTTGCTTAGGTTGGAAAAGACCTTTCAGCCCATCAAGCCCAACCAGTGAGCAGCCAATTGCTGTTACTGTTCTCCAAGCTGATGCACAAGCTCGCAGAGCACCTGTGATGGAGAAGAGGGAGGCAGAAGGACACCTGAAGCTGTTTGAAACCTCCTGCTGAAGGTCCCCAGATAGGACCTGGGAGGTTGTGGAGGTTCCAAGCCTTGAAATACTCAAAGCCAGGCTGCATGGGGTGGGAGGTGTCCCTGCCCGTGGCAGGGGAGTCGGAACTGGATGATCTTGAAGGTCCTTTCCACCCCAAAGCAGGCCGTGGTTAGGTGTTCAAAGAGGGATTGGACGTGGCACTTGGAGCCATGGTTTGGTTAGGCAGGAGGTGTTGGGTGACAGGTTGGGCTTGATGATCTCTGAGGTCTTTCCCAACCTGACTGATTCTGTGATTCTCTGGTTCAGTGGTTCCCACTTGCTGGGCTCCAGGGAGCACTGCCCCAAGCTCCCAGCTGGCCGCCGGGGGCGCTGCCGTCCCACGCCGCAGCCCACGCCTGCCGCAGGGGAGCAGCTCTGCTGTCCCTGACTGCCCCTGGAGAGCAGCCTGTGGGAATGAATTCCCGGCTTGGAGGGCACAAGGGGGGCTCACCCTCTCCTGCCTTGCCTCTCTCTCGGTGCTGCAGGGTGAAGAACATCCTGCTGAAGTCCAACTGCGTGCTGGAGGCCTTCGGCAACGCCAAAACCAACCGCAACGACAACTCCAGCAGGTTTGGCAAGTACATGGACATCAACTTCGACTTCAAAGGAGACCCAATAGGGGGCACATCAATAACTACTTGCTAGAAAAGGTGAGGCCCCTGGCTTTCAGGCTTAGAGGCTGGTGGGGGTGGGTGGTGCTGTCTCAGTAGCTGCTTTGCCGTCGGAGTTTCTCTTTCAAACGAGGGTTTGGCCACAGGTGCTGCAGGGAGCGCAGGACTTTGGGAGCTCTGGAGCTTTGTTTTCCTCCCCAGAGTTGCTGGAAGTGACCAAAGTGCTGCTGAGGCACTGGCAGTGCCCTGTCACTGTAACCCCACTGCTGTCAGAGCTCCCTGCAGAGCTGTGTTGCTCAGAGGTTTATGGAATCAGAGAATCATCGCATCAGCCAGGTTGGAAAAGAGCTCAGAGCTCACCAAGTCCAACCTGTCACCCAGCACCTCCTGACAACCAAACCATGGCACCAAGCACCCCATCAAGTCTCCTCCTGAACACCTCCAGGGATGGGGACTCCACCACCTCCCTGGGCAGCACATTCCAAAGGGCAATCACTCCCTCTGTGTAGAACTTCTTCCTCACCTCCAACCTAAAGCTCCCCTGGCACAGCTTGAGACTGTGTCCTCTTGTTCTGGTGCTGGGTGCCTGGCAGAAGAGACCAACCCCCACCTGGCTACAACCTCCCTGCAGGGAGTTGGAGAGAGCAAGAAGGTCTCCCCTGAGCCTCCTCTTCTGCAGGCTAAGCAACCCCAGCTCCCTCAGCCTCTCCTCCCAGGGCTGTGCTCCAGACCCCTCCCCAGCCTTGTTGCCCTTCTCTGGACACCTTCCAGCAGCTCAGCATCATTCCTAAGCCGAGGAGCCCAGAACTGGACACAGGACTCAAGGGGTGGCCTCAGCAGTGCTGAGCACAGGGCACAAGGACTTCCCTGCTCCTGCTGGCCACACTCTTCCTGCTGCAGGCCAGGATGTCACTGGCTTTCTAGGCCCCCTGGGCACACTGCTGGCTCCTGTTCAGCTGCTGTCCACCAGTCCCCCCAGGTTCCTCTCTGCCTGGCTGCTCTCAGCCCCTCTGACCCCAGCAGGGGGGTAGGTACTTTGTAACCAGAAAAAAGCTGAGATCAGTGAATGTCTCCTCCCTGGAGGTGTTCCAGGCCAGGCTGGATGAGGCCTTGAGCAAGCTGGGCTGGTGGGAGGTGTCCATGTCCGTGGCAGGGGGTTGGAACTGGATGGTGTTTAAAGACCCTTCCAACTCAACCCTTTCTATGAATCTCTGAGCCCCTTCCCCTTCTCCAGCATCAGCTCATCTGAGCTCACACAAGGAAAAGAAGGGGGGAGGAACTCACCTTTGTGCACTGATTGCAAACTTAGTGACTGTCCAAAGGAGCCAGCTGGCTGGCACCTAGCAGCTGATGGATCTCATCTGCTGCTGCAGGATAGCTGGTGCCAGTTGTATGGAAGAGGGCTTTGTGCCAGGCACCCTGTGGGCCAGGGATATTAGCTGGATGAGGCCTTGACCAACCTGGGCCAGTGGAAGGTGTCTCTTCCCCTGGCAGGGATGTTGGAGCTAAATGATCTTCAAGGTCCCTTCTAACCCAAACCAGTCTATGAATCTCTGAACATCTGCAGAGCTCCTTCTTCCTGTGTCCCACACTGAGTCCTGGCTGGTAAATAAAAGCAGAGGGCACCAAGGTCTGTAGGCAGCAGCAGTGTCCTTCTGGAGTGCTGCCACAGCCCTGGCTGTGCTTTTAGCAGCCTTGGGGTGATCTGTGCCAAGCCCCCTCCAGCATCATTGGCTTCTCCACGTCACTAAGTGGAGGCTGAAGGCGTTGGGATGTGTAAAGCTGTGCAGAGAAGCTGGGGCTGGGCTCCTGCCAGCTCTCACCATGTGTTGAGACACACAGGTCTGGCTTTGATTGGGAGCTCTGCCCACATCTGCTACCATGCTTTCCTGTTTGTCTTTTGGCCTCCTCCCATCGTTTCCCTGAGGTCTGTTTGCAGGCCAAATGCTTTCTGGTAGTCAAAGCAAAACAAACCAAGGCCAGACCCAAATATTGAGCCCCTGGTGCTGTCCTGCAGAAAGGAGGTGGGGCTGCAGCTTCGGTGACCTACAGCTCTGCTCACTTGCTCCCTGGGACAGGACAAGGAGCAATGGATGTAAGCTGCAGCACAGGAGGTTCCAACTCAACACAAGGAGGAACTTCTTCCCTGTGAGGGTCCCAGAGCCCTGGAGCAGGCTGCCCAGAGAGGTTGTGGAGTCTCCTGCTCTGGAGCCTTATCAAGATTGTATCAGGAGCTTTTCTAATGAGGAGAGGCTGAGAGCCCTGGGGGTTTTTAGACTGAGAGGGATCTGATTGATGTCTATCAATGTCTGAGGGCTGGGGGTCAGGAAGGAAGGGACAGGGACAGGCTCTGCTCACCTGTGCCCTGTGACAGGCCAAGGGGCAATGGATGTAAGCTGCAGCACAGGAGGTTCCACCTCAACAGGAGGAGGAACTTCTTTACTATGAGGGTCCCAGAGGCCTGGAGCAGGCTGCCCAGAGAGGTTGTGGAGTCTCCTTCTCTGGAGCCTTTGCAGCCCTGTCTGGATGTGTTCCTGTGGGACCTGTGCTGGATTCTCTGCTCCTGCTCTGGCAGGGGGGTTGGCCACGATGATATCTTTGGGTCCTTTCCAGTCCCTGACATCCTGTGATCTGTGATGCTGTGACCCTGGCCTGGGCTTGGTGCTGTGGTACCCAAGGCCTTAAGGAGCCTGTGGAGTGTTTGGTTGTAGTCACAGGCTCCTGCTTTTCACTCCCAGCCATTCAAGAGCTCTGGAGCAGGCTGCCCTGGGGGGTTGTGGAGTCTCCCTCTCTGGAGAGATTCAAGTCCTGCCTGGATGCATTCCTGTGTGATCTGCTCTGGGTGCTCCTGCTCTGGCAGGGGGGTTGGATTGGATGAGCTTTCAAGGTCCCTTCCCACCCCTAACTTTCTGTGAAACCAAAATGGCTGTTTGGTTTGGCTCTTCCATGAGCACAGCCCTGTGCTTGCCTCATGGCCCTGGTTGGAAGCAGGACATTGCAGCAGTTCCACAGGCTGGCCTTTTTGAAGCACAGACTCACAGAGACATTTGGGTTGGAGCAGAGCCTCAGGATCCCCAAGTCCAACCCAGACCCCTGCTCTACAAGGTTCATCCCTAAACCAGGCCAGTCAGTCTCACCTCTGTGCCCGGAAAGATCATGGAGCAGATCCTCCTGGAGGCACTAATGACTCAGAAGAATAGTGAAGAGGTGATTGGGAATAGTCAGCATGGCTTTGCCAAGGGCAAATCCTGCCTGACACACCTGTTGGCCTTCTATGAGCAGGTGACAGCATTGATAGCTGAGGGGAGAGCAACTGATGTCGTTTACCTGGACTTGAGCAAAGCCTTCGGCACTGTCCTGCACCACCTCCTGCTCTCCAGGCTGGTGACACATGGGTGTGATGGGTGACCACTAGATGGACAAGGAACTGGCTTGGTGGCTGCACCCAGAGAGTGGCTGTCAATGGGTCCATGTCCCAGTGGAGGCCAGGGACAAGCAGAGTCCCTCAGGGATCAGTCCTGGGACCTGTCTTGTTCAACATCTCTGTGGGTGCCATGGGCAGTGGCACTGAGTGCAGCCTCAGCAGGTTGCTGATGGCACCAAGCTGTGTGGTGCAGCAGGCAGCTGGAGGGAAGGGATCCATCCAGAGGGACCTGGACAGGCTGCAGAGGTGGGCACAAGCCAACCTCAGGAGCTTCAACAAGACCAAGGGCAGGGTCCTGCATCTGGGTCGAGGCAACCCCAGGCACAAATCCAGGCTGGGCAGGGACTGGCTGGAGAGCAGCCCTGAGGAGAGAGACTTGGGGGTGCTGGGGGAGGAGAAGCTCAGCAGGAGCTCTCAGTGTGCACTTGCAGCCCGGAAAGCCGATCAGCTCCTGGGCTGCAGCAGGAGAAGTGTGGCCAGCAGGGCAAGGGAGGGGATTCTCCCCCTCTGCTCAGCCCTGCTGAGACCCCACCTGGAGTACTGCCTCCAGTTCTGGAGCCCCTATGACAAGAGGGATCTGGAGGTGCTGGAGCGTGTCCAGAGCAGGGCCAGGAGGAGGAGCAGAGGGCTGGAGCAGCTCTCCTGTGAGGACAGACTGAAGGAGTTGGGGCTGTTCAGGCTGGAGAAGAGAAGGCTCCCAGGTGACCTCATTGTGGCCTTCCAGGATCTGCAGGGGGCTACAGGAAGGCTGGGGAGGGACTGCTCAGGCTCTCAGGGAGTGATAGGACTAGGGGGAATGGACTGAAGCTGGAGGTGGGGAGATTCAGGCTGGAGGTGAGGAGGAAGTTCTTCCCCAGGAGAGTGGTGAAGCCCTGGAATGGGTTGTGCAGGGAGGTGGTTGAGGCCCCGTCCCTGGAGGAGTTTAAGCCCAGGCTGGATGAGGCTGTGGGCAGCCTGATCTAGTGTGGGGTGTCCCTGCCCATGGCAGGGGGGTTGGAACTGGCTGATCCTTGTGGTCCCTTCCAACCCTGACTGATTCTATGATTCTATGAAACCATGGCCCCAAGCACCACATCCAAAGCACCTTTAGGCACCTCCAGGGTTGGTGACTCCACCACCTCCCTGGGCAGCACATCCCAGTGCCTGGCCACTCCTGCTGAGAAAAGATGCTCCCTGCTGTCCAGTCTGAACCTACCCAGTGGCAGCTTGAGGCTGTTCCCTCTTGTTCTGTCACTAATTGCCTGCGAGGTGAGACCAGCAGCAGCCTCTCCACAACCTCCTTTCAGGTAGCTGTAGACAGCAAGGAGGTCTCCCTCAGCCTCCTCTGGTTCACACTAACCATGCCCAGCTCCCTCAGTTGCTCTTCATCAGATGTATTCCCCAGGCCCTTCCCAGCTTCCTTGCCCTGCTCTGCTCTCACTCCAGCACCTCCACAGCTCCCTTGCCTCCCCTCAGCCTCCTCTTCCCCAAGCTAACCAGCCCCAGCTCCTTCAGCCACTCTTCATCAGATTCCTTCTCTTGGTCGGAGACTCCAGCCCCTGGCTCACACCTCGCCGGTAGTGCTCACGCCTGACCCCCTGGGACATAAGCTGAGCTTGGAGCTGGCCTGGCAGCGGTGTCTGAGGGGGGTCCACATCCACTCACCTCTGTCCTTGGTCTCCCCACAGTCTCGTGTGATCGTGCAGCAGCCCGGGGAGCGAAGCTTCCACTCTTTCTACCAGGTTGGTGTTTGCTTGCCGCTGGCTGAGATGGGGCAGCCCTGAAAGCTTGCACGGAGGGGTTCCCCTGCTGCTGCCCCTTGGGTGCTCTCAGGTTCTCTGGCCCTGGGAAGAAGCCTGCTCTGGGGAAGGAGCCTGGGCAGCTTGGCTTCTGTCCCTCAGGCCCGTGTTGGCACATTTGTAAAGTGCAGGAGGAGGTGAACTAAGCCAAAGTGGCAGAACACTGCTCTGGGACTCGCTGCTCTGGGACTCGCTGCTCTGGTTGTCATGACTCTAATCCCTCTGTTTTCTCTGGAGGCCTCTGGCCCATATGGAACTCATTTCATGACACCAAGTTGACTTCCTTCTTTGAGGGCAGTTCCTCCTAATGTCTTCCACATTGAATGGTGCTGCCCTTGGGGAGAGGCTTGGCCAATGAGCAGGACCTTAGTTGTCAGCTTTGCAGTGAGGGAGCCTTGGCTTTGCTTGGGTGAGTGCCACTCAGGCAGCACTGCAGGCTGGCACTGTCAGCACCTTCCTCAGCACTCTCTCACCTCCCACTTGGACAGTCCCTGTGTGGAGCAGGGAAGGGGAATGTGGTTGCCAAGACACATCTGTGGCCTGTCAGAGATGTAAACATGTCTGCTCTGGGAGGAGGCTCAGGCTTGTTTTCTAAGCACTCCTGACACTCAGAAAGACAGGGGGAGGCCTTCTGGTGGCCTTGCAGTGCTTCAAGGGCCCAGCAGAGAGCTGGGAGCGGGCTTCTGAGCAGGGCCTGATGGGCCAGGCCAAGGGGGGATGGTTTGGAACTCAAAGAGGGAGCTTGAGAGTGGAGAGAAGGGAGAAATGTTTGGCACTGAGGGTGGGGAGAGCCTGGCCCAGGCTGCCCAGAGAGCTGGGAGCTGCCCCCTGCATGGCACCAGTGCAGGGAGGTTGTTTGGGGCTGTGAGCAGCCTGCTCTGGCTGGGGATGTGGACAAATGACCTTTCCATGTCCCTTCCCACCCAATCTAGTCTGGGATTCTGTGTGTAAACCATCTCAAGGCCTTTGTCTTAAGGAGGAACCTGAAGTATTTGTCTGTGTTGCAGAGCTGGTGCCAGGATCTGACCACTTGCATGTAGCCTTGCCCAGGGGCAGCAGTTCCTGCAGCAAGAGCCAAGGGCATTTCCTGCACTGGCACAACTGCTGCACTGAATCCAGCCCAGCCCAGGTGCTGCTGTGCTGCTGCTGCTTCTGCTGCTGGGGAGGTCACTGAGCTGCTTGGGAGCAGCCTCGCAGATGGGGATGCACAGAAGCCTTCTAGATTGGGCTGGATGAGCTTTACAGGTCCCTCCCCACCCTGAGCAGGCTGGGATTCTCTGGCAGCTGTTCAGACAGCCTCTTTCTGCTGGTGCTTGGAGCCCTGCCCTGCTGCAGGCTGTGCATTTTGCACATGTTGTGCTGAGGGCTCCAGACACTGCAGCTGCAGCTTCTGCAGCAGCAACTTGATGCTTTTGTGGTTCTGTTTCGTCAAGCAGATGGAGAATTTCCTTCACCCTTTCTTACAATCCTCTCTGTACAGCTCCTCCAGGGGGGTTCTGACCAGATGCTGCACTCTCTGCACCTGAAGAAGGATGCATCAGCATACAGCTACATCTCCCCTGGAGCACAGATAAAGGTGAGGCTCCTGTCAGAGAGCTGCAGGTAACCTGGCTGCAAATTCTAAAAGCTTCTTGAAATACCTAAAGCACACATGGAGTGCATCAGCAGGAAGTTTGCAGACAGCACCAGGCTGGGACAGGAGTTGATCTGCTGGAGGGCAGAGAGGCTCTGCAGAGGGACCTCGACAGGCTGGACAGATGGGCAGAGGCCAAGGGCAGGAGATTGAACACATCCAAGTGCCAGGTGCTGCACATTGGCCACAGCAACCCCAGGCAGTGCTCCAGGCTGGGGGCAGAGTGGCTGAGAGCAGCCAGGCAGAGAGGGACCTGGGGGGACTGGTGGACAGCAGCTGAACAGGAGCCTGCAGTGTGCCCAGGCGGCCAAGAAGGCCAATGGCATCCTGGCCTGCAGCAGGAAGAGTGTGGCCAGCAGGAGCAGGGAAGTCCTTGTGCCCTGTGCTCAGCACTGCTGAGGCCACACCTTGAGTCCTGTGTCCAGCTCTGGGCTCCTCAACTCAGGAAAGCTGTTGAGCTGCTGGAAGGTGTCCAGAGAAGGGCAACAAGGCTGGGGAGGGGTCTGGAGCACAGCCCTGTGAGGAGAGGCTGAGGGAGCTGGGGTTGCTTAGCCTGCAGAAGAGGAGGCTCAGGGGAGACCTTCTTGCTCTCTGCAACTGCCTGCAGGGAGGTTGTAGCCAGCTGGGGGTTGGTCTCTTCTGCCAGGCAAGCAGCAGCAGAACAAGAGGACACAGTCTCAAGCTGTGCCAGGGGAGGTTTAGGCTGGAGGTGAGGAAGAAATTCTTCCCAGCAAGAGAGGTTGGCTTCCTGAGAGCTGCCTTCCTGTGTCCCCAACGCCTCTCTCCCCACAGTGTGCCCTCAATGACGGTGCAGAGTTCAAGGCGGTCGCTGACGCCATGAAGGTGATCGGCTTCAAGCAGGAGGAGATTCAGACTGTCTACAAGATTGTGGCAGCCATCCTTCACTTGGTAAGCTCCCTGCCCACAGCTGGGGGGGTGGGGTGCTGTGCTTCAGGAGGCCTCCAGCAGCAATCATTTCCTTGCTGCAGAAGCAGGAGCTGCTGGCTGGGAAAGTCTCTCCAGCTTGCAGGGCTGAGCGAAATTCCTCCCTGAAAGAGGAATCAACATTCCTGCAGATTCCAGGTCACAAAGCAGGTACAGCACAAAGCACTGGGAGCTGGGGAATGTTCTGGGCAGGAGGTAGGGTTTGGCTGTGAAGGGGTCAGCAGCTCTCACCTTGCTGTCCTCACACCATCCCCACTGTGGTTTAGCTGGAGGGATGCTGCTTCGCCTTGTGCTGGATCCAGCAGCGCCCTGAGGGAATCCTCCCTTCATCTGAATGCCCCAGGGACCCACAGAGCCTCCTGCCCTGCACAGGGTCCCTGCAGCTCAGCTCTGGGTTCCCTGAGGAGAGAGGCAGTGCAGGTGGAGGAGGCTCCTGCAGGAGGGAGGGAGGACAGCCACAGCTCTTTCCCAGGCCCTTCTCCTCCTTGGAGGGCTTGTGCCCCAGTGCTGCGGAAGGGCAGGAGGCAGAGCAGGTCAGGCCACGCAGTGGGCTCCTGTGGCCAGTGAGTGGGATTGGCACTGAACCCTGGCACTGCCAGTGCTGGGGAACAAGCTGTGGTGCCAGTGCACTCTCAGGCATAGCATCACAGAATACAGAATACAGAATTAACCAGGTTGGAAAAGCCCTCAGAGATCATCAGGTCCAGCCTCTCCCCCAGCACCATCTGATCAACTCAACCATGGCACCAAGGGCCTCATCCAGGCTCTACCTAAACACCTCCAGGGATGGGGACTCCACCACCTCCCTGGGCAGCACATCCCAGTGGCCAATCTCTCTGTCTGGGATGAATTTCGTCCCAACATCCAGCCTGAACCTCTCCTGGCACAGCTTGAGACTGAGGGTCACAGATCACAGGATCATGATCTGAACTGCTGAACAGGAGCCAGCAGTGTGCCCAGGGGGCCAAGAAGGCCAAGGGCATCCTGGCCTGCAGCAGGAAGAGTGTGGCCAGCAGGAGCAGGGAGGTCCTTGTGCCCTGTGCTCAGCACTGCTGAGGCCACACCTTGAGTCCTGTGTCCAGCTCTGGGCTCCTCAGGTCAGGAAAGCTGTTGAGCTGCTGGAAGGTGTCCAGAGAAGGGCAACAAGGCTGGGGAGGGGTCTGGAGCACAGCCCTGGGAGGAGAGGCTGAGGGAGCTGGGGTTGCTTAGCCTGCAGAAGAGGAGGCTCAGGGGAGACCTTCTTGCTCTCTGCAACTCCCTGCAGGGAGGTTGTAGCCAGCTGGGGGTTGGTCTCTTCTGCCAGGCAAGCAGCAGCAGAACAAGAGGACACAGTCTCAAGTTGTGCCAGGGGAGGTTCAGGCTGGAGGTGAGGAGAAAGTTCTTCCCAGCAAGAGAGATTGGCCACTGGGATGTGCTGCCCAGGGAGGTGGTGGAGTCCCCATCCCTGGAGGTGTTCAGGAGGGGACTGGATGTGGCACTTGGAGCCATGGGTTAGCTGTCAGGAGGTGCTGGGTGGCAGGTTGGACTTGGTGAGCTCTGAGCTCTTTCCCAACCTGATTGATTCTATGATTCTATGATCACAGGGTCACAGATCACAGGGTATTAGGGGTTGAAAGGGACCTCCTGAGCTCATCCAGTCCAACCCCCTGCCAGAGCAGGGCCCTGGAATCCAGCACAGGGCACACAGGAGCACATCCAGCTGGGGCTTGAAAATCTCCAGAGGAGACTCCACCGCCTCTCTGGTCCAGTGCCCTGAGCTGTGCTGGGGCACAGCTTCCCAGGACACATCCCCTGGGTAGGTGTCAGTCTCAGAGGGACAGCTGCAGCCTGGCCTTGCTGTGAGCTGCACTGGAGAGGAAGTGCTGCATCCAGGATGCTTACTCAATGTCATTGCCCACCACTGGACCCTGAATCTCGAGGCAGTGTTTGCTTAAACCTCTGCAAGTGTTTGCTGTCATTTCTTCCCAAGTCTGAGCTGAATGCTGAGCAGGAGCCCTGCTCTGTGAGCCAGGATCATCATGGAATCACAGACTGAGCTGCTTTGGGAGAGACCATTAAATGTCATCCAGTGCAAGCCCCCTGCAGCCAGCAGGGACAGCCCCAGCCACAGCAGGCTGCTCACAGCCCCACACAACCTCCCCTGCACTGCTGCCAGCCAAGGGGCAGCTCCCAGCTCTCTGGGCAGCCTGGGACAGGCTCTCCCCACCCTCAGGGCCAAACGCTTCTTCTCTCCACTCTCAAGCTCCCTCTTGCACTTTCCAACCATCCCCCCTTGGCCTGGCCCCTCAGGCCCTGCTCAAAGCTCTGTCCCCAGCTCTCTGCTGGGCCCTTGAAGCACTGCAAGGCCAGCAGAAGCTCTCCCTGGAGCCTTCTCTTCTGCAGGCTGCCCAAGGCCAACTCTCAGCCTGGCCTCCCAGCAGAGGGCTTCCAGCCCTGCCAGCACTGCTGTGGCCTCCTCTGGCCCTGCTCCCCCAGCTCCCTGTCTGTGCTGAGGGCTCCAGAGCTGCCCCAGCCCTGCAGGGGAGGTCTGAGCAGAGCACAGCAGAGGGCAGAATCCCCTCCCCTGGCATTCCACGGACACAGGATGCTCTGCATTCACACGCAGGAGGTTGCCTGACCTGAACAGCAGGTGGCACAGGGATGGACTTGGTTGTCCTGAGTGCCATCAGCATCGCAGAGGGCCGTGGTTCAGTGGTGCCCTGGCAGCGCTGGGCTCCGCTCTGGGCCTCGGTGATCCTGCTCCCAGCACCAACTCCTCTGCGAGGGGCAGGCTGAGAAATCTGCTTTCTTGCTGCTTGTTGCAGGGCAACTTGAAGTTCTCAGTGGATGGGGACAGCCCTGTGATAGAGAATGACCGGGTGGTGTCCATCATCGCTGACCTGCTCTCCACCAAAGGGGAGCTGGTGGAGAAGGCTCTGCTCTTCCGCACGGTGGCCACCGGCCGCGACGTCATCGACAAGCAGCACACCGAGCAGGAGGCCTCCTACGGCCGCGACGCCTTCGCCAAGGTGGGTTGCCCTCCCCTGGGGCACAGGACCTCAGGCCCACAGCCAGCAGGCAGCCAGGCACCTGTGGTGTGCCCCAAGGATCAGTGCTGGGCCCCATGCTCTTCAACATCTTCACTGATGATCTGGAGGAGGGCATCGAGTCCATCAGCAGTGAATGTGCAGCTGACAGCAAGCTGGGGGCAGGAGCTGATCTGCTGGAGGGCAGAGAGGCTTTGCAGAGGGACCTGGACAGGCTGGACAGATGGGCAGAGGCCAAGGGCAGGAGATTGAACACATCCAAGTGCCAGGTGCTGCACATTGGCCACAGCAACCCCAGGCAGTGCTACAGGCTGGGGGCAGAGTGGCTGAGAGCAGCCAGGCAGAGAGGGACCTGGGGGTGCTGGTTGATGGGAGGCTGAACATGAGCCTGCAGTGTGCCCAGGGGGCCAAGAGGGCCAGTGGCATCCTGGCCTGCATCAGGAAGAGTGTGGCCAGCAGGAGCAGGGGAGGTCATTCTGCCCCTGTCCACTGCACTGGTTAGGCCACAGCTTGAGTCCTGTGTCCAGTTCTGGGCTCCTCAGGTTAGGAAGGAGGTTGACTTGCTGGAAGGTGTCCAGAGAAGGGCAACAAGGCTGGGGAGGGGTCTGGAGCACAGCCCTGGGAGGAGAGGCTGAGGGAGCTGGGGTTGCTTAGCCTGCAGAAGAGGAGGCTCAGGGGAGACCTCATTGCTCTCTGCAACTGCCTGCAGGGAGGTTGTAGCCAGCTGGGGGTTGGTCTCTTCTGCCAGGCAAGCAGCAGCAGAACAAGAGGACACAGTCTCAGGATGTGCCGGGGGAGGTTCAGGCTGGATGTTAGGAGGAAGTTCTACACTGAGAGAGTGATTGCCCATGGGAATGGGCTGCCTGGGGAGGTGGTGGAGTCACCATCATTGGAGCTGCTCAGGAGGAGGCTTGATGGGGTGCCTGGTGCCATGGGTTGGTTGGTTAGGTGGTGTTGGATTGGTTGATAGGTTGGACGTGATGATCTTGAAGGTCTCTTCCAATCTGGTTCATTGTATTGTCTTGTATTGCACTGTACTGTGTTGTATGACCCCTTGCTGCTGCTTTGGCCTGCTGCTGGCCTTGTTCTGGGCGCAGCCAAGGGTGGTGGTGCCTGCAGGGGCGCTCCGCAGCCAGTCGCCTTTGTCTCTGCACGCTGGGCACCGCTCCGGAGGATTCCTGGGGGGATCAGCAAAGATCCTGGGCTGCCTCCAAAGCAGCCTGGCCAGCAGCATGAGGGAGGGGATTCTCCTCCTCTGCTCTGCTCTGCAGAGACCTCACTTGCAGTCCTGTGGCCAGCTCTGGGGCCCCCAACACTGCTGGAGCTGCTGGAGTGGCCACAAAGGTGTTCAAAGGGCTGGAGAGTCTGCCCTGTGGGGACAGGCTGAGGGAGATGGATCTGCTTGTCCTGGAGTAGAGAAGGCTCCAGGGAGACCTTAGAGCAGCTTCCCAGGGCCTGAAGGGGCTACAGAAGAGCTGGGGAGGGACTTGGGACAAGGGCTGGGAGTGGCAGGCTGAGGAACAATGGCTTTGAGCTGGGAGAGAGGAGACTGAGACTGGAGATAAGGAAGGAATTGTTGACACAGAGGGTGGGGAGACCCTGGCAGAGGTTGCCCAGGGATGTAGTTGAGGCCCCAGCCCTGGAGACATTCAAGAACAGACTGGCTGTGGCCCTGAGCAGCCTGATCTAGTTGGAGGTGTCCAGGTGTTGCAGGCAGCAGCAGGAGCTGGGGCCAGGGGCAGGGGCAGCAGCTTGAGCTGAGCTTGGTGGATGCAGGGGCTGCAGGCAGGAGCTGGGGCAGGGGCAGGGCAGCAGCTTGAGCTGAGCTTGGTGGCTGCAGGGGCTGCAGGGGCTGCAGGCAGGAGCTGGGGCAGGGGCAGGGCAGCAGCTTGAGCTGAGCTTGGTGGCTGCAGGGGTTGCAGGGGCTGCAGGGAGGAGCTGGGGCAGGGGCAGGGCAGCAGCTTGATCTGAGCTTGGTGGCTGCAGAGGCTGCAGGGGTTGCAGGCAGGAGCTGGGGCAGGGCAGGGCAGCAGCTTGAGCTGAGCTTGGTGGCTGCAGAGGCTGCAGGGGTTGCAGGCAGGAGCTGGGGCAGGGCAGGGCAGCAGCTTGAGCTGAGCTTGGTGGCTGCAGGGGCTGCAGGCAGGAGCTGGGGCAGGGGCAGGAGCAGCAGCTTTAGCTGAGCTTGGTGGCTGCAGGGGCTGCAGGGGCTGCAGGCAGGAGCTGGGGCAGGGCAGGGCAGCAGCTTGAGCTGAGCTTGGTGGCTGCAGGGGCTGCAGGGGCTGCAGGCAGGAGCTGGGGCAGGGGCAGGGCAGCAGCTTGAGCTGAGCTTGGTGGCTGCAGAGGCTGCAGGGGTTGCAGGCAGGAGCTGGGGCAGGGCAGGGCAGCAGCTTGAGCTGAGCTTGGTGGCTGCAGAGGCTGCAGGGGTTGCAGGCAGGAGCTGGGGCAGGGCAGGGCAGCAGCTTGAGCTGAGCTTGGTGGCTGCAGGGGCTGCAGGCAGGAGCTGGGGCAGGGGCAGGAGCAGCAGCTTTAGCTGAGCTTGGTGGCTGCAGGGGCTGCAGGGGCTGCAGGCAGGAGCTGGGGCAGGGCAGGGCAGCAGCTTGAGCTGAGCTTGGTGGCTGCAGGGGCTGCAGGGGCTGCAGGCAGGAGCTGGGGCAGGGGCAGGGCAGCAGCTTGAGCTGAGCTTGGTGGCTGCAGAGGCTGCAGGGGTTGCAGGCAGGAGCTGGGGCAGGGCAGGGCAGCAGCTTGAGCTGAGCTTGGTGGCTGCAGAGGCTGCAGGGGTTGCAGGCAGGAGCTGGGGCAGGGCAGGGCAGCAGCTTGAGCTGAGCTTGGTGGCTGCAGGGGCTGCAGGCAGGAGCTGGGGCAGGGGCAGGAGCAGCAGCTTTAGCTGAGCTTGGTGGCTGCAGGGGCTGCAGGGGCTGCAGGCAGGAGCTGGGGCAGGGCAGGGCAGCAGCTTGAGCTGAGCTTGGTGGCTGCAGGGGCTGCAGGGGCTGCAGGCAGGAGCTGGGGCAGGGGCAGGGCAGCAGCTTGAGCTGAGCTTGGTGGCTGCAGGGGCTGCAGGGGCTGCAGGCAGGAGCTGGGGCAGGGGCAGGGCAGCAGCTTGAGCTGAGCTTGGTGGCTGCAGGGGCTGCAGGGGCTGCAGGCAGGAGCTGGGGCAGGGGCAGGGCAGCAGCTTGAGCTGAGCTTGGTGGCTGCAGGGGCTGCAGGCAGGAGCTGGCCAGGGCCAGGGCAGCTGCTCAGGCTCTGTTCCCTGCAGGCCATCTACGAGAGGCTCTTCTGCTGGATCGTGACGCACATCAACGATGTGATCGAGGTGAAGAACTATGACACCACGGTGCATGGCAAGAACACTGTCATTGGGGTCCTGGACATCTATGGCTTCGAAATATTTGACAACAACAGGTGAGTGCTGCAGCAGGAGGCTGCCAGAGCGCTGCCACAGCTTGCCCAGGGAGGAGCTTGAGGCCTCATCCCTGGAGCCATTCAAGGTGAGGCCCAGCAGGGCTCTGGGCAGCCTGCTCTGGCTGAGGATGTCCCTGCTGACTGCAGGGAGGGTTGGACTGGGTGAGCTTTGGGGGTCTCTTCCCAGACAGACCACTGTATGAGCCCCCTTGGTGAAGCCCTGGGCTGTGCCTTCTCCTTCCTCACCTGGTTTTTCTCCTCTGCTGTTCGTGCAGCTTTGAGCAGTTTTGCATCAACTACTGCAACGAGAAGCTGCAGCAGCTCTTCATCCAGCTGGTTCTGAAGCAGGAGCAGGAGGAGTACCAGCGAGAGGGCATTCCCTGGAAGCATGTGAGTGCTTTGGCAGGGGAGGGAGAGGTCACTCTGAGGTCAGGGTATCAGCATCAGCCCCAGATCCAAAGCTGTTCCACGTGCAGGCCGCCCTGGCGGTCGATAGGGCATCTGTGCCCCTGCCAGCTGCCCTGCCAGCCTTGCTCTCTGCAGACCAGGCTGTGGAGAAAGCTCAGCAGCTACCTCCCAACATTTCCTTCTTTGCCATGGAGCTGCTCTGCTCTGAGCACAGGCTGAGGGAGTTGGGGCTGTTCAGGCTGGAGAAGAGAAGGCTCTGAGGAGACCTGGAGCTCTGGGTCCAGTTCTGGAGCCTCTGTGCCAGGAAGGCTCTGGAGGGGCTGGAAGGTGTCCAGAGAAGGGCCACGAGGAGGAGCAGAGGGATGGAGCTGCTCTGCTGTGAGGACAGACTGAGGGAGTTGGGGTTGTGCAGGCTGGAGAGGAGAAGGCTCCCAGGAGACCTCATTGTGGCCTTCCAGGATCTGCAGGGGGCTCCAGGAAAGCTGGGGAGGGACTTGTGAGGGTGTCAGGGAGGGATAGGACTGGGGGGGTGGAGCAGAACTAGAAGTGGGGAGATTGAGATTGGCTGTGAGGAAGAAGTTGTTGCCCAGGAGGGTGGTGAGAGCCTGGCACAGGCTGCCCAGGGAGGTGGTGGAAGCCTCCTGCCTGGAGGTGTTTGCAGCCAGGCTGGAGGTGGCTGTGAGCAACCTGCTGTGGTGTGAGGTGTCCCTGCCCATGGCAGGGGGTTGGGACTGGCTGAGCCTTGAGGTTCCTTCCAGCCCTGACAATTCTATTCTGTGATTCTATGAATGATCTGCAGAAGTCCCTTCCAGCCCCTCCCATGCTGTGATTATGTGATGCCAGTCACATCCCTGTGGCTCTCAGTTCTGAGTGCTGGTCTGCTTTCCCCACCTGGAGATATCCAAGTGTAGCAATGCTGACTTCTCCTCCTTTAATTCCTTTCCTAATGCCCAGGCCAAGCTGCCAGGATTCCCCTGTGGGGGCTGCACAGCTGCATTTTCAAAGACACTTTAAAATGCATCCTGGAGCAGAGGATTTTTGGCAGAGGCCTTGAGATGTACATGAGGTGTTGGAGAAATCACCTTCTCTGCTGCCCAGTGTGGCACAGCAGCCTGCTTCACTCTTGAGTAACAGCTGGCACTGAGTAGCCCTCAAATGAATGCCCTAAGCCCCAGGGACTGGGGGCTGTCCCAGTTTGTGTGGCTGCTTTCACAGGGTCACAGATCCCAGGATGTGAGAGGTTGGAAGGGACCTCTGGAGATCTTCCAGTCCAACCCCCCTGCGAGAGCAGGAGCAGAGAATCCAGCACAGGTCCCACAGGAACACATCCAGACAGGGCTGGGAAGGCTCCAGAGAAGGAGACTCCACAACCTCTCTGGCAGCCTGCTCCAGGCCTCTGGGACCCTCACAGTGCAGAAGTTCTTCCTCCTGTTGAGGTGGAACCTGTTGGGCTGCAGTTTCCATCCATTGCCCCTTGTCCTATCCCAGGGCACAGTGAGCAGAGCCTGGCCCTGTCCCCTCCCTCCTGACCCCCAGCCCTCAGCTATTGATAGGAAGGATCAATATATGGATAGGATATTGATATTGTCAGGTAGTGACAGGACTAGGGGGAATGGAATGAAGCTGGAGGTGGGGAGATTCAGGCTGGACGTGAAGAGGAAGTCCTTCCCCATGAGAGTGGTGAAGCCCTGGAATGGGTTGTGCAGGGAGGTGGTTGAGGCCCCGTCCCTGGAGGTGTTTAAGCCCAGGCTGGACGAGGCTCTGGGCAGCCTGATCTAGTTTGAGGTGTCCCTGCCCATGGCAGGGGGTTGGAACTAGATGATCCTTGTGGTCCCTTCCAACCCTGACTGATTCTATGATTCTATGATTCTATGATTGATAGACATCTATCAGATTCCTCTCAGTCTTCTCCTCCCCAGACTAAACAACCCCAGGGCTCTCAGCCTCTCCTCTCCAGGCAGTGCTCCAGTCCCTTCCTTGGACTCTCTCCAGCAGATCCCTGTCCCTCCTGACCTGGGAGCCCAGAGCTGGGTGCAATATTCCAGGGGAGGTCTCACCAGGACAGAGTAAAGGGGGAGCAGAACCTCCCTGGCTCTGCTGGTCACACTCCTCTGAATGCAGCCCAGGACCCCATTGGCCTTCTTGGCCCCCAGGGCACATTGCTGTCCCATGCAGAACTTGCTGTCATAGAATCATAGAATCAATAAGGTTGGAAAAGACCTCAGAGCTCATCAAGTCCAAGCTGCCACCCAACACCTCCTGACAACCAAACCATGGCACCAAGTGCCACATCCAATCCCCTCTTGACCACCTCCAGGGATGGGGACTCCACCACCTCCCTGGGCAGCACATCCCAGTGGCCAATCTCTCTTTCTGTGAACTTCTTCCTAACATCCAGCCTCAACCTCCCCTGGCACAGCTTGAGACTGTGTCCTCTTGTTCTGGTGCTTCATGCCTGGCAGAAGAGACCAACCCCTTCCTGGCTACAATGGCTTTGAGCTGGAAGAGGAGAGTCTGAGACTGGAGATGAGGAAGAAATTCTGTAGAGTGAGGCTGGGGAGACTCTGGCACAGGTTGCCCAGGGAGGCTGTGGCTGCCTCCTCCCTGGAGGTGTTGAAGGCCAGGCTGGATGAGGCCTTGAGCAAGCTGTGCTGGTGGGAGGTGTCCCTGCCCATGGCAGGGGGTTGGAACTGGATGATGTTTGAGTTCCCTTCCAGCCCAACCCTCCTGTGACTCTGTGCATCTGCACACCCAGAGCCGATCGCTCCTGCCGGCAGCAGCGGGCCCCGTGCCGTGCTCCCGGTGCTTGTGCTCAGCGCTGCTTTGCCTCTTGTGCCCTGGCCAGAGTCCCAGTGCAGCCTGCTCCTTGTGTTCTGCAGATTGATTACTTCAACAACCAGGTGATTGTGGAGCTGGTGGAGCAGCAGCACAAGGGCATCATTGCCATCCTGGACGACGCCTGCATGAACGTCGGCAGAGTCACCGACGAGATGTTCCTGGAGGCTCTCAACAGCAAGCTGGCCAAGCACCCCCATTTCTCCAGCAGGAAGGTAACAGGCTCCTCCCTGCCCTCACCACTGCACCCTTGTCCTGCAGGATCCCTTCTCTGGCTTCCCTAGGGTGCCTGGGGTTGGACCTGGCAGTGCTGGTTGACAGCTGCCTGAACATGTGCCAGCAGTGTGCCCAGCTGGCACGGAAGGCCGATGGCATCCTGGTGTGGGTCAGGACTCGTGTGGCCAGCAGGAGCAGGGAAGGAGTTCTGCCCTGTGCTTGGCACTGGTGAGCCCTCACCTCAAGCAGAATCATAGAATCATGGAATCAACCAGGTTCAACCAATCAATCAAGAGGCTCTAAGATGAGTTGTGAGCCAGAGTTAGGCTCTAGGGCACTGTGAGCCCCTGGCAGTGCCCAGAGCTGTGGGCAGCAGTGCAGGGATGCTGCTGCCCCAGCTGGTGCCTGTGTTCAGCTGTCCCCAGAGGGAACCTTTTTGGCTGTGCCCTGTTGGTACCACAGCCTCTGCCTCAGGCTGCTGCAGATGTCACAGAATCAGAGACTCAGCCAGGTTGGAAAAGACCTCAGAGATCAGCAAGTCCAACCTAATACCTAATACCCAACACCTCCTGACAGCTAACCCATGGCTCCAAGTGCCACATCCAATCCCCTCTTGAACACCTCCAGGGATGGGGACTCCACCACCTCCCTGGGCAGCACATCCCAGTGGCCAATCTCTCTTGCTGGGAAGAACTTTCTCCTCACCTCCAGCCTGAACTTCCCCTGGAGCACCTTGAGACTGTGTCCTCTTGTTCTGTCCCTGGTTGCCTGGGAGTAGGCAGTAGGCATTAGCACTGTGTGCAGCTCTGGGCCCTTCACTGCAGGAAGGATCTTGAGGTGCTGGAGCAGGTCCAGAGGAGAGCAGCTGGGGAGGGGACTGGAAAGTCTGATGAGGAGAGGCTGAGGGAGCTGGGAGTGTTCAGCCTGGAGAAGAGGAGACTGAGAGGGGACCTTAGCACTCTACAACTACTGAAAAGGAAGTTGTAGTCAGGTGGGGGTCAGGCTCTTCTCCCAGGCAGCTTGTGCCAGGACAAGAGGGCATGGCCTGAAGCTGTGCCAGGGGAGGGTTAGGTTGGATGTTAGGAAGAAGTTCCTCACAGAAAGGCTGATTGGGCCCTGGGATGGATTAGACCCAGGGAGGTGGTGGAGGCGCTGTGCCTGGAGGTCTGTAAGAAGAGCTTGGATGTGGCACTTGGTGGCAGGGTTTAGCTGGTGTGGTGGTGTGAGATCATAGGCTGGGCTTGATGAGCTCAGAGGTCTTTTCCAGCCACAAGGCAGTGCTACAGGCTGGGGGCAGAGTGGCTGAGCAGCCAGGCAGAAAGGGACCTGGGGGTGCTGATGGAGAGCAGCTGAACAAGAGCCAGCAGTGTGCCCAGCTGGCCAAGAAGGCCAAGGGCATCCTGGCCTGCAGCAGGAAGAGTGTGGCCAGCAGGAGCAGGGAAGTCCTTGTGCCCTGTGCTCAGCACTGCTGAGGCCACCCCTTGAGTCCTGGGTCCAGTTCTGGGCTCCTCAGTTCAGGAAAGCTGTTGAGCTGCTGGAAGGTGTCCAGAGAAGGGCAACAAAGCTGGGGAGGGGTCTGGAGCACAGCCCTGGGAGGAGAGGCTGAGGGAGCTGGGGTTGCTTAGCCTGCAGAAGAGGAGGCTCAGGGGAGACCTTCTTGCTCTCTGCAACTCCCTGCAGGGAGGTTGTAGCCAGGTGGGGGTTGGTCTCTTCTCCCAGACACCCAGCAGCAGAACAAGAGGACACAGTCTCAAGCTGTGCCAGGGGAGGTTTAGGCTGGAGGTGAGGAGAAAGTTCTTCCCAGCAAGAGAGATTGGCCACTGGGATGTGCTGCCCAGGGAGGTGGTGGAGTCCCCATCCCTGGAGGTGTTCAAGAGGGGCTTGGATGTGGCACTTGGAGCCATGGTTTGGTTGTCAGGAGGTGTTGGGTGACAGGTTGGACTTGGTGAGCTCTGAGGTTCTGTGCTTCTGTGAAGCTGTTACCATCCAGCGTGAGATGCAGCCCCGGGAGCCGCAGCAGCAGCTGCAGGGCGCAGCTCAGGCCGCCTGGGCTGGGTTTGGGTCGCTCCTCTCTCTCGGCCCCGGGTCGGCAGAGGGAGCTCAAGCCTGGGCTATGTGAGAGCAGCTCCACTGCAGGCATCCGGGGAGCCGAGCTTGTGCCTGGCCATGATGTCATCTGCACCCAATGGCTGTGCGGCTGCCTCCCGTCACGGCCCTGCCGGGCTGCTCCCGCGCTGCCATTATTCGCACTGCTGCTTCAGCCCTGCCCTCTGATTTACGGTGGTTTCTCTCTCCTCATCGCTGGCTGCAGACCTTGCCCAGCCCAGGCTGCACCTCTGAGCGAGCCAGGCCCCTCCAGCGGCTCTGCTTCTGCTGCAGTCTGTGCCTGAGCAGCCTGCATTTGTCCCCCTCTTGGCAGCAGCCTGCATTTGTCCCCCTCTTGGCAGCAGCCTGCATTTGTCCCCCTCTTGGCAGCAGCCTGCATTTGTCCCCCTCTTGGCAGCAGCCTGCGAACACGGGCACCGGGCTGATGAATCTGAGGCTCTCCCACGCGGGGCAATCAAGTCAGTGCCTTTCCTTTAGTGGTGCCTCTCAGACAGCACCGCTCGGGAGGGAGCCGGGGCTGGGGCCGCTGCCTCGCCCCTCCCAGCCCGGCAGCACGCTTTATGTAGGTCAGGAGCACAGAATTAGCCTGGTTGTGTAAGAAATGTGCTAAAGGCGGCCTGCGGGGAGCCTGGCTGGAAACAATAGGCCTGGATGGGGCTCGTTTGGGCACAGCCCAGCGTGGAAATGAAATCGGCCAGCTTCTTCCTTCCCAGCTGTGGCTTTCCTCAAGTGCCCTTTAGCTGCAGCACACCTGACAGCTCTGCCACTGCCATCCCGGCCGAGGGGGGAGCAGGAGTCCTGCTTTCAGCCCTGGGTTCAGCTGCTTGAGCCGCAGACACAGCAGCACCTTCTGGGTCTCACAGTATCACAGAATCACAGAATCCCCAGGGTTGGAAGAGACCTCGAAGATCATCGAGTCCAACCTGTCCCCACAGACCCCATGACTAAACCATGGCTCCAAGTGCCACATCCAGTCCCCTCCTGAACCCCTCCAGGGACGGTGACTCCACCACCTCCCTGGGCAGCACATCCCAATGGCGAATCACTCTCTCGGTGAAGAACTTTCTCCTCACCTCCAGCCTAAACTTCCCCTGGTGCAGCTTGAGACTGTGTCCTCTTGTTCTGGTGCTGGTTGCTAGGGAGAAGAGGCCAACCCCTTCCTGGCTACAACCACCCTTCAGGGAGTTGTAGAGAGCAATGAGGTCTCCCCTGAGCCTCCTCTTCCGCAGGCTAAGCAACCCCAGCTCCCTCAGCCTCTCCTCCCAGGGCTGTGCTCAAGGCCTCTCCCCAGCCTTGTTGCCCTTCTCTGGACACATTCAAGTGTCTCGATGTCCTTCCTAAACTGAGTGGCCCAGAACTGGACAGAGTAAACTCACCCAAGGCCAGGGCTTGTGGGAAGCTGCTCAGGGTTTCTACGTTTCAATGCAAATTGCCTCCTTCAGCAGTGCTAATGGGTGTGAGCAGCGAAGCCTGGGGCTGCGGGCTCCAATCCTCTGCAGTGGGGTAGAGGGGGAAGGAGCCCAGCCCCTGGAGCCGCGCAGCTCAGGGGGTGTGAGGTGGCAGAGAAAGGAATGCAGGCTCTGGGCTGTCCTTGGTGCTGCGAGTGGCTCCATCGGGGATGCAGCAGGCGGCGTCTGATGCAGTGAGGGAGAGGGAGAGAGAGAGAGAGGAGTGAGCCTCATAAAGTCTGTGGGAGGCTATAAAATGAAAATTAACAAAGCAATCAGTGCGAGTCCTTCCCTTCAGGGGTCCCTTCACAGCACAGGGAGCAGTCAAAGGAGATACTGCCGACTGCAGCAGCCCTCAGCAGGGGGTGGCATCGGCAGGAGCCTGTGCACAGGCTGAGGAGACAAGGAGCCCTGCTATGAATGATGGTTATGGAGGGGGGATGTGTCTCCCTGCCTTGCTAATTCCTACTTTAAATCAATATAGCCTGGGAAATTTGACCCATAAAGCTCTCAGCACCAGAATGATTTCTTTCTCCCCCCCCATCCCCCCCCCCCCTCTTGTGTCTTTGCAGATGTCCTTTCCCATAGCTCAGATACCTGCCTCAAGTCCCACCCAGGGCTGCTGCAGGAAACCTGAGCTTCCTCAGCCAGCTCCTGCCAGCTGCCATCGAAACAAAGCCCTTCAGAGGGTTTTGTGGTTCCATTTCACAAGCAGCTTTTGCAGACTGCAGTGCTTCTGTCCACAAGTCACAGATTGCACTGGGTTGGAAGGCAGCCTCAAAGGTCATCTTGTGCCACCCCCTGCAGGCAGCAGGGACACCTCCAACCAGAGCAGGCTGCCCAGGGCCACAGCAAGGCTGAGCTTGAATGTCTCCAGGGCTGGGGCCTCAACCACCTCCCTGGGCAACCTGTTCCACTGTCTCACCACCCTCACTGTGCACAACGTCCTCCTGATGTCCAACCTAAATCTGCCCTGCTCCAGTTTCAAGCCATTGCTCCCTGTCCTACATACAAGGATGCTGAAGGGACTGCAGCACTGCCTGGGGAGGAGAGGCTGAGGGCCCTGGGGGTGTTCAGTCTGGAGAGGAGAAGGCTGAGAGGGATCTGATCAATGTCTATCAATAGCTGAGGGCTGGGGCTCAGGAAGGAAGGGCCAGGGCCAGGCTCTGCTCACTGTGCCCTGGGATAGGCCAAGGGGCAATGGATGGAAACTGCAGCACAAGAGGTTCCACCTCAACAGGAGGAAGAACTTCTGCACTGTGAGGGTCCCAGAGCCCTGGAGCAGGCTGCCCAGGGAGGTTGTGGAGTCTCCTGCTCTGGAGCCTTTGCAGCCCTGTCTGGATGTGTTCCTGTGGGACCTGTGCTGGATTCTCTGCTCCTGCTCTGGCAGGGAATTTGGACTCAAAGATTTCCAGAGGTCCCTTCCAACCCCTAACATCCTGTGAGCCTAACCCCACAGGCCCTTCTGAGCAGCCCCTCCCCAGCCTTCCTGTAGGTCCCCTTCAGACACTGGTGCTGAGCTATTGTCAGAGCTCCATAGTCAGCATCTCTCCAGGTACTCTCAGGCTCAGTGCTGAGTGAAGCTGTTCCTAAGGGGTTAACTCCTGTGTGCTGCTGTGGTATGGGAACAGCTCCCATCTTCAGCCTGGCTGAATGCTTCACTGCTTCCCTGGAGAGCATGTTGGACACAGGCTCCATGTGGATAAGCTCTAAGGGGCTGCTGTGCCCTAAATAGTAGTGTCCTACTTTGTGTGCTGCATGGCTGAGCTGCTGCTTCTGCTTGGGTGTCCTGGGGAAGGCCAAACAAACCAGGGAAAATATCACTGCCACCAGCAGCATTCAGTGGGCAGCAAGTTCAGCAGGGGACAGCAAGGTGCCCTAGAGGCCAAGAGGGCCAATGTAGCCTGGGGTGCAGTGAGAAAAGTGTGGCCAGCAGGGCTGGGGAGGTTCCCCTCTACCTCTGCTCTGCCCTGCTGCAACCACACCTGGAATGCTGTGTCCAGTGTGGGGCTCCCCAGGTCAAGAGAGGCAGAGACCTGCTGGAGAGAGTCCAACTAAAGCCATGAGGGTGAGGAAGGGACTGGAACAGCTTTGCTGTGAGGAGAGGCTGAGAGCCCTGGGGCTGTTCAGTCTGGAGAGGAGAAAGCTGAGAGGGATTGGATCAATGTCTATAAACACCTGAGGGGTGGGGGTCAGGGTGAAGGTGCCCAGTGACAGGACAAGAAACAACAGATATGAGCTGGAACCCAGGAGGTTCCACCTCAGATGTGAGGAGAAACTTCGGTGTGAGGCTGGCAGAGCCCTGGAGCAGGCTGCCCAGAGAGGTTGTGGAGTCTCCTTCTCTGGAGCCTTTCGTGACCCATCTGGATGTGCTGCTGTGTGCCCTGCCCTGGCTGATGCTGCTTTGGCAGGGGGTTGGACTGGCTGATCTCCAGGGGTCCCTTCCAACCCCTGGCATTCTGGGATTCTGGGATTTGTAGCCACATGTTTTGTTCCTAGAGCGTGGCTCAACCTTCTCTGTGTTGTCAGATGCTAGTCCAGCTCTGGACAAGTGCTGACTCTTCTGAGGGCACTTTGCAGTCTCACAGGTTCCTGTTCTCAGCCTCTTTAAGCTCTGCTCTTTTCCCAGTTGCTCTTCTGCTTTCACAGGATCAAGTACAGTGGCCACAGCAACCCCAGGCAGTGCTACAGGCTGGGGGCAGAGTGGCTGGAGAGCAGCCAGGCAGAGAGGGACCTGGGGGGACTGGTCAATGGTAGGCTGAACATGAGCCAGCAGTGTGCCCAGGGGGCCAAGAAGGCCAAGGGCATCCTGGCCTGCAGCAGGAAGAGTGTGGCCAGCAGGAGCAGGGAAGTCCTTGTGCCCTGTGCTCAGCACTGCTGAGGCCACACCTAAGGATCCTTCCTCTGAGTGAGGATCCCCCTGTGTGTGAGGATCCCCCTGTGTGTGAGGATCCCCCTGTGTGTGAGGATCCCCCTGTGTGTGAGGATCCTTCCTCTGAGTGAGAATCCTTCTCCTGAGTGAGGATCCTTCCTCTGAGTGAGGATCCCCCTGTGTGTGAGGATCCTTCCTCTGAGTGAGAATCCTTCTCCTGAGTGAGGATCCTTCCTCTGAGTGAGAATCCTTCCTCTGAGTGAGAATCTTTCCTCTGAGTGAGGATCCTTCCTCTGAGTGAGGATCCTTCCTCTGAGTGAGAATCTTTCCTCTGAGTGAGAATCTTTCCTCTGAGTGAGGATCCTTCCTCTGAGTGAGGATCCTTCCTCTGAGTGAGAATCTTTCCTCTGAGTGAGGATCCTTCCTCTGAGTGAGGATCCTTCCTCTGAGTGAGGATCCTTCCTCTGAGTGAGAATCCTTCCTCTGAGTGAGAATCTTTCCTCTGAGTGAGAATCTTTCCTCTGAGTGAGGATCCTTCCTCTGAGTGAGGATCCTTCCTCTGAGTGAGAATCTTTCCTCTGAGTGAGAATCTTTCCTCTGAGTGAGGATCCTTCCTCTGAGTGAGAATCCTTCCTTCCTCTGAGTGAGGATCCTTCCTCTGAGTGAGAATCTTTCCTCTGAGTGAGAATCTTTCCTCTGAGTGAGGATCCTTCCTCTGAGTGAGAATCCTTCCTCTGAGTGAGGATCCTTCCTCTGAGTGAGGATCCTTCCTCTGAGTGAGAATCTTTCCTCTGAGTGAGAATCTTTCCTCTGAGTGAGGATCCTTCCTCTGAGTGAGAATCCTTCCTCTGAGTGAGGATCCTTCCTCTGAGTGAGGATCCTTCCTCTGAGTGAGAATCTTTCCTCTGAGTGAGGATCCTTTCCTCTGAGTGAGGATCCTTCCTCTGAGTGAGGATCCTTCCTCTGAGTGAGGATCCTTCCTCTGAGTGAGGATCCTTCCTCTGAGTGAGGATCCTTTCTCTGAGTGAGGATCCTTCCTCTGAGTGAGGATCCTTCCTCTGAGTGAGAATCTTTCCTCTGAGTGAGGATCCTTCCTCTGTGTGAGCATCCTTCCTCTGTGTGAGGATCCTTCCTCTGAGTGAGAATCCTTCTCCTGAGTAAGGATCCTTCTCCTGAGTGAGAATCCTTCCTCTGTGTGAGAATCCTTCTCCTGAGTGAGAATCCTTCCTCTGTGTGAGGATCCTTCTCCTGAGTGAGAATCCTTCCTCTGAGTGAGGATCCTTCTCCTAAGTCAGTGTCCTTGCTCTAGTTGAGGAGCCCTTCCTTTGGTTGAGGAAGCCTTCCTCTGAGTGAGGACCCTTTCTCTGGGTGAGGACTCCTTCCCCTGGGTGAGGACCCCTTCCCCTGGGTGAGGACCCTATCTCTTGCCTTTCACAGCAGCTTGAATTCTTGGAGTGGTTAGTGAGGAGGCCTTGTGCCAAGGCTGCCAAAGGCAGCAGGCTGCCAGCTCTGCCAATGCACTTCCTGTGCTTGGGAAATCATCTCAGCTGATTTTCCCAGCAGACAAAAAGTTCACAGAGAGAAACTTCCCTTCAAAGCCCTGCATGGTGGTAAATCTGTCAAGGGTCAGGGCTGGGCCAGCCACTGGGCAGTGCCAGAGGCTCTCTGCTTCCCACAGGGAAGAGAAGGGGAAGAAGGGAGAGAGACTGATGGGCTGGGAAAGCAGCTAACCCAGCTGGGATGGAAAGAACAATGCCATGGGGTAGAGACAGAGACACAATCCAACAGGGAACCCAAGCCCTGATGGCAAGGATGGCACCATTGGCATCGCTGCTGCTGGGGGCAGGCCCTGGGCAAGTCCCAGCCTGGACTCAGCAGCAGATGGGAACCAGATTCAGGAGCACAGGGATGGGGATGGAAGGCAGAAGGGACAGAATCCTCCTGGGACACCAGCCAGGGAAGCAGAGGCTTAAGCCTGGGGATCCCTCAGCTTGCTCCTGAAGATGCCAGCCATGGGCTGCAATCTCTTGGTGGGCAGTTGGGGGTCACCTGTCCTGTCTGCTCCTCCCTGAAGGTGCCCCCTCTGCCCTCCTGCCCCCCTGCCTTCCTGCCTCCCAAGGTGTGGCACAAGCTGTGGCAGTGCCCTTGGTGTGCACAGGAGCAAGTTACAGTTTCCTGGGTCCATCTCTGGAGGACCTTAAGGAACTCTCTGTGGTTTTTAAAGGCCTCCAGCCTCAAACCATGACACCAAGGCAGAGCCTTGCTGCAGCCAGCCCTTGGCAGTGACTCTGCCAGCAGCTTCTCCCTGCCAGCAGCAGCCCCTGGCTGTGCCATCCTGGCCTGAACTGCAGACAGTGCCTCAGTGAGCAGAGCCTGAGCTGGGCACCCAAATCCCTGAACAGGATCAGTTCTGTTCTCACTCAGTGCAGGCCAACCACCTGCACTCCTGGGTGGCTTGAAGGCAGGAGCTGCTGCAGCCATCCCTGTCCTGCCTGCGAGCAGCAGCTGCCTCATTCCAGGACGTTCTCCCTCGTCCTGTAGCTCTTCCCTCGGCAGGTGGCTTTGGGTGTATGCTTTGGGGGTGGCTGAAAACAGGCATTCCATCCTGCATGGCTCCTGGCTGCTCAGCACAGCTGTGCAAAGAGAAATGGCTTTGTCTTGTGGCATGGCCTCACCTCTTCGTTTTCTCTGTGCCCCTTCTGGCCTTGGGCCATGGATCAGCCCTGCAGGGGCCGGCGTGCTCCCTGCTCCTCTCCTGAAGGACTTCTAACACTTTGGAGCCTTCTCTCTGCCTTCTGACTCAAACCTTTTGGTTTCCTCCTGATTTCCTCCCCCTCTTTTCTTCACATTTCAGTTGATTTTTCACCTGTCAGCCAATCTCTTTTCTCCTCTTGGGCACAGGCTTTGGAGGGTCTCTTTCGTGCTCGTTTCCTCCTTTCTTTTTAGAATCCTAGAATCAATAAGGTTGGCAAAGAGCTCAGAGCTCACCAAGTCCAACCTGGCACCCAACACCTCCTGGCAACTCAACCATGGCTCCAAGTGCCACATCCAAGCCCCTCTTGAACACCTCCAGGGATGGGGACTCCACCACCTCCCTGGGCAGCACATTCCAGTGGCCAATCTCTCTTGCTTGGGAGGAACTTTCTCCTCACCTCCAGCCTGAACCTCCCCTGGCACAGCTGGAGACTGCCAGAGTCACCTCTGGCTTTTCATGCTGGGCTCCCAGTTGTGTGTGCAGCCCCCTCCCAAGCTCAGTGCTCCAGGGACCATGTGCTGCTGTCCTGAGAGAGCTGCCCTGCTGCATCATTCTGGCCTCAGCTGGGTTCTGGCTGTGGTGTTCACCGGGCCCAGGATGCTCTCAGCTGATTTCCTGTGGGGACATTGTGAAGCAGAGCTGGAGAAGAGAAGCTCTGGCTCAGGGAAGGGGAAGGAGAGCAGAGCACTGCTCATGACTCAGGAGAGATGTTCTGCACACAGAATGCTTTGATCCCATGGGCTGAAACCCCTCACCAGGTGCCTCTGTCACCCACAAAGGAAACTCCTGGGCTGCAGGGAGAGCAGCAGCACAGGGAGGGGATTCTGCCCTCTGCTCTGCTCAGCCCCCACCTGCAGCACTGCCTCCAGCTCTGGGACACCAGTACAAGAAGGACCTGGAGCTGCTGGAGAGGCTCCAGAGGAGGTCATGAAGATGATCAGAGGCTGGAGAACCTCCCCTGTGGGGATGGGATGGGAGAGTTGGGGCTGTTCACCTGGAGAAGAGAAGGCTCCAGGGAGACCTCAGAGCAACCTTCCAGTACCTGAAGGGGCTGCAGGAGAGCTGGGGAGGGACTTTGGACAAGGGCTGGGAGTGCCAGGATGAGGAGCAATGGCTTTGAGCTGGGAGAAGAGAGATTGAGACTGGAGATGAGGAAGAAATTCTTTCTAGTGAGGCTGGGGAGACTCTGGCACAGGCTGCCCAGGGAGGCTGTGGCTGCCTCCTCCCTGGAGGTGTTGAAGGCCAGGCTGGATGAGGCCTTGAGCAAGCTGGGCTGGTGGGAGGTGTCCCTGCCCGTGGCAGGGGGTTGGAACTGGCTGAGCTGTGAGGTCTCTCCCAACCCAACCCCCTCCATGTGTCCATGGTTTTGCACAGCTGTTTGTGTAAGGTCCCCTCACAGAGCCCCTTCTGGAGCAGCATCGCAGCTGGGTGTCACATCCACACCTGCATCTGTGGAGTGCAATAACTCCAGGTTCCAGTTCTGTTTCTTGCTCCTTCCTGAGCCTTGAACGTGCAGGGCTGATGTCTGGCTGTTTGTGCCTTTGTTTCAGCTCTGTGCAACTGACAAGACCCTGGAGTTCGACAGAGACTTCCGGATCAAGCACTACGCCGGGGATGTGATGTGAGTTCCAGGCAGGGGTGAAGCTGCACCTTCTACTTCAGTCCCTCAGCCAGCTTTTGAAGTGCTCCAAGGTCCTGCTTGAGCACTGCTTCTGCTCTGAACCACAGCAGCTGCCACACAGCAGTCCAGAGCCCAGCAGTCACCCAAATCTTAGGCTGGTTACAGGCTTGGGGTTGAAACCGAAGGTGATAGGGCCAGGGGCAGTGGCTTCAAACTAGGGCAGAGCAGAGGTGGATTGGATGTGAGGAACAAGTTCTGCACCATGAGGGTGCTGGAACACTGCAACAGTTTGCCCAGGGAGGTGGTTGGAGCTCCATCCTTGGAGATATACCATGGAGATACTGCAGAGGGACCTTGCCAGGCTGGGCAGATGGGCAGAGCCCAACAGGATGGCACTCAACAAGTCCAAGTGCCAGGGGCTGCACCAGGGCCACAGCAACCCCAGGCAGTGCTACAGGCTGGGGGCAGAGTGGCTGAGAGCAGCCAGGCAGAGAGGGACCTGGGGGGACTGGTGGACAGCAGCTGAACAAGAGCCAGCAGTGTGCCCAGGGGGCCAGGAAGGCCAAGGGCATCCTGGCCTGCAGCAGGAAGACTGTGGCCAGCAGGAGCAGGGAAGTCCTTGTGCCCTGTGCTCAGCACTGCTGAGGCCACACCTTGAGTCCTGTGTCCAGTTCTGGGCCCCTCAGGTTAGGAAAGCTGTTGAGCTGCTGGAAGGTGTCCAGAGAAGGGCAAGAAAGCTGGGGAGGGGTCTGGAGCACAGCCCTGGGAGGAGAGGCTGAGGGAGCTGGGGTTGCTTAGCCTGCAGAAGAGGAGGCTCAGGGGAGACCTCCTTGCTCTCTGCAGCTCCCTGCAAGGAGGTTGCAGCCATGTAGGGGTTGGTTTCTTCTCCCAGGCAAGCAGCACCAGAACAAGAGGACACAGTCTCAAGCTGTGCCAGGGGAGGTTTAGGCTGGAGGTGAGAAGAAAGCTCTTCCCAGCAAGAGAGATTGGCCACTGGGATGTGCTGCCCAGGGAGGTGGTGGAGTCCCCATCCCTGGAGGTGTTCAAAAAACACTTGGATGTGGCACTTGGTGCCATGGTTTAGTTGCCAGGAGGTGTGGGGTATGGGGTATTAGGTTGGAGTTGATGATCTCTGAGGTCTTTTCCAACCTTATGATTCTCTTCTATGATTCTGTGAGGCTCAACAGGGCTCTGGGCAGCCTGATCTAGTGGAGGATGTCCCTGCGGAGCGCAGGGGGGTTGGACTGGACGACCTTGGGAGGTCCCTTCCAACCCAGACCTTCCTGTGATTCTCTGGGGAAGGGTTTGAGGGGAGAGCAGTGCTTCAGTGGGGAAAAAGGGAGAGGGAAGCAAGCCCCTAGCACTGCTTGTGGAGGAAAGCTGAACTGAGCTAATCGAATCTGGTTCAGACAGCTGTTTTGTGTGGTTACATAACTGCCTGGTTTGGAATCCTCCAATCAGTCTGAACAGACTCAAACTGCAGCACAGTGAGGCTCAGTGCAGGGAGCCTTCCCCACCCTAGCTGAAAAGTTTTCTGTACCTGAAGCCTCCACAGGAGAGGTTCCAGTGCCTGAGAGCAAGGGGATGGAAGAGGAAGGAGGAGTGAAACGTGCTCAGAAGTGCTCCCTGGGCCAGCTGCTGGCTGGAGCACCGCTGCAGTGCTTCAGTGGGGTGGGGTCTGTGTAACTCCCCTGCCAGCAGGACCTGGAGGGAGTTCATTAGGAAATAGTTTAGGATTCCTTATACCCTGGGGTTAAATTGACCCTGAAACAATTCTCCCTGTCAGTACAGACTGGGGGATGAGGTGGTAGAAAGCAGCCCTGAGGCAAAGGACTTGGGGGTGCTGGTGGGGGAGAAGCTGGACAGGAGCACGCAGTGTGAGCCTGCAGATCAGAAGGCAAATCAGAGCCTGGGCTGCAGCCAAAGCAGTGCTGCCAGCAGAGCCAGAGAGGTGATAGGAATAGAATAGAATAGGATAGGATAGGATAGGATAGGATAGGATAGGATAGGATAGGATAGGATAGGATAGGATAGGATAGGATAGGATTGAACTGAACTGAACTGAATTGAATTGAATTGAATTGAATTGAATTGAATTGAATTGAATTGAATTGAATTGAATTGAACTGAACTGGATTGGATTGGATTGGATTGGATTGAATTGAATTGAATTGAATTGAATTGAATTGAATTGAATTGAATTGAATTGAATTGAATTGAACTGGATTGAATTGGATTGGATTGGATTGAACTGAACTGGATTGGATTGGATTGGATTGAATTGAATTGAATTGAATTGAATTGAATTGAATTGAATTGAATTGAATTGGATTGGATTGGATTGGATTGAACTGAATTGGATTGGATTGGATTGGATTGAACTGAATTGGATTGGATTGGATTGGATTGGATTGGATTGGATTGGATTGGATTGGATTGGATTGAACTGAATTGGATTGAATTGAATTGGACTGAACTGGATTGAATTGAATTGAATTGAATTGAATTGAATTGAATTGAATTGAATTGAATTGAATTGAATTGAATTGAATTGAATTGAATTGAATTGAATTGAATTGAATTGACCAGGTTGGAAAAGACCTATGAGATCATCCAGTCCAGCCTATCACCCAACACCATCTGATCAGCTAAACCATGACACCAAGGGCCTCATCCAGGCTATTTTTAAACACCTTCAGTGATGGGGACTCCACCACCTCCTGTCACTTTGCTCTGCTCTGGTGAGACCAAACCTGGAGTGCTGTGTGCAGGTCTGGAGCCCTCAGTGTAGGAAGGACCTGGAGCTGATGGAGCAGATCCAGAGGAGGGCCACCAAAAGGATCAGGGGTTTGGAGCAGCTCTGCTGCGAGGACAGGCTGAGGGAGCTGGGGGTGTTCAGCCTGGAGAAGAGGAGGCTGAGGGGAGACATAATTGTGACCTTCCAATACCTGAAGGGGCTACAAGAAGGCTGCAGAGGGGCTGTTTACAGAGGCCTGTAGTGACAGGACCAGGGGCAATGGCTTCAAGCTAGAGCAGAGCAGATTTAGACTGGGTGTGAGGAACAAGTTCTGCACCATGAGGGTGCTGGAACACTGCAACAGGTTGCCCAGGGAGGTGGTTGGGGCTCCATCCCTGGAGATATTCAACACGAGCCTTGACAGGGCTCTGGGCAGCCTGATCTGGTTGAAGATGTCCCTGCTGACTGCAGGGAGGTCAGCCTGGATGACCTTTGTAGGTCCCTTCCAACCCAGACCATTCTATGATTGTAAGGGTAAGCAGTGGGATCCTGCTGAATCCATCCAGCACGGCTAGATGTTGTTCTGGAGGCTGTGCTGAGTTCTTCCTTGTCAGCTCCCTTCCAACCCAATGCAATCTGTGAACCTGTGGTTGAATCCCCATCCCTGGAGGTATTGAAAAGAGGCAGAGATGTGGTGCTGAGAGGCTGCTCAGTCTGGAGAAGGCTCTGAGGAGATCTAATTGTGGCCTTCCAGGATCTGAAGGGGGCTCCAAGCAAGCTGGGGAGGGACTTTTGAGGCTGTCAGGGAGGGATAGGACTGGAGGGGATGGAGCAAAACTAGGAGTGGGGAGATTGAGATTGGCTGTGAGGAAGAAGTTGTTGCCCAGGAGGGTGGTGAGAGCCTGGCACAGGCTGCCCAGGGAGGTGGTGGCAGCCTCATGCCTGGAGGTGTTTGAGGCCAGGCTGGAGGTGGCTGTGAGCAACCTGCTGTGGTGTGAGGTGTTCCTGCCCATGGCAGGGGGTTGGAACTGGCTGATCCTTGAGGTGCCTTCCAGCCCTGACAGTTCTGTGATGCTATGGTTCAGGCTCAGCCTTGGCAGAGTTAGAGAATGGTTGGACTCAAGGATCTTCAAGGTCTCTTGCAGCCACAGCAATTCTGTGAGTCTCTGATTCTGTTCAGTTAATTCTGTTCTCCTTCCCTTTCCAGCTACTCAGTCACTGGCTTCATTGACAAGAACAAGGACACTTTATTTCAGGACTTCAAGCGCCTCCTGTACAACAGGTAGGGACCAAAATGCTAATGAATCATCCACTCACAGACCCACCCAGGCTGGAAAAGACCTCAGAGATCATCAAGTCCAACCTAACACCTAATACCCAACACCTCCTGGCAACTCAACCATGGCTCCAAGTGCCACATCCAAGCCCCTCTTGAACACCTCCAGGGATGGGGACTCCACCACCTCCCTGGGCAGCACATCCCAGTGGCCAACCTCTCTTGCTGGGAAGAACTTTCTTCTCACCTCCAGCCTAAACTTCCCCTGGCACAGCTTGAGACTGTGTCCTCTTGTTCTGCTGCTGGGTGTCTGGCAGAAGAGACCAACCCCCACCTGGCTCCAACCTCCCTGCAGGGAGTTGCAGAGAGCAAGAAGGTCTCCCCTGAGCCTCCTCTTCTGCAGGCTAAGCAACCCCAGCTCCCTCAGCCTCTCCTCACAGGGCTGTGCTCCAGACCCCTCCCCAGCTTTCTTGCCCTTCTCTGGACACCTTCCAGCAGCTCAACAGCTTTCCTGACCTGAGACAGAACTGGACACAGGACTCAAGGTGTGGCCTCAGCAGTGCTGAGCACAGGGCACAAGGACTTCCCTGCTCCTGCTGGCCACACTCTTCCTGCTGCAGGCCAGGATGCCCTTGGCCTTCTTGGCCCCCTGGGCACACTGCTGGTTTGGCTGCTGTCCACCAGTCCCCCCAGGTCCCTCTCTGCCTGGCTGCTCTCAGCCACTCTGCCCCCAGCCTGGAGCACTGCCTGGGGTTGCTGTGGCCAATGTGCAGCACCTGGCACTTGGATGTGTTCAGTCTCCTGCCCTTGGCCTCTGCCCATCTGTCCAGCCTGGCAAGGTCCCTCTGCAGAGCTCTCCTACCCTCTAACAGATCAACTCCTGGCCCCAGCTTGGTGTCAGCTGCAAACTTACTGCTGATGACTGTCTCAGTCCCCTCATCCAGATCATCAATGAAGATGTTAAAGAGGATGGGGCCCAGCACTGATCCCTGGGGCACACCACTGGTGCCTGGCTGCCAGCTGGCTGTGGCACCATTCACCACCACTCTCTAGGCTCAGCCTGCAGCCAGTTCCTGTCCCTTTGTGTAGAGTGGATGCTGGAAGGGGCTTAAGGTTTCACTCGTGTGCAGTGCAGGGGAGCAAACTCACTGCTGTGACCTGAAGGCTGTTAGGTCTAATTTTTCATGAGGAAGTCCTTTTCCTGTTGCTTTTGTCCTGACAGAGCCTTTAACTGGTCTCAGTTTGAAGTGTTGGTTCGAAACCAGCTCACTGTGCAACCAAGAGAGCTCTGTGGAGGTTCCCTGTGCTGCTCAACCAGGGTTTGGGACCAGTTGCCTATGACCCACTACTGGTCTCATTAATCCTGGAATGGCTCAGGCTGGAAGGGACCTCAGAGATCATCTACTCCACCCCCTGCCATGGGCAGGGATGCCTCTCAACTACACTCAGTTGCTCCAGGCCTCATCCAACCTGGCCTTGAACACCCCCAAGCAGGAGGCATCCACAGCCTCCTGGGCAGTCTGTGCCGGAGTCTCACCACCCTCATATCAAAGAACTTCTTCCTCAGCTCCAGTCTAACCCTGATCTCCCTCAGCTTCAAACCATTCCCCCTTGTCCCGTTTCCAGACACCCTCAGGAAAAGTTCCTCTGCAGCCCTCCTGCAGGATCCCTTCAGGTACTGGAAGGCAGCTCTGAGGTCCCCCTGCTATAAGCTCTTCTCCAGGCTGCACACCCCCAGCTCCCTCAGCCTGTGCTCACAGCAGAGCTGCTCCAGCCCTTGAGTCATCTTTGTGGCCTCCTCTGGGCTCACTCCAGCAGCTCTGTGTCCTTCTGCTGGGGACAGCAGAGCTGGAGGCAGGATTGGAGGTGGGGGAGGCTGTTGTGGGCTGCTCTCTTCTGTTCTGGTGCAACCCTTGCTGTCAGTAAGGGCAGACTGCCCTTGCTGGATGACTCCTGCAGGAGTTTTGCCAGCCCATTGCTGCACATCTTCCTCTGAAGGGGGGGGACCTGTTCTCCTCCTCCCAGGATGTTGGGTTGTAAGCCTGAGCCCTGCAGTGCTGGAGAGCAAGAGGTGTTTTGCCCAGGGGTGTCAGAGTGCTGTGCCTGGTACCTCCTGAGCTGCTGGTACATTCTGAGCTGCACACACCACCCCAGCAGGTCCAGCCAAAAGCAAGCTGTTGAAGTGTGAGTTTCCTGGAAGTGCTGATGGGCTCTGCAGCTAAAGAGGCTCTCTGTCTTCCAGCTCTAACCCTGTGCTGAAGATGATGTGGCCTGAAGGCAAACTGAGCATCACAGAGGTAACCAAGAGACCTCTGACAGCTGCTACCCTCTTCAAGAACTCCATGATTGCACTAGTGGACAACCTGGCACTGAAGGTAAGTAATGCTGTTTCAAAATTGCAGGACCACGGAATGCCAGGTTGGAAGGCACCCCAAGGAGCATCTGGTCCAAGCCTTCCAGGTGCTGGTGGAGTTCAGGAGCTCAGTGCAAGCTGAGGCTGAAAACTGAGAATCCACCACTTGCCCTGGGAGGTGATTCCAGGCTCTGACTCTTCTCACAGTGAAACCTTTCCTCCTGCAGTCCAGTGGCAATGTCCCCAGCAGTAACTTGTCCTCATCACCTCTTGTCTTCTCCATGGGACTCCTTGTACAAAGGAGTCTCCACCCTCCTGGTAGCCACCCTTACTGTACTGCTCCATGGCAATAAGGATCCCCCTGAACCTTCTCTTCTCAAGGCTGAACACCCCCAACTCTCTTAGTCTCTCCAGCTCTGCTCAGCAGGGTGCAGCTTCCCCATGCAGCAGCTGCTGCCTTCCTCTGGCTGCAGTCAGTGGGGAGCTGAGCTGCTCTGGGGCCAGGAGTCATAGAATCACAGAATTGTCAGGGTTGGAAGGGACCTCAAGGATCAGCCAGTTCCAACCCCCTGCCATGGGCAGGGACACCTCACACCACAGCAGGTTGCTCACAGCCACCTCCAGCCTGGCCTCAAACACCTCCAGGCAGGAGGCTTCCACCCCCTCCCTGGGCAGCCTGTGCCAGGCTCTCACCACCCTCCTGGGCAACAACTTCTTCCTCACAGCCAATCTCAATCTCCCCACTTCTAGTTTTGCTCCATCCCCCCAGTCCTATCCCTCCCTGACACCCTCCAAAGTCCCTCCCCAGCTTGCTTGGAGCCCTCTTCAGACCCTGGCCACAAGAAGGTCTCCTTGGAGCCTTCTTCTCTCCAGATTGCACGACCCCAACTCCCTCAGTCTGTCCTCACAGCAGAGCAGCTCCAGCCCTCTGCTCACCCTTGTGGCCCTTCTCTGGACACCTTCCAGCCCCTCCAGATCCTTCCTGGCACAGAGGCTCCAGAACTCCCAGAGCTCCAGCTGTGGTCTCAGCAGAGTGGACCAGAGGGGCAGAATCCCCTCCCTGGCCCTGCTGGCCACACTTTTGCTGCAGCCCAGGCTCTGCTTGGCTCTCTGGGCTGAGAGTGCACCCCAGAAAGCCAATGTGGAGCTGTGGCTGAGCAGCTGTGGAGCTGCCATCTCCACCCAAAGTAGGTGGATCTTGGTTTCCTCTGTGCCCTGTGTACCTTTCACTTGTAGGAAAGCCAGACTTCCTTAGGTGATACTTACTGTATCAGCTAAACCCTGATCAAAGCACAGGGCCCAGAGGGTGCAGTTTCACAGTGGGGAGATTCCCTCTGCCTGGCTTTTTGTGCTGTGTGGTTTCCCTCCTTTCCTCCTCTTTGCAAAGGGTGGGAAATGACACTTTGTATTTTGCTAGGCAATGGAGTTTGATAGGAAAGTCTTTTGCTTTGGCAAGCAGCACCTTGTGTGAGGGAAGACAGGTCAGGAAAGAGCTGGGAAAAGAGCTGAGCAACAGGACAAGGTGACCAGGAGCATCCCTCCTGCGAGCACTGAGGAACAGAACCTCTCCCATGGGGACAGGCTGAGGGAGCTGGAGTTGTTCAGCCTGGGGAAAAGAAGGCTCCAGAGAGACCTTCTGGTGGCCTTTCAGTATGTGGAGGGGGCTTCAGGAGAGCTGGAGAGGGACATTTTAGGGAGGCATGGAGTGACAGGATGAGAGGTGATGGCTTCAGACTGGAAGAAGCTGGATTGAGATGAGGCATTAGGAAGCAATTCTTCCCCATGAAGGTGGTGAGGCTCTGGAACAGGCTGCCCAGAGAAGCTGTGGAGGCTCCAAACCTAAGGGTGTTTAAGGGCAGATTGGATGGGGCTTGAGGTGTTCCAGAAACCTGTGGCACTTGGGCCATGGTTTAGGGGTGGTGCTGGGGTGGTGGTTGGGCTGGGTGCTCTCTGAGGGCTTTTCCACATGACACAGTTCTATGACTGTGAGCTTCAGACAGCAGAGTGCAGGGAGTGCTCCTGGCTGGCCTCTCTGCCCTGAGGGTCTCTCTGAGGTGACTCCTGGGCCAGTTAGTCCTAGGTGCATGTGACTGGTGACTGGGCACTCAGGCTGTGCTTTGCTGCAGGGCTGAGTGAGCTGCTCTGAGTCACTGCCGCTTGGGGCCCTTGCGCCGCAGCTGCACCTCAGCTCTCTTGCTTCTGCTGGGGCTGGAGAGCTGCTGGACGGTTGCTGTTCCTGGCCTGGCACAACCACTGTCACTTGGGGCCACCACTACTGCACTTGTGGCTGCTCTCATTCTTCCCTTGGGTCACATTGCTCATTTTCCCCTTGCTTCCCTCAGGAGCAGAGCTGCACATGCACAGTGCAAGGTCTGTGCGTGTCTGACTGCAGTGTGGACGCTGCAGGGCTCTCCTTGGGCAGCCTGGGGTGGGAGCTGAGGTGCACAGCTCTCTGCAGACAGCGTGGCACAAGCAGGGTGAGCTGCTGTGGGCTACAGGGGGCAGAGCAATGTGGTTCCCCAGGGAAAGGCAGCACCAGACCATGCTTTGCACAGCTCCTTCTCAGAAACCCAAGGTGAAAGCAGCAGTGGTCCCTGGCAGCCCAGCAGGCAGCTGAGTGCTGAGCTGCAGCCAGAGCAGGGAGAGCAGCAGCACAGGGAGGGGATTCTGCCCCTCTGCTGTGCTCAGCCCCCACCTGCAGCACTGCCTCCAGCTCTGGGGCCCCCAGCACAAGAAGGACCTGGAGCTGCTGGAGAGGGTCCAGAGGAGGACACCAAGAGGATCAGAACCTCTGACCTCAGAGTTGAGGCCTATTCAGCCTGGAGAAGATAATGCTCTAGGGAGACTTTAGAGCAGCCTTCCAGCACCTGAAAGGCGACTACAAGAAAACTGGAGAGGGACTTTTGACAAGGGCTGGAAGTGCTAAGAAAAGGACAGCCCAGAGAGGGCCTCAGCACAGAGAGAGCCTCAGCACAGAGAGAGCCTCAGCACAGAGAGAGCCTCAGCACAGAGAGAGCCTCAGCACAGAGAGGGCCTCAGCACAGAGAGAGCCTCAGCACAGAGAGAGCCTCAGCACAGAGAGAGCCTCAGCACAGAGAGGGCCTCAGCACAGAGAGAGCCTCAGAACAGACAGAGCCTCAGCACAGACAGAGCCTCAGCACAGAGAGGGCCTCAGCACAGAGAGCCTCAGCACAGAGAGAGCCTCAGCACAGACAGAGCCTCAGCACAGACAGAGCCTCAGCACAGAGAGGGCCTCAGCACAGAGAGAGCCTCAGCACAGAGAGAGCCTCAGCACAGAGAGAGCCTCAGCACAGACAGAGCCTCAGCACAGAGAGAGCCTCAGAACAGAGAGAGCCTCAGCACAGACAGAGCCTCAGCACAGACAGAGCCTCAGCACAGAGAGAGCCTCAGAACAGAGAGAGCCTCAGCACAGACAGAGCCTCAGCACAGACAGAGCCTCAGCACAGAGAGAGCCTCAGCACAGAGAGAGCCTCAGCACAGACAGAGCCTCAGCACAGAGAGAGCCTCAGCACAGACAGAGCCTCAGCACAGACAGAGCCTCAGCACAGAGAGAGCCTCAGCACAGAGAGGGCCTCAGCACAGAGAGAGCCTCAGCACAGACAGAGCCTCAGCACAGAGAGAGCCTCAGCACAGACAGAGCCTCAGCACAGACAGAGCCTCAGCACAGAGAGGGCCTCAGCACAGAGAGAGCCTCAGCACAGAGAGCCTCAGCACAGACAGAGCCTCAGCACAGAGAGAGCCTCAGCACAGACAGAGCCTCAGCACAGACAGAGCCTCAGCACAGAGAGAGCCTCAGCACAGAGAGAGCCTCAGCACAGAGAGAGCCTCAGCACAGAGAGAGCCTCAGCACAGAGAGAGCCTCAGCACAGACAGAGCCTCAGCACAGAGAGAGCCTCAGCACAGAGAGAGCCTCAGCACAGAGAGCCTCAGCACAGAGAGAGCCTCAGCACAGACAGAGCCTCAGCACAGAGAGAGCCTCAGCACAGAGAGAGCCTCAGCACAGACAGAGCCTCAGCACAGACAGAGCCTCAGCACAGACAGAGCCTCAGCACAGAGAGAGCCTCAGCACAGACAGAGCCTCAGCACAGAGAGAGCCTCAGCACAGACAGAGCCTCAGCACAGAGAGAGCCTCAGCACAGACAGAGCCTCAGCACAGAGCCTCAGCACAGAGAGAGCCTCAGCACAGACAGAGCCTCAGCACAGAGAGGGCCTCAGCACAGAGAGAGCCTCAGCACAGAGAGAGCCTCAGCACAGAGAGAGCCTCAGCACAGAGAGAGCCTCAGCACAGAGAGAGCCTCAGCACAGACAGAGCCTCAGCACAGAGAGAGCCTCAGCACAGAGAGAGCCTCAGCACAGACAGAGCCTCAGCACAGACAGAGCCTCAGCACAGACAGAGCCTCAGCACAGAGAGAGCCTCAGCACAGACAGAGCCTCAGCACAGAGAGAGCCTCAGCACAGACAGAGCCTCAGCACAGAGAGAGCCTCAGCACAGACAGAGCCTCAGCACAGAGCCTCAGCACAGAGAGAGCCTCAGCACAGACAGAGCCTCAGCACAGAGAGGGCCTCAGCACAGAGAGAGCCTCAGCACAGAGAGAGCCTCAGCACAGAGAGAGCCTCAGCACAGAGAGCCTCAGCACAGAGAGGGCCTCAGCACAGAGAGAGCCTCAGCACAGAGAGAGCCTCAGCACAGAGAGAGCCTCAGCACAGACAGAGCCTCAGCACAGAGAGAGCCTCAGCACAGACAGAGCCTCAGCACAGACAGAGCCTCAGCACAGAGAGAGCCTCAGCACAGACAGAGCCTCAGCACAGAGAGAGCCTCAGCACAGAGAGAGCCTCAGCACAGAGCCTCAGCACAGAGAGAGCCTCAGCACAGAGCCTCAGCACAGAGAGAGCCTCAGCACAGACAGAGCCTCAGCACAGACAGAGCCTCAGCACAGAGAGAGCCTCAGCACAGACAGAGCCTCAGCACAGAGAGAGCCTCAGCACAGAGAGAGCCTCAGCACAGAGCCTCAGCACAGAGAGAGCCTCAGCACAGACAGAGCCTCAGCACAGACAGAGCCTCAGCACAGAGAGGGCCTCAGAACAGACAGAGCCTCAGCACAGAGAGAGCCTCAGCACAGACAGAGCCTCAGCACAGTGAGAGCCTCAGCACAGAGAGAGCCTCAGCACAGAGAGAGCCTCAGCACAGACAGAGCCTCAGCACAGAGAGAGCCTCAGCACAGAGCCTCAGCACAGAGAGAGCCTCAGCACAGACAGAGCCTCAGCACAGACAGAGCCTCAGCACAGAGAGGGCCTCAGAACAGACAGAGCCTCAGCACAGAGAGAGCCTCAGCACAGACAGAGCCTCAGCACAGTGAGAGCCTCAGCACAGAGAGAGCCTCAGCACAGAGAGAGCCTCAGCACAGACAGAGCCTCAGCACAGAGAGAGCCTCAGCACAGACAGAGCCTCAGCACAGACAGAGCCTCAGCACAGAGAGAGCCTCAGCACAGACAGAGCCTCAGCACAGAGAGAGCCTCAGCACAGAGAGAGCCTCAGCACAGAGCCTCAGCACAGAGAGAGCCTCAGCACAGACAGAGCCTCAGCACAGAGAGGGCCTCAGCACAGAGAGAGCCTCAGCACAGAGAGAGCCTCAGCACAGAGAGAGCCTCAGCACAGAGAGAGCCTCAGCACAGAGAGAGGGCCTCAGCACAGAGAGAGCCTCAGCACAGAGAGAGCCTCAGCACAGAGAGAGAGCCTCAGCACAGACAGAGCCTCAGCACAGAGAGAGCCTCAGCACAGAGAGAGCCTCAGCACAGAGAGAGCCTCAGCACAGAGAGAGAGCCTCAGCACAGACAGAGCCTCAGCACAGAGAGAGCCTCAGCACAGAGAGAGCCTCAGCACAGAGAGGGCCTCAGCACAGACAGAGCCTCAGCACAGAGAGAGCCTCAGCACAGACAGAGCCTCAGCACAGACAGAGCCTCAGCACAGAGAGGGCCTCAGAACAGACAGAGCCTCAGCACAGAGAGAGCCTCAGCACAGACAGAGCCTCAGCACAGTGAGAGCCTCAGCACAGAGAGAGCCTCAGCACAGACAGAGCCTCAGCACAGACAGAGCCTCAGCACAGACAGAGCCTCAGCACAGAGAGAGCCTCAGCACAGACAGAGCCTCAGCACAGAGAGAGCCTCAGCACAGACAGAGCCTCAGCACAGAGAGAGCCTCAGCACAGAGAGGGCCTCAGAACAGACAGAGCCTCAGCACAGACAGAGCCTCAGCACAGAGAGGGCCTCAGCACAGAGAGAGCCTCAGCACAGAGAGAGCCTCAGCACAGAGAGAGCCTCAGAACAGACAGAGCCTCAGCACAGAGAGGGCCTCAGAACAGACAGAGCCTCAGCACAGAGAGAGCCTCAGCACAGAGAGGGCCTCAGCACAGAGAGCCTCAGCACAGAGAGAGCCTCAGCACAGAGAGAGCCTCAGCAGAGCTACAAGCTGGGGTCAGAGTGGCTGAGAGCAGCCAGGCAGAGAGGGACCTGGGGGTACTGGTTGATGGGAGGCTGAACATGAGCCTGCAGTGTGCCCAGGCAGCCAAGAAGGCCAATGGCCTCCTGGTCTGCATCAGGAAGAGTGTGGCCAGCAGGAGCAGGGAGGTCATTCTGCCCCTGTACACTGCACTGGTTAGGCTGCACCTTGAGTCCTGTGTCCAGTTCTGGGCCCCTCAGTTTAGGAAGGAGGTTGACTTGCTGGAGCGTGTCCAGAGAAGGGCAACAAAGCTGGGGAGGGGTCTGGAGCACAGCCCTGGGAGGAGAGGCTGAGGGAGCTGGGGTTGCTTAGCCTGGAGAAGAGGAGACTGAGAGGTGACCTTATTGCTCTCTACAACTACCTGAAGGGAGGTTGTAGCCAGGCAGAGGTTGGCCTCTTCTCCCAGGCAGCCAGCACCAGAACAAGAGGACACAGTCTCAGGCTGTGCCAGGGGAGGTTCAGGCTGGATGTTAGGAAGAAGTTCTATACAGAGAGAGTGATTGCCCATTGGAATGGGCTGCCCGTGGAGGTGGTGGAGTCACCCTCATTGGAGGTGCTTAGGAGAAGACTTGCTGGGGTGCTTGGCTGCATGGTTTAGTTGTTGGGTGGGTTGGATTGGTTGATGGGTTGGATGTGATGGTCTTGAAGGTCTCTTCCAGCCTGGTGTATTGTATCGTATTATTGTATTGAGAGAGCCTCAGCACAGTCAGGGCCTCAGCACACAGAGGGCCTCAGCACACAGAGGGCCTCAGCACACAGAGGGCCTCAGCACACAGAGGGCCTCAGCACACAGATGGCCTCAGCTAGGTCTGAAGGCTCAGAAATGTGCTGGTGGAAGGGGCAGAGTTGAGGGGGCAGCTCCCAGTGCTGGCATCCCAAATGCACTGCAGCCCTCCAGGCTTCCATGGAGAGTCCCTCGGGCAGAGAGCTCTGGCAGGTGGAAGCAAAGTGCTTTCCTGGCCAGCCCCAGCAGCCAGCCTCACACAGCTGCTGTGCTTCTGCAGCCCAGGTCCTGCTGCCCCTGCTGTTCTGCCCAGGGCTGCTCTCTCTGATGGATTACTGTGGGTGCCTTTTGTGTTACATGCTGACAGGGGAAGTCCTTTGGCTGCCAGGGCTGTAAGTGATGAGGTTCTCTAGGAGCACTCTCTGCACTTGCATCTCTCTTTGTTTCCTTTCCTTTCCTTTCCCCCACCCCCACCCCTCCTTCCCTGTAACTCTTTTTGTCTGACTCTCCTTTCTCCCCTGCCTCTCCTCTCCAGATTGACAGCCTTCATCTCCAGGAAGTCATCAGTGTGACTGACTGAACAATCCAGCACACATTTCCCTCCTCTCTCCTTATCCCTTCTCTCATCTAATGAGCTATAAACCATGGAAAAGGAATCTCTCCAGGAGGGGTTTGGTTAGGGTCCAACGATTCCAGACTGGTTTCTTTTCTTTTCAGCACTTACAATCCTAAAAATTGCTCAGATTGATTGAAAAGCAAACACACAAAAAAGGGCAATCACTTGCAATTAAGCATCTGAACAGCCTTCAGAACCAGGGCCTTTGTGTCTCCATTTCCCTTCTTCCCTTTATGAAATGCAGCTCCCAGGCTTGACAGCCTCGTGGTGCAATAATGGGAGCTGCATAATTATCCCCCTGAAGAGCTGGGGCTGGTGGGACTGTGAGCATGGAATAATCTGCTTTAGAATTCCCCCAGCAGCAGTGGTTGCTGAGAGGCTTTAATTACACTGCAACTGCACTGACAGATGAGCTCCTTCCTGCCTGTGCAGGCACTTCCCACTGCCTTGCCTTGTGCAGCCTGAGGCAGCCCCAGGCTGCTGCTCTCTGTGCTGCCCTTGAAGCCACAGAGCCTTGGCAGTGAGGTTTGCTCCAGTTGGGAGTGGCAGTGTGCCCAGGGGGCCAAGAAGGCCAAGGGCATCCTGGCCTGCAGCAGGAAGAGTGTGGCCAGCAGGAGCAGGGAAGTCCTTGTGCCCTGTGCTCAGCACTGCTGAGGCCACACCTTGAGTCCTGTGTCCAGTTCTGGGCTCCTCAGTTTAAGAAGGACATTGAGAGACTTGAAGGTGTCCTGAGAAGGGCAACAAGGCTGGGGAGGGGTCTGGAGCACAGCCCTGGGAGGAGAGGCTGAGGGGAGCTGGGGTTGCTTAGCCTGCAGAAGAGGAGGCTCAGGGGAGACCTTCTTGCTCTCTGCAACTCCCTGCAGGGAGGTTGTAGCCAGCTGGGGGTTGGTCTCTTCTGCCAGGCACCCAGCAGCAGAACAAGAGGACACAGGCTCAAGCTGTGCCAGGGGAGGTTTAGGCTGGAGAAAGTTCTTCCCAGCAAGAGAGATTGGCCACTAGGATGTGCTGCCCAGGAAGGTGGTGGAGTCACTGCTGCTCCTCATCACTTGTAGCTGCCATGACCTCCCTGCTGTGAAGTTCAGAGAGGGCTGCTCCTACCCCCCCCCAGTCTGACACAGAGGTGGGAGCATTGCTGGGGCACAGCCAGGCTCTGCCACTGAGGGCAAAACCATCACCCACACAGACTGCAGGCTCTGAGAGCTGGTAGGAGTCTGTTGAGGGAACAAAGACCCTGCAGACATTGCTGCCCTCAGTGCAGGGGGAATTGGCAGGAGAAAGCCAAGGAGGTGACTGTGGAAATCTCTTAGAAGTCTGAGTTTTCCCAGCACATAGTCTTCAGAGACTCACAGGGTGGAGAAGCCCTTTCAGATCCTCCACTCCAACCATTCTCTGCCTCTGCCAATGCTGGGGCTGAACCATGTCCCTCAGCACCACATCTCTGTGCCACTGAGACATCTCCAGGGTGTTCGTTCCCTCATCCTCTCCTTAAGGAAAGGAGGGCAAATTGGGTAGGTTTGGGTTGTGTTGCATTACTGTGGCAGAAGAAAGGGCTCAGCCTGGTGGTGACCTCAGTAGAAGACTTCACTTGGAGCTTGGCTCTGTGGCACCCTGGGGTCACAGAATGGTAGGGGTTGGAAGGGACCTTTGGAGATCGTGGAGTCCAACCCCCTGCCCAGGCAGGGTCACCTAGAGAAGGTCACACAGGAGCACTTCCAGAGGTCCTTCGTGTGCCTTCTGGTTTTGAGCCCACTGCCCCCTGAGGACATGGAGAGAGGAGCAGGCCGAGGAGAGCAGTGCCCTAGCAGGGGCTGAGCTGCTTCCCTGGAGGCAGGGCAGTGGTCCCTGCCTGCAGCTTTGCCTTGGCCTCCCTGGGAAGAAAAGGAGCCAAAGCAGACTGCAGGAGCCATCCCTGCCACGCTGCGAGGAGAGAAGTCACCAGGGGAGAAGGAGATGATGTCAGAGCCTGCGTTGCCCACAGCCTGCTGTGTGCCCACACGCTGCCCACCCAGCCCTGGGTGCTGCATGGAGGGTGGGCAGCACAGGGATGCTGCCAGCTCTGCTGGGGGGCTTGGCTTGCCCCTCAGCGCCATATGTTCCTACTCCAGGCACAATCCTCCAGGAGCAAAGCAGGGAAATGTTCCAGTCCTTCCCCCAAGATCCAGTGGCTTGGATCAGTTTCTAGGATGCAGGGCTCTGCTTTTCCAAGGCCACCCTGCCTTGGGCTGTTTGTGGCTCAGCCTATTTACCCTGGGGAGTGGAAGCTCTGTGTGCATGGCCTTCGTGCTGCAGACCCCCAGGGGGTTGTGACAGCCAAGGGTGATCCTGGTGCTTCAATGTTACTGAAGGCAAATCAGTGATTTGGGGCCTTGGATGTTATCCTGAGGTTAGGTAAGGGAGGGAAAAGTCAGAGGAAACAGGGATGCATCACAGGCAAGTGGTAGAAAATGAAGCTGAAGAGGAGCTTGGGAAGCCACCTTCTGTCTGAGGGCACCTCTGTCACAGTCTCACAGTCTCACAGTATCACTAAGGTTGGAAGAGAACTCGAAGATCATCGAGTCCAACCTGTCCCCACAGACCCCATGACTAGACCATGGCACCAAGTGCCACATCCAGTCCCCTCCTGAACACCTCCAGGGACGGTGACTCCACCACCTCCCTGGGCAGCACATCCCAATGGCGAATCTCTCTCTCCGTGAAGAACTTTCTCCTCACCTCCAGCCTAAACCTCCCCTGGCACAGCTTGAGACTGTGTCCTCTTGTTCTGGTGCTGGCTGCCTGGGAGAAGAGACCAACCCCCACCTGGCTACAACCTCCCCGCAGGGAGTTGTAGAGAGCAATGAGGTCTCCCCTGAGCCTCCTCTTCTGCAGGCTAAGCAACCCCAGCTCCCTCAGCCTCTCCTCCCAGGGCTGTGCTCCAGACCCCTCCCCAGCCTTGTTGCCCTTCTCTGGACACCTTCAAGTCTCTCAATGTCCTTCTTAAACTGAGGAGCCCAGAACTGGACACAGGACTCCAGGGGCGGCCTAACCAAAGCAGAGTACCAGGCACAATGACCTCCCTGCTCCTGCTGGCCACACCATTCCTAATGCAGGCCAGGATGCCACTGGCCTTCTTGGCCACCTGGGCAGGCTCAGTGCTGGAGGTTTTCCTCCACAGATCATCCACAGAACATCCACAGCTGTTCTGCTGCCATTCCTTCTTGTCCTGATGGCCAGTTTGGCTTTTCTGTCACTGCAGCCACTGCTGCTGTGTCCTGTAATAAACACTGATTGTGCTTCATGCCCCTTAAGTGTCTGCAGGCTGGCATGGGGCTGGGTATGTGGCTCCTCAGGCCTTTGGGACTAGAACCATGCTTCCTCATATTTTCTCTCCTGGAATTTTGATCTTCCTTGTTCCTCCTGGGCTGGCTCACCCCTGTTCACACCCCCACAGTGTGGGGCTGCGGTGCCCCACACTGAACTTTGTGTTCAGCTGGGCAGAAGTCTGCTGGGGTTTTTCTCTTACAGTTTTCTTGTTCCTGGGTCCCTTCCTCGTGTTCAGCTGCAGCTCCTCAGTCTGTTTCTAGCACTAGTGCCAAGCCTAGGACCACAGAACTGATGAGGTTGGAAGAGACCTCGGAGATCATCAGTCCAAAGCCCTCACCCAGAGCTCACAATACTACCTCTGCTGCTAAGCCACTGCCACTGAACCTCAGCACCACCTCCACAGAGCTGTTAAACACCTCCAGGGATGGGGACTCCACCACCTCCCTGGGCAGCCTGGGACAGAGCCTGAGAACCCCTTCTGGGAAGAAATTGTTCCTCATACCCAATGGAGAGGAGAGGAGAGGAGAGGAGAGGAGAGGAGAGGAGGAGAGGAGAGGAGAGGAGAGAGGAGAGGAGAGGAGAGGAGAGGAGAGGAGGAGAGAGAGAGGAGAGGAGAGGAGAGGAGAGGAGAGGAGAGGAGAGAGGAGAGGAGAGGAGAGGAGAGGAGAGGAGAGAGAGGAGAGGAGAGGAGAGGAGAGGAGAGGAGAGGAGAGGAGAGGAGAGGAGAGGAGAGGAGAGGAGAGGAGAGGAGAGGAGAGGAGAGGAGAGGAGAGGAGAGGAGAGGAGAGGAGAGGAGAGGAGAGGAGAGGAGGAGAGGAGAGGAGAGGAGGGGAGAGGAGGGAGAGAGAGGAGAGGAGGGGAGAGGAGAAGAGAAGAGAAGAGAAGAGAAGAGAAGAGAAGAGAAGAAGAGAAGAGAAGAGAAGAGAAGAGAAGAGAAGAGAAGAGAAGAGAAGAGAAGAGAAGAGAAGAGAAGAGAAGAGAAGTAGAATTGAATTGAAGTGAAATAGAATAGAATAGTAAAATAGGATAGAATAGAATAGAATAGAATAGAATAGAATAGAATAGAATAGAATAGAGCAGGTTGGAAGAGACCTTTGAGATCATCAAGTCCAACCTATCATCCAGCACCATCTGATCAACTCAACCATGGCACCAAGCACCCCACCCAGTCCAGTTGTAGAGGGTGATGAGGTCTCCCCTCGACCTCCTTTTCTCTAGGCTGAACAGCCCCAGCTCCCTCAGCCTGTGCCCATAGCAGAGGTGCTCCAGCTCCCTGATCATCTTCATGGCCCTCCTGGCCATCCTCATGGTCCTTCCAGTGTGGAGAGCCCTAGAGCTGGACCCAGCAGTGCAGGTGAGGTCTCCCCAGAGCAGAGCAGAGGGGCAGGGTCTCCTCTCTCCATCTCTGGCCACACTGCTGTGGATGCAGCCCAGGCTGCCCTTGGCCTTCCCAGCTGTGAGTGCACTTTGGGGCTTTGCTTTTGAGCAAGGGCTTTCTGGTTCCTCAGAGCACTTTGAGAGGTGGCTCCTCAGCCACTTGTTTCAATCAAGTCCAGGGGGAAATGTCTGAAACTTCCTCCTGAAGCCCTGGAGTGAGCAGCAAAGGTGACAGCTTCTCAGGATGAGATTTCAGTCAGGCTGCTTATCTCCCTTGATCCTAACCTTAGCCCCGCTGTAAGGTGGGGGTTCAAATGCTCCCCTTTGGGTTTACCTTTGCTTGTCCTCTGAAGCAAGGCCCTGCCCCAGCTGTCCCTTTCTGAGCTGGCTGAGATCCTCCTCTGAGTTCCCTCCTTGGATCTGGTGAGACTCAGTGGGCAGTAGGCTCTGCCTGCACATGCTGAAGAACAATAGATGTGGATCTCAATAGATGTTGATGGTATTGGGGTCAATAGATATTGATGGTATTGGTGTCAATAGACACTGATGGTATTGATGTCAATAGACACTGATGGTATTGGTGTCAATAGATATTGATGGTATTGGTGTTAATAGATATTGATGGTATTGGTGTCAATAGACACTGATGGTATTGATGTCAATAGACACTGATGGTATTGGTGTCAATAGATATTGATGGTATTGGTGTTAATAGATATTGATGGTATTGGTGTCAATAGACACTGATGGTATTGATGTCAATAGACACTGATGGTATTGGTGTCAATAGACACTGATGGTATTGATGTCAATAGACACTGATGGTATTGATGTCAATAGACACTGATGGTATTGGTGTCAATAGACACTGATGGTATTGGTGTCAATAGACACTGATGGTATTGATGTCAATAGACACTGATGGTATTGGTGTCAATAGACACTGATGGTATTGATGTCAATAGACACTGATGGTATTGGTGTCAATAGACACTGATGGTATTGGTGTCAATAGATATTGATGGTATTGGTGTCAATAGATATTGATGGTATTGGTGTCAATAGACACTGATGGTATTGATGTCAATAGACACTGATGGTATTGGTGTCAATAGACACTGATGGTATTGGTGTCAATAGATATTGATGGTATTGGTGTCAATAGACACTGATGGTATTGGTGTCAATAGACACTGATGGTATTGGTGTCAATAGACACTGATGGTATTGATGTCAATAGACACTGATGGTATTGGTGTCAATAGACACTGATGGTATTGATGTCAATAGACACTGATGGTATTGGTGTCAATAGACACTGATGGTATTGGTGTCAATAGACACTGATGGTATTGATGTCAATAGACACTGATGGTATTGGTGTCAATAGACACTGATGGTATTGGTGTCAATAGACACTGACAGTATTGGTGTCAATAGATATTGATGGCATTGGTGTCAATAGATATTGATGGTATTGTTGTCAATAGACACTGATGGTATTGATGTCAATAGATATTGATGGTATTGGTGTCAATAGACACTGATGGTATTGATGACAATAGATATTGATGGTATTGGTGTCAATAGACACTGATGGTATTGATGACAATAGATATTGATGGTATTGGTGTCAATAGACACTGACGGTATTGGTGTCAATAGATATTGATGGCATTGGTGTCAATAGATATTGATGGTATTGGTGTCAATAGACACTGATGGTATTGATGTCAATAGACACTGATGGTATTGATGTCCACCTCAACATGAGGAGAAGCTTCCTTACTGTGGGGGTGACAGAGCCCTGGAGCAGGCTGCCCAGAGAGGTTGTGGAGTCTCCTGCTCTGGAGATGTTCAAGGCCCACCTGGATGTGTTCCTGTGGGACCTGCCCTGTGTGACCCTGCTCTGGCAGGGAGGGCTGGAACTGGAGGATCTCCAGAGGTCCCTTCCAACCCCTAACATTCTGTGACTCCATGGTTCTGGGATGTTGCAAGAACTCAGTCGCCCTTCAGCATCCTCGTAGCCCTCTGTAGATCCCTGTCCCTCTTGAGCTGGGGGGCCAGAACTGTCCTGACCTTGCAGCTCCTCTTAAGCCACCAAACCTCATTCAGATGATGGGAGAGCTGACACAGAATCACAGAATCAGCCAGGCTGGAAGAGACCTCCAAATCCTCAAGTCCAACCAATCTCCCAACCCTACCCAATCAACCAGACCATGGCACTGAGTGCCTCCTCCGGGCTCCTCTTAAACACCTCCAGGGGCATCGACCCCACCCCCTCCCTGCGCAGCACATCCCAGAGGGCAGTCTGTCTGTCTGGAAGAACTTCTTGCTAAGACCAAGCCTAAACCTCCCCTGGCACAGCTTGAGCCTGTGTCCTCTTGTTCTGCTGCTGCTTGCCTGGCAGAAGAGACCAACCCCCACCTGGCTACAACCTCCCTTCAGGCAGTTGCAGAGAGCAAGAAGGTCTCCCCTGAGCCTCCTCTTCTGCAGGCTCAGCAACCCCAGCTCCCTCAGCCTCTCCTCCCAGGGCTGTGCTCCAGACCCCTCCCCAGCTTTCTTGCCCTTCTCTGGACACCTTCCAGCAGCTCAACAGCTTTCCTGAATTGAGGGGCCCCGAACTGGACAGAGTACAGAACATCATAGGTTGGAAGGGAGCTCCAGAGCCCATCAGGTCCAACCCCGCTGCCAGAGCAGCGTCACCTGGGGCAGTCTGCACAGAAATGCATCCAGATGAGTTTTGAGTGTGTCCATGGAAGGTGACTCCACCACCTCTCTGGGCAGCCTGTGCCTGTCCCCTGGGTGAGTGACAGCTGCTTTGGTTTGTGCCCTCAGGAGCCCTACTACGTGCGCTGCATCAAGCCCAACGACAGGAAGTCTCCGCAGCTGTTCGACGAGGAGCGCTGCCGGCACCAGGTGGAGTACCTGGGGCTGCTGGAGAACGTCCGGGTGCGCAGGGCAGGCTTTGCCTACAGACAGACCTACCAGAAGTTCCTCCAGAGGTGAGGAGGGGGCTGGAGAGGAAGGGAGATGGAGAAGAAGGGAGATTGGGAAGAAGGGAGATGGAGAAGAAGGGAGATGGGGAAGAAGGGAGATGGGGAAGAAGGGAGATGGGGAAGAAGGGAGATGGGGGAGAAGGGAGATGGGGAAGAAGGGAGATGGGGAAGAAGGGAGATGGAGAAAAAGGGAGATGGTGAAGAAGTGGGCTGGAGAAGTAGGGGGATGGAGAAGAAGGGGGTGGAGAATAAGGGGGTTGGGGAAGAAGGAGGGTGGAGAAGAAGGGAGATGGAGAAGAAGGGAGATGGAGAAGAAGGGGGTGGAGAAGAAGGGAGATGGAGAAGAAGGGGGTTGGGGAAGAAGGGGGTGGAGAAGAAGGGAGATGGAGAAGAAGGGGGCTGGAGTAGAAGTGGGCTATAAATATCTGGGGGTGGGGGTCTAGTGGAGGGGGCCAAGCTCTTTTGGGTGGTGCACAGCAATAAGCCAAGGAACAGTGGAGACAACCTGGAACACAGAAGGTTTCATCTCAACATGAGGAGAAACTTCTGTACAGGGAGGATCACAGAGCCCTGGAGCAGGCTGCCCAGAGAGGTTGAGGAGTCTCCTTCTCTGGAGACTTTCAAGCCCCACCTGGATGTGTTCCTGTGTGCCCTGCCCTGGGTGATGCTGCTCTGGCAGGGGAGTTGGACTGGATGATCTCTGGAGGTCCCTTCCAACCCCTTGCATTGTGATTCTGGAGAGTGAAGCAGCTCAGCTTGCTGCAGACAGCTCAGGCCTCAGGATGAAGAGTGTGGTCTGGCTGTCAGCCCTGGAGTGGGAAGTCTGAAGTGTTCCAGGCTTGTGATCCTCACTCTGGAGCAGATGGGTGGTGATGAGTTTGGTTTGGTATCTGCTGTTACATATGGGAGAGCACAAATCTAAGACAGACTGTGGTTGCTCTCCTTTGGTGGCAGCAGATGTGTTTAGAGGTAGAGGTTGCAGTACCTGAAGGGCTCCAGGAGAGCTGGGGAAGGACTTTTGGCAACTGCTGGGAGTGCCAGGACAAGGGAACATGGCTCTGAGCTGGGAGAGGGGAGATTGAGACTGGAGATGAGGAAGAAATTCTTTCCAGTGAGGCTGGGGAGACTCTGGCACAGGCTGCCCAGGGAGGCTGTGGCTGTCCCCTCCCTGGAGGTGTTGAAGGCCAGGCTGGATGAGGCCTTGAGCAGCCTGGGCTGGTGGGAGGTGTCCCTGCCCGTGGCAGGAGGGGATTGGAACTGGATGAGCTTTGAGGTCCCTTCCAAGCCAACCCATTCTGTGATTCTGTTTATGTGGCTGAACCTCTCTGCTCAAATGCATTTCCTCTGTTACTGTCTGCAGCAGGAAACTGTCATGAGGTTCTTCCCCAGAGCATAACCCTAAAACCAGAGTTAATTAACTGCTGTTTCCTCCCTGAACATTGTTTAATTGCTGCAGTGAGAGACAGACACTGAGTGTCTTTGGGGTTGCTCAGCCTGGAAAGGAGGCTCAGGGGAGACCTTATTGCTGTCTACAGCTCCCTGCAGGGAGGTTGTAGCCAGCTGGGGGTTGGTCTCTTCTGCCAGGCAAGCAGCACCAGAACAAGAGGACACAGTCTCAACTGTGCCAGGGGAAGTTTAGGCTGGAGGTGAGGAGAAAGTTCTTCCCAGCAAGAGAGATTGGTCCCTGGGATGTGCTGCCCAGGGAGGTGGTGGAGTCCCCATCCCTGGAGGTGTTTAGGAAGAGCCTGGATGAGGCCCTTGGTGCCATGGTTGAGTTGATCAGATGGTGCTGGGTGAGAGGTTGGACTGGATGATCTCTGAGGTCTTTTCCAACCTGGTTAATTCTATTCTAGTCTAGTCTAGTCTAGTCTAGTCTAGTCTAGTCTAGTCTAGTCTATTCTATTCTATTCTCCTGGGAATTGCCTGGTGGCTCACAGTGACTTTGTGTGCTAGAGGAAACCTCTGGAAGTGGTGCTGGGTTGCTGCTTGGGAAGGGAAGGGAAGGGAAGGGAAGGAAGGGAAGGGAAGGGAAGGGAAGGGAAGGGAAGGGAAGGGAAGGGAAGGGAAGGGAAGGGAAGGGAAGGGAAGGGAAGGAAGGGGAAGGGAAGGGAAGGGAAGGGAAGGGAAGGGAAGGGAAGGGAAGGGAAGGGAAGGGAAGGGAAGGGAAGGGAAGCTAATACCATTAGCAAATGTCCTTTACAAGCTTTCATTGAGCTGAAGAAGACTTTCCTGAGCTCTGATGTAGCTGAGCTAAGCCCAGCCTGCCCTCAGCAGTATCTAGGAGGAAGATGTAAATCTTTTCTCATCCAACCAAGAGACCTTTGTGTGTTCACTAGGGAGCTGCCTCTTCAGTTGTGTGCACTGCACAGCAGGACCATGAGTCTTAAAGAACTCTGCTGCATCCTCTTGGTTGAAGTTCTTAGTTCCCATCCCCAAACATCTGGAGGTTTAAGAGGGGGTAGGTGTGGGGGCAGGGGCAGAGCAGCACCCATAAGACATCTGCAGGTGGAAGCCAACCCTCAGCACTCCTGCTGCAGGCTGTGCTGACCCTGGTGTGTGAATCATAGAATCATAGAATCACTAAGGTTGGAAAAGACCTCAGAGCTCATCAAGTCCAACCTGTCACCCAACACCTCCTGACAGCTAAACCATGGCTCCAAGTGCCACATCCAATCCCCTGTTGAACACCTCCAGGGATGGGGACTCCACCACCTCCCTGGGCAGCACATCCCAGTGGCCAATCTCTCTAGCTCCTCACCTCCAGCCTAAACCTCCCCTGGCACAGCTTGAGACTGTGTCCTCTTGTTCTGCTGCTGCTTGCCTGGGAGAAGAAACCAACCCCCACCTGGCTGCAACCTCCCTGCAGGGAGCTGCAGAGAGCAAGAAGGTCTCCCCTGAGCCTCCTCTTCTGCAGGCTAAGCAACCCCAGCTCCCTCAGCCTCTCCTCCCAGGGCTGTGCTCCAGACCCCTCCCCAGCCTTGTTGCCCTTCTCTGGACACCTTCAAGTCTCTCAATGTCCTTCTTAAATTGAGGAGCCCAAAGCTGGACACAGGACTCAAGGTGTGGCCTCAGCAGTGCTGAGCACAGGGCACAAGGACCTCCCTGCTCCTGCTGGCCACACTCTTCCTGCTGCAGGCCAGGATGCCCTTGGCCTTCTTGGCCCCCTGGGCACACTGCTGGCTCTTGTTCAGCTGCTCTCCATCAGCACCCCCAGGTCCCTCTCTGCCTGGCTGCTCTCAGCCCCTCTGCCCCCAGCCTGTAGCTGTGACCCCCACACTGGTTGGAGAAGGGTCTGTCCCAGCTTCATGGACAGACCCAAAGTGAGTCCATAAAGCCTGAAGGGAGGTTGTAGCCAGGTGAGGGTTGGTCTCTTCTCCCAGGCAAGCAGCACCAGAACAAGAGGACACAGACTCAAGCTGTGCCAGGGGAGGTTCAGGATGAATATTAGGAAGAAGTTCTTCCCAGAGAGATTTGCCATTGGACTGTGCTGCCCAGGGAGGTGGTGGAGTTGCTGTCCCTGGAGATCTTCAAGAGCAGCCTGGATGAGGCATTCAGTTCCATGGTCTGGTTGATTGGATGGGGCTGGGGGATAGGTTGGGCTGGATGATCTTGGAGGTCTCTTCCAACCTGGTTGATTCTATGATCCTGTGATCACAGAAACCTTGGCTCTTAGGAGAGCTGTGCTGGGAGCTGGGAGCTCTGGTGGCTCCCCCATGCCTGCTGCCTGTTTGTGTAGCTGTGGAAGGGGAAAGGTGGTGTAGAGCTGGAGGCTTTAATGCACAGCTGCCCTTGAAAGCTGTCAGGTGCTCTAGGCAGGGTTGGGGAAGGGTTGTGGTGTCAGGGAGCAGATTTATTTTGGGTTCTGCCTCACTATAATTAGCAGTGGGGTTGGGGTTTGGCTTGCTGTGGCATCCAGGTCCTTGCTCTGAGCCTGTGGCACTGCACTGCTCATGCCATGGGAAGAACAAAAGGAGCAGGGCTGCCACAGTGTTCCACTGCTGCTCCCAGCACCTGGGGCTCTGTTTGCCTCGGGGTGTCTTTAAACAGCATAATCCTGGGCTGCTTGTAAAGGAGAAACAGAGTTTAGCATCTACTCTGTTCAGGTGTTTAGTCCTCTGATATCTTATTGCTGCACCCTCAGCAGACTTGCAGGTGACACACCTGAGGCACCTGAGGCATGGGATCCAGCCAGAGGGACCTGGGCAGGCTGGAGGAGTGCAGCCATGGGAAGTGCATCAGATACCACAGGATGCTGCACATGGATTGGGACAAACCCCAGTATCAGTCCAGGCTGGGGGTGAAGGGCTGGAGAGCAGCCCTGTGGAGAAGGACCTGGGGGTGCTGGTGGGTGAGAAGCTGGACAGGAGCTGGCACCAAGTGCTGCCAGCCCCAGCCTGGCCTGGGCTGAGCCCCAGCAGTGTGGGCAGCAGGGGCAGGGAGGGGATTCTGCCCTCTGCTGTGCTCTGCTCAGACCTCCCTGCAGGGCTGGGGCAGCTCTGGAGCCCTCAGCACAGACAGGGAGCTGGGGGAGCAGGGCCAGAGGAGGCCACAGCAGTGCTGGCAGGGCTGGAAGCCCTCTGCTGGGAGGCCAGGCTGAGAGAGTTGGCCTTGGGCAGCCTGCAGAAGAGAAGGCTCCAGGGAGACCTTCTGGTGGCCTTGCAGTGCTTCAAGGGCCCAGCAGAGAGCTGGGGACAGAGCTTTGAGCAGGGCCTGATGGGCCAGGCCAAGGGGGGATGGTTGGAAAGTGCAAGAGGGAGACTGAGAGTGGAGAGAAGGAGAAGTGTTTGGCACTGAGGGTGGGGAGAGCCTGTCACAGGCTGCCCAGAGAGCTGGGAGCTGCCCCCTGCCTGGCAGCAGTGCAGGGGAGGTTGTGTGGGGCTGTGAGCAGCCTGCTGTGGCTGGGGCTGTCCCTGCTGGCTGCAGGGGGTTGGACTGGAGGAGCTTTCCAGATCCCTTCTCACTCAAAACCATCCCATGATTCCATGATCTTTTCCTGGCCCTACCAGCAGACCAGGCCTGGCCAGAACGTGGAGGTTTTGCTGCCACTCTGTCTGCCTCTTTTTCCTCTCTGGTACATAAATGTCTCCAGGTAGGAGATTTTCCCAGGGAATTAATTGCTGCAGGAGCATTTTGCTGTTGAGAGCAGGGAAGAGAGAGCAGTGTGAAATATTGATGTGCTGTGTGTGTGTGAGAGAGAGAGAGGAGCAATGCTCCTGCCAGCCAAGTGTCAATGCCAAATGCTCTGTGCTGAGGCTGAGGAGGGTTTGTGATGTGCCTGGTTTATTTGTCAGTCACAGAGTCACGGAAGGGTTGGGTTGGAAGGTTCCTTAAGGAGCATCCAGTGCCACCCCCCTGCCATGCCCAGGGACACCTCCCACCAGCCCAGCTTGCCCAAGGCTTCATCCAGCCTGGCACTGAACACCCCCAGGGAGAGGCCATCCACAGCCTCCCTGGGCAACCTGTTCCAGTGTCTCCCCAGCATCACTCTCAAGAATTTCTTCCTCACCTCCAGTCTCGATCTCCTCTCTCCCAGCTCGAAGCCATTGCCTCTCAACCCTTCCACTCCAAGCCTTTGTCACGAGTCCCTCCCCAGCTCCTGCTGTGTGCTGTAACCTCAGGCTGGTGCTGTGCCCTGCTCAGACACCTCCACCTTTCCCCTCTCCAGCAGCTCATTCAGAAGCCTCCTTTGAGGAGTGAAGCCCCCTGGGATGTGTTTCCCTCCAGGCTCATTTGAGGCTGTTGGGTGACCTCTGCAGTGCAGCCACTCCCAATGAGAAGCTTTATTGCTGCCTCCATGAAGCAGTGGCTGGAAAATCTGAGTGCTGAGGCATTGAGATTGATGCTTGGCTGGGCCTGTGGGCTTTTAAATAGAGAAGTGGTGGAGATTGCTGCCTGCTTGCTTTATTTAGAACATGAATGTGGGTACTGGTACAGTGGGAATGGCTGTTGCAGCCCTGATTATCTCCATAAATCTTATGCAGAAACTCCCTGCTGCTTTTTGCCAGCAGCTGTTCCCCTCATGGCTGCCTGGCAGGCTTGGTAAATCTCCCAGAGAGCTGTGTCCAACCCAGGCACATCCCTGCTTGATTTGCAGCTCCCTTGGTTCTGCTCTGCACTCATCTCCTTGCAGTGAGGATGGGAGGGGAAGGCTGAACACTCCTCATTAATGTCTCTGGCAATGAGCTGGGCAAGGGGACTGAGGACCCTCGGTAGGGTTGCAGATGACACCAAATTGGGTGGGAGTGTGGAACTGCTGGAGGGCAAGAGGCTCTGCAGAGGGGTCCCAACAGGCTGGATGCAGGGGCTGAGATCAGTTGTATGAGGTTCAACAAGGGCCCTGCACTTGGGTCACAACAACCTGGAGGCTGGGGGCAGAGTGGCTGGAAAGTGCCCAGCAGAAAAGGCCCTGGGGGTGCTGGGTGACAGCAGCTGAAGGTGAGCCAGGGAGTGCCTAGGTGGACAAGAAGGCCTCCAGCAGCCTGGCCTGGAGCAGAAATGGTGTGGGCAGCAGGAGCAGGGCAGGCATTGTCCCCATGTACTCAGCACTGTGTAAGGCTGGTCCTTGAATTCTGGGTTCAGTTTTGGGTCCTCACTCCCAGAAGGACATTGAGAGGCTGGAGCAGGTCCAGAGCTGAGGAAGGGACTGGAGAAGAGGGCTGGGGAGGAGCAGCTGAGGGAGCTGGGGGTGTTTTGTGTGGAGAAGAAGAGGCTGAGGGGAGACCTCATTGCTCTCTACAGCTCCCTGCAAGGAGGCTGCAGGGAGGTGGGGGTTGGGCTCTGCTCCCTAGTCTCAGGGGATAGAAGGAGAGGAAACGGCCTGAAATTGTGCCAGGGGAGGGTTAGGTTTGACATAAGGAACAATTTCTTTGCTGCAAGAGTGGTCAGAGATTGGCACAGGCTGCCCAGGGAGGTGCTGGAGTCCCCATCCCTGGAGGTGCTCAGGAAACCTGTGGCCATGGCACATGTGGCCATGGTTCTGTGACCATGTTGGGGCTGGGTTGCTGGTTGGACTGGGTGACCTCAGAGGGCTTCTCCAAACAAAACAACTCCACAGCTCTGTGATTCAATCAACAGCAGTTCCAGGCAGCAGTTGGTGCTCACACAAACTGTGGCTCTCAATTATCACAGAATCACAGAATCACCAAGGTGGGAAGAGACCTCAAAGATCATCGAGTCCAACCTGGCACTACAGACCTCATGACTAAACCATGGCACCAAGTGCCACATCCAGTCCCCTCTTGACCACCTCCAGGGATGGGGACTCCACCACCTCCCTGGGCAGCACATCCCAATGGCTAACAACTCTCTCATCTCCAGAGAAGGAGACTCCACAACCTCTCTGGGCAGCCTGCTCCAGGGCTCTGTCAACCTCACAGTAAGGAAGCTTCTCCTCATGTTGAGGTGGACATCAATACCATCAGTGTCTATTGACACCAATACCATCAATATCTACAGACATCAATAACATCAATATCTACTGACATCAATAGCATCACTATCTATTGACATCAATACCTATTGACATCAATGACATCAGTGTCTATTGACATCAATACCATCCATATCTCTTGGCGTCGGCGCCATCAGTGGCTATTGACATCAATGACATCAGTGTCTATTGACATCAATATCTATTGACATCAGTGACATCAATGTATTGACATCAATATCTATTGACATCAATGACATCAGTGTCTATTGACATCAATACCATCCATATCTCTTGGCGTCGGCGCCATCAGTGGCTATTGACATCAATGACATCAGTGTCTATTGACATCAATATCTATTGACATCAGTGACATCAATGTATTGACATCAATATCTATTGACATCAATGACATCAGTGTCTATTGACATCAATACCATCCATATCTCTTGGCATCAGTGCCATCAATGTCTATTGATGTCAATATCTATTGACATCAATGACATCAGTGTCTATTGACATCAAAACCATCCATATCTCTTGGCATCGGCGCCATCAGTGACTATTGACATCAATATCTATTGACATCAATGACATCAGTGTCTATTGACATCAATATCTATTGACATCAGTGACATCAGTGTCTATTGACATCAATATCTATTGACATCAATGACATCAGTGTCTATTGACATCAATACCATCCATATCTCTTGGCATCGGTGCCATCAGTGACTATTGACATCAATATCTATTGACATCAGTGACATCAGTGTCTATTGACATCAATATCTATTGACATCAATGACATCAGTGTCTATTGACATCAATACCATCCATATCTCTTGGCATCGGTGCCATCAGTGGCTATTGACATCAATATCTATTGACATCAATGACATCAGTGAATATTGACTATTGACATCAATATCTATTGACATCAATGACATAAGTGACTATTGACATCAGTATCTATTGACATCAATACCATCCCTATCTCTTGGCATCAATACCATCCCTATCCCTTGGCATCGGCGCCATCAGTCGCAATGGCTCCTGCCCGGCTGGGCTCTGTGGCTGCCGGGGCGCGGGGGCTGACGCTGCCAATGCCCCTTGCAGGTACAAGATGATCTCGGAGTTCACTTGGCCCAACCACGACCTGCCCTCGGACCGGGAGGCCGTGCGGAAGCTGCTCGAGGCCCACGGCTTCCAGCACGACGTGGCCTACGGCAAGAGCAAGATCTTCATCCGCACGCCTCGGACGCTCTTCACCCTGGAGGAGCTGCACGCCAGGATGCTGGTCAGGATTGTCCTCTTCCTGCAGAAGGTAAAGCTCAGGGGCGGGCTCCCCTCACACCCCTTTGCTGCCTTGCCAGCCTCACTTCCGAGTGCCAACTCGCACACCCTTGGCAGCCACAGGTTGGTTGGTGCCTGAGTCCAGTCCTGGGCTCCTCAGGTTAGGAAAGATGTTGAGCTGCTGGGAGGTGTCCAGAGAAGGGCAAGAAAGCTGGGGAGGGGTCTGGAGCACAGCCCTGGGAGGAGAGGCTGAAGGGAGCTGGGGTTGCTTAGCCTGCAGAAGAGGAGGCTCAGGGGAGACCTTCTTGCTCTCTGCAACTCCCTGCAGGGAGGTTGTAGCCAGGTGGGGGTTGGTCTCTTCTGCCAGGCAAGCAGCACCAGAACAAGAGGACACAGACTCAAGCTGTGCCAGGGGAGGTTTAGGCTGGATGTTAGGAAGAAGTTCTTCATAGAGAGAGTTGTTGGCCACTGGGATGTGCTGCCCAGGGAGGTGGTGGAGTCCCCATCCCTAGAGGTGTTTAGGAAGAGCCTGGATGAGGCCCTTGGTGCCATGGTTGAGTTGATCAGATGGTGTTGGGTGAGAGGTTGGACTTGATGATCTTGAAGGTCTCTTCCAACCTGGTCTAATCTATTCTATTCCATTCCATTCCATTCCATTCCATTCCATTCCATTCCATTCCATTCCATTCCATTCCATTCCATTCCATTCCACTGCACTCTACTCTACTCTGTGAATCTGTGGATGCTAGCTGATGGAGTGTGGCAGCTCCAAAGGTGAAACTCCTGAGGGTCTCTTCTGCCTGGTATCAGGAGAGGAAATGGCCTGAAAATGTGGCAGGAGAGGTTGAGGTTGGAGATGAGGAAAAATTCTTTTGGTGCAAGAGTGGTCAGGGATTGGCAGAGGCTGCCCAGGGAGGTGGTGGAGTCCCCATCCCTGGAGGGGTTCCAGAAACCTGTGGCCATGGCCCTTGGGGCCATGGTTTAGAGGCCATGGTGGGGTTGGGTTGGACTGGATGATCCTGGAGGGCTTTTTAAACAAAATGATCCTGTGAAAGGGCTGAGAAGGAAAGACAGAGTGGGAGAAGAGACAAGGAAAACTTCCCTAGAAGCCAGGTAGGAAGAGCAGGGGCAGGTTCCCATATGAGCACCTCCCCAGCTGTGGGTTGTGGTGCAGGCTGTGGTCCCTCTCACCATAGAGCTGCATTTAAAATGGTTCAGTTTTCACCAGAACCTGCCTGAAATCCCTGCTGAGTTCAGCTATGGTAATGTCAGGGCTGCCTAGGGCAGGTGCTGGGGCAAACTTCAGCTTTGAGCACCTGTGTCAGTGTAAAGCTGAGGGGCAGAGAGAAGGCTGAGCTGCACGCTCAGGGCAGGGCCTTCCCATGAAGCAGTGTGGCCAGCAGCTCAAGGGAGGTTCTTCTCCCCCTCCACTCTGCCACATGTGGAGTCCTGGGTCCAGTTCTGGGCTCCACACTTCAAGAGAAACAGGGAACTGCTGGAGACAGCCCAGTGGAAGCTCTGAAGATGCTGTGGGGCCTGGAGCAGCTCTGTGAGAGGCAAAGGCTGAGAGCCCTGGGGCTGAGAGCCTGGAGAAGAGCAGCCCCAGAGGGGAGCTGAGCAATGCTCAGCAAAAGCTAAAGGGTAGGGGGTGAGAGGCTGGGGCCAGACTCTGCTCAGTGGTGCCCAGGGACAGGAAAAGGGGCAGTGGGCACAAACTGGAACCCAGGAGGTTCCATCTGAGCAGGAGGAGAAACTTGTTTGTTGTGAGGGTGCTGGAGGCCTGGAGCAGGCTGCCCAGAGAGGTTGTGGAGTTTCCATGTGTGGAGAGCTTCCAACCCCCCTGGGCATTGTGCTGCTGGGCAAGCTGCAGTGGGTGCCCTGCTGGAGCAGGGGGTTGGACTGGGCGAGCTCCAGAGGCCCTTCCCAACCCCTCCATGCTGGGATTCTGGGATCAGATCCTGCTTTTCCATGCAGTGTTTTGCAGGTGCAGCTGCAGTTACAGCACAGGGAGAAGAGAAAATGCTGCCTCAGCAGCTTGGCTGAAAGGCCCAAGGCTGACTGCAGGACAGGACATAGGAGGTCAGGGCACTACAAAGGCTGAGACAGCTGAGGCACCTGCAGCAGGACCTGTGCTCTTGCCTTTGCTCTCTGAACGTGGGATTTGAGCTCCAGATCTCTCTGCTGTTACCCTTAGGATAAATAATGTTACATTCTGTGACTTCAGGGCAAGTCCCCTTCAGGGCAAGCTCCGTTCCCAGGCTTTGCTGGGCAAGGCACCCTCAGAGCCAGGAGAGTTTGCTGGGACTTGGCTGCCTCCTAAACCACTGAGGGGCTTTTGGTGGCCACAGCCACACAGGAGAAGCTGCTTCTGTAACCCCAAAAGCAACATTGCTGGAGGGGAAAGCATAGCAGAGCTTTGTTCCTGGCTGAAGACTGTGCCCTGTGTCAGGGATCTGTCTGCTGAGGAGCAGCAGCTTCTCCTTTCCACAGCTGCAGGAGTGGTGGAGCTGACTCTGTCCTGGCTGCCAGGACAGCTCAAGATGCTTAGAAATTTATTTCCCCAAAGCCTTTTCACTTTGTCATCCTTGGAACCCAGGAAAAAAGACAACTGCTGAAAGGCTCTCAGAAATAGAAACTGCTGACAGATGGCTGTGAAACCTTCCCAAAGCCTCCTCTAAAGCTGTGCAGCTCACTTCAGCTTGGCCAAACTTGCTGAACTCCATGGACTGAATCACTGTTGGCAAAGAGCAGGATGCTGTGAAGGAGAAGATCCACACCACAAGCTGTAATAGTTTCATAGTTTTGGGTTTCCAACCTGTTTGATCTGATTCCCTTCCTGGAGAGCAAACCAGCTGGAGCAGTATGGGAGCAGGAAGTAGAAGTAGAATAGAACAGAATTAACCAGGTTGGAAGAGACCTGTGAGATCATCAAGTGCAACCTCTCACCCAGCACCATCTGATCAACTCAACCATGGCACCAAGGGCCTCATCCAGGCTCTTCCCAAACACCTCCAGGGATGGGGACTCCACCACCCCCCTGGGCAGCACATCCCAGTGGCCAATCTCTCTTGCTGGGAAGACCTTTCTCCTCACCTCCAGCCTAAACCTCCCCTGGCACAGCTTGAGACTGTGTCCTCTTGTTCTGCTGCTGGGGGCCTGACCAAGAAGAGACCAACCCCCACCTGGCTACAACCTCCCTGCAGGGAGTTGTAGAGAGCAAGAAGGTCAGACCTGAGCCTCCTCTTCTGCAGGCTAAGCAACCCCAGCTCCCTCAGCCTCTCCTCCCAGGGCTGTGCTCCAGACCCCTCCCCAGCCTTGTTGCCCTTCTCTGGACACCTTCCAGCAGCTCAACAGCTTTCCTAAGCTGAGGAGCCCAGGACTGGACACAGGACTCAAGGTGTGGCCTCAGCAGTGCTGAGCACAGGGCACAATGACCTCCCTGCTCCTGCTGGCCACACTCTTCCTGCTGCAGGCCAGGATGCCCTTGGCCTTCTTGGCTGCCTGGGCACACTGCTGGCTCCTGTTCAGCTGCTGTCCACCACTCCCCCCAGGTCCCTCTCTGCCTGGCTGCTCTCAGCCACTCTGCCCCCAGCCTGTAGCTCTGCCTGGTGTTGTTGTGGCCACCAAGTGTCAGGTCCAGGGCTGCAGCTCTGTTGGCCTTTCTTGTGCCAGGTTGTGTGGGTTTGACATTGTCATGACCCTGGACTGGGCACTGGTGAAACCACACCTCAAATCCTGGGTTCAGTTTTGGGCTCCTCACTCCAAGAAGGACATTGAGAGGCTGGAGCAGGTCCAGAGAAGGGCAACAAAGCTGGGGAAGGGTCTGGAGAACAGTGCTGGGGAGGAGCAGCTGAGGAAGCTGGGGGTGTTTAGTGTGGGGAAGAGGAGGCTGAGAGGAGACCTCATTGCTCTCTACTGCTCCCTGCAAGGAGGCTGCAGGGAGGGTGGGGGTTGGGCTCTGGTCCCTAGTCTCAGGGGACAAAATGAGAAGAAATGGACTGAAATTGTGCCAGGTTAGGTTAGAGATGAGAAAAAATGTCTTTGCTGCAAGAGTGGTCAGGGCCTGGCACAGGCTGCCCAGGGAGATGGTGGAGTCCCCATCCCTGGAGGGGTTCAAGCAACCTGTGGTCATGGCCCTTGGGGCCATAGTTTGGTGGCCATGGTGGGGTTGGGTTGCTGGTTGGACTGGGTGACCTCAGAGGGCTTGTCCAACCCAAGCAGCTCTGTGATTCTGTGTCTCTGTGGATGTGACTGGGATTCATGTTCCTGGAAAGGCAGAGCTCAGGCAGTGTGAGGCTGCAGGCCCTGCCTGTTTCTGGGGTATGTGCAGTTCAGCATCTCCTGATCCTCTTGCAGCAGTGTGTTGCTGGCCCTGCTGATGAGCTGCTTCCCTGGGCTCATTGTCATCTTCCCTGCAAGTGGCAAACTGCTTTGCCATGAGCTTACCCTTCTGGAGAGGAACAGCTGGTCTGTGGGGCCCCTCTCACAGCCCTCTCTCAGGTGTCCCTGGCTTATCAGCTGCCCTCCACCCTGCTCACTCTGCCTCCTCAGGGGGAGTTCCCTGCCTGCAGCCCCTTTCCTAAGCATGTTGGGCTTCTTGGTGAGCTCCCTGGGTCGTGCCACTCATCTGAGTCTCTTTCTTCCCTCAGTGCTGTGAGGGAAGCTAATGAGTTCCATGTAGAATAAAGCTGCAGGGGAGACCTTTTGCTCCCAGATGCCCTCAGTTTTCATAGTAACCATCTGAGGAGTTGAGAGATGACCTTTTGTGGAGTTGAAAGGTGCAGCTGCTGAGGAGTAGTCCAAAAGCCCAGGCAGGCTGTGCTGGGGAGCAGAGGGTGGCTCTCTGCAAGGTGAGCACTGAAGATCCTCCTTCAGAACAAATCCTCCCAGCAGTCTGAGGCACAATGTTGACAGCAGCCTGGTTCCAGTGTGTACCCAGCCTCACAGTGCAGAACTTCCTCCTGATGTCCAACTTAAATCTGCCCTGCTCCAGTTTCAAGCCATTGCCTCTCCTCCTATCCCCACAGCCCCTTCTGAACAGTCCCTCCCCAGCCTGCCTGTAGCTCCCCTGCAGATATTGAACTGCAGCTCTGAGGTCTCCTGAGTCTTTTCCAGGCTGAGCAGCCCTAATTCTCTCACCCTGTACCTATAGCAGAGGCTCTCCAGGCCTCTGATCACCTTTGTGGCCTCTGGACCCTCTCCAACAGTTCCATGTCCCTCTGTTGTTGGACACAGCACTGCAGGTGAGGTCTGAGCAGAGCAGAGGGGCAGAATCACCTCTCCCGGTCCTAGAACTGGGAATTAAAGCCAAGAAATACCTCGATGCTTGCTGAAGAGCTCGTGGAGCAAAGGGCAGGTGCTGGGCTGGTGTCTGTAGGTGAGTGTTTGGAGTCACAGTCTCACAGTCTCACATTATCACCAAGGTTGGAAGAGACCTCGAAGATCATCGAGTCCAACCTGTCCCCACAGACCCCATGACTAGACCATGGCACCAAGGGCCACATCCAGTCCCCTCTTGAACACCTCCAGGGACGGTGACTCCACCACCTCCCCGGGCAGCACATCCCAATGGCGAATCACTCTCTCGGTGAAGAACTTTCTCTTCACCTCCAGCCTAAACCTCCCCTGGCACAGCTTGAGACTGTGTCCCCTTGTTCTGGTGCTGGTTGCTAGGGAGAAGAGGCCAACCCCTTCCTGGCTACAACCACCCTTCAGGTAGCTGTAGAGAGCAATGAGGTCTCCCCTGAGCCTCCTCTTCTGCAGGCTAAACAGCCCCAGCTCCCTCAGCCTCTCCTCCCAGGGCTGTGCTCAAGGCCTCTCCCCAGCCTTGTTGCCCTTCTCTGGACACTGAAGGTGTCTCGATGTCTCTCGATGTCCTTCTTAAACTGAGGGGCCCAGAACTGGACGCAGGACTCAAGGTGTGGCCTAACCAAAGCAGAGCACAGGGGCACAATGACCTCCCTGCTCCTGCTGGCCACACCATTCCTAATGCAGGCCAGGATGCCCTTGGCCTTCTTGGCCCCCTGGGCACACTGCTGGCTCTGTTCAGGCAGCTGTTGATCAGCACCCCCAGGTCCCTCTCTGTTTGGCAGCTCTCAGCCACTCTGACCCCAGCCTGTAGCTCTGCCTGGGGTTGCTGTGGCCAAAGTGCAGCCCCTGGCACTTGGACTTGTTGAATGCCATCCTGTTGGCCTCTGCCCATCTGTCCAGTCAGTCGAGGTCCCTCTGCAGAGCCCTTCTGCCCTCTGACTGACCAACATCTGCTCCCAGCTTGGTGTCATCTGCACATTTGCTGATGACTGTCTCAATGCCCTCATCCAGATCATCAATGAAGACATTGAAGAGGATGGGGCCCAGCACTGATCCCTGGGGCACACCACTGGTGCCTGGCCTCCAGCTGGCTGTGGCACCATTCACCACCACTAGTCCTTGTAGGGTGTTCAGTCTGTCTGGAAAATGCTGGGGGTTCCTTCCACCTGCTGCTCTGTCTTCAGTTCATCTCATTCTCGGCTCCTCTGCTCCTGCAGCAGCCCTGCTCAGCTGCCAGTAGATGGGGCAGGAGGGGCCTGGCAGTGCTGGCAGAGGGACAGTCAATCAACACAGTAAGAAATCCAATCAGAGGAAGGATCTGAAGGGCCCTTCCCTATGCTCTGGAAACATCAGGGCAGTTTAGCCTGTGCCCTGATTCCTGCTCTCTGCTGGCTTTCATTAAAAACTCACACAGGGATTTACTGCTTGCTCCTCCTCTTTCCTCACTTTGGTTTTGGCTGGGAGCATCAAAGGCTGAGTAAGCAAAGTGTGATGGCATCTAGAAGGAAAGAGAGAGCTCAACTTGGCTTCTGTGAGAGAATGGAGCCTTCTGTTGCCTTGGAGTTCCTCAAACTGCAGTTTAGGAAGAGGGAGAGACAACTGGAGAGGAAATGTGGTGTTGTGACAATAGGCACTTGTGTGAGGGAAGCTGAGGGAAGATGCAAGGCTTAGCCTTGCAAGCAGCAGATCATGGGCTGGGCTCCAAGAGCTGTTTTCTTTGCACAGGAATGGTTTGGGATGGCAGAGGGAGCTGCACTTAGCTGCTGTGTGTCCTGGGAGATTTCAGTGTGCTGAGATTCACAGACTCACAGAATGGGTTGGGTTGGGTTGGAAGGGACCTTCGGGATCATCCAGTTCCAACCCCCTGCCATGGGGAGGGACACCTTCCACCAGCCCAGCTTGCTCAAGGCCCCATCCAGCCTGGCCTTGAACTCCTCCAGGAGGAGGCAGCCACAACCTCCCTGGGCAACCCGTTCTGGTGTCACCCCACCCTCACACTACAGAATTTCTTCCTCATCTCCAGTCTCAATCTGCCCTTCTCAAGCTTCCTTTTTCTTCTGTGGTAAAATGTTAGGGTGTTGGGTAGTGATGGGACTGGGGGAATCCTATGTGATGTGGTATAGGTAGTCCTGTGCTGGCAGGGGGGTTGGATTGGATGATCTCTCGAGGTCCTTTCCAGCCCCTAACCTTCTGTGATTCTGTGAATGCAGCAAAACTAGAAGTGGGGAGATTCAGGTTGGATGTCAGGAAGAAGTTGTTCCCCAGGAGGGTGGTGAGAGCCTGGCACAGGTTGCCCAGGAGGTGGTGGCAGCCTCCTGCCTGGAGGTGTTTGCAGCCAGGCTGGAGGTGGCTGTGAGCAACCTGCTGTGGTGTGAGGTGTCCCTGCCCATGGCAGGGGGTTGGAGCTGGCTGAGCCTTGAGGTCCCTTCCAGCCCTGACAGTTCTGTGATTCTCTGTTGGTGAGACTGCAGGCTGCAGCTTTCCTCCAGACCAAAGGCAGGCAGGCAGGCAAGCAGCAGATGTGATGTGATTCAACTGTGGCAACTTGCTGGCTGCAGGAGGTTTGAGCTAGCAGGCGCCGTGTCTGGTGGCAGCAAACCCAGCCGGCAGCGGAGCCGCCGCTGGCAGCCAGCGCCCAGGGTCACTTTAGCAGCCCCAGCAGGGAACAGCTGTGCTGCTTGTGGGGAGCAGTTGAAGTTTGTTTCCTGTACCTGTGCCCTGCCCGTGCCTGGGGCTGTTTCAGGAATGCAAATGGAGCAGCTCTGATGGGAACAATAAAAGGAAAGGAGCTGCAGCAAAGCTCTGCTGATTTTGCTACCCTCGGGAGCCTTCCCCTGCCTTCAGCAGCTTTGCTTTGTTGGGGGAAGGAGCCCAGGCAGGCAGCACGGGTGGTGGGCAGGGCTGATGGCTTTGTCACTGTCACTTGGTGCCTGCTTTGGTGCTGTTTGATCAGAGCTGTGGTGCTGAGCATGGCAATGCTGCCCTCAGCCTGTGCTGCCCTCAGCCGGTGCTGCCCTCAGCCGGTGCTGCCCTCAGCCGGTGCTGCCCTCAGCCAGTGCTGCCCTCAGCCTGTGCTGCCCTCAGCCTGTGCTGCCCAGCACAGGGCAGCAACACTCAGCTGCCTCTGCAACTCTGCCATCCCTGCAGCTCTTTCAGACATCCCTGCAGCTTTCACCTGTCCCTGCAGCTCTTTCACCCATCCCTGCAGCTCTTTCACCCATCCCTGCAGCTCTGCCATCCCTGCAGCTCTTTTACCCATCCCTGCAGCTCTCACCCATCCCTGCAGCTCTTTCACCCATCCCTGCAGCTCTTTCACCCATCCCTGCAGCTCTGCCATCCCTGCAGCTCTTTTACCCATCCCTGCAGCTCTCACCCATCCCTGCAGCTCTTTCACCCATCCCTGCAGCTCTTTCACCCATCCCTGCAGCTCTTTCACCCATCCCTGCAGCTCTGCCATCCCTGCAGCTCTTTCACCCATCCCTGCAGCTCTTTCACCCATCCCTGCAGCTCTTTCACCCATCCCTGCAGCTTTCACCCATCCCTGCAGCTCTTTCACCCATCCCTGCAGCTCTTTCACCCATCCCTGCAGCTCTTTCACCCATCCCTGCAGCTTTCACCCATCCCTGCAGCTCTTTCACCCATCCCTGCAGCTCTTTCACCCATCCCTGCAGCTCTTTCACCCATCCCTGCAGCTCTTTCACCCATCCCTGCAGCTCTTTCACCCATCCCTGCAGCTCTGCCATCCCTGCAGCTCTTTCACCCATCCCTGCAGCTCTTTCACCCATCCCTGCAGCTCTTTCACCCATCCCTGCAGCTTTCACCCATCCCTGCAGCTCTTTCACCCATCCCTGCAGCTCTTTCACCCATCCCTGCAGCTCTTTCACCCATCCCTGCAGCTTTCACCCATCCCTGCAGCTCTTTCACCCATCCCTGCAGCTCTTTCACCCATCCCTGCAGCTCTTTCACCCATCCCTGCAGCTCTGCCATCCCTGCAGCTCTTTTACCCATCCCTGCAGCTTTCACCCATCCCTGCAGCTCTCACCCATCCCTGCAGCTCTTTTAGCCACCCCTGCAGCTTTCACCCATCCCTGCAGCTCTTTTACCCATCCCTTTCACACATCCCTGCAGCTCTTTCACCCATCCCTGCAGCTCTTTCACCCATCCCTGCAGCTCTTTCACCCATCCCTGCAGCTTTCACCCATCCCTGCAGCTCTTTCACCCATCCCTGCAGCTTTCACCCATCCCTGCAGCTCTGCCATCCCTGCAGCTCTGCCATCCCTGCAGCTCTCACCCATCCCTGCAGCTCTTTCACCCATCCCTGCAGCTCTTTCACCCATCCCTGCAGCTCTTTCACCCATCCCTGCAGCTCTCACCCATCCCTGCAGCTCTTTCACCCATCCCTGCAGCTCTGCCATCCCTGCAGCTCTTTCACCCATCCCTGCAGCTCTCACCCATCCCTGCAGCTCTTTCACCCATCCCTGCAGCTCTGCCATCCCTGCAGCTCTTTCACCCATCCCTGCAGCTCTGCCATCCCTGCAGCTCTTTCACCCATCCCTGCAGCTCTCACCCATCCCTGCAGCTCTGCCATCCCTGCAGCTCTTTCACCCATCCCTGCAGCTCTTTCACCCATCCCTGCAGCTCTGCCATCCCTGCAGCTCTTTTACCCATCCCTGCAGCTTTCACCCATCCCTGCAGCTCTCACCCATCCCTGCAGCTCTTTTAGCCACCCCTGCAGCTTTCACCCATCCCTGCAGCTCTTTTACCCATCCCTGCAGCTCTCACACATCCCTGCAGCTCTTTCACCCATCCCTGCAGCTCTTTCACCCATCCCTGCAGCTCTTTCACCCATCCCTGCAGCTTTCACCCATCCCTGCAGCTCTTTCACCCATCCCTGCAGCTTTCACCCATCCCTGCAGCTCTGCCATCCCTGCAGCTCTGCCATCCCTGCAGCTCTCACCCATCCCTGCAGCTCTTTCACCCATCCCTGCAGCTCTTTCACCCATCCCTGCAGCTCTTTCACCCATCCCTGCAGCTCTCACCCATCCCTGCAGCTCTTTCACCCATCCCTGCAGCTCTGCCATCCCTGCAGCTCTTTCACCCATCCCTGCAGCTCTCACCCATCCCTGCAGCTCTTTCACCCATCCCTGCAGCTCTGCCATCCCTGCAGCTCTTTCACCCATCCCTGCAGCTCTGCCATCCCTGCAGCTCTTTCACCCATCCCTGCAGCTCTCACCCATCCCTGCAGCTCTGCCATCCCTGCAGCTCTTTCACCCATCCCTGCAGCTTTCACCCATCCCTGCAGCTCTTTCACCCATCCCTGCAGCTCTGCCATCCCTGCAGCTCTTTCACCCATCCCTGCAGCTCTGCCATCCCTGCAGCTCTTTCACCCATCCCTGCAGCTCTGCCATCCCTGCAGCTCTTTCACCCATCCCTGCAGCTCTCACCCATCCCTGCAGCTCTCACCCATCCCTGCAGCTCTTTTAGCCACCCCTGCAGCTTTCACCCATCCCTGCAGCTCTTTCACCCATCCCTGCAGCTCTTTCAGCCACCCCTGCAGCTCTCACCCATCCCTGCAGCTCTTTCAGCCACCCTTGCAGCTCTCACCCATCCCTGCAGCTCTTTCAGCCACCCCTGCAGCTCTTTCAGGCCGGGAGGTTGGGTGCAGGGGCAGGGAGGCAGTGCTGGCCCTGCTGCCAGCTGTGGCTGTCCCATCGTGTCCCCATGGCATGGCTGAGCCTGTCCTCTGCAGAGGGACTTCTCATGAGGGCGTCCATGGACAGGACAGGGGGGAATGGTTAGCAGCAGAGGGAGAGCAGGGTTCGACTGGAGCTGAGGAAGAAGTTTAGGTACAAGAGTGACGAGACTCTGGCACAGGCTGCCCAGACAGGCTGTGGCTGCCTGCTCCCTGGGGCTGTTCAGGGCCAGGTTGGATGAGCAGCTGAGTCTGGCTGAGAGGTGTCGCTGCCCATGGCGGGGAGGTTGGAGCAGATGACCTCTGAGGTCCCTTCCTGGCTGAGCCACTCGGTGACGCTGTGCTGCTCGGGGCAGCGGCGCTGGGCTCGCAGAGGCAGCTCTGGCAGAGCTGTGGCTGCAGCCCCGCAGCTCTCATCACTATGGCAACATCCCCCAGCCCCGCGGGGAAGAGCAGCAGCACGGAGCCATGGCTGACTTGTCATCATTTAATGTTTCACCTTCCCTTTCTCCGGCAGCCCCACGGGCCCCGGAGCCCGGCGTGCCGGCGGGCGGCAGGCACAAAGCGGCTGCCGGGCCGACAAAGGAGGAGGTTTCACGGCGGATTAGGGCCGGGGGCGGCGGCCGGGGGGAGGCTGCGGCTCAGTGACCCCAATCAAAGGTGGTGTGAGGCCTCTGCCAGCTGGACTGGAGGCATTTGCCATCTTGAGGGAATGTGCTGCTCAGGTTGTGCATCTCAGTGGCAGTAGGTTGTGTAACTACTTGTGGATTTGCAGCCTGAACCCAGGCTTTGATCTTGAGAGGCTTTGGCAGGGAGGAGCTGCGAGAGGAGCTGCAGCTCACAGCCTCACAGGATGTGAGGGGTTGGAAGGGACCTCCAGAGATCATCCAGTCCAACATCCCTGCCAGAGCAGGAGCATAGGATCCAGGACAGGTCACCCAGGAACACATCCAGACAGGGCTGGAAAGGCTCCAGAGAAGGAGACTCCACAACCTCTCTGGGCAGCCTGCTCCAGGCCTCTGGGACCCTCACGGTGCAGAAGTCCCTCCTCATGTTGAGGTGGAACCTCCTGTGCTGCAGTTTATGTCCATTGCCCCTTGGCCTAAGGCAAAGGACCTTCAGTATCAAGTTCCTACTCTGCTGAGCAGCACTTGGGTGCTGGGAGTACCAAAGGAGCTGAAGGGTTGGATGTGTCCCCTTGCCAGGGTGGCCAAGCTGATGTGACTGAGCCCATGGCTTCTCCCCTGCTGCTTGCCTCCTCATGCCTCTAGCAGCACTCTTCTGAATCCACTGAGGCATCTCAGACTCAAAGGGAAAAAACCAACCCACACTCCAACCACTCTGAAATAAAACAAGCCCCAAAGCCCACCTTCCACCCCAAAAAAAAAAAAGAAGGGGGGAGGATATTTTCTGCCAGTTTAGCTCCACAACCAGCTCAGCTTCCCTGAACAGTCCTGCTGGTGAAACAGGGACTTGGGGGCAGTCAGGGACATGCCTGTGGGAAAAGCAAAACAGGGAGAAGTGGATCTGGATCCTCCCTTTCAGCAGCAGGCACAGTGAGACACCTGGATGCTTGGTTCTTATCTTCTTCCTCTCCTGGGACATGCTTTGAACACTTCCTTTAGCCTAAACCAATGGCAATGTCCATCTGTGTGGATCAAGGGAGGAGAGAGGGCACTGGGTGTCTGCAGCACAGCCCAGCAGTAACTGGATGGCAGAGCAGTGGTTTCGGGACTCTTGAGTCCCAGCTTTGAGACCCTGAGACCTCACCCTGAGCTCTGTGTCCAGCTGTGGAGTCCTCAGCACAGCCAGGGAGCTGGGGGAGCAGGGCCAGAGGAGGCCACAGCAGTGCTGGCAGGGCTGGAAGCCCTGTGCTGGGAGGCCAGGCTGAGAGTTGGCCTTGGGCAGCCTGCAGAAGAGAAGGCTCCAGGGAGAGCTTCTGGTGGCCTTGCAGTGCTTCAAGGGCCCAGCAGAGAGCTGGGGACAGAGCTTGAGCAGGGCCTGATGGGCCAGGCCAAGGGGGGATGGTTGGAAAGTGCAAGAGGGAGCTTGAGAGTGGAGAGAAGAAGTGTTTGGCCCTGAGGGTGGGGAGAGCCTGTCCCAGGCTGCCCAGAGAGCTGGGAGCTGCCCCCTGCCTGGCAGCAGTGCAGGGGAGGTTGTGTGGGGCTGTGAGCAGCCTGCTGTGGCTGGGGCTGTCCCTGCTGGCTGCAGGGGGTTGGACTGGAGGAGCTTTGCAGATCCCTTCCCACCCAAACCATTCCGTGGTCTTGTGGCTGTTAGAGTCACCTTAGACCTTGGTTTGTTCACTCCTCTGTGTGTGGGGAGAGACAATAACAACACTCCTCAACCCCAAACTCTTTCCCCATCCCATAGCCAGCATCCCAAAGAATCTGTTTGTGCTGTGCTGAGGTCAGGAGCAGCTCCAGTGGGTGGTGAAGGGCCCAGCAGCTGCAGCCAAGCCTGGTCTCTGCCCAGTGCTGTGGCCGCTTCATCCTGGCCTGCTGCATTTGCAGCTCTGCTGGAAGGTTCTCAGAGGTGATGCAGCAGAGCCTGCTAGCAGTGGCCACTGCTTGCCCCATCCCTTGTCTTCAGGCCTTACCTTGCCTGATTTCTGTTTGCAGAAGAAGTGAAAAGGGCTTGGAAAGGAGTCTGGGTTGATTTGCTGAAGGGCTCAGAGGCACTGAGGAATGCTGTGTCCCCAGGGCCCTCCGGAGAGCTCTCTCAGATGTGACTTTTCTTTTCCCCTCTTGAATGAACTTTCAGCCAACATCTCTGCAGCTTCTTGCTTGGGAAGCAGACTCTTTGTAGTTCTGATCCTGCCAATTGGGTGTTTCAGGTTCTCCCTCCCCTCCTTTCACACTTTGGGGCTGGTTTTCCCTGTGCCTCACAGCCCACTTGGGAAGAGCAGCCTGCAGCCTTCGCTCCTCAGGCTCCCTTCTTGGTTCCCTGGCTTTGTTCTTTTCTGGTGCCTGAGCTTTTGCATTCAGAAAAGCTGCTGCTCTGCTGCCCCCAAGGCTGTCTTGAAGCCTTGTTTGAGCTGTAAAATGCTGCTGGGGTGGTGTAAAATGAGCAAAGGCTGCACAGCCCTGGAGGGTTTGAAGGCCGGGCTGGAGGTGGCTGTGAGCAACCTGCTGTGGTGTGAGGAGTGCCTGGCCATGGCAGGGGGGTGGAACTGGCTGAGCCTTGAGCTCCCTTCCAGCACTGACAGCTCTGTGATTCTCTGATTATTCAGCCCTGTGTGGAGGCTGCTCTGTGCTTTCAGAATCAAGGACAAAGGCAAAGATCCTAACTGAAGATGAGAGAGAAGGAGCAGGCTGAGGCGAGCTGGGGGCTGTGGTAAGGCAGAGAGGCACAGACCCGTCCTCTGGCTGCCTCCTTCCCAACAGGACCCTGCAGTACACCGCATGGTCCTTGGAGGGGGTTGCTCACACGTCGATGGGGATGGGCAGTGAGCTGCTCACGCTGCTGCTGAGGCTTTGGGGCACAAAGAAGCCTCTGGTGAGCGACCTGTGCTGAAATATTCCTGCCCTCATTTGGGGCTCCTGTCTCCCCCAGCAGAAATGCTGCTTCTGCTGGCGGCTGTGTCCTTCAGACAGAGGCCAGCAGTGGTTCCCAGGTCTTTGCAGGTCTCTCTTTTGCCTGTGTCTGCTCTTTGGTGCAGGAAGGCAGAGCTTTGCTGCCACAGCTTAGAGTTGAATTGAATTGAATTGAATTGAATTGGATTGAATTGAATTGAATTGAATTGAATTGAATTGAATTGAATTGAATTGAATTGAATTGAATGAATTGAATTGAATTGAATTAACCAGGTTGGCAAGGACCTCAGAGATCATCCAGTCCAACCTATCACCCAGCACCATCTGATCAACTCAACCATGGCACCAAGGGCCTCATCCAGGCTCTTCCTAAACACCTCCAGGGATGGGGACTCCACCACCTCCCTGGGCAGCACATCCCAGTGGCCAATCTCTCTTGCTGGGAAGAACTTTCTCCTCACCTCCAGCCTAAACCTCCCCTGGAACAGCTTGAGACTGTGTCCTCTTGTTCTGGTGCTGCTTGCCTGGCAGAAGAGACCAACCCCCTCCTGGCTACAGCCTCCTTCAGGAAGCTGTAGAGAGCAAGAAGGTCTCCCCTGAGCCTCCTCTTCTGCAGGCTAAGCAACCCCAGCTCCCTCAGCCTCTCTTTCCAGGGCTGTGCTCCAGACCCCTCCCCAGCTTTGGTGCATTGTAGAGTGTAGTTTTTGCTTGTCAATACAGCTTCATTTGCTTCTAACTGAGTTAGTCAGGCTAAAAGCTAATGCTGGGGAAACTTCAAATGCAGCTGGAGCTTAAGCCTGGCCCTCTTGGCTAGCTGGATGTAGGCTTTCAGCTGCAGCAGCTGCTGTGTCATGTCAGGCTGAGGGTCTCTTGGGACCACAGTCATGTCTGCAAGAGCCACCGTGGAGGACAGCAGCAAGTGTGCACCAACCATGCCTCTCCTTCATGCCTCTCCTTCATGCCTCTCCTTCATGCCTTCCCAGCCCCCTCAGACATTTGTTCTGGGGCTGACCTAAGCTGGGCATGAGGTTTTGTGTTCAGTAACACCTGTTGGAGTTCTTCTCCCTGAACCTGCCTTCAGCTCACAGGTTGTGTAGCTGCCATTGACAAGCTCAGCCAGGCCCTGCATGGAGAGACTTTGCCTTGTTTGGGTCTTGCATCTGCTGGCTTCACTTGACAGCCACTCACTCCTGCACTGACAGGGCAGACTCTGCTCAAGACTCTGGGGAGGACTCTGTAGACATCTCTCACATCTGCTCTCAGGCCTCTCTTCCCCCAGAGAAGTGTCCAAGCTGGGGAGTGACTTTTGAGGGTGTCAGGGAGGGATAGGACTGGGGGGGATGGAGCAGAACTAGAAGTGGGGAGATTGAGATTGGCTGTGAGGAAGAAGTTGTTGCCCAGGAGGGTGGTGAGAGCCTGGCACAGGCTGCCCAGGGAGGTGGTGGCAGCCTCCTGCCTGGAGGTGTTTGCAGCCAGGCTGGAGGTGGCTGTGAGCAACCTGCTGTGGTGTGAGGTGTCCCTGCCCATGGCAGGGGGTTGGAGCTGGCTGATCCTTGAGGCCCCTTCCAGCCCTGACAGCTCTGTGATGCTGTGGTTATTCAGCCCTGTGTGGAGGCTGCTCTGTGCTTTCAGAATCAAGGACAAACCTTGCAGCCTTCCCCAGCAATAAAGGCTCAGGAAACAACCTGCACTTTGGTATCTTCAGCATGGAAAACTCTCCCATGAGTTTTCATGGGCTCAGAGTAGGTTCCTGCCTTCTTCCAGTGGTGGCAACCTTGTTCTGGTGACTGCAGACTTCTCTGCTTCCTTAAGCTTGGCCACTTCTCTTCACCTGTTCATATTTTCTGCCCTGTGCTCAGCACTGCTGAGGCCACACCTTGAGTCCTGTGTCCAGTTCTGGGCTCCTCAGTGTAGGAAAGCTGTTGAGCTGCTGGAAGGTGTCCAGAGAAGGGCAAGAAAGCTGGGGAGGGGTCTGGAGCACAGCCCTGGGAGGAGAGGCTGAGGGAGCTGGGGTTGCTTAGCCTGCAGAAGAGGAGGCTCAGGGGAGACCTTCTTGCTCTCTGCAACTCCCTGCAGGGAGGCTGTAGCCAGGAAAGGGTTGGTCTCTTCTCTCTAGCAACCAGCTCCAGAACAAGAGGACACAGTCTCAAGCTGTGCCAGGGGAGGTTCAGGCTGGAGGTGAGGAAGAAATTCTTCCCAGCAAGAGAGATTGGCCACTGGGATGTGCTGCCCAGGGAGGTGGTGGAGTCCCCATCCCTGGAGGTGTTCAAGAGGGGACTGGATGTGGCACTTGGTGCCATGGTCTAGCCATGGGGTCTGTGGTGACAGGTTGGACTCGATGATCTTCGAGGTCTCTTCTGACCTTAGCGATACTGTGAGACTGTGAAGAGGACCTCAAGGAGGCTGCAGAGGGACTGTTTGCAAAGGCCTGAAAGGACAGGACCAGGGGCTATGGCTTCAAACTGGAGCAAAGCACATTTAGATTGGATGTGAGGAGCAAGTTCTGCACCAGGAGGCTGCTGGAGCACTGCAACAGGTTGTCCAGGAAGGTGGTTGTGGCCCCAGCCCTGGAGATACTTAAGGTCAGGCTGGACAGGGCTCTGGGCAACCTGACCTGGTAGAGGATGTCCCTGCTGACTGCAGGGGGTGGGACAGGATGAGCTTTGGAGGTCCTTTCCAGCCCAGACCATTCTATGGCTCTGAGATTTAGTGGTGCCTGGCAGTGGTGATCTGCAAGGTCCTTTCCCACCAGAACAATTCTGTGATTCTGGGAAACCTTTCCATGGGATCCAGATTTGCTCCAGTTCAGAGAAGGTGTGTGCCAGGCCCCTGGGTGCTGTGTGTGACTGTGAGCTGTGCCCTGTGAGGGGGTGAGCCCTTTCCAAGGCAGTCAGGAGCAGGAGCACTGAGGTTTGCTTCAGCCAGGTGTGTTGGTTCCATCTGCAGTGCCTTGGAGGAGCCCACGGCAGAGCTGCAGCTCCTGAGCTGCACCAGTGACCACAACATTCCATACCCTAACTCCCTTGGGATCATAGAATCACAGAGCTGTCAGGGTTGGAAGGGACCTCAAGGCTCAGCCAGTCCCAACCCCCCTGCCATGCCCAGGGACACCTCACACCACAGCAGGTTGCTCACAGCCACCTCCAGCCTGGCTGCAAACACCTCCAGGCAGGAGGCTTCCACCACCTCCCTGGGCAGCCTGTGCCAGGCTCTCACCACCCTCCTGGGCAACAACTTCTTCCTCACAGCCAATCTCAATCTCCCCACTTCTAGTTCTGCTCCATCCCCCCAAGTCCTATCCCTCCCTGACAGCCTCACAAGTCCCTCCCCAGCTTGCTTGGAGCCCCTGCAGATCCTGGAAGGCCACAATGAGGTCTCCTGGGAGCCTTCTCCTCTCCACCCTGCACAACCCCAACTGCCTCAGGCTGTCCTCACAGCAGAGCAGCTCCAGCCCTCTGCTCCTCCTCGTGGCCCTTCTCCATGGCACCCATGAAGATGTGCAACAAAACTGGTCCTCAAACTGATCCCTGAGGGATCCTCTAAAGCCCTGCAGGAAGGTTCATGCCTGTGTGAATTTCTAGCTGGGTTTTGGTTGATGCTCTTCAGCTTGGCTGCCTGGAGGGCAGCTTGTGCTAGGGCAGCATGAAACATTGATCAGGAGCCAGCTGGGGCTGGTGGGAAGGAGGATGGTGGGAGGAGGTGTGCTGGGCTCCAGCAGGCAGCAAGGAGCTTCCCCAGGTTCAGTGTGCTGCAGAGCTGCTCAAAGCATCTGATGCTGGCTTTTGTTTAGAGCAGCCCAGTTGGTTTGCTGCATTCTGGGCATTGGTTTGCTTGCTCATCTGTTTGGCTCATGTGCTGTCAGGTTTCCTTCCCCACTCCCAGAGACTGCAGCTCAAACCTAGGTTATCCTTTTTGCCATGGAGGAGCCACAGGCAGCCCCAGCCCACCCTGCCTGCCCTGCTGCTGCTCCCTGCTCTCCACAGGGCCTCTTGGATTGTTTTCCTTACATTCCCCTTCCCTTCCTCCCCTTTCCCTTCTTCCCTTTTTCCCTTTTCTCTTTTTTTTTCCCCTTCCCCCTTTTCCCTTTGCCCTTTCCCCTTCTTCCCTTTGCCCCTTTCCCCCTTTTCTCCTTTTTCCCTTTCCCCTTTTTTCCCTTTTCCCTTTTCCCCTTTGCCCTTTCCCCTTCTTCTCTCTTTTCCCCTTTTCCCCTTTTCTTCTTTTCCCTCTCCCCCTCTCCCCTTTTCTTTCCTTTTTTCCTTTGCCCTTTCCCCTTCTTCCTTTTGCCCCTTTCCCCCTTTTCTCCTTCTTCCCTCTCCCCTTTTTTCCCTTTCCCCCTTCCCCCTTCCTTCTTCCCTCTTCTCCCTTCCCCCTTCCCCCTTCCCCCTTCCCCCTTCCCCCTTCCCCCTTCCCTCTTCCCTCTTCCCTCTTCTCCCTTCCCTCTTCCCCTTTCCCTCTTCCATTTTCCCTTCTCCTTTCTCCCTATCCATGCTCCCAGCCTCTTAGTCTCCATTTCCCTTGCCCTCTTTTTCTTCACCTGACCTTTGGAGCATGGAGGAGCAGGCAGAGATGTTGCAGTTGACAAGAAGAGACCCTGGGTGGGAGCTGGGTGAGGGAAATGTTTGTTTAAAGCCTAACCCCTAATTTTCTCCCCATTTGTAACACAACCATAGCCTGAGTCCTGCATCTGCTGAGGGCTCCCTTCCCTGTGCACATCCTTGTGGAGCCAACACAGGCTGCTGCTGTTCCCTTCCCAGTCCCTGCCCTGCCTTGTGACCTTGGGCAGCTCTCCTTGCAGGAGGACAATCTGCTCCGTAGCAAGTCCTGACCTGTGCCTCCTGCTCTGCCTTGGTCACTCAGCACTCTGCTAATTGGTGACCAAATCACTGCTTTGGATTCTGCTCCTCAGCTGCTTTGCAAAGGGCCACAGACAAAGCCTTGCTGTCAGCCTGGCTTCCTGTGGCCTCTGCTGCTGACACCCCACGGTGCTGACAGACAGCTTGCTTGGGGCTGCTGCCCTGCCACAGAGCCCCAGCATGGAGGGGTTGGAAGGGACCTCTGGAGCTCATCCAGTCCAACCCCTGCTCCAGCAGGGCCCCCACAGCAGCTTGCCCAGCAGCACAGTGCCCAGGGGGGGGTTGGAAGCTCTCCACACATGGAAACTCCACAACCTCTCTGGGCAGCCTGCTCCAGGCCTCCAGCACCCTCACAACAAACAAGTTTCTCCTCCTGCTCAGATGGAACCTCCTGGGTTCCAGTTTGTGCCTCTTGTCCTGTCCCTGGGCACCACTGAGCAGAGTCTGGCCCCAGCCTCTTGCCCCCCAGCCTTTAGCTCTTGCTGAGCATTGCTCAGCTCCCCTCTGGGGCTGCTCTTCTGCAGGCTCTCAGCCCCAGGGCTCTCAGCCTTTGCTCCTCCCAGAGCTGCTCCAGGCCCCTCAGCAGCTTTGGAGCCTCCCCTGGGCTCTCTCCAGCAGTTCCCTGTCCCTCTTGAACTGGGGAGCCCAGAACTGGACCCAGTGTGACCTCCCTAGGGCAGAGTAGAAGGCTGCTTTCCAATCCAGCACTCTCCAGTCATCTTCATTAGATCCTCCACTCCTTCCCTTGTGTATTGCTCACATCTCCACCTTCCCATCCCCTTGGAATGCTGCCAGATCCTTCTGGTATCCTTTACCTGCTTGGCTTGGCACACAGCCTGGTGTGGCTGTGCCTGGCTGGGAGCTTCCTGTGTGCTGGTTGGGATTTGGAGATCAGAGAGGGCAGATGGCTCCTGAGCTCATTCTGAAGCCTTTCCAGCCATGTCACTCCCATCTCAGGCTTGCTCCAGCCTGCTGCTGATTCTTCCTGAAGGATTCATGGACTTGCCTCTTGGAGGCTTCTGTGCCTCTGTCAGATTTGGTTGACTCTGGTGAGAGACGCAGAAGCGATCAGGGCGCTCTCAGGAGGTCAGGTGGGGACAGGGTTATCTTTAGCCTCCTTTCTGTGGCAGCCAGGTTAAGCTGAAGTGAAGGCCACAGCAAGGTGGCAGGAAGTACCCAGGGCATGGCAGTGTCCCCTGTCCTTGCAAGGGCTGCCAAGTGCAGGAGCTGGAGCGAGCAGCTCGCTGGGGTGCAGCTTTGAGGCAAGTGGGAGCTGCAAGCTGCTCTCTGCCTGCCAGGATGCAGAAAGGTGATGTGTGTGAGCTGCTGAATCCTCCCTGACCTGCACATGGACTTTGGTTTGGGTACCAAGGGCCAGAAGAAGGAAGCAGAAGCCAGGATGCAGAGATCTGCTTTCTGTTGGGCTTTGGCATGCAGGTCTCCCATTATGGCCATGGCTCTGCCACTGGTCTCCAGCACCTAACAGCAAAGAGCTTTTGCGAGAGGAGAACCTGTTCAATGCTCTGAGACACCAAGCTCTGGAAGTCAGACTTTGTACATTTCATTTGACAGTGCTTGATCATAGAGTCAGAGGATGGGCTGGGTTGGAAGGGGCCTCCAGAGGTCCAAGCCCCTCTGCAGTCAGCAGGGACATCCTCAGCTAGATCAGGTTGCCCAGAGCCCTCTGCTCCCTGCTTTACCTCTCCCTCCAGGTCCTGTCTCACTGCCCCAGCTCTTCCCTGCCAGCTGAAGCAGCCTCTGTTCCCACACCCTCCAGACTGGGGTCTGGTAATGGTCACCTTGTATGTGTGGAGTTGTTCCCCTGCTCAAGCAGCTGCCCAGGCTCTACCAGTGCTGTGGGGTCAAGTATGTAGTGAACAGGAGATACCCCAGAGCAAGACAGTGAAGCCAAAGGAGAGCAATGAGGGACAGAGAGGAACCTAATGAGGTTCAACAAGGATGAGTGCAGTGTCCTGCACCTGGGAAGGAAGAATAAACTGCAGCAGTACAGGCTGGGAGGGGATCTGCTGGAGAGGAGAAGGAGCTGGGAGTGGTGAATGGTGCCACATCCAGCTGGCGACCAGTCACCAGTGGTGTCCCCCAGGGATCAGTGCTGGGCCCCATCCTCTTTAACATCTTCATTGATGATATGGATGAGGGAATTGAGTCAGTCATCAGCAAGTTTGCAGATGACACCAAGTTGGGAATAGATGTTAGTCAGTTAGAGGGTAGAAAGGCTCTGCAGAGGGACCTCGACCGACTGGACAGATGGGCGGAGTCCAATGGGATGACATTCAACAAGTCCAAGTGCCGGGTGCTGCACTTTGGCCACAGCAACCCCAGGCAGAGCTACAGGCTGGGGGCAGAGTGGCTGAGAGCTGCCAACCAGAGAGGGACCTGGGGGTGCTGATCGACACCCGCCTAAACATGAGCCAGCAGTGTGCCCAGGGGGCCAAGAAGGCCAAGGGCATCCTGGCCTGTATTAAGAATAGTGTGGCCAGCAGGAGCAGGGAGGTCATTGTGCCCCTGTACTCTGCATTGGTTAGGCCACACCTTGAGTACTGTGTCCAGTTCTGGGCCCCTCAGTTTAAGAAGGACATCGAGACACTTGAATGTGTCCAGAGGAGGGCAACAAGGCTGGTGAGAGGCCTTGAGCACAAGCCCTATGAGGAGAGACTGAGGGAGCTGGGGTTGTTTAGCCTGGAGAAGAGAAGGACCAGGGGTGACCTCATTGCCCTCTACAACTACCTGAAGGGTGGTTGTGGACAGGAGGGGGTTGGTCTCTTCTCCCAGGCAACCAGCACCAGAACAAGGGGACACAGTCTCAAGCTGTGCCAGGGGAGGTTTAGACTCGAGGTGAGGAGGAAGTTCTTCACTGAGCGAGTCATTCGTCATTGGAATGGGCTGCCTGGGGAGGTGGTGGAGTCGCCGTCCCTGGAGGTGTTCAAGAGGAGACTGGACATGGCACTTGGTGCCATGGTCTAGTTGTGAGGTCTGTTGGGACGGGTTGGACTTGATGATCCTTGGGGTCTCTTCCAACCTTGGTTATACTGTGATACTGTGATACTGTGAGTGCTGGTGGGCAGCAAGCTCTGCATGGGGCAGCAATGTGCCCTGGGGGCCCCTTGGGGGCCAAGAAGGCCAAGGGGAGCCTGGGCTGCATTCAGAGGAGTGTGGCCAGCAGAGCCAGGAGGTTCTCCTCCCCCTCTACTCTGCCCTGGTGACACCTCACCTGGAATATTGCATCCAGCCTTGGGCTCCCCAGGTCAGGAGGGACAGGGATCTGCTGGAGAGAGTCCAAGGGAGGGCTGCAAGGATGCTGAAGGGACTGCAGCACTGCCTGGGGAGGAGAGGCTGAGAGCCCTGGGGCTGTTTGGTCTGGAGAAGAGAAGGCTGAGAGGGATCTGACAAATGTTTATAAATATCTGAGGGGTGGGGGTCAGGAGGGGACAGGGACAGGCTCTGCTCACTGTGCCCTGGGATAGGACAAGAGACAATCCCTAGCAACCAGCACCAGAACAAGAGGACACAGTCTCAAGCTGCACCAGGGGAAGCTTAGGCTGGAGGTGAGGAGAAAGTTCTTCACTGAGCGAGTCGTTCATCATTGGGATGTGCTGCCCAGGGAGGTGGTGGAGTCACCGTCCCTGGAGGGGTTCAAGAGGGGACTGGATGTGGCACTTGGTGCCATGGGTTAGCTGTCAGGAGGTGTTGGGGTCATGGGGTCTGTGGTGCCAGGTTGGACTCGATGATCTTCGAGGTCTCTTCCAACCTTAGTAATACTGTGAGACTGTGAGACTGTGATACAATGGATATGAACTCCAGCACGGATCCAGCACAGGAGGTTCCACCTCAACAGGAGGAGGAACTTCTGCACTGTGAGGGTCCCAGAGCCCTGAGCAGGCTGCCCAGAGAGGTTGTGGAGTCTCCTTCCCTGGAGCCTTCCCAGCCCTGTCTGGATGTGTTCCTGTGGGACCTGTGCTGGATTCTCTGCTCCTGCTCCGGCAGGGATCACAGTCTCACAGTATTACCAAGGTTGGAAGAGACCTCGAAGATCATCGAGTCCAACCTATAACCACAAACCTCACAACTAGACCATGGCACCAAGTGCCACATCCAGTCCCCTCTTGAACCCCTCCAGGGATGGTGACTCCACCACCTCCCCGGGCAGCACATCCCAGTGGCGAATCACTCTCTCCGTGAAGAACTTTCTCCTCACCTCCAGCCTAAACCTCCCCTGGTGCAGCTTGAGACTGTGTCCTCTTGTTCTGGTGCTGGTTGCTAGGGAGAAGAGGCCAACCCCTTCCTGGCTACAACCACCTTTCAGGTAGTTGTAGAGAGCAATGAGGTCTCCCCTGAGCCTCCTCTTCTCCAGGCTAAACAACCCCAGCTCCCTCAGCCTCTCCTCACAGGGCTGTGCTCAAGGCCTCTCACCAGGAGTGGAAGCTCTCCAGAGGTCCCTTTGAAGCCCTGACATCCTGTGAGCCTCTGATCCTGTTGGAAGATTTAACTCTTGTGCTTTGGAGGGGTTTGGGACCCAAGGGCTGTATTTCCTCTCTGAAGCTCGAGTGTGCAGAGGAGGGCAGCCCCTCAGAGCCGCTGCCCCCTTTGCCACAGGGAGCTGCTCTGAGCCACGCGGCAGGAGCAGCAGCGGAGCTGCCGCTGGACCCTCTGCCGGCAGCTCCCCGGAGCCAGCCTCGCGCTGGAAATCGCCTCGGGTAATTAATTAATTCTTCTCTAAATAGAAGGCTTGATGAGTATCAGTGGTGCTCTGGGATGTTCCTCGAGAGGGAAATAACCTTTCCAGCAGGGCTGCAGCGAGCAGCGAAGCAACTCCTGGTGTGCAGCAGGCTCAGCGCCCTGCCGGCCTCCTCCCTCCGGCAGGGAAACCAAAGCACGATCTGCACCTCGGCAGAAGGGGCTGCGGGGGGCTGGGGGCTGCTGCCGAGGCCCACGGGGACCTGCACAGCCCCTCCAGAGTGCTCAGGGAAGCCACAGCATGGGATGGAGCCAGCACGGCCTGGCTGAGCTGCTGGGCTTCACCCTGCTGGGGTCTTCGGGCCAGGGGCGGTGGCGATGCAGTCACTCCCTGCGCGCAGTGCTCCTGCACCGCCTGCCCCGGAGCCGGCGGAGGGGGAGCCCAGGGCACGGCGTGGGGGCTGCTGTGCAGCTCTCCAGCCGCAGGTCAGCCCCACAGGGATGCTGGGGGAGCTGTCCTGCTGTCCGGCAGGTTGGGGTGACACCATTTCTTTGGGGTGACATCATGTCTTTGGGGTGACATCATGTCTTTGGGGTGACATCAGTAGTTTGGGGTGACCTCATTTGTTTGTGGTGACATTGTGTCTTTGGGGGGACATCATGTCCTTGGGGTGACATCATTTGTTTGGGGTGGCATCAGTAGTTTGGGGTGACCTCATTTGTTTGTGGTGACATTGTGTCTTTGGGGGGATATCATGTCCTTGGGGTGACATCATTTGTTTGGGGTGGCATCAGTAGTTTGGGGTGACATGATTAGCTTGGAGTGACATCATGTCTTTGGGGTGACATTAGTTTGGGCTGACATCATTTGAGGTGACATCAGTAGCTTGGGGTGACCTCATTTGTTTGGGGTGACATTGTGTCTTTGGGGTGACATCATTTGTTTGGGGTGACATCATGTCTTTGGGGTGACATCATTAGCTTGGGGTGACATTAGCTTGGGGTGACATCATTTGAGGTGACCTCAGTAGCTTGGGGTGACCTCATTTGTTTGTGGTGACATTGTGTCTTTGGGGTGACATCAGTTATTTGGGGTGGCATCAGTAGTTTGAGGTGACATCATTAACTTGGGGTGACATCATGTCTTTGGGGTGACATTAGCTTGGGGTGACATCAGTGGTTTGGGGTGACATGATTAGCTTGGGGTGACATTAGCTTGGGGTGACATCAGTGGTTTGGGGTGACATGATTAGCTTGGGGTGACATTAGCTTGGGGTGACATCAGTGGTTTGGGGTGACATGATTAGCTTGGGGTGACATCATGTCTTTGGGGTGACATTAGCTTGGGGTGACATCAGTGGCTTGGGGTGACATGATTAGCTTGGGGTGACCTCATTTCTCTGGGGCTCCTGCTTGCTTTGCAGCACATACTACCCAAAAGCCTTTTTGAAGCAATCTTCCTTCAGGTTGGTTCCTGAGGCACCAAAGCACAGGGCCAGGCCAGGGCTGTGTGCTCGCTGTGCCCTGGGATGGAAACTGCAGCACAGGAGGTTCCACCTCAACAGGAGGAGGAACTTCCTCCCTGTGAGGGTCCCAGAGGCCTGGAGCAGGCTGCCCAGGGAGGTTGTGGAGTCTCCTGCTCTAGAGCCTTCCCAGCCCTGTCTGGATGTGTTCCTGTGGGACCTGTGCTGGATTCTCTGCTCCTGCTCTGGCAGGGGACTTGGACTGGATGATGAGGTGGTGGAGTCACCATCACTGGAGGTGTTCAGGAGGAGACTTGATGGGGTGCTTGGTGCCATGGTTGAGTTGATTAGGTGGGGTTGGATGATGGGTTGGACACAATCATCTTGAAGGTCTTTTCCAGCCTGGTACGTTCTATTATATTCCTGTTCCTGTTCCTATTCCATTCCATTCCTATTCCTATTCCATTCCATTCCTATTCCTATTCCATTCCATTCCTATTCCATTCCATTCCTATTCCTATTCCATTCCATTCCTATTCCTATTCCTATTCCATTCTATTCTTATTCCATTCCTATTCCTATTCCATTCCATTCCTATTCCTATTCCATTCTATTCCTATTCCTATTCCATTCCATTCCTATTCAATTCCATTCCTATTCCCATTCCATTCCTATTCCTATTCCTATTCCTATTCCTATTCCTATTCCTATTCCTATTCCTATTCCTATTCCTATTCCTATTCCTATTCCTATTCCTATTCCTATTCCTATTCCATTCTATTCCTATTCCATTCCTATTCCTATTCCATTCCATTCCTATTCCATTCTATTCCTATTCCTATTCCTATTCCATTCCCATTCCATTCCATATCTCTGGAGGTTCCTTCCACCCCCTAGCATCCTGTGAGCCTCTGATCCCTGCTGCCCTTGGCTAACAGGCCAGCCCCACAAGCATCTCTGAGGCTCACCGCACAGGAGGGAAAAGCTTTCTCACGTTCCCTGCTGCCCAGGGGGGTGGTGGAGTCTCCTCTGGAGAAACTCAAAACCCACCTGGGTGTGTTCCTGTGTGACCTGCTCTGGGTGACCCTGCTCTGGCAGAGGTCCCTTCCAGCCCCTGACATCCTCTGTTCCTGTGATGTGTGTCAGCTGCGTCCTTCCAGGAGGATCCTTGTGCACAGGGAAGAGGAACTGTCTTTCCCACGTGTGGAGGTGACCCTGGCTGGCACTGTGCTGCCGTCAGGTCCCTTCCAGCCCCTGACATCCTCTGTTCCTGTGGGCGGAAACCCTTCCTGCTGTGCACCCTGAGTCGATGTCTGCACTGCCTCCTAGGTGTGGAGGGGCACGCTGGCCCGGCTGCGCTACAAGAGGACGAAGGCTGCGCTCACCATCCTCCGCTCCTACCGGCGCTACAAGGTCAGGGCCTACCTGCGGGAGGTGCTGCGGCGCTTCCAGGGCGTCAGGCACATGAGGGACTACGGCAAACACCTCCAGTGGCCAACCCCGCCCAAGGTCCTGCGCCGCTTCGAGGAGGCTCTCCAGAACGTCTACCACAGGTGGGCAGCAGCCTGATTGCTGAATAGGGGAGGGGAGGGGAGGGGAGGGGGGGGGGAGAATAGAATAGAATAGAATAGAATAGAATAGAATAGAATAGAATAGAATAGAATAGAATAGAATAGAATAGAATAGAATAGAATAGAATAGAATAGAATAGAATAGAATAGAATAGAATAGAATAGAATTAACCAGGTTGGAAAAGACCTCAGAGATCATCAAGTCCAACCTCTCACCCAGCACCATCTGATCAACTCAACCACGGCACCAAGCACCCCATCCAGGCTCTTCCTAAGCACCTCCAGGGATGGGGACTCCACCACCTCCCTGGGCAGCACATCCCAGTGGCCAATCTCTCTTGCTAGGAAGAATTTCTTCCTCACCTCCAGCCTAAACCTCCCCTGGCACAGCTTGAGACTGTGTCCTCTTGTTCTGCTGCTGCTTGCCTGGCAGAAGAGACCAACCCCCACCTGGCTACAGCCTCCCTTCAGGGAGTTGCAGAGAGCAAGAAGGTCTCCCCTGAGCCTCCTCTTCTGCAGGCTAAGCAACCCCAGCTCCCTCAGCCTCTCCTCCCAGGGCTGTGCTCCAGACCCCTCCCCAGCTTTCTTGCCCTTCTCTGGACACCTTCCTGATGCAGGCCAGGATGCCCTTGGCCTTCTTGGCCCCCTGGGCACACTGCTGGCTCATGTTCAGCTGCTCTCCACCACTACCCCCAGGTTCCTTTCTGCCTGGCTGCTCTCCAGCCACTCTGTCCCCAGCCTGTAGCACTGCCTGGGGTCTCAGGCTGCCCCACGGAGGGAACAGGAGAGAAAACAGAGACCCTCAGGAGCTTGTGCATCACCAGCCCCTAGCAACCTTTAATGAACAGCCCATTGCTTAGGTACCTTCCTCCTGCCTTCACAGCTCCTTCCCTGGGACTTGCCCAGAGCAGACCATTGCCCCCTCATTCTCTTATCTGCACAGCTGCTCTCTCCCCTGGAGCTATTTACCCTTCAAGTCAAGGGAGGATACCAGGCTGCCTTTAACACCAAGGCTGCTCATTAGCACTTTAGGCTGCCTGCAGCCTTTGCAATCCACAGGGAACAGCTCCTGCTCCTTGTCCTCCAAAAGTAACTAGAAGGCATCAACTGGGTGGCACAGATGCAGGGGGTGGGAGCCAGCAAGGGGCACTGGCAGCCCAGAAGGCAAATTGCATCCTGGGCATGGCCAGCAGGTGCAGAGAAGGGATTCTGCCCCCTGCTCTGCTCTGCTGAGACCTCACCTGAAGTGATGTGCACAGCTAGGGGACCCCCAACACAAGAGAGGCATGGACCTGATGGAGAGGGTCCAGAGGAGGACACTAAGATGATCAGAGGGCTGCAGGACAGGCTGAAAGAGCTGGGGCTGTTCAGCCTGGGGAAGAGAAGGTTCCAGGGAGACCTCAGAGCTGCATTTCAGTAACTGAAGGGCACCTCCAGGCAGGCTGGGGAGGGACTGTTCAGAAGGGGCTGTGGGGATAGGATGAGAGGCAGTGGTTGGAAACTGGAGCAGGGCAGAGTTAGGTTGGGCATCAGGAGGAGGTTCTGCACTGTGAGGCTGGGGAGACCCTGGAACAGGCTGTCCAAGGATGTGGTTGAGGCCCCATCCTGGAGACATTCCAGGTCAGACTCAATGTGTCCTTGGGCAGCCTGCTGTGGTTGGAGGTGTCCCTGCTGCCTGCAGGGGGTGCACAAGATGCCCTTGGAGAGTCCCTTCCAATCCAGTGCAGGCTGTGAATCTGTGAGGTGCCCCTTGAGCAGAGCAAGAATGATTCTGTCCCAAAGGTTTAGTCAGGATGGACTTTGTGCTTCTGTCCTTGGCCCCTCTCTGGCCTTCCTGGATGCCTTTAGAAGAAAAGAGCAGCAGCTGTTAGAGGAGGGGGAAGAGAAAAGGAATCTTCTTGACTTCCCCCAAGACTTCTGGGAGGCCAGGCTGTCCTGCAGCAGAGCAAGCAGTGTTGCACCCTCCAGCACTGTTCTGGCTGCAGAAGAGGAGTTTTACACCTTTGCTACAGCCTCTGAGGCCCTCAAAGCTAGTGACTTCATTGCTTTGATGAGCTGTAGGCCAAGTAGTTATGATCCCAGTTTGGAAAGTGATGACTTCTGGAAGTCACTGAACAGAGCAAGGTTGAGGCCCCTGGAGATCTCCAGTCCAGCCACCTGCTTGACCAGCAGCACCAGGCCAAGTCAAGCCTTGGTTTTATCCACAGTTCACTCTCCAAAACCCTCCCCAGCCTGGCTGAGCAGAGTCCTGCTTTCAGAGCAAGCTCAGTGGTCACAACTGCAGCATTTTAGGTGCTAACAGACTTTTCACAGCATTAACCCTGGGGGCCTGGGGTGGCTGCTGGGGGCTGGAGTGTGGTCTGGAGTCAGGGGAGGGGCTGCCCTGCCCTGTTTCATCTTGCAGTTGGTTATGTTTCAGTCCTAGGGCCAAATTCAGTTATGAAATCATGGAATGATGGAATGCTCTAGGTTGGAAGGGACTTCCAAAGCTCATCCAGCCAGCAGGGACATCCCCAGCCACAGCAGGCTGCTCACAGCCCCAAACAGCCTCCCCTGCACTGGTGCCAGGCAGGGGGCAGCTCCCAGCTCTCTGGGCAGCCTGGGCCAGGCTCTCCCCACCCTCAGTGCCTAACAGTTCTCCCTTCTCTCCACTCTCAAGCTCCCTCTTGCACTTTCCAACCATCCCCCTTTGTTCTGTCCCATCAGGCCCTGCTCAAAGCTCTGCCCCCAGCAAATGTTGTAAATGAGCCCAAGGATGGGCTTGCCAAAGCTTAGTTGCAAACAGATGTGCCAAGGGTTGAGTGCTGGGTGTGGGCCAGGGAGTACAGCACCCAAACCAGGAGTCAGAGGTGAGAGATGGCTTTGAAGTGCAAATTGGTGTTTCATGGATGCAATGAGAGCACATCATAGAATCATAGAATCAACCAGGTTGGAAAGGACCTCAGAGATCATCAAGTCCAACCTGTCACCTACTACCTAACACCTCCTGACAACTAACCCATGGCTCCAAGTGCCACATCCAAGCCTTTCCTGAACACCTCCAGGGATGGGGACTCCACCACCTCCCTGGGCAGCACATCCCAGTGGCCAATTCCTCTTTCTGGGAAGAACTTTCTCCTCACCTCCTGCCTAAACCTCCCCTGGCACAGCTTGAGACTGTGTCCTCCTGTTCTGGTGTTGTTTCCCTGGGAGAAGAGCCCAACCCCCACCTGGCTGCAACCTCCCTGCCGGGAGTTGGAGAGAGCAAGAAGGTCTCCCCTGAGCCTCCTCTTCTCCTTGTCCCCTGGCATCTACAGCCCAGGGGTGTGCTTGTGCTGCCCTGGCAGAAGGCCTCAGTGTGTGTGGTGCAGGCTGTGGAACTGACTCAGGCGTTTGGTGGCAGGTGGAGGGCAGGGGAGCTCATCCGCAGCGTCCCGCCGGAGCTCCTGCCCCAGCTGAGGGCCAAGGTTGCTGCCATGGAAGTGCTGAAGGGTCACAGAGCCGACATTGGCCTGCAGAGAGCCTGGCAGGGGAATTACATCGCACTGGTGAGTCCAGGGGGAGCCAGCAGGGGCTGGGGCTTTGGGTGCTGAAAGGCTGAACAGGTGGCTGTTGGCCTCTTGGGAGGGAGAAGCCCTTGGGAATCTCCTCCCTTGGGAATCTCCTCCCTTGGGAATCTCCTCCGGAAGTAGGTTTAGATAGCTTCAGAGGCATAGAAGCACAGAGGGGTAGGGGTTGGAAGGGGCCTCTGGAGAGCATCCAGTCCAGGCCTCATGCTGGAGCAGGGTCACCCAGGGCAGGTCACACAGGGGCACATCCAGGCAGGCCCAGAATGTCTCCAGAGATGGAGACTCCACCACCTGTCTGTGCAGCCTGCTGCAGGGTTGTGCCACCCTCAAAGGAGAGCAGTTCCTCCTCATGTCCAGACGGAGCTTCCTGTGTTCAGGTCTATGCCCTTTGCCCCTTGTCCTGTCACTGGAGACCACTGAGAAGAGTCTGGCCCCATCCTCCTGACACCCACCCCTGAGGTATTTGCAAGCACTGATCAGATCCCCCTCAGCCTCTCTCCTCCAAGCTCAGCAGCCCCAGAGCCTTGGACCTCTACTGCTCTTGGTGGGACTCTGCACACTGAGCATCTCCAGCAGCCCTGACAGAGTGCTGCCATCAGCTGCCTCTTCAGATAGCCAGAGCCAGGAGGCACCTGGATGTCAAACTGACCTTCTGGACCTAATGGGCTGTTAAGAAATAGGTTGAAATGAAAAGGACCAAAGCAGTCCTCTCCCTCCAGGCAGGCTGCAGTGCTGCCCCTCAGCCCAGCCCTCCTTGCAGCTCTTGCTCTGTGCAGGGTTTTCAGAGCCCACAGAGCTCCCCATGCTCTGCCTGGGCACAGGCTGGAGGGAGCCTTTCATTGAATCATAGAATCAACCAGGTTGGAAAGGACCTCAGAGATCAGCAAGTCCAACCTGTCACCTACTACCTAACACCTCCTGACAACTAACCCATGGCTCCAAGTGCCACATCCAAGCCTTTCCTGAACATCTCCAGGGATGGGGACTCCACCACCTCCCTGGGCAGCACATCCCAGTGGCCAATCTCTCTTGCTGGGAAGAGCTTTCTCCTCACCTCCAGCCTAAACCTCCCCTGGCACAGCTTGAGACTGTGTCCTCTTGTTCTGGTGCTGCTTGCCTGGGAGAAGAAACCAACCCCTACATGGCTGCAACCTCCCTGCAGGGAGCTGCAGAGAGCAAGAAGGTCTCCCCTGAGCCTCCTCTTCTGCAGGCTAAGCAACCCCAGCTCCCTCAGCCTCTCCTCCCAGGGCTGTGCTCCAGACCCCTCCCCAGCTTTCTTGCCCTTCTCTGGACACCTTCAAGTCTCTCAATGTCCTTCTTAAATTGAGGAGCCCAAAGCTGGACACAGGACTCAAGGTGTGGCCTCAGCAGTGCTGAGCACAGGGCACAAGGACTTCCCTGCTGCTGCTGGCCACACTCTTCCTGCTGCAGGCCAGGATGCCCTTGGCCTTCTTGGCCCCCTGGGCACACTGCTGGCTCCTGTTCAGCTGCTGTCCACCACTCCCCCCAGGTCCCTCTCTGCCTGGCTGCTCTCTAGCCATGCTGTCCCCAGCCTGTAGCACTGCCTGGGGTTGCTGTGGCCCAAGTGCAGCCCCTGGCACTTGGCCTTGTTCAGTGCCATCCTGTTGGGCTCTGCCCATCTCTCCAGGCGCCTTTGCAGGAGGCAGTGTGGCCACCATGCTCCCTGGGCCACCGTGCCTGGGTGCTGGGCCCTGCAGTGGGCAGGGGGAGTTATGTGCCTGTCTTTGCCCTTGCAGAAGGCAGAGAGCCCTCAGGCCACAGGCTCCTTCATCCCTGTGGCCAACGAGCTGAAGCGGAAGGACAAGTACATGAACGTCCTCTTCTCCTGCCACGTCCGCAAGGTAAGAGCCCTGTGCTGGGCAGCAGGCAGGCTGGCAAGCTCCTGCCCACAGCACCACAGCGTGCCAGGGCTTGAAGGGACCCAAAGAGATCCTCCAGTCCAAGCCCCCTGCCAGAGCAGGAGCAGAGAATCCAGCACAGGTCCCACAGGAACACATCCAGACAGGGCTGGGAAGGCTCCAGGGAAGGAGACTCCACAACCTCTCTGGGCAGCCTGCTCCAGGGCTCTGGGACCCTCTCAGGGCAGAAGTTCCTCCTCCTGTTGAGGTGGAACCTCCTGTGCTAGATCCATGCTGGAGTTCATATCCATTGTCTCTTGTCCTATCCCAGGGCACAGTGAGCAGAGCCTGTCCCTGTCCCCTCCTGACCCCCACCCCTCAGGTATTTATAAACATTTGTCAGATCCCCTCTCAGCCTTCTCCTCTCCAGACTAAACACCCCCAGGGCTCTCAGCCTCTCCTCCCCAGGCTGGAGTTTCCATCCACTGCCCCTTGTCCTGTCACAGGGAGCAAGTGAGGAGAGCTCAGGTGCTCAGGGAGACACCTGGGGAAGCCAAGGACAAGCTGCAGCAGGTCCTCACTCGCCAGAGGGGAGCAGCAGCATGGTTGTTGTTCCTCATCCTGCAAACATCCTGTTTCACAGCACCAAGATTTGTTTTGCACCACTGTGGCCCTCACTGGATGTCCAAACTTTTTGCTTCTAGCAGTGAATTATATTATCTGAGTAGTAATGGCATGGAACCATGGGGTGGTTTGGGTGGGAAGGGACTTTGAAAGCTCCTCCAGTCCAAGCCCTGCAGCCAGCAGGGACAGCCCCAGCCACAGCAGGCTGCTCACAGCCCCACACAACCTCCCCTGCACTGGTGCCAGGCAGGGGGCAGCTCCCAGCTCTCTGGGCAGCCTGGGACAGGCTCTCCCCACCCTCAGTGACAAACACTTCTCCTTCTCTCCACTCTCAAGCTCCCTCTTGCACTTTCCAACCATCTCCCCTTGGCCTGGCCCCTCAGGCCCTGCTCAAAGCTCTGTCCCCAGCTCTCTGCTGGGCCCTTGAAGCACTGCAAGGCCACCAGGAGGTCTCCCCACAGCCTTCTATCAGTCTGGATGAAACCAGACATCACCTTTTGCTTTCCAAAGAGAGAAGTCTTTCAGTGGAGTATTCTTCACTTTCCCCATGTGCTCTTCAAGAGCCTGGTTGGGCAGCTGGGTGGTGGTTTGGGGGAATGTCAGGGTCTGGGTTATGGTTTGAGAGATTGTTGGGGTCTGGGTGAGTGGTTTGAGAGACTGTTGGGGTCTGGGTGATGGTTTGAGAGACTACTGGGGTCTGGGTGAGTGGTTTGAGTGACCACTGGGGTCTGGGTGAGTGGTTTGAGATTATTGGGGTCTGGGAGTGGTTTGACTGTTGGGGTCTGGGGGAGTGGTTTGAGTGACTGTTGGGGTCTGGGTGAGTGGTTTGAGTGACTGTTGGGGTCTGGGTGATGGTTTGAGTGACTGTTGGGGTCTGGGTGAGTGGTTTGAGAGATTATTGGGGTCTGGGAGTGGTTTGAGTGACTGTTGGGGTCTGGGGAGTGGTTTGAGAGATTATTGGGGTCTGGGAGTGGTTTGAGTGACTGTTGGGGTGGGGGAGTGGTTTGAGTGACTGTTGGGGTCTGGGTGAGTGGTTTGAGTGACTGTTGGGGTCTGGGTGATGGTTTGAGTGACTGTTGGGGTCTCAATGTGGTTTGAGTGATTGTTGGGGACTGTTGGGGTTTGAGAGACTGTTGGGAGTGGTTTGAGTGACTGTTGGGGTCTGGGAGTGGTTTGAGTGACTGTTGGGGTCTGGGTGATGGTTTGAGTGACTGTTGGGGTCTGGGTGAGGGGTTTGAGAGACCGTTGGGGTCTGGGTGATGGTTTGAGAGACCACTGGGGTCTGGGTGAGTGGTTTGAGTGACCACTGGGGTGTGGGTGAGTGGTTTGAGAGACTATTGGGGTCTGGGAGTGGTTTGAGAGACTGTTGGAGTCTGGGAGTGGTTTGAGAGACTGTTGGGGTCTGGGTGAGTGGTTTGAGTGACTGTTGGGGTCTGGGTGAGGGGGGTTTGAGAGACTATTGGGGTCTGGGAGTGGTTTGAGAGACTATTGGAGTCTGGGAGTGGTTTGAGAGACTGTTGGGGTCTGGGTGAGTGGTTTGAGTGACTGTTGGGGTCTGGGTGAGGGGTTTGAGAGACTGTTGGGGTCTGGGTGAGTGGTTTGAGAGACTGTTGGGGTCTGGGTGAGGGGTTTGAGAGACTGTTGGGGTCTGGGTGAGGGGTTTGAGAGAATTTTGGGGTCTGTTGCTAGGATTAGGGGAGGCTCAGGTGAGTCTGAATCCAAAGCTGCTCTTCACAGCCTCGCAGTGGTTTGGCTGGAACCTGTGTCAGGGACAAGGGGATGCAGGAGAATTCCCCTCGGCTTCTTGCCCTTTAGGCTGAAACCCAAACAGTTCCTTTGCTGCTGCATTTCATGAACTGGTGCCCAACTGTTGCTGTTCCCAGCTCAGCTGAGCTGCTGTACCAATCCAGTGCTGAGGTCTGGAAGATGTGGTTGTAGGAGCTGTTGCTCAGAATAGGAAGGGATTGACGTGAGGAGATCCCTCAGGGGCTGTCATGCAGGGCTGCCATGTGGGACTTAGCTCTGCTGCCTCTTACACAACTCTTAAGCTTTTAAGTCCTTATGGTGTTCTGCCTGCTCCTGAGTCATAGAATCATAGAATCATAGAATCATAGAGTCAGCTCTGGAGGACAATGTCCTGTGCAAGCAGAAGGTGTGAGCACAGATCCACTCCTGCTCCTGCTCAGGAGCTGCTCAGCTGCTGTTCAGTTACTGCTTAGGAGCTGCTCACTTGCTGCTCCAGAGCTGCTGAGTTGCTGCTGAGTTGCTGCTCAGGACCTGCTCTGTTGCTGCTCAGCTGCTGCTTGGAAGCTGCTGAGTTGCTGCTCAGGACCTGCTCATTTACTGCTCAGGAGCTGCTCATTTACTGCTCAGAAGCTGCCCAGCTGCTGCTCAGTTGCTGTTCAGGAGCTGCCCAGTTGCTGCCCAGTTGCTGCTCAGTTGCTGCTCTGAACTTGCTCAGTTGCTGCTCAGGAGCTGTTCAGCTCTTGCTCAGTTGCTGCTTATTTGCTGCCCAGTTGCTGCTCAGTTGCTGCTCTGTTGCTGCTCAGGACCTGCTCTGTTGCTGCTCAGTTGCTGCTCAGGAGCTGTTCAGCTCTTGCTCAGTTGCTGCTTATTTGCTGCTCAGTTGCTGCTCAGGAGCTGCTCACTTTCTGTTCAGTAGCTGCTCTGTTGCTGCTCAGGTGCTGCTCAGGACCTGCTCAGGTGCTGCTTAGCTGGAGCTGCCCACTTGCTGCTCAGTTGCTGCTCAATTGCTGCTCAATTTCTGCTCACTTTCTGCTCAGAAGCTGCTCAGTTGCTGCTCAGGAGCACAGAGCCTTCCAGCAAGGTCTGAGCAGTTGTGTTGGGCTGCAGGTGTCTGATGGAGGCCCTGAGCACACAGCCAGGCCTGGCCCCTGCACCTCTGCTGCTGTGTTTGCTTGCAGGACAAAGCTGCTTTCTGCTGGGCTTTGGTGCACTGCTGCCAGCACCTCAGTAACAGAAGCAGCCTGGAGCTGGGGAGGTTGTTAGCTGCCATGGAGTGGCCTGGAAGGTCAGGCTCAGGGCTTTCAGAGGTGAAGAAAGCTTTAGCTTAGCAGCAGTGATTAAAGAAAGGAGCTCAGCTGAAACCTGCAGAGACTGCCAGGCTGGAGACTTGCAGCCTGGTAGCTCTGAATTCTCTTGTGTCTGTTTTGATCTTTTTAGAGTTAAATCGTTGCTAGCAGAGAGTTCAGGATGAGTCCTGTGCTGCCTGCTTGGCTGGAGATGCCTCTGGGGGCTTTTGAAGCCACCAGTGAGGGAAGCACACCCAGGAGTGAGGCAGCAGAGCAGGAGCAGAGCCAGCAGGGCCAAGGAGAGACAAGCAGAGCTGCAGCCACCAACGCAGGCATGCAGGAAGCCTTGGGTGACCTCAGCAGGCACAGGGGAGCTGCTGCCCAGGCACCCCCAGCTCTGCCTGAAGCTGTGGGATCCTTAATGCTTTTTCTGGTCTTTGTCATTAAGGATCTCTGTTAGACAGAAAGAATAGGATAGGATAGGAGGATAGGATAGGATAGGATAGGATAGGATAGGATAGGATAGGATAGGATAGGATAGGATAGGATAGGATAGGATAGGATAGGATTGAATTAGAATTAACCAGGTGGGAAAAGACCTCAGAGATCATGCAGTCCAACCTCTCACCCAGCACCATCTGATCAACTCAACCTGGCACCAAGGGCCTCATCCAGGCTCTTCCTAAACACCTCCAGGGATGGGGACTCCACCACCTCCCTGGGCAGCACATTCCAGTGGCCAATCTCTCTTGCTGGGAAGAACTTTCTCCTCACCTCCAGCCTGAACCTCCCCTGGCACAGCTTGAGACTGTGTCCTCTTGTTCTGCTGCTGCTTGCCTGGCAGAAGAGACCAACCCCCACCTGGCTACAACCTCCCTGCAGGGAGTTGCAGAGAGCAAGAAGGTCTCCCCTGAGCCTCCTCTTCTGCAGGCTAAGCAACCCCAGCTCCCTCAGCCTCTCCTCCCAGGGCTGTGCTCCAGACCCCTCCCCAGCCTTCTTGCCCTTCTCTGGACACCTTCCAGCAGCTCAACATCTTTCCTAAGCTGAGGAGCCCAGAACTGGACACAGGACTCAAGGTGTGGCCTAACCAGTGCAGTGTACAGGGGCAGAATGACCTCCCTGCTCCTGCTGGCCACACTCTGCATGCTGCAGGCCAGGATGCCATTGGCCCTCTTGGCTGCCTGGGCACACTGCAGGCTCGTGTTCAGCCTCCCATCAACCAGCACCCCCAGGTCCCTCTCTGCCTGGCTGCTCTCAGCCACTCTGCCCCCAGCCTGTAGCACTGCCTGGGGTTGCTGTGGCCAACGTGCAGCACCTGGCACTTGGATGTGTTCAATCTCCTGCCCTTGGACAAATGCACTCACCCAAGTGAGTGAAAAGCCCTCTAGGGAGATGGTGGTGCTGAGGAAGCAGGTAGGAGCACTTCTCCTGCAAGAGCTGGATGGAACCAGTGCAGTGTGGCTGCTGCTGGCCAAAGTGCAGCTGTGCAGGGCCTGAGCTGAGGCTTGAGATTGGCAGTTTCAGCACAGCTCCACCTCTAAAGCCCAAAGCAAATGGCCCCTGCCAAATCCAGGTTTGGAGGTGGTTGCCTTTGGGAGGGAGCAGTTTGTCTTGCTTCTGGTGTGGCCAAGAAACATCCTGGCCCCCTGAAGGCAGCAAAGCAGAGAAGACAAACAGTCCTGACCTTTGAAAGCTAACAAGATAAAGATGTGACATTTCCAGGTGCAGCATTCCATGTTCCCAGCCAGGCTCTCCTGGAGGGGAGCTGTGAGGCCTGAAATGTGAGCAGCAGATTTGCAGCCCAAGCAGCAGAGGAGAGTCTCAGGGAGCCTGGGAGGGACTCCCTGCTGAGCCTGCAAGAGCAGAACCCTCACCTGACGACTGTCAGCCTGCTGCTTCCCTGCACAGGAAGCCATTGATGTCCTAAGCTGTCCTTGTAAAGCAGAGGAGTTGCCTGGGATCAGAGACTGGGCTTTCACTTTCCAACCATCTCCCCTTGTCCAGCCAGGGGGCAGCTCCCAGCTCTCTGGGCAGCCTGGGACAGGCTCTCCCCACCCTCAGTGCCAAACACTTCTCCTTCTCTCCACTCTCAAGCTGCCTCTTGCACTTTCCAACCATCCCCCCTTGGCCTGGCCCATCAGGCCCTGCTCAGAGCTCTGTCCCCAGCTCTCTGCTGGGCCCTTGAAGCACTGCAAGGCCACCAGAAGGTCTCCCTGGAGCCTTCTCTTCTGCAGGCTGCCCAAGGCCAAGTCTCTCAGCCTGGCCTCCCAGCAGAGGGCTTCCAGCCCTGCCAGCACTGCTGTGGCCTCCTCTGGCCCTGCTCCCCCAGCTCCCTGGCTGTGCTGAGGGCTCCAGAGCTGCCCCAGCCCTGCAGGGAGGTCTGAGCAGAGCACAGCAGAGAGCAGAATCCCCTCCCTGCCCCTGCTGCCCACACTGCTGGGGCTCAGCCCAGGCCAGGGCTGGCTCTGGGCTGGCAGCACTTGGTGCCAGCTCCTGTCCAGCTTTTCACCCACCCCAATCCCTTCTCCACAGGGCTGCTCTCCAGCCCTTCATCCCCAGCCTGGAGTCACACCAGGGCTTGTCCTGCCCCACATTTCTCTTGTCAAACCCAAGCTGTAGCCTTCTGCCTCTTTCCCATCAAGGGCCAGCAGCTCTCAGTGCTGTGGGGCAGGAGAATTTCTTCTGCTTGCTTCAGTCCTCCCTCTCCTTATTTATATTTCCTTTTATTCTTACCTCCTTTTTCTGTGTGCAATCTCTAATCCCCCACAGAACCACAGAGTGGTTTGGGTTGGAAGAGACCTTTCCAAGGGCCTGAATCATCCCTGAATGTTATTTGCACAGCTGTGGCACTTGGTGCTGGGCTGCCTTGGTGCTCAGGGCTTTGGAACTGGAGCCACCTGCACCGCAGGGAGGTTTGTCAGATTCCTCACACCAAACCTGCTCTGTTGTGGGGCTGCAGACTGAGGATTCCTTTCTCAGCTGAAATTTGGCTCAGGGGAAGCTTTAGCAGAGTTACAGCAAGGAAAGCAATCCAGCATGAGGTGATGTCACTGCTGCCCTCCAGTCAGTCCCTGTCCAAGGCTTCAGTCCACAGGATGAGGTTGCTGAAGCTCATTCCTGCTGGAATTTCCTCATTCATCTGATTTGGAGATTCTTGACCCCAAAAAATCATGGAAGCACAGAATGGGTTGGGTTGGAAGGGACCTCACAGCTCAGCCAGTGCCAGCCCCCTGCCATGGGCAGGGACACCTCCCCCAGCCCAGCTTGCTCCAGGCCTCATCCAGCCTGGCCTTCAACACCTCCAGGGAGGAGGCAGCCACAGCCTCCCTGGGCAGCCTGTGCCAGGGTCTCCCCACCCTCACCATTTCTTCCTCAGCTCCAGTCTCAGTCTCCCCTCTCCCAGCTCAAAGCCATTGTTCCTCAGCCTGCCACTCCCAGCCCTTGTCCCAAGTCCCTCCCCAGCTCTCCTGGAGCCCTTCAGGCACTGGAAGGCTGCTCTGAGCTCTCCCTGGAGCCTTCTCTTCCCCAGGCTGCACAGCCCCAACTCTCCCAGCCTGTCCCCACAGGAGAGGTTCTGCAGCCCTCTGAGCACCTTCATGGCCTGCTCTGGGCCCTCTCCAACAGTTCCATGTCCTTACAAATGCTCTGTCCCTTAGTCAGGGAGGTGTCCCTGTCAGGAGAGGGCAGCTTGGTGAGCTGAGTGCTTTTATCTCTGCACCAGGCTTCCCTTGTGGTGCTCAGTAGGGTACTCGGTCATCACACCAGGTCTGAAGTAGTTCCTGGCTGTCAGCAGCAGGTGGATGGATATTAGGAAAGAATTCCTTCCTGCAAGAGTGGTCAGGGACTGGCACAGGCTGCCCAGGGAGGTGGTGGAATCCCCACCCCTGGAGGGGTTCAAGAAACCTGGGCCCATGGTTTAGAGGCCATGGTGGGGTTGGGTTGCTGGTTGGACTGGGTGAGCTTAAAGGTCTCTCCCAGCCAAACCAGTTGCAGGATTCCCTGCAAAGCTGGGCACAGCCAAGGTGAGCCTGGGGCTGGAGCCACTGCAGCCCTTGCTGTACAGAACCTGGGAGAGGTCTGCCAAGCCCTGACCTTGTTGCCTTCTTTAGCTGCTGATTGCTGCTGCTGGCTTGCTGCAGCAAGAACAGCTCTGAGCAGGCAGGGAGCTGTTCTTGAGGCACTGAGAGCTGCCCCTGGAGTTTGCTGTAGCTTCAGTGCTTGGGGTCTTGACTTCAGCAGCTTGAGGTGAATAAATCAGGGGTGAGTGTTGGGACCAAAGCTCTTCCAGCTCTTTTTCTAGGAGGTCTGTGAGGAGACTTTGAAGCCTCCCTGCTGGAGCTGCCTTGCTTCAGGAGCTCCCTGCAGCAGGTACAGGTAGAAGCAGGTCACTTCAGCCTGTGGAAAAATCCATCTGCTCTGAGCCTTGTGGAGCTCTGTGCTTTGCAGAGGAGATGTTGAAGGCTTTTTGCCTTGGGAAGCCAACTGCATCTTTCATGGAGAGCCCCAGATTTGGTGTGTCACCTAGGCAACAGCAGCCTCTCTTCTTCACACACCAAGGCTTTGCTGCCTCTTTCTCCCTCATCATCGGTGGCACCACGCTCCCCTGAGAGGCTCATCTCTTCCAAAGCCTGCTGCCCTGCAGCATCTAGAGGCTCCCTGGCAGAGACCTGAGAAGCTGATTTGGAGGTGTTCCTGCTGGAGGCTAGACCTTCATTCCCCCCCCCCACCCCCCACCCCCACCCCTCCCTGAGCTCGTCAGGGAGCTAAATTCAGAGCTGATCCCATTGCATCAACAAAGATATAAATAAAAAGCACCCAGAAGGTGCAGGGAACACGGTGCTGGGCAGGGCTGCTCTTCAGGAGGGGATGAGCTGGAGGCTGAGAACATAAGGGCCTGTCTCCTCTCCTACAGACTCAGAACACTGCCATTTGCCATGGTGCTGGCAGCTGAGGAATCTCTTCTCTTGCCTCCCAGCACCACGGTTTACTTCTAACCCACCCCACCCCCCAGCATGTTATTGACAGAACTGTGCCTCAGCTGCATGAAGCACCTGAAGCAGGAGCTGCAAAGGGCATGGGGAGCTGCAGAGCTGTCAGAGGTTGCTTCTCAGGTGGGGGTAAGCTGCTGGACCTCCCCTTCAGCACATCTCCTTAGCTGAACTGATTGCTCAGGGTGAACACTGAGAGCAGTGGGAAAGCACAAGGAAGGGGAGGGACTCAAAACATGCTTGTGGGACTCCTGCATGATCAGAGAATGGCTTGGAAGGGACCTCAAAGGTCATCCAGTGCCAACCCCTCTGCCATGGGCAGGGACACCTCCCACCAGCCCAGGCTGCTCCAGGCCTCATCCAGCCTGGCCTTCAACACCTCCAGGGAGGAGGCAGCCACAGCCTCCCTGGGCAGCCTGTGCCAGTGGCTCCCCAGCCTCACTAGAAGGAATTTCTTCCTCCTCTCCAGTCTCAATCTCTCCTCTCCCAGCTCAAAGCCATTGTTCCTCATTCTATCCCTCCCAGCCCTTGTCCAGAGTCCCTCCCCAGCTCTCCTGGAGCCCTTCAGGTACTGGAAGGCTGCTCTGAGGTCTCCTGGAGCCTTCTCTTCTCCAGGCTGAACAGCCCCAACTCTCTCAGCCTATCCCCACAGGGGAGGTTCTGCAGCCCTCTGAGCCTTTGGACTCCCTCCAGCAGCTCCAGGTCCTTCTTGTGCTGGGGGCTCCAGAAGTGGAGGCAGTGCTGCAGGTGGGGGCTGAGCAGAGCAGAGCAGCATTCCTAAGCACAGCACTGCCTGCTGAAAGCTGAGCTTGCTTCTTGTCCCTGCTTTCCTTGCAGCAACTGCAGGACCTTCTGCTGTGGGGTAGCTCAGCTGGCACAGCTTGGTGAGGTCTTTGTCACTGTGGACTCTGTGCACGGACAGCAGGCAGGACATGATGGGAGCAGCAGAGAGCAGCATGGAAGTGGGGATGTCCCTTCCAACCCTGGCTGGTTCTATGAGTCTGTGTTGTCAGCCCCTTTAATAACCCTTCAAATAACCACAGCAGATGTGTTTTGGAACCACAGCCACAGAGCAGCAGGGCAGAGACCCTGCCACAGCCTAGCAGCCTGGAGAAGCCTTTGCCCAAAGTCCTAAGCTACAGGGCATGGTCCTGTGAGCTGCAGAGCCAATAAGGAGACCTCATTGTGGCCTTCCAGGATCTGCAGGGGGCTCCAGGAAAGCTGAGGAAGGACTTTGGAGGGTGTCAGGGAGGGATAGGACTAGGGGGGTGGAGCAGAACTAGAAGTGGGGAGATTGAGATTGGCTGTGAGGAAGAAGTTGTTGCCCAGGAGGGTGGTGAGAGCCTGGCACAGGCTGCCCAGGGAGGTGGTGGCAGCCTCCTGCCTGGAGGTGTTTGCAGCCAGGCTGGAGGTGGCTGTGAGCAACCTGCTGTGGTGTGAGGTGTCCCTGCCCATGGCAGGGGGTGGCACTGGCTGAGCCTTGAGGCCCCTTCCAGCCCTGACAGTTCTGTGATCTCCAGCAGGGAGTTCAGTCCCAGGGATGAGATGGGGTCAGTGCAATTTGTCCTGGAAAAGGAGGTGTGGAAGGCCAGGCTGGATGAGGCCCTGGGCAACCAGTTCTAGCACAGAGGCATCCCTGGGCATGGCAGGGAGGGCTGGAGGTGTTTGCAGCCAGGCTGGAGGTGGCTGTGAGCAACCTGCTGCGGTGTGAGGTGTCCCTGCCCATGGCAGGGGTTGGAACTGGCTGAGCCTTGAGGTCCCTTCCAGCCCTGCCAGCTCTGTGGTTCTAAGCTGTGCTCTGAGGAGCTGCTCTGCTCCCCCAGCTCTGTGCTGTCTGAGCACCAGACACTCCTAACCTACTTTCTCAGGGCCATTCAGGCTTTCAGAGCCTTTCATTTGTTTTTTTCTCTCCCATTCATCTGCTTCCTAACCTAACCCCAGTCATGCAGCATTTCCTCCTGGGAGGCTCTCCAGGCCCTCAGTCATCCTCTTTGCCTTCTCTGCCCCATCAGAGGCTCCTCCACGCTCTCCATCCCAGTACTCCACACAACACCCAGGTGAGATCCTGGCACCCAGGGCATTCTTCCTCATGCTGCTCTGCACTTCATGCTGAGGCTTTGCTTGTTCTCAGCTGTGTGTGTGCCAGGATCCCTCCTGAGCTGTCTGAACCCACCTCCAGTTTCTGAGTTGGAGCTGTTGAGCTGAAGCTGTCCTGGAGCTCTGCAGTCTGCACTCCTTGCCTTTCTCTGCCCTGATCTTTGTCACACTGCTGCCTGTCACTGAGAATGTTTCAGATCTCTGCTTGCCTCCTGGCTTCACCCAGGAAAACCCTGGTTATGCTCATCCTCCTCATCACAGCTCACCCTTGTCTGCCCTTCCCAGCTGGTCAACACACAGCAGAGGGGCTGTGCTACAGCCATGGCTGCAGCCTGGCCCTGGCTGGGAAGAGTTTCTGCCTCATGTGCTGCTTCCTCACTTCTGGCAAAAGTTTGCATCTTGCCTGCTGACTGTTCAGTGTCCTGCCTCTGTCTGCTGGGAGTCCAGATGGCATCAAACAGAGCCCCAGCATGCTGGGGGCTGGGAGGGACCTCTGGAGCTCACCCAGTCCAACCCCCTGCCAAAGCAGGGCCCCCACAGCAGCTTGCCCAGCAGCACAACGGCCAGGGGGGTTGGAAGCTCTCTGCACAAGGACACTCCACAACCTCTCTGGGCAGCCTGCTCCAGGCCTCCAGCAGCCTCACACCAAACTACTTTCTCCTCCTGTTCAGGTAGAACCTCCTGGGCTCCAGTTTGTGCCCCTTGTCCTGTCCCTGGGCACCACTGAGCAGAGTCTGGCCCCAGCCTCTTGCCCCCCACAGCTCCTTTAGCTCTTGCTGAGCATTGCTCAGCTCCCCTCTGGGGCTGCTCTTCTGCAGGCTCTCAGCCCCAGGGCTCTCAGCCTTTGCTCCTCCCAGAGCTGCTCCAGGCCCCTCTGAAGCTTTGGAGCCTCCACTGGACTCTCTCCAGCAGTTCTCTGTCTCTCTTGAGCTGGGGAGCCCAGAGCTGGAGTGAATGCTCCAGATGTGGCCTCACCACAGCAGAGCAGAGCAGGAGGAGAAACTCCCTTGACCTGCAGGTCACACTCTTAATAATGCTCCCCAGGAGCCCATTGCCCTTCTTGGCCATGAGGACACCAGGCTGGCCTTTGGTGTAGTGTTTCCTGGACACATTCATTATCCTGCTAGTGAGATGCTCCTTTCCTCTGTGGAATCCCAGCCTTGGATGCAGCCCAGGCTGCCATTGGCCTTCTGTGCTGCAGGCTCACACTGCCTGCTCCTGTCCAGCTTCTCCCCCACCAGCACCCCCAAGGCCTTTGCCTCAGGGCTGCTTTCTGTCACCTCCCCTGGCCTGAAATTGTGCCAGGGGAGGTTTAGACTGGAGATGAGGAAAAATTTCTTTGCTGCAAGAGCGGTCAGGGACTGGCAGAGGCTGCCCAGGGAGCTGGTGGAGTCCCCATGCCTGGAGGGGTTCAAGCAACCTGTGCCCATGGCACCTGGGGCCATGGCTTGCTGGCCATGGTGGGGTTGGTTGCTGGTTGGACTGGGTGACCTCAGAGAGCTTTTCCAACCTTGCTGGTTCCCTCACTCTGGGTATCAGCATCTGGGCTGATGACACCACAGAATGGGTTAGGTGGAAAGGGACCTGTGGAGGGCTGTGCTCCAAGCTCCTGCTCTGGTCAGGGCTGGCTTCAGAGCTAGGTGATGGTACTCAGACTCTCAGTGTTGAACATGCCCGAGGGTGAAGCTTCCACAAGCTCTCTGAGCCCTGTCCCAGGGCTGCCACCCTCCTGGGGGGATTTTCTTCCCTCATGTCTCATTGGACTTTCTGCTGCTGCATCTTCTCTGAGCAACCTGCTGCGGTGTGAGGTGTCCCTGCCCATGGCAGGGGGTTGGAGCTGGCTGAGCCTTGAGGTCCCTTCCAGCCCTGACAGTTCTGTGATTCTGCTGAGTATCTTCTGTCCTTTGGCTGCACCTCTCTGACAATCACAGAAGTGTTCAGGCTGGGAAAGACCTTGAAGGTCATTGAGTCCAACCGTCAGCCCAGCACTGCCAGGGCACCACGCAACCCTGGCCCTCAGCACCACATCTCCACAGCTTCGAAACTCCTCCAGGGGTGGGGACTCCACCACTGCCATTTCCAAATGAGTTCCAAGGCCTTGCAGCTGTGGTGCTGAGGGCCAGTGGTGCCCTGGCAGGGCAGGGTTAAGGGTTGGACTCAGTCATCTTCAAGGTCTTTTCCAACCAACGTGGTTTTGTGGTTCTCTGACTGGTCCAGGCGGCCTCAGCCCTGCTGGGATGACTCTGGGAGTGTTGCTTCTCCCAGGCTCTCTGTGTGTGGATGGGATCTCAGTGTCCACCTCCCCTGCTCACTGTTCCAGGACCTGTGAAGAAAGCTCAGTTCAGAGCTGTGTCAGGTTTGCCTGTTCACTCTGCAGCACCTCTGCTGTGGGCACCTCTGCTGTGGGCACAGGCTGAGGCTGAGGTGCTTCAGCCTGGAGAAGGGAAGACTCCAAGGGGACCTCAGAGCTGCCTGCCAGTACCTGAAGGGATCCTACAGGAAGGCTGCAGAGGGACTTTTCCTGAGGGTGTTGGAAACAGGACAAGGAGAATAGAATAGAATAGAATAGAATAGAATAGAATAGAATAGAATAGAATAGAATAGAATAGAATGGAATAGAATGGAATGGAATGGAATGGAATAGAATAGAATAGAATAGAATAGAATAGAATAGAATAGAATAGAATAGAATAGAATAGAATAGAATAGAATAGAATAGAATAGAATAGAATAGAATAGAATGGAATGGAATGGAATGGAATGGAATGGAATGGGACAGGACAGAACGGGATAGACCAGGTTGGAAGAGACCTCTGAGATCATCAAGTGCAACCTCTCACCCAGCACCATCTGATCAACTCAACCATGGCACCAAGGGCCTCATCCAGGCTCTTCCCAAACACCTCCAGGGATGGGGACTCCACCACCTCCCTGGGCAGCACATCCCAGTGGCCAATCTCTCTTGCTGGGAAGAACTTTCTCCTCACCTCCAGCCTAAACCTCCCCTGGCACAGCTTGAGACTGTGTCCTCTTGTGTTGCTGCTGGGTGCCTGGCAGAAGAGACCAACCCCCACCTGGCTGCAGCCTCCCTGCAGGGAGTTGCAGAGAGCAAGAAGGTCTCCCTGAGCCTCCTCTTCTGCAGGCTGAGCAACCCCAGCTCCCTCAGCCTCTCCTCCCAGGGCTGTGCTCCAGACCCCTCCCCAGCTTTCTTGCCCTTCTCTGGACACCTTCCAGCAGCTCAACAGCTTTCCTAAGCTGAGGAGCCCAGAACTGGACACAGGACTCAAGGTGTGGCCTCAGCAGTGCTGAGCACAGGGCACAAGGACTTCCCTGCTCCTGCTGGCCACACTCTTCCTAATGCAGGCCAGGATGCCCTTGGCCTTCTTGGCCCCCTGGGCGCACTGCTGGCTCCTGTTCAGCTGCTGTCCACCAGTCCCCCCAGGTCCCTCTCTGCCTGGCTGCTCTCAGCCACTCTGTCCCCAGCCTGTAGCACTGCCTGGGGTTGCTCTGGCCAATGTGCAGCACCTGGCACTTGGATGTGTTCAATCTCCTGCCCTTGGCCACTGCCCATCTGCCCAGCCTGGCAAGGTCCCTCTGCAGAGCTCTCCTGCCCTCTAACAGATCAACTCCTGCCCCCAGCTTGCTGTCAGCTGTAAATTTACTGATGATGGACCTATTCTATTCTAGTCTAGTCTACTCCTAGTCTAGTCTAGTCTAGTCTACTCCTATTCTAGTCTAGTCTAGTCTAGTCTACTCCTATTCTAGTCTAGTCTAGTCTAGTCTAGTCTACTCCTAGTGTAGTCTAGTCTAGTCTACTCCTATTCTAGTCTAGTCTAGTCTAGTCTACTCCTAGTCTAGTCTAGTCTAGTCTACTCCTATTCTAGTCTAGTCTAGTCTACTCCTATTCTAGTCTAGTCTAGTCTACTCCTATTCTATTCTAGTCTAGTCTAGTCTACTCCTATTCTAGTCTAGTCTAGTCTACTCCTATTCTAGTCTAGTCTAGTCTAGTCTACTCCTATTCTATTCTAGTCTAGTCTAGTCTACTCCTATTCTAGTCTAGTCTAGTCTACTCCTATTCTAGTCTAGTCTAGTCTACTCCTATTCTAGTCTAGTCTAGTCTAGTCTACTCCTATTCTAGTCTAGTCTAGTCTAGTCTACTCCTATTCTAGTCTAGTCTAGTCTACTCCTATTCTAGTCTAGTCTAGTCTACTCCTATTCTAGTCTAGTCTAGTCTAGTCTACTCCTATTCTAGTCTAGTCTAGTCTAGTCTACTCCTATTCTATTCTAGTCTAGTCTAGTCTACTCCTATTCTAGACTAGTCTAGTCTACTCCTATTCTAGTCTAGTCTAGTCTAGTCTACTCCTATTCTAGTCTAGTCTAGTCTACTCCTATTCTAGTCTAGTCTACTCCTATTCTAGTCTAGTCTAGTCTAGTCTACTCCTAGTCTAGTCTAGTCTAGTCTAGTCTACTGCTATTCTAGTCTAGTCTACTTCTATTGTGTTCTATTCTATTCTATTCTATTCTATTCTATTCTATTCTATTCTACTCTATTCTATTCTATTCTATTCTATTCTATTCTATTCTGGTCTAGTCTAGTCTGGTCTAGTCTACTTCTATTCTAGTCTAGTCTAGTCTACTCCTAGTCTAGTCTAGTCTAGTCTAGTCTACTCCTATTCTATTCTAGTCTAGTCTACTCCTAGTCTAGTCTAGTCTAGTCTACTCCTATTCTAGTCTAGTCTAGTCTACTCCTAGTCTAGTCTAGTCTAGTCTACTCCTATTCTAGTCTAGTCTAGTCTACTCCTATTCTAATCTAGTCTAGTCTAGTCTACTCCTATTCTAGTCTAGTCTAGTCTACTCCTATTCTAGTCTAGTCTAGTCTACTCCTATTCTAGTCTAGTCTAGTCTACTCCTAGTCTAGTCTAGTCTAGTCTACTCCTCAACACAGCAGAGAGGAGGCAGTCTAGGAGGTTCTTAGAGTGCATGGAGGACAGCTTCTTATCCCAGGTGCTGCGTGAGCCTACCAGGGGTAAGGCTATGCTTGACCTCCTCTTCACCAACAGGGAAGGGCTGGTGGGTGATGTGGTGGTCGGAGGGTGTTTAGGCACCAGTGACCACGACATAATAGAGTTTTCAGTATGCAGCCAAGCCAAGAGGGGCAGCAAGAAGACCTCCACTCTGGACTTCCGGAGGGCAGACTTCAGGCTGCTCAAGGAACTAATTCAGAAGGTTCCTTGGGAATCAGCCCTTAAAAACAAAGGGGTCCAGGAGAGCTGGACCTACTTCAAGGAAGAACTATTGAAGGTGCAAGAACAGGCTGTGCCGGTGTGCCGGAAGATGAGCCGCCGGGGCAGACGGCCAGCCTGGATGGGCAATGAACTTTTAATAGAACTTAGGGAAAAAAAGAGGGTGTATCATCTTTGGAAGAAAGGGGAGGCAACCTACAGAATGTTTAGGGATGTTGCTAGGTTGTGCAGGAAGAAAATTAGGGAGGCAAAAGCCCATTTAGAACTTAGACTGGCCTCTGCTGTGAAGGACAACAAAAAGTCCTTCTATAAATACATCAATAGCAAGAAGAAGGGCAAGGACAACCTCCACTCCTTGGTTGACACGGAGGGGAACGTTGTAACAAAGAATGAGGAAAAGGCAGAGGTACTTAACACCTTCTTTGCCTCAGTCTTCACTAGCAGGGCAGAACGTCTTCCAGACAGCTGGCCTGCAGAGCTGGCAGAAGGAGCCAGAGAGCTGCATAGTTTACCACTGCTCCAAGAGGAAGTTAGAGATCTACTGAGCCGCTTGGACCCCCACAAGGCCATGGGACCGGATGGGATCCATCCTAGGGTGCTGAGATTGCTGACAGATGAGCTGTCCAAGCCACTTTCCATCATTTTTCAGCAGTCCTGGCTCACTGGAGAGGTCCCAGAAGACTGGAAGCTGGCTAACGTGGTGCCCATCCACAAGCAGGGCCGGTTGGATGAGCCGGGGAATGATAGGCCTGTCAGCCTGACCTCAGTGCCAGGCAAGATTATGGAACGGCTCATCTCGAGTGCGATCACACAGCACTTACAGGATGACCAGGGGCTCAGGCCTAGCCAGCATGGATTTAGGAGGGGCAGGTCCTGCCTGACCAACCTGATCTCCTTCTATGATCAGGTGACCCGCCTGGTGGATGTGGGGAGGCCTGTGGATGTGGTCTACCTGGACCTCAGCAAGGCCTTTGACACCGTTCCCCACAGCAAACTCCTGGCCAAGCTGGCAGCCCGTGGCTTGGACAGGAGCACACTGCGTTGGGTTAGGAACTGGCTGGAGGGCCGAGCCCAGAGAGTAATGGTGAATGGCACCACATCCAGCTGGCGGCCTGTCACTAGTGGTGTGCCCCAGGGATCAGTACTGGGCCCCATGCTCTTCAACATCTTTATTGATGATCTGGATGAGGGCATTGAGTCCATCATCAGTAAATTTGCAGATGACACCAAGCTGGGGGCAGCAGTTGATTTGCTGGAGGGCAGAGAGGCTTTGCAGAGGGACCTTGACAGGCTGGACAGATGGGCAGAGTCCAAGGGCATGAGATTTAACACATCCAAGTGCCGGATTCTGCACATTGGCCACAACAACCCCAGGCAGTGCTACAGGCTGGGGTCAGAGTGGCTGGAGAGTGGCCAGGCAGAGAGGGACCTGGGGGTACTGGTTGATTGTAGGCTGAACATGAGCCTGCAGTGTGCCCAGGCAGCCAAGAAGGCCAATGGCATCCTGGCTTGCATCAGGAACAGTGTGGCCAGCAGGAGCAGGGAGGTCATTGTGCCCCTGTACACTGCACTGGTTAGGCCACACCTTGAGTCCTGTGTCCAGTTCTGGGCCCCTCAGTTTAGGAAGGAGGTTGACTTGCTGGAACGTGTCCAGAGAAGGGCAACAAAGCTGGTGAGGGGTTTGGAACACAGCCCTGTGAGGAGAGGCTGAGGGAGCTGGGGTTGCTTAGCCTGGAGAAGAGGAGACTGAGGGGTGACCTTATTGCTCTCTACAACTACCTGAAGGGAGGTTGTAGCCAGGCAGAGGTTGGCCTCTTCTCCCAGGCATCCAGCACCAGAACAAGAGGACACAGTCTCAGGCTGCGCCAGGGCAGGTTTAGGCTGGATGTTAGGAAGAAGTTCTACACGGAGAGAGTGATTGCCCATTGGAATCGGCTCCCCGTGGAGGTGGTGGAGTCACCTTCACTGGAGGTGTTCAGGAGAAGACTTGATGGGGTGCTTGGCTGTATGGTCTAGTTGTTGGGTGGGTTGGATTGTTTGATGGGTTGGACGCGATGATCTTGGAGGTCTCTTCCAACCTGGTTCATTGTATTGTATTGTATTGTATTGTATTCTAGTCTAGTCTAGTCTAGTCTAGTCTAGTCTACTCCTATTCTAGTCTAGTCTAGTCTAGTCTAGTCTACTGCTGTTCTAGTCTAGTCTAGTCTACTCCTATTCTAGTCTAGTCTAGTCTAGTCTACTGCTGTTCTAGTCTAGTCTAGTCTACTCCTATTCTAGTCTAGTCTAGTCTAGTCTACTGCTATTCTAGTCTAGTCTAGTCTACTCCTAGTCTAGTCTAGTCTAGTCTACTCCTATTCTAGTCTAGTCTAGTCTAGTCTACTCCTATTCTAGTCTAGTCTAGTCTACTCCTAGTCTAGTCTAGTCTAGTCTACTGCTATTCTAGTCTAGTCTAGTCTACTCCTAGTCTAGTCTAGTCTAGTCTACTCCTATTCTAGTCTAGTCTAGTCTAGTCTACTCCTATTCTAGTCTAGTCTAGTCTACTCCTATTCTAGTCTAGTCTAGTCTACTCCTATTCTAGTCTAGTCTAGTCTAGTCTACTGCTATTCTAGTCTAGTCTAGTCTACTCCTAGTCTAGTCTAGTCTAGTCTACTCCTATTCTAGTCTAGTCTAGTCTAGTCTACTCCTATTCTAGTCTAGTCTAGTCTACTCCTATTCTAGTCTAGTCTACTCCTATTCTAGTCTAGTCTAGTCTAGTCTAGTCTACTCCTATTCTAGTCTAGTCTAGTCTACTGCTATTCTAGTCTAGTCTAGTCTACTCCTATTCTATTCTATTCTATTCTATTCTGGTCTAGTCTAGTCTAGTCTAGTCTACTCCTAGTGTAGTCTAGTCTAGTCTAGTCTACTCTAGTCTAGTCTAGTCTAGTCTAGTCTAGTCTACTCTAGTGTAGTCTAGTCTAGTCTAGTCTACTCCTAGTCTAGTCTAGTCTAGTCTAGTCTAGTCTACTCCTAGTCTAGTCTAGTCTAGTCTAGTCTACTCCTAGTCTAGTCTAGTCTAGTCTAGTCTAGTCTACTCCTAGTCTAGTCTAGTCTAGTCTAGTCTACTCCTATTCTAGTCTAGTCTAGTCTACTCCTATTCTAGTCTAGTCTAGTCTACTCCTATTTCTAGTCTAGTCTAGTCTACTGCTGTTCCTAGTCTAGTCTAGTCTACTCCTAGTCTAGTCTAGTCTAGTCTACTCCTAGTCTAGTCTAGTCTAGTCTAGTCTAGTCTACTAGTCCTATTCTAGTCTAGTCTAGTCTAGTCTAGTCTAGTCTGTCTACTCCTATTCTAGTCTAGTCTAGTCTACTCCTATTCTAGTCTAGTCTAGTCTACTCTAGTCTAGTCTAGTCTATTCTAGTCTAGTCTAGTCTAGTTCTAGTCTAGTCTAGTCTACTCCTATTCTAGTCTAGTCTAGTCTAGTCTACTCCTATTCTAGTCTAGTCTAGTCTACTCCTATTCTAGTCTAGTCTAGTCTAGTCTACTGCTATTCTAGTCTAGTCTAGTCTACTCCTAGTCTAGTCTAGTCTAGTCTACTCCTATTCTAGTCTAGTCTAGTCTAGTCTACTCCTATTCTAGTCTAGTCTAGTCTACTCCTAGTCTAGTCTAGTCTAGTCTACTGCTATTCTAGTCTAGTCTAGTCTACTCCTAGTCTAGTCTAGTCTAGTCTACTCCTATTCTAGTCTAGTCTAGTCTAGTCTACTCCTATTCTAGTCTAGTCTAGTCTACTCCTATTCTAGTCTAGTCTAGTCTACTCCTATTCTAGTCTAGTCTAGTCTAGTCTACTGCTATTCTAGTCTAGTCTAGTCTACTCCTAGTCTAGTCTAGTCTAGTCTATTCTAGTCTAGTCTAGTCTAGTCTTCTATTCTAGTCTAGTCTAGTCTACTCCTATTCTAGTCTAGTCTACTCCTATTCTAGTCTAGTCTAGTCTAGTCTAGTCTACTCCTATTCTAGTCTAGTCTAGTCTACTGCTATTCTAGTCTAGTCTAGTCTACTCCTATTCTATTCTATTCTATTCTATTCTGGTCTAGTCTAGTCTAGTCTAGTCTACTCCTAGTGTAGTCTAGTCTAGTCTAGTCTACTCCTAGTCTAGTCTAGTCTAGTCTAGTCTAGTCTACTCCTAGTGTAGTCTAGTCTAGTCTAGTCTACTCCTAGTCTAGTCTAGTCTAGTCTAGTCTAGTCTACTCCTAGTCTAGTCTAGTCTAGTCTAGTCTACTCCTAGTCTAGTCTAGTCTAGTCTAGTCTAGTCTACTCCTAGTCTAGTCTAGTCTAGTCTAGTCTACTCCTATTCTAGTCTAGTCTAGTCTACTCCTATTCTAGTCTAGTCTAGTCTACTCCTATTCTAGTCTAGTCTAGTCTAGTCTACTCCTATTCTAGTCTAGTCTAGTCTAGTCTAGTCTACTGCTATTCTAGTCTAGTCTAGTCTACTCCTATTCTATTCTATTCTATTCTATTCTATTCTATTCTATTCTATTCTATTCTATTCTATTCTATTCTATTCTATTCTATTCTATTCTATTCTGGTCTAGTCTAGTCTAGTCTACTCCTATTCTAGTCTAGTCTAGTCCACTCCTATTCTAGTCTAGTCTACTCCTATTCTAGTCTAGTCTAGTCTAGTCTACTGCTGTTCTAGTCTAGTCTAGTCTACTCCTATTCTAGTCTAGTCTAGTCTAGTCTACTGCTATTCTAGTCTAGTCTAGTCTACTCCTAGTCTAGTCTAGTCTAGTCTACTCCTATTCTATTCTAGTCTAGTCTAGTCTACTCCTATTCTAGTCTAGTCTAGTCTACTCCTATTCTAGTCTAGTCTAGTCTACTCCTATTCTAGTCTAGTCTAGTCTACTCCTATTCTAGTCTAGTCTACTCCTATTCTAGTCTAGTCTAGTCTAGTCTACTCCTAGTCTAGTCTAGTCTAGTCTACTCCTATTCTAGTCTAGTCTAGTCTACTGCTATTCTAGTCTAGTCTAGTCTACTCCTATTCTAGTCTAGTCTAGTCTACTGCTATTCTAGTCTAGTCTAGTCTACTCCTATTCTAGTCTATTCTATTCTATTCTATTCTATTCTATTCTATTCTATTCTATTCTATTCTGGTCTAGTCTAGTCTAGTCTAGTCTACTCCTATTCTAGTCTAGTCTACTCCTATTCTAGTCTAGTCTAGTCTAGTCTACTGCTGTTCTAGTCTAGTCTAGTCTACTCCTATTCTAGTCTAGTCTAGTCTAGTCTACTGCTATTCTAGTCTAGTCTAGTCTACTCCTAGTCTAGTCTAGTCTAGTCTACTCCTATTCTAGTCTAGTCTAGTCTAGTCTACTCTATTCTATTCTAGTCTAGTCTACTCCTATTCTAGTCTAGTCTAGTCTACTCCTATTCTAGTCTAGTCTAGTCTAGTCTACTTCTATTCTAGTCTAGTCTACTCCTATTCTAGTCTAGTCTAGTCTAGTCTACTCCTATTCTAGTCTAGTCTAGTCTACTCCTATTCTAGTCTAGTCTAGTCTACTCCTATTCTATTCTAGTCTAGTCTAGTCTACTCCTATTCTAGTCTAGTCTAGTCTACTCCTATTCTAGTCTAGTCTAGTCTAGTCTATTCTCTAGTCTATTCTAGTCTAGTCTAGTCTAGTCTACTCCTATTCTAGTCTAGTCTAGTCTCTACTCTATTCTAGTCTAGTCTAGTCTTCTAGTCTAGTCTAGTCTCTCCTATTCTAGTCTAGTCTAGTCTACTCCTATTCTAGTCTAGTCTAGTCTACTCCTATTCTAGTCTAGTCTACTCCTATTCTAGTCTAGTCTAGTCTAGTCTACTCCTATTCTAGTCTAGTCTAGTCTACTGCTATTCTAGTCTAGTCTAGTCTACTCCTATTCTATTCTATTCTATTCTATTCTATTCTGGTCTAGTCTAGTCTAGTCTACTCCTAGTGTAGTCTAGTCTAGTCTAGTCTACTCCTAGTCTAGTCTAGTCTAGTCTAGTCTAGTCTACTCCTAGTGTAGTCTAGTCTAGTCTAGTCTACTCCTAGTGTAGTCTAGTCTAGTCTAGTCTAGTCTACTCCTAGTCTAGTCTAGTCCAGTCTAGTCTACTCCTAGTCTAGTCTAGTCTAGTCTAGTCTACTCCTAGTCTAGTCTAGTCTAGTCTACTCCTATTCTAGTCTAGTCTAGTCTACTCCTATTCTAGTCTAGTCTAGTCTACTCCTATTCTAGTCTAGTCTAGTCTAGTCTAGTCTACTGCTATTCTAGTCTAGTCTAGTCTACTCCTATTCTATTCTATTCTATTCTATTCTATTCTATTCTATTCTATTCTATTCTATTCTATTCTATTCTATTCTACTATTCTATTCTATTCTATTCTATTCTATTCTATTCTATTCAGCAGCCAAATCTAGTTGAGAGGTGTCCCTGCCCACAGCAGGAGGCTTGCAGTAGATATTCTCTGAGGTCCCTTCCACCCTGAGCCATTCTGGGTGTGTTTTGCTGCTGGGCTTGCTGGGAGCTGAAGCTTCTCTTCCTTGCAGGTCAATCGCTTCAATAAGGTGGAGGACAGAGCAATCTTCATCACTGACAGACACCTCTACAAGATGGACCCCATGAAGCAGTACAAGGTGATGAAGACCATCCCCCTCTATAATGTGAGTACAAGGCCTGGGGAGCCTCACCTTGGGCTCTCAGGCCTGTGCAGTGCACCTCCTGCTCAGCCCCACTGGCACAACCAACAGAGGGAGACTACCCCAGGGCACGATCCGTGGCGCAGTGAAAGGGATTGCTGGGGAGCAGCTCTGCAGAGAAGGACCTGGGAGTGCTGGGGGACAAGCTCCCCAGGAGCCAGCAAGGTGCCCTCATGGCCAAGAAGGGCATTAATGAGCATGTGGCCAGCAGGTCGAGGTCCTCCCCCTCTACTCTGCCCTAGGGAGGCCACATGTGGAGTCCTGGGTCCAGCTCTGAGCTCCCCAGTTCAGGAGGGGCAGAGAACTGCTGGAGAGAGCCCAGGGGAGGCTCCAAGGCTGCTGAGGGGCCTGGAGCAGCTCTGTGAGGAGCAAAGGCTGAGAGCCCTGGGGCTGAGAGGCTGGAGCTGAGCAGTGCTCAGTGTTGCAGACAGGCTGCACAGGGAGATGTGCAAGCAGCAGCAGGAAGGAAGGAGAGAAAGGAGGCGCCGGCCGCAGGGGCTGCCCCCCACGGCCACCTCCAGTCTCTGCCCCAAAGCATCTCACAAATGCTGTCTTCTCTTTCTCTGGCTGCACCACCTACATCTGCAGGCTTGTGCTTGGTAGAAGGCAGGGACGTGATCAGGAGTTCTAGCCACTCCTTGGCCTTCTTGGGCACGCCTCTTCCCTGTGGTAGGGGCGGCAGGGGGAGGCAGGGGAGGCAGGGGGAGGCAGGGGCGGCAGGGGCGGCAGGGGCGGCAGGGGCGGCAGGGGGGAGGCAGGGGGAGGCAGGGGAGGCAGGGGCGGCAGGGGCAGGGGCAGGGGAGGCAGGGGCGGCAGGGGAGGCAGGGGGGCGGCAGGGGAGGCAGGGGCGGCAGGGGAGGCAGGGGAGGCAGGGGAGGCAGGGGAGGCAGGGGCGGCAGGGGCGGCAGGGGGGAGGCAGGGGCGGCAGGGGAGGCAGGGGCGGCAGGGGCGGGGGCGGCAGGGGAGGCAGGGGGGAGGCAGGGGAGGCAGGGGAGGCAGGGGAGGCAGGGGCGGCAGGGGGAGGCAGGGGGAGGCAGGGGCGGCAGGGGAGGCAGGGGAGGCAGGGGAGGCAGGGGAGGCAGGGGAGGCAGGGGCGGCAGGGGAGGCAGGGGAGGCAGGGGAGGCAGGGGCGGCAGGGGAGGCAGGGGCGGGGGGAGGCAGGGGCGGCAGGGGAGGCGGCAGGGGAGGCAGGGGAGGCAGGGGAGGCAGGGGAGGCAGGGGGAGGCAGGGGGGAGGCAGGGGGCGGCAGGGGCGGCAGGGGGAGGCAGGGGCGGCAGGGGAGGCAGGGGCGGCAGGGGCGGCAGGGGGGCGGCAGGGGAGGCAGGGGAGGCAGGGGAGGCAGGGGGAGGCAGGGGAGGCAGGGGGGCGGCAGGGGGGGGAGGCAGGCAGGGGAGGCAGGGGCGGCAGGGGGGAGGCAGGGGAGGCAGGGGCGGCAGGGGCGGCAGGGGAGGCAGGGGAGGCAGGGGAGGCAGGGGAGGCAGGGGCGGCAGGGGAGGCAGGGGGAGGCAGGGGAGGCAGGGGAGGCAGGGGCGGCAGGGGAGGCAGGGGAGGCAGGGGAGGCAGGGGAGGCAGGGGCGGCAGGGGCGGCAGGGGAGGCAGGGGAGGCAGGGGAGGCAGGGGGGAGGCAGGGGAGGGGGAGGTCTTTCTCCTGCGTCCTTCGCAGAGCCACATCTGCTCACACAGGCACAGCTGCAGCGCAGGACTTAGCTGAGGTGTCATAGTATAGTGTCATAGTATCAGTCAGGGTTGGAAGGGACCACAAGGATCAGCCAGTTCCAACCCCCTGCCATGGGCAGGGACACCCCACACTACATCAGGCTGCCCAGAGCCTCATCCAGCCTGGGCTTAAACACCTCCAGGGATGAGGCCTCAACCACCTCCCTGCACAACCCATTCCAGAGCTTCACCTCTCTCATGGGGAAGGACTTCCTCCTCACCTCCAGCCTGAATCTCCCCATCTCCAGCTTCATTCTATTCCCCCTAGTCCTGTCACTCCCTGAGATCCTGAGCAGTCCCTCCCCAGCCTTCTTGGAGCCCCCTTCAGATCCTGGAAGGCCACAATGAGGTCACCTGGGAGCCTTCTCTTCTCCAGCCTGAACAGCCCCAACTCCTTCAGTCTGTCCTCACAGGAGAGGTGCTCCAGCCCTCTGCTCCTCCTCGTGGCCCTTCTCTGGACACCTTCCAGCACCTCCAGATCCCTCTTGGACTAGGGGCACATTCTGCAGTCCTGGGAAAGCTGGCATGAGGTTTCTCCTTCAAGTCAAACCAGCCTGAACATTTACCTTCTGTTCTCAAAACAAACCAGCTGCCACTGCCCCCCCCGAGTGCTGCCTTCTGTAACACAAATCACAAACCACTGCTGCATTTGTAACACTCAGCAAGAGCTAAAGGCTGGGGGGCAGGAGGCTGGGGCCAGGCTCTGCTCAGTGGTGCCCAGGGACAGGACAAAGGGGCAGAGGGCACAAACTTGAACCCAGGAGGTGCCATCTGAGCAGGAGGAGAAAGTTGTTTGTCGTGAGGGTGCTGGAGGCCTGGAGCAGGCTGCCCAGAGAGGTTGTGGAGTTTCCATGTGTGGAGAGCTTCCAGCCCCCCTGGGCATTGTGCTGCTGGGCAAGCTGCTGGGGGTGCCCTGCTGGAGCAGGGGTTGGACTGGATGAGCTACAGAGGTCCCTTCCAGCCACCACCATGCTGGGGCTCTGGGGTCTTCGGCCCCAATGCATCAAACACCTTTCAATGCCAGTGCCTAAAATCCCAGCTAGCCCCCACCCTGCCCCTCTCCCTCTCTCCTGCTCCTTCTCCTATTTCTTGTGTTCTTTGCTGTGCTCTGCAAGGTCCTGGGCTCCAGGAGGGGCCTGAATTCCACTGAAGCTGTTGAGCTCTGGGGCTTTGTTTGATCCTTCAGGCCAGGTTTGAATTATTTCTTCTCTGTGTTGATGTTCAAAGTAAATGTGATCAGAGCTGCATTCAGAAGCCAAGTGAGGGCTCTGGGGGTGCAGAGCTTAGCTGCTGGTGGCAAAGCAGAACATTAGCACTGGGAGGAGAGGGGATGGGGGCAGCCTCATCTTGGCTCTTGAGCATCCTTGGGGGGTGGATTTAGCTGCCTGTTTGCTTGCCTCAGCCTGAGGCTGCCTCTGTTACCAGCAACCTGCAGGACCTACCTGGGCTCCTGGGGGGTGTACACAAGGAAGCTGGACACTGGGATCTGGAGGAGTAATAAATGTGGTGTCCCTGGGTGCTGAGAGAGCAGAGATGGGATTAGGTGATGGGGAAGTCTAACCCACATGTGTGGAGAGCAGCAGGCACTCACTAAGAGCACCAAGTGCAGCTGCCAGCCCCACACCACCATGGCCTCTGAGCCATGGCCCTCAGCACCACATCCACACAGTGCTGAATTCCTTCGAGGGTGGAGACTCCACCACTGCCCTGGGCAGCCTGGGCCAGGCCTTGACAGTCCCTGTGGGGAAGAAATTCCTCCTCATGTCCAACCTGAACCTCCCCTGGGGCAACTTGAGGAAGTGTCCTCAGCTTGGGGATTCAATTCAGGATTCTGCCCCTCTGCTCTGCTCAGCCCCCACCTGCAGCACTGCCTCCAGCTCCGGGGCCCCCAGCACAGGAAGGAGCTGGAGCTGCTGGAGAGGGTCCAAGGCAGGCCATGAAGGTGCTCAGAGGCTGGAGAACCTCCCCTGTGGGGACAGGATGAGAGATCTGCAGTGTTCAGCCTGCAGAAGAGAAGGCTCCAGGGAGACCTCAGAGCAGCCTTCCAGTACCTGAAGGGGCTCCAGGAGAGCTGGGGAGGGACTCTGGACAAGGGCTAGGAGTGGCAGGATGAGGAACAATGGCTTTGAGCTGGGAGAGGGAGGCTGAGACTGGAGATGAAGAAGAAATTGTTGAGAGTGAGGCTGGGGAGACCCTGGCACAGGCTGCCCAGGGAGGCTGTGGCTGCCTCCTCCCTGGGGGTGTTGAAGGCCAGCCTGGATGAGGCCTTGAGCAGCCTGGGCTGGGGGGAGGTGTCCCTGCCCGTGGCAGGAGGTTAGAACTGGGTGAGCTGTGAGGTCCCTTCCAACCCAGCCCATTCTGTGATTGCATGAAGCCAGTGTGGGTGGGAAGGGACCTCACAAGCTCCTGCAGCCCAAGCCCCTGCAGCCAGCAGGGACATCTGCCCCTGGGGCAGGTTGCTCACATTTCTCCTCTTGTACTTCTTTTTTCTGTTGGGTCCTAAGTGATCTCTTAGTTGCTGTCTTTCACCTCTTGAGCTGCCTGGCATCCCCCACAGCAAACTGCTGGCTAAGTTGTCAGCTCATGGTTTGGACAGCAGCACTCTGAGCTGGGTTAGGAACTGGCTGGAGGCTGAGCCCAGAGAGTGGTGGTGAATGGTGCCACAGCCAGCTGGAGGCCAGGCACCAGTGGTGTGCCCCAGGGATCAGTGCTGGGCCCCATGCTCTTCAACATCTTCATTGATGATCTGGATGAGGGGATTGAGACAGTCATCAGCAAGTTTGCAGATGACACCAAGCTGGGAGCAGATGTTGGTCAGTCAGAGGCCAGAAGGGCTCTGCAGAGGGACCTCGACCCACTGGACAGATGGGCAGAGGCCAACAGGATGGCATTCAACAAGTCCAAGTGCCAGGGGCTGCACTTTGGCCACAGCAACCCCAGGCAGAGCTACAGGCTGGGGGCAGAGTGGCTGAGAGCTGCCAAACAGAGAGGGACCTGGGGGTGCTGATTGACAGCTGCCTGAACAGGAGCCAGCAGTGTGCCCAGGGGGCCAAGAAGGCCAAGGGCATCCTGGCCTGCAGCAGGAATGGTGTGGCCAGCAGGAGCAGGGAGGTCATTGTGCCCCTGTACTCTGCTTTGGTTAGGCCACACCTTGAGTCCTGTGTCCAGTTCTGGGCCCCTCAGTTTAAGAAGGACATCAAGAGACATCGAGACACCTTCAGTGTCCAGAGAAGGGCAACAAGGCTGGGGAGAGGCCTTGAGCACAGCCCTGGGAGGAGAGGCTGAGGGAGCTGGGGTTGCTTAGCCTGCAGAAGAGAAGGATCAGGGGTGACCTCATTGCCCTCTACAACTACCTGAAAGGTGGTTGTAGCCAGGAAGGGGTTGGCCTCTTCTCTCTAGCAACCAGCACCAGAACAAGGGGACACAGTCTCAAGCTGTGCCAGGGGAGGTTTAGACTCGAGGTGAGGAGGAAGTTCTTCACTGAGCGAGTCATTCACCATTGGGATGTGCTGCCCGGGGAGGTGGTGGAGTCGCCGTCCCTGGGGGTGTTCAAGGGGAGATGGGACATGGCACTTGGTGCCATGGTCTAGTTGTGAGATCTGTTGGGACAGGTTGGACTTGATGATCCTTGGGGTCTCTTCCAACCTTGGTTATACTGTGATACTGTGATTTTTCCACCAGCCTGACCCCTTCTCCTGTGGAAAGCCCTCTGCAGTGTCCATGGGGAGCTGTCAGCAGCCCATCAGCGCAGGGAGATTCCATCTCTGAGGCAGGAGCAGCTCTCTGAGCTGAGCTGAAGCTTTCTGAGGAGCCAATGGCTGATCCCTGCAGAGTGCTGCTGGATCTGCAGCAGGCTGCCCAGAGAGCTTGTGGAGTCTCCTCCTCTGGAGGCTTCCCAAACCCACCTGGATGTGTTGCTGTGTGCCCTGCCCTGGCTGCTCCTGCTCTGGCAGGGGGCCTGGGCTGGATGATCTCCAGAGGTCCCTCCCAAGCCCTAAGGTTCTGTGTTCCTGTGATCTGTGTCAGCTGCATCCTACCAGGAGGATCCTTGTGCACAGGGAAGAGGAATTGTCTTTCCCACGTGTGGAGGTGACCCTGGCTGACTCTGTGCCGCTGTCACCGTGCTGCTGGCTGTCAGCACCACCCTGTCACCAGGGCAGCATCCTCGGGGCTGCTGTTTCCATGGCAACCTGACTGGAGACAGTCAGCTGATGTCTGTTACCAGCAGAAGCTTGTTTGTGGCTGCAGCTATGGCACACAGCTCCCTCCTGCTGACATGGAAATGGGTCAGGTGGAGCCTACGGTCCCCAGCTCTGCTCTGGGATCCCATGGCCTGGGTGAGGAGCCTGTCCTCCTGTGCAGGAGGTGGCCAAGCAGCCCCTGCCCTTGCAGGCCTGGCTGGGGATGGGGCTGCCTCTGTGAGGGATGCTCTGCCTCAGCAGCTCACAGCTGCTCTTTGTTCTTACCTGCAGAGAAAAAAAAAACCCACAGGTGATGGCAGATGGGATTCAAAGGCAGCTGAACAGCACAAAGGGTCCTGCAGGTCCCTCTCCCAGTGCAGAGGTGAATGCAGTCAGGGATGTGCTGTGGATCCTAGAATGGCTCAGGCTGGAAGGGACCTCAGAGATAGAATCACAGAGCTGGCAGGGCTGGAAGGGACCTCAAGGCTCAGCCAGTGCCAACCCCCTGCCATGGGCAGGGACACCTCACACTGCAGCAGGTTGCTCACAGCCACCTCCAGCCTGGCTGCAAGAGCCTCCACCCCTGCCATGCCCAGGGATGCCTCTGTGTTAGAATTGGTTGCCCAGGGCCTCATCCAGCCTGGCCTTCAACACCTCCAGGGAGGAGGCAGCCAGAGCCTCCCTGGGCAGCCTGTGCCAGTGTCTCTCCACCCTTGTACTGCAGAACTTCTTCCTCAGCTCCAGTCTGACCCTGCTCTGCCTCAGCTCCAAACCATTCATTCCCCCTGTCCCGTTTCCAGACACCCTCATGAGAAGTCCCTCTGCAGCCTTCCTGGAGGATCCCTTCAGGTGTTGGAAGGCAGCTCTGAGGTCCCCTCAGGGCCTTCTCTTCCCCAGCTGCCTCAGCCTGTCCCAACAGCAGAGGAGCTGCAGCCTTTCTCTCCCTGCTCCTGCAGCAGAGCTGCCGCTGTGTTTGTCAGCACTGAGAGCAGCTCCTCCTCTGGCTGAGTCCTTTTGTGCTGCCTTTATTTGCTCAGAGGCTCCTGGGGAGGGCTGAAACAGGACCATTCTGAAGGGCTCTTGGCCTTCCAAGAGAGTTCTGGTGAATAATTCATATCTCAGTTGGCTTTTCAAACCCAGAGGCTTCAGCTTGTTCCTCTTGCACACCGGGTGCCCATTGCAGGCCTGGGTGGCAGCAGTCCCTGTGGGGCCATTGTGCTCACAGGATGTTGTTGAAGGCTGCAGCTGAACGGTTAAGGGACAGCTGGGAATGGCTGTGCAGGGCATGGAGCTTGCTGCAAAGCATTTCCCAACCTCCCAAGAGGTGAACAAACTCCACTTGACTGGGATGTGTGCAGCTGGTAGCAGGAGGCCTCGTTGAGGCACAGAGTTGTGTTGGCTGGAAGGGAGCTTGCAATCACTCAGCCCTTACAGGATGGCCAAGGGCTCAGGCCCAGCCAGCAGGGATTTAGGAAGGGCAGGTCCTGCCTGACCAACCTGATCTCCTTCCATGCCCAGCTGACTGCCTGGTGGCTGTGGGGCAGGCTGTGGATGTGGTCTGCCTGGACTGCAGCAAGGCCTTTGACACCATCCCCCAAAGCAAACTCCTGGCCAAGCTATCAGCCCATGGCTTGGACGGGAGCACACTGTGATGGGTTAGGAACTGGCTGGAGGCTGAGCCCAGAGAGTGGTGGTGAGTGGTGCCACAGCCAGCTGGCAGCCAGGCACCAGTGGTGTGCCCCAGGGATCAGTGCTGGGCCCCATGCTCTTGAACATCTTTACTGATGATCTGGAGGAGGGCATTGAGTCCATCAGCAGTAAATGTGCAGCTGACACCAAGCTGGGGGCAGGAGTTGATCTGTTAGAGGCTAGGAGAGCTCTGCAGAGGGACCTCGACAGGCTGGGCAGATGGGCAGAGGCCAAGGGCAGGAGATTGAACACATCCAAGTGCCAGGTGCTGCACATTGGCCACAGCAACCCCAGGCAGTGCCACAGGCTGGGGGCAGAGTGGCTGAGAGCAGCCAGGCAGAGAGGGACCTGGGGGTGCTGGTTGATGGGAGGCTGAACACGAGCCTGCAGTGTGCCCAGGGGGCCAAGAGGGCCAATGGCCTCCTGGCCTGCAGCAGGAAGAGTGTGGCCAGCAGGAGCAGGGAGGTCATTCTGCCCCTGTACACTGCACTGGTTAGGCCACACCTTGAGTCCTGTGTCCAGCTCTGGGCTCCTCAGGTTAGGAAGGAGGTTGACTTGCTGGAAGGTGTCCAGAGAAGGGCAATAAGGTTGGGGAGGGGTCTGGAGCACAGCCCTGGGAGGAGAGGCTGAGGGAGCTGGGGTTGCTTAGCCTGCAGAAGAGGAGGCTCAGGGGAGACCTTCTTGCTCTCTGCAACTGCCTGCAGGGAGGTTGTAGCCAGCTGGGGGTTGGTCTCTTCTGCCAGGCAAGCAGCAGCAGAACAAGAGGACACAGTCTCAAGCTGTGCCAGGGGAGCTTTAGGTTGGAGGTGAGGAAGAAGTTCTACACACAGAGAGTGATTGCCCTTTGGAATGTGCTGCCCAGGGAGGTGGTGGAGTCCCCATCCCTGGAGGTGTTCAGGAGGAGACTTGATGGGTGCTTGGTGCCATGGGTTAGTTGTTGGGTGGGTTGGATTGGTTGATGGGTTGGACTTGATGATCTTGAAGGTCTCTTCCAACCTGGTTCATTGTATTGTATTATTGTATCATCAGCTCCAAGCCTTACCCCAGCACTGCCAGGGCACCACAGGGGCCCTCAGCACCACATCTCCACAGCTCTGAAACCCCTCCAGGCATGGGAACTCCACCACTGCCCTGGGCAGCCTGGGCCAGGCCTTGACAACTCTTTTGGGGAAGAAATTGTTCCACATGGCCAACCCAAACCTCCCCTGGGGCAGCCTGAGGCTGTTTCCTCTGCTGGTGTCTCCTCTTGCTCAGACTCTCTGCAGTTCTGACAGCCCAGTGCACTGTCAGGCAACAAGACAGCAGTGATGCCAGGAGAGACAGACTGCTGCAGACAGCCCAGTGGAGGCTCTGAAGCTGCTGAGGGGCCTGGAGCAGCTCTGGGAGGAGCAAAGGCTGAGAGCCCTGGGGCTGAGAGCCTGGAGCAGAGCAGCCCCAGAGGGCAGCTGAGCAATGCTCAGCAAGAGCTAAAGGCTGGGGGGCAAGAGGCTGGGGCCAGGCTCAGCTCAGTGGTGCCCAGGGACAGCACAAGGGGCAAGAGGCACAAACTGGCACCCAGGAGGTTCCATCTGAGCAGGAGGAGAAAGTTGTTTGGTGTGAGGGTGCTGGAGGCCTGGAGCAGGCTGCCCAGAAAGGTTGTGGAGTCTCCTTGTGTGGAGAGCTTCCAACCCCCCTGGGCACTGTGCTGCTGGGCAGGATGCTGTGGCTGCCCTGCTGGAGCAGGTGGGGTTGGCCTGGATGATCCCAGAGGTCCCTTCCAGCCCCCATGGGACCCTGTGCTTCCATCCCAGTGCTCTGTGTGTGGGTCTGAAGGTGGTTGTTGGGCAGACTCGTGGCTGCAGATGGTTTCCTTTGAAAAGAAACAAAAAGGCAGCTTGTGGGAGCCCCTGAGTGCTGCTGCAGGCTCCTCCAGGGTGAGGTGTCAGGAGCCAAGCTGTGGCTGGTAGAAATCCAGCCCAAGGCCTCTGTGGTGGGTGGCCCAGGGTGTGCAGTAGGCAGAAGGGCCTATGGGACACTGCTGCTCCTGGCAGGGTTTGCTCAGAGGGAGCCCACTCCAGGCAGGGACATTTCCTTGCACCTCTGAGACCACTGGCTTCCAAAACCAAGCTCCTGCTTCACCTTGGCTTTTCCAGCCTGGGGGAGGAGAGCCAAGGGCCTGCACTTGGCCATTGGCCTCTGCTGGAGGAACTGTTTGCCTCACCCAAAGGGTGGCTGTCAATGGCCCGTGGCCAAGTGGAGGCCACTGACAAGTGGAGTCCCTCAGGGATCAGTTTGAGGACCAAACCTGTTGAACATCTTCATTGGTGCCATGGAGAGTGGCACTGAGGCTCCCTCAGCAGGTTTGCTGACACCAAGCTGTGTGGTGCTGCTGACAGGCTGGAGGGAAGGATCCATCCAGAGGGACCTGCAGCACAGGCTGCAGAGCTGGGCCCAGGACAGCCTCAGGAGGGTCAACAAGGCCAAGGGCAAGGTCCTGTAGCTGGGGCAGGGCAATCCCAGGCACTGATCCAGGCTGGGCAGGGACTGGCTGGAGAGCAGCCCCAAAGGAAAGGCCTTGGGGGTGCTGGGGGAGGAGAAGCTCAGCAGGAGCCAGCAGGGAGCACTTGCAGCCCGGAGAGCCAAGCAGAGCCTGGGCTGCAGCAAGAGAAGTGTGGCCAGCAGGGCAGGGAGGGGATTCTGCCCCTCTGCTCCACTCTGCTGAGACCACAGCTGGAGCTCTGGGTCCAGTTCTGGAGCCTCTGTGCCAGGAAGGATCTGGAGGGGCAGGAAGGTGTCCAGAGAAGGGCCACGAGGAGGAGCAGAGGGCTGGAGCTGCTCTGCTGTGAGGACAGACTGAGGGAGTTGGGGTTGTGCAGGCTGGAGAGGAGAAGGCTCCCAGGAGACCTCATTGTGGCCTTCCAGGATCTGCAGGGGGCTGCAGGAAAGCTGGGGAGGGACTTGTGAGGGTGTCAGGGAGGGATAGGACTGGGGGGATGGAGCAAAACCAGAAGTGGGGAGATTGAGATTGGCTGTGAGGAAGAAGTTGTTGCCCAGGAGGGTGGTGAGAGCCTGGCACAGGCTGCCCAGGGAGGTGGTGGCAGCCTCCTGCCTGGAGGTGTTTGCAGCCAGGCTGGAGGTGGCTGTGAGCAACCTGCTGTGGTGTGAGGTGTCCCTGCCCATGGCAGGGGGTTGGGACTGGCTGAGCCTTGAGGCCCCTTCCAGCCCTGCCAGCTCTGTGATTCTAAGCTGGGAGTGCTGATGCCTCCTGAGAGGAAGTTCTCAGCCTGGCAAGTGGCAAAGATTTCCCAACATGTGTGAGATGCTTCCTGCTTTCTCTTCCAGCTGGTAGGACTGAGTGTCTCCAATGGCAAGGACCAGCTGGTGGTCTTCCACACCAAAGACAACAAGGATCTCATTGTCTGCCTCTTCAGCAAAGAGCCCTCCAGTGACAGCAGGATTGGGGAGCTGGTGGGAGTCCTGGCCAGCCACTTCAAGAGGTAGGTGCTGCAGCTGGCTGCTGCGGAGAGCTCAGGCTGCTGTGCCAAATCAGAAGCTTCCCCCGAAGTCGTGCTGGTGGCAGCCTTGAGCTGGGCCTGTGTCACCTCCCTGTGCTGGCAGGACACAGAGCAGCAGCTTCTCTGTGCATTTTGGGGCTGTGCTTTTGAGCTGCCACACCTGGCTTGCCCCTCCTGCTTTCCCTCTGGCTGCCTGCAGCAGGGCACAGGAGTCTGGGGACAAATGCCACCGGGGGTGCAGCTGGAGTGTGTCACAAGGTGCCCTGAAGGCTTGGCACATCAGCCTCTCAACAGCCAGAGCTGGGGCACGGCCCCTGGTTTCTCAGCTTGCTGCCCTGCCCCCAGGAGCAGCAGATGAGGTATTGCTTGAGCTGGGAAATGTCAGCTCTGGGCCCTGCCAGTTGTCTCTCCTGAAGATCACTCTGCAGAGGCTGCTGTGCTGCTGGGCTGAACCCTGCAGTGATTTTCCTGTCCTGAGCTCCTTGGAGCCACAGCTGAACTGGCACTGATCTGGTGCACCCTGGAGCAGCTGGGGACTGCCCAGGCCAGCACCACAGCAGGGACTGTGGTGGCAAACACAGACAAGCAGCTCTGGTGTGTGGGGTGACCAGACCTTCAGAGCTGCTCCCTTGCTCCTTCAGAGCTGCTCCCTTGCTCCTTCAGAGCTGCTCCCTTGCTCCTTCAGAGCTGCTCCCTTGCTCCTTCAGAGCTGTTCCCTTGCTCCTTGAGAGCTGTTCCCTTGCTCCTTGAGTGCTGTTCCCTTGCTCCTTCAGAGCTGTTCCCTTGCTCCTTCAGAGCTGTTCCCTTGCTCCTTGAGAGCTGTTCCCTTGCTCCTTGAGTGCTGTTCCCTTGCTCCTTCAGGGCTGTTCCCTTGCTCCTTCAGGGCTGTTCCCTTGCTCCTTGAGTGCTGTTCCCTTGCTCCTTCAGGGCTGTTCCCTTGCTCCTTCAGGGCTGTTCCCTTGCTCCTTGAGAGCTGTTCCCTTGCTCCTTGAGTGCTGTTCCCTTGCTCCTTCAGGGCTGTTCCCTTGCTCCTTCAGGGCTGTTCCCTTGCTCCTTGAGTGCTGTTCCCTTGCTCCTTCAGGGCTGTTCCCTTGCTCCTTCAGGGCTGTTCCCTTGCTCCTTAAATGCTGTTCCCTTGCTCCTTCAGAGCTGTTCCCTTGCTCCTTGAGTGCTGTTCCCTTGCTCCTTCAGGGCTGTTCCCTTGCTCCTTCAGGGCTGTTCCCTTGCTCCTTGAGTGCTGTTCCCTTGCTCCTTCAGAGCTGTTCCCTTGCTCCTTGAGTGCTGTTCCCTTGCTCCTTCAGAGCTGCTCCCTTGCTCCTTCAGAGCTGTTCCCTTGCTCCTTGAGAGCTGTTCCCTTGCTCCTTGAGTGCTGTTCCCTTGCTCCTTCAGAGCTGTTCCCTTGCTCCTTCAGAGCTGTTCCCTTGCTCCTTGAGTGCTGTTCCCTTGCTCCTTCAGAGCTGTTCCCTTGCTCCTTGAGTGCTGTTCCCTTGCTCCTTGAATGCTGTTCCCTTGCTCCTTCAGAGCTGTTCCCTTGCTCCTTGAGTGCTGTTCCCTTGCTCCTTCAGAGCTGTTCCCTTGCTCCTTCAGAGCTGTTCCCTTGCTCCTTGAGTGCTGTTCCCTTGCTCCTTGAGTGCTGTTCCCTTGCTCCTTCAGGGCTGTTCCCTTGCTCCTTCAGAGCTGTTCCCTTGCTCCTTGAGTGCTGTTCCCTTGCTCCTTCAGAGCTGTTCCCTTGCTCCTTGAGTGCTGTTCCCTTGCTCCTTGAGTGCTGTTCCCTTGCTCCTTCAGGGCTGTTCCCTTGCTCCTTGAGTGCTGTTCCCTTGCTCCTTCAGAGCTGTTCCCTTGCTCCTTGAGTGCTGTTCCCTTGCTCCTTGAGTGCTGTTCCCTTGCTCCTTGAGTGCTGTTCCCTTGCTCCTTCAGGGCTGTTCCCTTGCTCCTTGAGTGCTGTTCCCTTGCTCCTTCAGGGCTGTTCCCTTGCTCCTTCAGGGCTGTTCCCTTGCTCCTTGAGTGCTGTTCCCTTGCTCCTTCAGGGCTGTTCCCTTGCTCCTTCAGGGCTGTTCCCTTGCTCCTTAAATGCTGTTCCCTTGCTCCTTCAGAGCTGTTCCCTTGCTCCTTCAGGGCTGTTCCCTTGCTCCTTCAGGGCTGTTCCCTTGCTCCTTCAGGGCTGTTCCCTTGCTCCTTGAGTGCTGTTCCCTTGCTCCTTCAGAGCTGTTCCCTTGCTCCTTGAGTGCTGTTCCCTTGCTCCTTGAGTGCTGTTCCCTTGCTCCTTCAGGGCTGTTCCCTTGCTCCTTGAGTGCTGTTCCCTTGCTCCTTCAGGGCTGTTCCCTTGCTCCTTCAGGGCTGTTCCCTTGCTCCTTCAGGGCTGTTCCCTTGCTCCTTGAGTGCTGTTCCCTTGCTCCTTCAGGGCTGTTCCCTTGCTCCTTGAGTGCTGTTCCCTTGCTCCTTCAGGGCTGTTCCCTTGCTCCTTCAGGGCTGTTCCCTTGCTCCTTAAATGCTGTTCCCTTGCTCCTTCAGAGCTGTTCCCTTGCTCCTTCAGGGCTGTTCCCTTGCTCCTTCAGGGCTGTTCCCTTGCTCCTTCAGGGCTGTTCCCTTGCTCCTTGAGTGCTGTTCCCTTGCTCCTTCAGAGCTGTTCCCTTGCTCCTTGAGTGCTGTTCCCTTGCTCCTTCAGAGCTGTTCCCTTGCTCCTTGAGTGCTGTTCCCTTGCTCCTTCAGGGCTGTTCCCTTGCTCCTTGAGTGCTGTTCCCTTGCTCCTTGAGTGCTGTTCCCTTGCTCCTTGAGTGCTGTTCCCTTGCTCCTTGAGTGCTGTTCCCTTGCTGCTTGAGAGCTGTTCCCTTGCTCCTTCAGGGCTGTTCCCTTGCTCCTTCAGGGCTGTTCCCTTGCTCCTTGAGTGCTGTTCCCTTGCTCCTTCAGGGCTGTTCCCTTGCTCCTTCAGGGCTGTTCCCTTGCTCCTTCAGGGCTGTTCCCTTGCTCCTTGAGTGCTGTTCCCTTGCTCCTTGAGTGCTGTTCCCTTGCTCCTTGAGTGCTGTTCCCTTGCTGCTTGAGAGCTGTTCCCTTGCTCCTTCAGGGCTGTTCCCTTGCTCCTTGAGTGCTGTTCCCTTGCTCCTTGAGTGCTGTTCCCTTGCTCCTTGAGTGCTGTTCCCTTGCTCCTTGAGTGCTGTTCCCTTGCTCCTTGAGTGCTGTTCCCTTGCTCCTTCAGGGCTGTTCCCTTGCTCCTTGAGTGCTGTTCCCTTGCTCCTTCAGGGCTGTTCCCTTGCTCCTTGAGTGCTGTTCCCTTGCTCCTTCAGGGCTGTTCCCTTGCTCCTTCAGGGCTGTTCCCTTGCTCCTTGAGTGCTGTTCCCTTGCTCCTTGAGTGCTGTTCCCTTGCTCCTTCAGGGCTGTTCCCTTGCTCCTTGAGTGCTGTTCCCTTGCTCCTTCAGGGCTGTTCCCTTGCTCCTTGAGTGCTGTTCCCTTGCTCCTTGAGTGCTGTTCCCTTGCTCCTTCAGGGCTGTTCCCTTGCTCCTTGAGTGCTGTTCCCTTGCTCTTTCAGGGCTGTTCCCTTGCTCCTTGAGTGCTGTTCCCTTGCTCCTTGAGTGCTGTTCCCTTGCTCCTTGAGTGCTGTTCCCTTGCTCCTTCAGAGCTGTTCCCTTGCTCCTTGAGTGCTGTTCCCTTGCTCCTTCAGGGCTGTTCCCTTGCTCCTTGAGTGCTGTTCCCTTGCTCCTTCAGGGCTGTTCCCTTGCTCCTTGAGTGCTGTTCCCTTGCTCCTTGAGTGCTGTTCCCTTGCTCCTTGAGTGCTGTTCCCTTGCTCCTTCAGAGCTGTTCCCTTGCTCCTTCAGAGCTGCTCCCTTGCCCCTTCAGAGCTGCTCCCTTGCCCCTTCAGAGCTGTGCCCTTGCCCCTTCAGAGCTGTTCCCTTTGCTCCTTGAGTGCTGTTCCTTTGCTCCATCAGTGCAGGTTCTCCTCAGGGATGATGCTGGTCAACATCGTGGTCCATTTATGACCCAGGCAAAGGAGTCTTTGTAGTGGCTGCTGGAGAACTATGAGAGGCAGGACACGGTGGGGCCAAGCCTGGGTTCCCTGAGGTCCTATTTTCATGAATTCAGGAAGGTTTTTGCATCTTCAGTCACTTCACCTTGAGTCCTGTGTCCAGTTCTGGGCTCCTCAGCTTAGGAAAGCTGTTGAGCTGCTGGAAGGTGTCCAGAGAAGGGCAAGAAAGCTGGGGAGGGGTCTGGAGCACAGCCCTGGGAGGAGAGGCTGAGGGAGCTGGGGTTGCTCAGCCTGCAGAAGAGGAGGCTCAGGGGAGACCTTCTTGCTCTCTCCAACTCCCTGCAGGAGGTTGTAGCCAGCTGGGGGTTGGTCTCTTCTGCCAGGCAAGCAGCACCAGAACAAGAGGACACAGTCTCAAGCTGTGCCAGGGGAGGTTCAGGCTGGAGGTGAGGAGAAAGGTCTTCCCAGCAAGAGAGATTGGCCACTGGGATGTGCTGCGCAGGGAGGTGGTGGAGTCCCCATCCCTGGAGGTGTTGAGGAAGAGCCTGGATGAGGCCCTTGGTGCCATGGTTGAGTTGATCAGGTGGTGCTGGGTGAGAGGTTGGACTTGAGGATCTCTGAGGTCTTTTCCAACCTGGTTAGCTCTGTTTGGTGTGGAACTGGAAGGATTCTTTGTGGTCTGTGGGGAAAACAAAGAATCAGCACTGAGGCTGTCAGAAGCTGTGGCGCTTGTTTTGCCGCCTCCTAGAATAGCAACTTCAAACCCATCCTCCTCCTCCTCCTCCTCCTCCTCCTCACCAAGGTGTTTCAGAAGCCATCACACTTCCAAGGAGGAGCATTTCATCTTTCAGAGCACTTAACATTCTCTGTGCCCTTTTCTGAGGCTCTGTGCAGCTCCCTCCCGTCCTTGAGCAGTATGTGAGCAGAACGTGCAGCAGTGGCAGCAGCCTCCCCCGCGGTGCTCCTGGTGGCTGCTGCCGGGGAGCAGCTCCCACACCGCCGCTGCCGGCTGAGCTGCCCTTGGCTGCTGCCGTTCTCCCCAGAGCAGGGACAGCTGTGGCAGTGCCACACCTCAGGCAGCTCAGTAAGGCCCAGGGCAGGGTCCTGCATCTGGGGAGGAAGAGCAGCAGGCACCAGGACAGATCAGAGGCTGCCCTGCTGCAGAGCAGCTCCAGGGAGAAAGACCTTGGAGTGCTGCTGGGCAGCAAGTTCTGCATGGGACAGCAATGTGCCCTGGGGGCCAAGAGAGCCAAGAGGGTCCTGGGGGCAGCAAGAGAAGTGTGGCCAGCAGGGCTGGGGAGGTTCTGCTGCCCCTCTGCTCTGCCCTGCTGAGACCACAGCTGCAATCCTGTGCCCAGTGCTGGGCTGCCCAGTTCCAGAGAGACAGAGAGCTGCTGGAGAGAGGCCAAGGGAGAGCCAGGAGGATGCTTAGGGGGCTTGAGCCTCTCCCCTGTGGAGAGAGACTGAGAGCCCTGGGGCTGTTCAGTCTGGAGAGGCTGAGAGGGATCTGATCAATGCCTATGAAGAGCTGGGGGCTGGGGGTCAAGTGGAGGGGGCCAAGCTCTGTTGGGTGGTGCACAGCAATAAGCCAAGGAACAGTGGATGCACACTGGAACATGAAAGGTTCCACCTCAACGTGAGGAGAAACTTCTTTGGTGTGAGGATTGACAGAGGCCTGGAGCAGGCTGCCCAGAGAGCTTGTGGAGTCTTCTCTGGAGACTGCCATGCCCCACCTGGATGTGCTCTGTGTGCCCTGCCCTGGGTGATGCTGCTCTGGCAGGGGGTTGGACTGGATGATCTCTGGAGGTCCCTTCCAACCTCTAATGTACTCTGATGCTGTCATACTGAAGTGGAGGAGTTTCACCTCACACAAATGTTTCCTGGGGGCTCCCAGCTCCCTTCAGTGTGTTCATGGTCACCTCTCTACTCAAAAGCAGCCTTGCAGTGCTTCAAGGGCCCAGCAGAGAGCTGGGGACAGAGCTTTGAGCAGGGCCTGATGGGCCAGGCCAAGGGGGATGGTTGGAAAGTGCAAGAGGCAGCTTGAGAGTGGAGAGAAGGAGAAGTGTTTGGCACTGAGGGTGGGGAGAGCCTGTCCCAGGCTGCCCAGAGAGCTGGGAGCTGCCCCCTGGCTGGCACCAGTGCAGGGGAGGTTGTGTGGGGCTGTGAGCAGCCTGCTGTGGCTGGGGCTGTCCCTGCTGGCTGCAGGGGTTGGCCTGCATGAGCTCTGCAGGTCCCTTCCCACCCAAAGCAGTCTGGGATTCCACAGCCCTGGTGCTGTCCTTCTACTCCCATGCCTGGCACCAGTGCAGGGGAGGCTGTCTGGGGCTGTGAGCAGCCTGCCCTGGCTGGGGCTGTCCCTGCTGGCTGCAGGGCTTGGACTGGAGGAGCTTTGCAGGTCCCTTTCAGCTCAGCCCAGGCTGTGACTCTGGGATTCTATAGGACTCTCTTCAGTCTGGAGTACAGCTCTTGGCAGTCATTCAGGGCTGTGAAGCTTTGACACAGACCAGCACCTTGCCTGCTGTTAGCCAGCAGGAGCTGCCATGCAATCATAAGGAAAAACTTCTTCCCTGTGAGGGGGGCAGAGCTCTGGAGCAGGCTGCTCAGAGAGGTTGTGGAGCCTCCCTCTCTGGAGGCATTGAAACCTCTCCTGGACATGGAATGGTCCAGGCTGGAAGGGACCTCCAAAGCTGCTCCAGTCCAAGCTCCTGTGCAGTCAGCATCCTCTCCATCTCTCCTCGTGATCCCCGTGGAGCTCTGTCAGTCCCCACAGCTTTAACCTGGGTTAAGAGTTTCCTGTTTCCCTTTGGAAAATCCATTTCATGGAGGAGTTTTGTTGCTTTCTGTTGTCATGAAAAAGTGGAATTACAAGCCCTGGCAGCACACTCTCTTATGGTTTGGGAAGTACTTCTTCAGCTCTTGGCCTCTCACTGCAAGAAGGACCTTGAGAGGCTGGAGCAGGGCCAGAGAAGGGCAACAGAGCTGGGGAAGGGGCTGGAGAGCAGGGCTGGGGAGGGAGGAGCAGCTGAGGGAGCTGGGGGGTTCAGTCAAGAGTAAAGGAAGCTGAGGGGAGACCTCATTGCTGTCTCCAGCTCCCTGCAAGGAGACTGCAGCGAGGTGGGGTTGGGCTCTTCTCCCAAGTACCAAGTGACAGGACAAGAGGAAAGAGCTTCAAGCTGCCCCAGGGGAGGTTTAGGTTGGATGGTAGGAAGAATTTCTTTGCTGAAAGGGTTCTCAGGCGCTGGCCCAGGCTGCCCAGGGGGCAGTGCCCATCCCTGGAGGGATTAAGAGAGCTGCAGATGTGGTGCTTGGGGCCATGGCTCAGTGAGGACTTGTCAGTGTGAGGCTGATGATTGGGCCCTGATCTTAAAGGACTTTTCTCGGCAGTTCAGTGATTCTGTGGTCCTTTGGGTGGCTCTCCAGCAGCTCTGAGGAGCTCCATGGCCTCCTTCAGGCACGCTTCAGCCTTTCCTTGGGAGCTCATGTGGGAGTGCCTGCAGCTCCAGCAGCCTTCAGCATCAGTCTCTCGTCTCTTCCCAAGAGGGCACCAACGAACCACACTCACTCCTTGGCAAGAGTCACCTCCTGTGATGGGTTTGGTGCCCGTGTAGAAGCTGAGCAGGTGGAGCTCTTGCTCCTGCCCTGCAGCTCCTTTCCATCGGTGCAGCTGCAGTTCAGCTGCAGCCCTGGGAGCTAAAAGCACAGCCCAAAGAGCAGCTGCAGCTCCCACCTGCAGCTCCCATCCTGTGTCATGCTCTGCCTCCCAGCTGTCTGAGCTGCTCTCTTCTCAGTGGCCTTTTCTTCTCCCCAAGCAATGGGGCAGGCTGCAGCAGCAGGAGCCCCAGGAGCATGCCAGGCACGGTGAGCAGCCAGGTGTTGCTCCAGGGATGGAAGTCACCTTCTTAGGAGCATCATTCTCTACAGTGGCCCTCTCTGCCTGTGTCCCAGGGACAGAAACCTCCTGAAGTGCTGAATCCTTCTAGGAGCATCATTCTCTACAGTGACCCTCTCTGCCTGTGTCCCAGGGACAGAAACCTCCTGAAGTGCTGAATCCTTCTAGGAGCATCATTCTCTACAGTGGCCCTCTCTGCTGGTGTCCCTGGGGAGCCACAGAAGCCAGCACTGCCTTCTGCTCAGCAGCTGGGGGTTAGAAAGCAGCTGCTGCTTGGATTTCAAAAGGCAGAACTGGACAGGATACAACCCTGGGCTGGGGATGGCACTGGGATGGCCTCTGACAGCCAGCCCAGGCTGGGCCCTGCTTCCTGCTTCTGCAGCCACCATCCACTTTGGGTGAAATAATTTGGAAACAACTTTTCCCCCCTTTGGTTTTCTCCTTTCTTCCCTCTCCAGATCACAGAATAGTTCTAGTTGGAGAAAAACTTTCCAGGCCATCCAGTCCATCCCAGCACTGCCAGGGCACCACCACCCCATGGCCCTCAGCACCACATCTCCAGGGCTTTGAAACCCCTCCAGGGAGGGAAACTCCACCACTGCCCTGGGCAGCCTCAAGGGGAAGGAATTATTCCTCATGGCCAACCTAAACCTCCCCTGGGGCAACTTGAGGCTGTTTCCTCCTGTCCTGTCACTTGTTCCTGGGAGAAGAGCCCAACCCCCATCTGGCTGAAGCCTCCTTGCAGGGAGCTGTGGAGAGCAATGAGGTCTCCCCTCAGCCTCCTTCTCTCCAGACTGAGCAATCCCAATTCCCTTTCTGCTGGGCCCTTGAAGCACTGAAAGGCCACCAGAAGGTCTCCCTGGTGCATTCTTTTCTTCACCCCCAGCACCCCTCAGCTGCTCCTCCCCAGCCCTGCTCTCCAGACCCTTCCCCAGCTTGGTTGCCCTTCTCTGGACCTGCTCCAGCCTCTCAATGTCCTTCTTGCAGCAGGGAGCCCCAAACTGAGCCCAGATGAAGCACGTTGGTGCCAGTCAAGCTGCTCAGGCCGGCAGAGCAGGGTGCTCCTGTGCCAGAGGGGAAGGAGCCACACAAACCTGGGGCCTGAGCAGCTTGCAGGGATGGTCTTGCTTGGAAGGCAGTGGGATCCTGTGCCAAGCGTGGCAGCATCTCGGAGCTGCTGTGAGAGCAGCACAGACCTGTGTGAGGCCGAGGCAGGAGCCGGCAGCTGATGTGGCTTCGCTCGGTGGGTTGGCCCCGTTCTGCCGGGGGTTGTGGCCCCTGCAGCTCGGGTTCCTGGCCACCTGGTGAAGCTCTTCTTCTGGCCTCAACGTGCCCCCTTGGCATCCCAGCATGGCATCCACCAGGAGGCAGCTACTGCCATGGGCATCCTCCTTCTCCTTGTCCCATCTCTCCTCGGTGCCATCTGTCTGACTCCACACAGTGCCCCCAGAGCCCAGGGGACAGAGGGGCAGCTTAGGTTCACAGTCTCACCGTCTCACAGTATCACTAAGGTTGGAAGAGACCTCGAAGATCATCGAGTCCAACCTCCCACCCAACACCTCCTGACTACTAACCCATGGCTCCAAGTGCCACATCCAAGCCCCTCTTGAACACCTCCAGGGATGGGGACTCCACCACCTCCCTGGGCAGCACATCCCAGTGGCCAATCTCTCTTGCTGGGAAGAACTTTCTCCTCACCTCCAGCCTAAGCCTCCCCTGGCACACCTTGAGACTGTGTCCTCTTGTTCTGCTGCTGCTTGCCTGGCAGAAGAGACCAACCCCCACCTGGCTACAACCTCCCTGCACAGCTTGAGACTGTGTCCTCTTGTTCTGCTGCTGCTTGCCTGGCAGAAGAGACCAACCCCCACCTGGCTCCAACCTCCCTGCAGGCAGTTGGAGAGAGCAAGAAGGTCTCCCCTGAGCCTCCTCTTCTGCAGGCTAAGCAACCCCAGCTCCCTCAGCCTCTCCTCCCAGGGCTTTCTTCCCAGCCCTCTCTTTATCTCCTTCTTCTGCCCCAGGTCTCACTGTGGAACTGGGCATGGAGGGGACCAGGGCAGGGAGGAGTAGTTTGGGGTTGATCAAGAAACCTGATGGGTGGGGAAAGCTACCAGGAAGGAAAGAAGCCAGGGCTGGGATTCCATAAAGCCCCTTGGCATAAAGTCACAACCTGCATTGCCCCCAGCCCTTGGCAGCAGCTCTCTCTGGGTGCTCAGTTCCACAGCAGGGACCAGGGCACCACTCTGCCCAGCAGGGGCTGGTGCCCATGGGCAGCTCCAAGGGAGCTCACCTCAGGGAGCTGACCTGTGCACAGGTCAGAGCTCCAGGGCTGGCTTCAGGAAGGCTCCAGGGAGACCTTCTGGTGGCCTTGCAGTGCTTCAAGGGCCCAGCAGAGAGCTGGGGACAGAGCTTTGAGCAGGGCCTGAGGGGCCAGGCCAAGGAGGGATGGTTGGAAAGTGCAAGAGGGAGCTTGAGAGTGGAGAGAAGGAGAAGTGTTTGGCACTGAGGGTGGGGAGAGCCTGTCCCAGGCTGCCCAGAGAGCTGGGAGCTGCCCCTGGCTGGCACCAGTGCAGGGGAGGTTGGTTGGGGCTGTGAGCAGCCTGCTCTGGCTGGGGCTGTCCCTGCTGGCTGCAGGGGCTTGGACAAATGACCTTTCAAAGTCCCTTCCCACCCAAACCATCCCCTAATGCTGTGGTTCCCCTCTGGGTCTGCTCCCACCTTGCTGCTGGGGCCTCAGTTCTGCTCCTCCCCAGCACTGCTCTGCAGTGAGGCTTGGAGAGGCTGACAGCAAAGGAAAACAGGAGGGGGGAAAAAAAGCTCCATGATGATCATATTTACTGGTGACCTACTTAAAATGCTCTCCCCTCACCCTCATCTGCTGTGTGCTGAAGCACTGCCTGGCTCACAGGCTGGCAGGGAGTGCTGGCAGACTGCTAATGAGTGCAGGATGTGGCCCCCTGGCTTCTTCCCTGGCAGCTTCTGCTCAGCCAGGGGTGATCCTTCCACTTCCCTTGCTTGGTGGTGGTGGTTTCCCCCCACCCACCCCCACCCCCACTTCTGGGGTTTTCTTCCCATTTGTGGTCCCCCTGCTCTGCAGCCTTTGTGCTCTGCTGGCAGGAGGTGCTGGTGTCTGAAGAGATGCTCTCAAATCACTGGAGGCCTTCAGCTTCTCCTAGGGGCTTGGGGGTATTCTTTGGAGGCTTCTCACATCATCCTGGAGCTGTGCTGCCAAAGGCCTGTGTGGAGCATCCTGTGGGTCCAGCAGAGATGATGGCTTAGCAGAGGCTTTGGTGTGGGCTTGTAGGGGTGCTGGGGATGGCTCTGCAGCCCAGGGGAGGGAGTCATCAGCACTGGGCACCCTGCACCACTCAGCTGCTCTTCTGCCTGCTTCCCCTCTTCATAAAGTCATGTAGGGAGGGCTCAGAGGTTCCTGCCTGCTCAGCCAGGCACCAGACCACTGCTGTTGGAGGGTGTGGGGCACACAGCCCCTGTGTGGGCACGGGGGTTGAACTCTGGTTTGGGTGCTGATGGCTGAGTGGGTGCTGAGCTGACCCTGCCCTTGCAAAGAGCATCTCCTGGCACCCATGTGAGGGAACACTCCTGGAGGGATCATTTCTAGGGACTTGGAGACTCATGGAACTGGTTGGGTTGGAAAAGGCCTCCAAGATCACTGAGTCCAACATCAACCCAACCCCACCGTGGCCACCAAACCCTGGCCCCAAGGGCCATGGCCAGAGGTTCCCTGAGCACCTCCAGGCATGGGGACTCCACCACCTCCCTGGGCAGCTTCTGCCAGTCCCTGACCAGCAAAGACATATTTGCTTCTCTCCAACCTGTGTGCCCAGGCAGCCAAGAAGGCCAATGGCATCCTGGCCTGCATCAGGAACAGTGTGGCTTGGACAGCAGCACTCTGAGCTGGGTTGGGAATTGGCTGGAGGCATTCAACAAGTCCAAGTGCCAGGGGCTGCACTTTGGCCACAGCAACCCCAGGCAGAGCTACAGGCTGGGGGCAGAGTGGCTGAGAGCTGCCAACCAGAGAGGGACCTGGGGGTGCTGATTGACAGCTGCCTGAACATGAGCCAGCAGTGTGCCCAGGGGGCCAAGAAGGCCAAGGGCATCCTGGCCTGCATTAGGAAGAGTGTGGCCAGCAGGAGCAGGGAGGTCATTGTGCCCCTGTACTCTGCTTTGGTTAGGCCACACCTTGAGTCCTGTGTCCAGTTCTGGGCCCCTCAGGTTAGGAAAGCTGTTGAGCTGCTGGAAGGTGTCCAGAGAAGGGCAAGAAAGCTGGGGAGGGGTCTGGAGCACAGCCCTGGGAGGAGAGGCTGAGGGAGCTGGGGTTGCTTAGCCTGGAGAAGAGGAGGCTCAGGGGAGACCTCATTGCTCTCTGCAACTCCCTGCAGGGAGGTTGTAGCCAGGAAGGGGTTGGCCTCTTCTCCCTAGCAACCAGCACCAGAACAAGGGGACACAGTCTGGAGCTGTGCCAGGGGAGGTTTAGGCTGGAGGTGAGGAGAAAGTTCTTCCCAGAGAGAGTGATTCGCCATTGGGATGTGCTGCCCAGGGAGGTGGTGGAGTCACCGTCCCTGGAGGTGTTCAGGAGGGGACTGGATGTGGCCCTTGGTGCCATGGTCTAGTCATGGGGTCTGTGGTGACAGGTTGGACTCGATGGTCTTCGAGGTCTCTTCCAACCTTGGTGAGACTGTGGGCCTGTGGGCCTGTGGATACTAGACAACACTTCTTGCCTGGGAGGGTTCCCAGAGCCAGGCCCGGGCCGCCCAGGGAGGTGCTCGAGTGTCCATCCCTGGAGGGGTTTCGGAGGCAGAGCTGCGGTGCTGAGGGCCAGGGCTTAGCCCCAGCCTCGGCAGGGTTAGGGACTGGTTGGGCAGGAAGGTCTCAAAGCTCTTCTCCACCTCTGGCTCTCTGCTGGCTGATTTCACCTGCAGCACTCCTGAGCACAGGCCCTGTGAGGCAGCAGTGCTCCCCGCAGGGTCTTATCTCCTTAGCTGCTTTAATTTCCCTTAATCTTCCAGAGCCTGTGCTGTAAATTAAGAGCCCTGGCCCACGGGGTGCCTGGCACCCAGCCCTCTCCCATAGAGCTGCCACCAGCTACCCTGCAGCAGAGAGGAGCTCCATCAGGTGCTGGGTGCCAGGCAGCTGACTCCTCTGGGCAGTAGGTTTGCAATGAATGCACAGAAGATGATTCCCACCCTCCCCCCATCCCACCCCCCTTTTCCTTGTGTGAGCTCAGATGAGCTGATGCTGGAGAAGGGGGAAGGTGCTCAGAGATTCATAGAAGGGGTTGGGCTGAAAGGGTCCTCAAAGCTCATCCAGCTCCGGCCCCCTGCCACGGGCAGGGACACCTCCCCCCAGCCCAGGCTGCTCAAGGCCTCATCCAGCCTGGCCTCCAGCACCTCCAGGGAGGGATCATCCACAGCCTCCCTGGGCAGCCTGTGCCAGAGTCTCCCCACCCTCACTCTCAACAATTTCTTCCTCATCTCCAGTCTCAGTCTCTCCTCTCCCAGCTCAAAGCCATTGTTCTTCATCCTGCCACTCCCAGCCCTTGTCCCAAGTCCCTCCCCAGCTCTCCTGGAGCCCTTCAGGCACTGGAAGGCTGCTCTGAGGTCTCCCTGGAGCCTTCTCTTCTCCAGGCTGAACAGCCCCAACTCTCTCAGCCTCTCCCCCCAGGGGAGGTTTTGCAGCCTCTGATCATCTTCATGACCTCCTCTGGAGCCTCTCCAGCAGCTCCAGGTCCTTCTTGTGCTGGGGTCCCAGAGCTGGAGGCAGTGCTGCAGGTGGGGGCTGAGCAGAGCAGAGCAGAGGGGCAGAATCCCAAACTGAATCCCCAAGTCTAAATCTGCCCTCCCCAAGCTTCAATCCCTCCCCTCTCCTCCTGTCACTGCCATCCCCCAGCCCATGCTGGCATCAGCCAAGCAGCCTCCTGGGGCAGCTGAAGGGAAGGTGACAGAGATGGCTCCATCCTCACACTGTCCAGGAGTTACTGGCTTGGAGCTGGGCCCCAGGGGCATTGCTCCTTCTAGCAGAGCTGGTTTGGTGTCTGCAGAGCTTGCCCTTCCCTTCCCTTCCCTTCCCTTCCCTTCCCTTCCCCTTCCTTCCTTCCCTTCCCTTCCCTTCCCTTCCCTTCCCTTCCCTTCCCTTCCCCCTTCCCTTCCCTTCCCTTCCTTCCCTTCCCTTCCCTTCCCTTCCCTTCCCCTTCCCTTCCCTTCCCTTCCCTTCCCTTCCCTTCCCTTCCCTTCCCTTCCCCTTCCCTTCCTTCCCTTCCCTTCCCTTCCCTTCCCTTCCCTTCCCTTCCCTTCCCTTCCCTTCCCTTCCCTTCCCTTCCCTCCCCTCCCCTCCCCTCCCCCTTCCCTTCCCCTCCCTCCCCTCCTCCCCGGAGCTGGCCAGCATGAGGTGCAGCCCCATGTGCTGTCCTGGCTGAGCTCAGGCCTGGGCTGGGCTCTTGCAGCAGGCTGAGCCAGCAGCCAGGAGTGGAATGCCCCTGGTGAAGCGAAGGTGCTGGCTTGTGCACGGGCTGGCGGGGGCCACAGGAGGTGCAGGAGGCTGCCTCCTGCAGGGATGTCCCTGGGGGGCTCTAAATTGGCCCTGGAAGGCTGGCTTTCGAGCCTCCCCTCCTGCAAACCTGAGCAGGAGATGTCCCCAGGGTCCACTGCTGCCCCCTGGGCCAGGGAAGCTGCTCCCCAGGGGCTTCTTCACCTTGCTGAGGTTGTCCAGCTGCAGCTGCAGGGCTGAGTCCAGCTCAGAGTGGAATCGATTTGCTGTATGATAAGGAGTTACACAGAGACTTTTGAATGTTAATGGTCCCCTTGTGCCTCCCTACAGCTCCACTGGTGCTGTACTTTGCAAATTAGGCAGCAGAGAGCAGGAATGACAAGAGGGAGGAACAGCTCAGAGCAGGGCAGCAAAACCACCTGCAGGGAGAATGCTTCAAGCAGAGAGGTTGGGCTGAGCCAGCCCTGGTGCCCCAGTGGGGCTCAAGAGGGACTCCAGTGACTCCAGACTGTCCTCATGGAACCATTTCAAACTGTGCCTGTTGGGGACAGAATCATGGAATGGTTTGGGTGGGAAGGGACATTTAAAGCTCCTCCAGTCCAAGCCCTGCAGCCAGCAGGGACAGCCCCAGCCACAGCAGGCTGCTCACAGCCCCACACAGCCTCCCCTGCACTGGTGCCAGCCAGGGGCAGCTCCCAGCTCTCTGGGCAGCCTGGGACAGGCTCTCCCCACCCTCAGGGCCAAACACTTCTCCTTCTCTCCACTCTCAAGCTGCCTCTTGCACTTTCCAACCATCCCCCCTTGGCCTGGCCCATCAGGCCCTGCTCAAAGCTCTGTCCCCAGCTCTCTGCTGGGCCCTTGAAGCACTGCAAGGCCAGCAGAAGCTCTCCCTGGAGCCTTCTCTTCTGCAGGCTGCCCAAGGCCAACTCTCTCAGCCTGGCCTCCCAGCAGAGGGCTTCCAGCCCTGCCAGCACTGCTGTGGCCTCCTCTGGCCCTGCTCCCCCAGCTCCCTGGCTGTGCTGAGGGCTCCAGAGCTGCCCCAGCCCTGCAGGGAGGTCTGAGCAGAGCACAGCAGAGGGCAGAATCCCCTCCCTGCCCCTGCTGCCCACACTGCTGGGGCTCAGCCCAGGCCAGGCTGGGGCTGGCAGCACTTGGTGCCAGCTCCTGTCCAGCTTCTCACCTTCCATCACCCCCAGGTCCTTCTCCACAGGGCTGCTCTCCAGCCCTTCATCCCCCACCCCAGAGTGCTAGCAGGAGTTGCCCTGACCCAGGTGCAGGACCTTGTTGAACCTCCTGAGGTGCACAGCTTATGCTGGAGAGTGAATAAGGATCTCCCACTGGTGTGAAGATCCTGCCTGCAGCTGGAGGTGGAGGAGCTGAGGAGCTGCAGGATGAGTGGTCAGGGCTGGGGACTCCTCTCTGTTCTGGGGCCTCCAGCTTCAGTTTTGCTGCATGCCTGTGAAGCTGCAGAGGGAGCTGCTGGTGCTGGCAGCTCAGCAGGAGGATCTGCCTCTGCCTCTGGCAGCATCAGTGTCTGCTGGGGGAAGCCAAGCAGGGTGAGGTGGAGATTGAAGGGCAGGAGGTGTTGGGAGCCTGTGCAGGGGGAGCAGCAGGACCTGTCTGAGTGCTGGCTCAGGCAGCAGTGGGACATGAAGAGGAAAACAGGCTGGGGGAGGATGCTCTGTGACTGTGCCCAGAGCCAGGAGCTGCCCTGCTGGGTGCAGGGTGTGAGGAGCTTGGTGCAGATGGAGGGGTGGAGAGGGCAGGGCCATCACTGCTGCTCCTGTCCAGGCTGTTGCCACAGAAAGTGGAAGCCCTTCTGTTTCCAGGCAGCTGGAGGTGCTTGAGAGTGGAGAGAAGGAGAAGTGTTTGGCACTGAGGGTAGGGAGAGCCTGGCCCAGGCTGCCCAGAGAGCTGGGAGCTGCCCCCTGCCTGGCACCAGTGCAAGGGAGGTTGTCTGGGGCTGTGAGCAGCCTGCTGTGGCTGGGGCTGTCCCTGCTGGCTGCAGGGGCTTGGACTGAATGAGTTTTAAGGTCCCTTCCCACCCAAAGCAGTCTGGGATCCAATGATAATCAGTGACAGTGTGGCCAGCAGGAGCAGGGAAGTCCTTGTGCCCTGTGCTCAGCGCTGCTTAGGCCACACCTTGAGTCCTGTGTCCAGTTCTGGGCTCCTCAGTTCAGGAAAGCTGTTGAGCTGCTGGAAGGTGTCCAGAGAAGGGCAACAAGGCTGGGGAGGGGTCTGGAGCACAGCCCTGGGAGGAGAGGCTGAGGGAGCTGGGGTTGCTTAGCCTGCAGAAGAGGAGGCTCAGGGGAGACCTTCTTGCTCTCTGCAACTCCCTGCAGGGAGGTTGTAGCCAGCTGGGGGTTGGTCTCTTCTGCCAGGCAAGCAGCACCAGAACAAGAGGACACAGTCTCAAGCTGTGCCAGGGGAGGTTAAGGCTGGAGGTGAGAAAGAAATTCTTCATAGAGTGAGTGGTTGCCCTTTGGAATGTGCTGCCCAGGGAGGTGGTGGAGTCCCCATCCCTGGAGGTGTTCAAGAGGCGGAGCCTGGATGAGGCCCTTGGTGCCATGGTTGAGTTGATCAGATGGTGCTGGGTGAGAGGTTGGACTTGATGATATCTGAGGTCTTTTCCAACCTGGTTAATTCTATTCTATTCTATTCTATTCTATTCTATTCTATTCTATTCTATTCTATTCTATTCTATTCTATTCTATTCTATTCTATTCTACTCTACTCTACTCTGCTTTACTCTACTCTGCTCTGCTCTGCTCTGCTCTGTTCTATTGACTGCTGGCACTGGCTGCTCTTCACTCTGCTTGTCCTCCCCCCAGCCCTCCAGGCAGGAGGCAGCACCTTGCAAGGCCAGGGCCGAGCTTGCTCAACAGCAGCCAGCACAAAGGAGCTGGAAGGGCTGGGTGTGACTCCTCCTGTGGTGGAGATCCCTGGCAGTCAATTTGTCATTCGGCATCTTTACGAGCCTGCTGTCAGGCCTGGGGGCGCTGTGAGGACAGACAGATGGAAAGGCAGCAAAGGTAACCAGGCTGAAGTCTGCAAAAGGCAAAACTCCACTTCCTCTTTCCCTCCCAAATGTCCACCACAAGCAGAGAGGGAAATTTGGGAAGGAAGAGGTTAAACATCACAACAGCCCTGGGGGGTTTACCCAGAGGTTGTTTGGAACCATAACCTTCCAGGGGAATGTTCTGAAATTTCCTCTGCACTTCTAAAAGGTCACAGCCCCCCCAAGCAGTCCTTGGGGTGAAGCTCTTCACCAAATCCCAGCATGGTAGACCTCTGGAGATCATAGAATCACAGAGCTGTCAGGGTTGGAAGGGACCTCAAGGCTCAGCCAGTCCCAAGCCCCTGCCATGCCCAGGGACACCTCACACCGCAGCAGGTTGCTCACAGCCACCTCCAGCCTGGCTGCAAACACCTCCCGCCAGGAGGCTTCCACCACCTCCCTGGGCAGCCTGTGCCAGGCTCTCACCACCCTCCTGGGGAACAACTTCTTCCTCACAGCCAATCTCAATCTCCCCACTTCTAGTTCTGCTCCATCCCCCCAGTCCTATCCCTCCCTGACACCCTCACAAGTCCCTCCCCAGCTTTCCTGGAGCCCCCTGCAGATCCTGCAAGGCCACAATGAGGTCTCCTGGGAGCCTTCTCTTCTCCACCCTGCACAACCCCAACTCACTCTGTCTCCAGAGCAGAGCAGCTCCAGCCCTCTGCTTCTCCTCATGGCCCTTCTCTGGACACCTTCCAGCCCCTCCAGAGCCTTCCTGGCACAGAGGCTCCAGAACTGGACCCAGAGCTCCAGCTGTGGTCTCATCAGAGTGGAGCAGAGGGGCAGAATCCCCTCCCTGGCCCTGCTGGCCACACTTCTCTTGCTGCAGCCCAGGCTCTGCCTGGCTCTCTGGGCTGCAAGTGCTCCCTGCTGGCTCCTGCTGAGCTTCTCCTCCTCCCCCAGCACCCCCAAGGCCTTTTCTTCAGGGCTGTTCTCCAGCCAGTCCCTGCCCAGCCTGTATCAGTGCCTGGGATTGCCCTGCCCCAGCTGCAGGACCTTGCCCTTGGTCTTGTTGAACCTCCTGAGGCTGTCCTGAGCCCAGCTCTGCAGCCTGTCCAGGTCCCTCTGGGTGTATCCCTTCCCTCCAGAGATCATCCAGTCCAACCCTCCTGCAAAGCAGGTTGCCCAGGATCAGGTCCAGGTGGGTTTGGAATCTCTCCAGAGAAGGAGATCCTGCAGCTGCCCTGTGAGCACAGCCCACGTGAGCTCTGCTGTACCCTCACTCCTTGGGGGCAGCCTCCTGGTGAGCTGCTGTGGGTCAGACCTGAGTTCCTGCCTGTTGGAGCTTGGGTTGCTGCATAATCTCCCTCCTTCAGGCACTTCATCACATTTAGAGTCACAGAATGGTTTGGGTTGGAAGGGATCTTGAAGATCATCCAGTTCCAACCCCCTGCCATGGGCAGGGACACCTCCCCCCAGCCCAGCTTGCTCCAGGCCTCATCCAGCCTGGCCTTCAACACCTCCAGGGAAGAAGCATCCACAGCCTCCCTGGGCAGCCTGTGCCAGAGTCTCCCCACCCTCACTAGAAGGAATTTCTTCTTCATCTCCAGTCTCAGTCTCCCCTCTCCCAGCTCAAAGCCATTGTTCCTCAGCCTGCCACTCCCAGCCCTTGTCCCAAGTCCCTCCCCAGCTCTCCTGGAGCCCTTCAGGTACTGGGAGGCTGCTCTGAGGTCTCCCTGGAGCCTTCTCTTCTCCAGGCTGAACAGCCCCAACTCTCCCATCCTGTCCCCACAGGGGAGGTTCTGCAGCCCCCTGATCCTCTTTGTGGCCTCCTCTGGACCCTCTCCAACCCTTCCATGTCCTTCAGCCAAGGCAGCTGTTCCTGGTTTCTCAGAGCAGTGGACCTGGGGATGGGATTTCAGATGACTTAGCAGGTCTAAGCCTCAGGGGGAGATGGAGGGCTGAAGCTTTGTGGAGTGGAATGACCTCGCTGTGCTGGGGACAGCATCCCCCTCTCTGACTGCTTTGTGCCCTTGATGTGTGAGGACATCCCACTGCCCTCCCCGTGCCAGCAGGCTGTGCCAGTCCAGCTGTGTCTGCAAACCCAGAGTTATTTCAGCCCTTTGTGCCTCTCCCCACCCCTCGCTGGCTGCTGTTCCCGGGCAGGTTTGGCTTTGGTCTCAGCCTCCCTGCTCTGGGTTAGACAAACAGGTGTCATTGAAATGGGTTCCTCTGTGTCTAGACAGGCTGGGAATGCAGGTGGCTTCCATCTGGAGCCAGGCAGGGAAGGATCCCCGGCGTGGCTCTGCTGGGGGTGCCGCCTGGTGCTGCCTCACCGAGGTGGTGTCCTGCTTCCCCCAGACACTGCTGAAGGAGGCTTTGTTGGGTCGTTTCATCTGCAGCTCTGTCATCCTCCTTGTTTCATTTCCAGCATGCCTCAGAACTGCTTTTTCAAGGTACTTGCCCAGCTGGAATATCCCTAAAGCTGCATCAAGTCCCCACTCACGTCTGCCCGGGTTCCCCCCGGGCACAGCGCAGCCCGGTGCCCAGGCAGGGGCTGGCAGAGTGCTTAAGCAAAGGGGAAGAGCCAAGGGAGAGGTGGGGAGGGAGGAAATGAAGGTGAGGAAAGAAGCAAATGGGATCCCTGACATGGAGCTGCCTTCTCTCCAGCCTCTGAGGCTAATGAGGTCGATGGCTTTGGCTGTGTCAGCTGGAGTGCCTCTTGCTGGCCTCTTGCGCTGTTGTGACTGCTGCTGGTGGCAGGGGCTGGGGAGAGCTGGAGCTGGCTTCAGCCCACAGCTACCTGCCTGTGATTATGCAGAGCAGCTCTGCTGGCCCTTCCAAGTCATGAATATCAAAAAGGGAGATAGAATTGTGTGTGTGGGGGGGGGTGTCTGCAAAGTACTTGAAATGCAACAGGCTTCATCCAGCCTCATTCTCCCTCCGTGCCCCCATCTCACTGCCAGCCCCAAGACAGCAGCCTTTTGCCACGTGGAGTGAGCCACAGTAGGAGAGCAGACCAAGTGCTGCTGGCCTCTCTTGGACTTGAAGAGCAATGTCTGACTGCCCCCTCCCTGGAGGTGTTCAGGGCCAGGTTGAGCAACAGGGCTCAACAGGGTCTTGAGAGGGCCTTGAGCAACCTACTCTGGTGGGGAGGGGAGAGTGTCAGGCTTGATGATCTCTGGAGGCCCCTTCCAACCCAAACCATTCTGTGGGAGGTGTCCCTGCTCACGGCAGGGAGGTTGGGACTGGATGATTATCAAGGTCCCTTCCAACCCAAACCATTCTATGACTGTGTGGTCAGGTGGGAGGTGTCCCTGCTCATGGCAGGGAGGTTGGGACTGGATGATTTTTAAGGTCCCTTCCAACCCAAACCATTCTATGATTCTGTGGTCAGGTGGGAGGTGTCCCTGCTCATGGCAGGGAGGTTGGGACTGGATGATTTTTAAGGTCCCTTCCAACCCAAACCCTTCCCTGAACCTCTGGTTCTCTTCCTGCAGGGCAGTGTCATCATCAGCTTGGGGGCTGCTCCTCTGCGTTGCCCAATGGGTTGGGTAAGAAATGGGCACAAGGGGCAACTTCCTAATGGTGAAGTACACTGAACAGGAGGAACTTTCTTCCCAGTCGTGGTGTGTCCTGGCTGTGGCTTGCAGTGCTTGCTCTGAGACCTGGGGGGCCAGCTCTTAAATTTAGTCAGGAAAGACTTTTATATGCTCTTCAAGGTCCCTCCCAACCCAATCCATTCTGGGAATCTGCTTTGCTGTGGCCTCAAACTACCGCAGTTGCTGACCCTGCCCTGTGTTGTCAGTGGGGATATGGAGTAGCAGCAAACCTGTGAATTAAATGGAGGGAAGAGGAGGAGAGGCAGAGGACAGCGCCGGGAGCACAGGGGTTGTGCAGAGCGGGCTCCGTGCTGCTGAGGTTCTGCTTCACTCACCCGCAGGTAGGCTGGGAAATCCCGGCATCAGCAGCTCCTCTCTTTCCAAGCTCCCCCAGGGCTCTCATCCCTTTTGGCATCCCTGGGAGGTCGTTTGCCGAGGCTGCGTGCCCGCACCTCCTGCCCGAGTTCAAAGGAATTGGGTTAACGAGCAGAAGGCAGCGAGCAGAACGTCAGCCATCCAATTACAGAGGCGTTGTTTGCTGCCTCCCGCGTTCCCCACTCCATCCCCCTTTGATCCCTGCCATGCAGGCAATGAAATGCAGCAGCCGCAAACGCGGCGGCAGCGGCGGCGACCTCGGCAGCTAAATTTATTCCTTCCCTTTCATATAATGTGGTCCTCAGACGAGGCTGGAAACAATGAGAACGAGGAGGGAGGGGCAGGAGGGGACCCAAAATTAGTAGAAAGCCTTTTGTCTGGGGAAGCAAAATGGCTCTGGAGAGAGGCTGCCATCTCCTCCAATCCCGGGGCTCGTCAGCAGGCTTGGGAAAGCCAGCAGCAGGCTCTGCGAGGGGAGCAGGGGCTCGGCAGAGCTGCTGGGGGTGGCCAGATCAGGGCTAATTGTCACTGACAGCTCCAGGAGCCGAGCCTGAGCCGCGGCTCACACAAGATGCTGCCTTTGTCTGGGAGAGCAGGAGCGGGGCAGCGGCTGCAGGGCGCTGCTGGTGGCCAGGCAAGGCTGGGAAAGGAGCTGCTCGCTGCCGCTGCACGGCGAGGGCGATGGCACAGGCCCCTGGAGCGGGAAGGAGATGCTCTCCCTCCCCGCCTGCTGCCGGAATAGCAGGCACGGCAGTGCGGAGCTGCCCCCGAATCGATCCTTTGCTTTCAGGCTGGTTAAATATTCATGTGACGAGAATCCTCTGCCAGGAACTGGGGGAGAGGCACGGCTACACCGGGGACTTCCATCCAGGTCAGCAGCAGCATCCTCCAGCAAAGTGCCCCGCAGCGGTTCTGCCCGAGGCTGCCAGCGAGCCTCTGCTGCGGGGTCGGCCCCGGGAGCGCTCAGCCGAGCGGTGCCAAAGCCGCCGGCGGGCGGCGGCTGCGCCTCTGCCCCGGACACGCTGCCCCGGCTGCCAGGCTGCCGTGCTCGGCTCGCCAGGGGCTTGCAGCAGCCTGCAGAACGCAGCAGGTTAAAGCTGTGCCACGTCCAATAGTGAAGACTGGCTTCTACACAGAAGCAGCTGAAGAGCTGCTGGTGGGGAGTTCGCACCTGAGCTGCTGCCAGCGGCCGCAGCCGGCGCCGGGCTTTGCTCCGTGCCGTCAGCTGAGCTCCAGAGGGCAGGAATGAGAGGTCAAGGTCTGACCGAAAGTGAGCATCCTGATTGAGGGCACCCTAATTGCAGCTCCTGGCTTCGTCACCCCTTTTTAGCGTCATGAAAAGTACTGGGGGAGCGCATCCTGTGTGTGTTGGGGGAGCAGCTTTCGGCAGGGGTGGTTTGTTCCGTCCTGTCCTGCGCTGCTGTGACTCAGCTGCTGCTGGAGCACACGGGCAGGGATGAGCCAGCAGAGAGGCTGTTTCCTGGGGGGGGCTGGCGGGGGTGGGGGGGTGTGCTGCGTCTCCCATTTTTAGCTCATGCAAATGCTCCACTTCCCCCTCGCATGGCAGCGGTGACTGCGCTGCTCCCGGCGCCGGGGAGGCTCCCCTGCCAAAGCCTCCTGATCCACTCAGCGAGATGCTGGCGGTGACTGCAGCACTCCCCACGGGCAGGAGCTTCACCTGTGGAGTGGCATCGCAGGGCATGTGTGTGAGGGCACCGGGCACAGCCTCAACAGACCCTCCACGGGGGTCTGCTCTCTTTCAGGCTGAATCATCTTGTGCTTCCCTGACTCAGCTCACCACGGGCTGTGCAGACCTGTAAGGAGCTGCTGTCACCCTGCCCACAGCTGCCCACCCTGCCTATAGCCTGCCCACCCTGCCTGTAGCCTGCCCACCCCTCTTGCAGCCTGCCTGTCCTCCCTGCAGCCTGCCCACCTTGCCCACGGCCTGCCCACTTTGCCTGCACCCTGCCCACCCCTCCTGCAACCTGTCTATCCTCCCTGCAGCCTGCCCACCCTGCCAGTCTCTGCAGCAGAAGCTGGCAGCCTCTGTGCCCTCTGCTCCCAGGCAGTTGGTATGACCACTGCATCCCACTGCAGCGCTGGCTGAGCCCAGCTTAATTGAGCCGAGTGTGAATTAAGGCTAAACCTTTAGGCTGAACACAAACCCAAGCTGTGGGCTGGGGTGGGGGACTAAACCCTTCCATAACTGTGAGCCATTTTTAGTCAGTTTGATGAACTCAGCCCTCCCAGGGCTGTGCTCCCTGCCAGTTAAACCTTGGCAAGGCAGCTTTGTCCCAGCTAGCCCAGCGGGTTGGGTGGCTGCTGCCTGCCAGCATCAGGAGCGATCTCCATCTCCATGACCCACCCCAGGAGGGGAGCAGCACCCCTCTCCCCCCAGCAGCACCCACATGGCTGAGGGCAAGGCCAAGGAGAAGTGATGCCCTGCAAGGCTCTGCTGCCTTCAGCCAGAGCAGCTTTTGGGTCAGGACTGGAGCTGAGCCTGCGAGGAAGGGACACAGGGAGGGGAACAGGGCAGGGGATGCCCAGGCTGGCAGGACAGATGTGCAGGGGGCTCCCTGATGAAGAGGAGGGCAAGGTGGTGACCCTTGGGGCTGGGTGTGTGTGGCACAGGCTTGACTGGGGGTGACAGCCCCTTTGGGACCAGCGAGGTGCCCAGAGCAGGGCAGGGTTACCGTGGCTGCAGCAGCAGCGTCCCAGCCACTCGCTGTCCCACTGGGCTGATGAGTTAACAAGGTCATTACCAGACCCTTAATAATAATAGTGATAATAGTAATAATAATAATAATATAAAGAAGAAAAAGAAGAATAATTCAATGAAATAATAATGATGATGATGATGATGATGATGATGATGATGATGATAATGCTATAACAACAACAGCAATGTGCAAATGGCTGGATGGTGCTGGGTCTCACAAAGCCTCTGAAGGAGCCAAGGGGTCACTGCTGCCCCTTTCTCCATGAGGAAGCCACTTGGATTTCCCAGAGCAGGGAGGGAGAGGAGGAGGAGGGCTGTGGAGGTAACCTGCCTGTGTCCCCGTGGGCTGGGAGGGAAGGAGGGAGATTTCTCTTATTCTTAGCCCTGTGTGCTTCAGCTCAGTGTGTGCTGGGTAGAAACCCTCAACATGAACATTACTCAGTGCTCTGAAAACTCCCCTCACCATGTGCAGCTGCAGTGAGTTGATGAAGGCTTTTCAGACCCTCCAGAGCTGGGGAAACAGCAGCACAAAGCCTGCTCCTGGCTGTTTGGGTGCTTCTCTCACAGGGATGTAACAGCAGCAGTCGGCTTGCTTCTCAAACCAGAGCCAAGCTTTGGCCATGGCCAGGAGTCTGTCAAGCCCTTAGAGATGTGCTAGGACAAGAGGCAATGGCTTTGAGCTGGGAGAGGGCAGATTGAGACTGGAGATGAGGAAGAAATTGTTGAGAGTGAGGCTGGGGAGACCCTGGCACAGGCTGCCCAGGGAGGCTGTGGATGATCCCTCCCTGGAGGTGTTGGAGGCCAGGCTGGGTGAGGCCTTGAGCAAGCTGGGCTGGGGGAGGTGTCCCTGCCCGTGGCAGGGGGTTAGAAATAGATGATCTTTAAGGTCCTTTCCAGCCCAACCCATTCTGTGATAATGTGGAGGGTAATTTTCCATGCTGAGCACTACCTTGGGGGTTAAAAAACGTCCTTTCCAATCACTGTCATAGCTCTCTCCCTTCCCCTCCTGTAATATTTTCTCTCCTTTACTTGTCAGAGCTAGAGAGCAGGGGAGGATAGGGAGGGAGGAGGGGGGGGGAAGGAGTAGGGGGGGGAGGGAAATCTATTTCTGCATCTCTAAAGGTTAAATTTTTATAGGCAAGAGAATGTTTTAACACAGGGAGACAATAACATCAGCTCGTTAAAAACAAAGCCAACTCCTCACCGTGGTTGTGTGGCAATTACAGAAGGGGGAGAAGGGGGGAGGGGGTGGAAAAAGAAAGCAATCCATTTGCTGGAGCACTCAGTTGCAGTTTGAAAAGCCAGATTGAGCTGTGGGTCCGTCGGTCTGGTCTGACGAGCGGCGCTGAAGCCCTTTCATTAGGCAGCAGGTTGAGGAAAGCCTCTCCAAAGGACACGAGCCATTTAGCAAATGAAAGCCTGAAAGGGCTTCATTAGGAGGAGGTGGGGTGGGGCTGGTGAGGCTCCTACAGGAAGGCAGATCACGGTTGAACAGTTTTGGGTATTGGCTGCCTGAGCTATTAAAGCCCTGGCGAGCAAAGCTGTTATTAAACTGTGATGCAGTCCAAGAGAGGAGAAGGGCTTTGGAGGCTGTTTAATGGCCTTGCTCCGCTTCACGCTGCAGCTCTGAGCCTTGAGACTAAGCCACAGATGCACAGAATGGGTTTGGGTTGGAAGGGACCTCAGAGATCACCCAGTTCCAAACCCCCTGCCACGGGCAGGGACACCTCCCACCAGCCCAGCTTGCTCCAGGCCTCATCCAGCCTGGCCTCCAACTCCCTAGCAACCAGCACCAGAACAAGAGGACACAGTCTCAAGCTGTGCCAGGGGAGGTTTAGGCTGGAGGTGAGGAGAAAGTTCTTCACCGAGAGAGTGATTCACCACTGGGATGTGCTGCCCAGGGAGGTGGTGGAGTCACCGTCCCTGGAGGGGTTCAAGAGGGGACTGGATGTGGCCCTTGGTGCCATGGTCTAGTCATGGGGTCTGTGGGGACAGGTTGGACTCGATGATCTTCGAGTTCTCTTCCAACCTTAGTGATACTGTGAGACTGTGAGACCTCCAGGGAGGGGACAGCCACAGCCTCCCTGGGCAGCCTGTGCCAGAGTCTCCCCACCCTCACTCTCAACAATTTCTTCCTCATCTCCAGTCTCAGTCTCTCCTCTCCCAGCTCAAAGCCATTGTTCTTCATCCTGCCACTCCCAGCCCTTGTCCCAAGTCCCTCCCCAGCTCTCCTGGAGCCCTTCAGGTACTGGAAGGCTGCTCTGAGGTCTCCCTGGAGCCTTCTCTTCTCCAGGCTGCACAGCCCCAACTCTCCCAGCCTGTCCCCACAGGGGAAGTTCTGTAGCCCTTTGAGCATCTTCATGACCTCCTCTGGAGCCTCTCCAGCAGCTCCAGGCCCATCTCGTGCTGGGGGCCCCAGAGCTGGAGGCAGTGCTGCAGGTGGGGGCTGAGCAGAGCAGAGCAGAGGGGCAAAATCCCCAACTGAATCCCCAAGTTTTGCTTCCTGCCTGTTTCCCTGTGCCTGAACGTTTGGGAGCCTCAGGGTTGGGCCCACAGGGTGAGCTTGCACCCAGCAGCTGCAGCATCCAGCAGGCAGCACTGTCAGGGATTGCTCTTGTTCTCTGGGGTCATTCCAGGTGGAAATGTCAGGGTCAGAGCATTGCTCTTTTCTTTTGGGATTGTTCCAGGGGGAAATATTTCATTTCCTGGTTACTTCCCCTGCATCTGCTGCTGTGTGATGTCCTCATTGTGGAAGTGCAGAGTATTCCCTGGCCTCCCTCTCTTCACACCTTCCCTGAAGGGCTCAGGAACAGAGGTGAGCTGTGTGTGCAGGCTGCACTCAGCTGTGCCTGCCCAGGGCACGTTGCTGCTCAGCTACAAACTGAGCTCCACTGTCACAGAACCACTGAACTGTCAGGGCTGGAAGGGACCTCAAGGCTCAGCCAGTTCCAACCCCCTGCCATGGGCAGGGACACCTCACACCACAGCAGGTTGCTCACAGCCACCTCCAGCCTGGCTGCAAACACCTCCAGGCAGGAGGCTTCCACCACCTCCCTGGGCAGCCTGTGCCAGGCTCTCACCACCCTCCTGGGCAACAACTTCTTCCTCACAGCCAATCTCAATCTCCCCACTTCTAGTTTTGCTCCATCCCCCCAGTCCTATCCCTCCCTGACACCCTCCAAAGTCCCTCCCCAGCTTGCTTGGAGCCCCCTGCAGATCCTGGAAGGCCACAATGAGGTCTCCTTGCAGCCTTTTGCTCTCCAGCCTCACAGCCCCAACTCTCCATTCACCCAGCCCTGGGATGCTTGCACTGGCCTGGCCTTGTTTCCCCCTCCTGCCCCTGTTGCCCTGTGCTGTTCCCACAGATGCTGCTGTGCTGCTCAGCCCAGGCAGTGTCTCCTGCTCTTCCTGGGTGGTTCTCTCTGTCCCTGCAGTTCCTTGTGGGTTTGGTGTGCTGGGTGAGGGAAGGATGAGCTGAGATGAAAGCAGGCAGCGCCTCGGTCTGCAGAGCAGGGCTGCACCTTGCATGCATCACAGCTGCTCTGAAACACCTGCAGAGGGGCAAGCCCCAGCATGCCACCTGCCAGCGTGGCTGGCACAGGACAGGTAGCACTGGTTGGACTGGGCTGCCTGAATAAATAGCCAGGCTGGCCTTTTGGATGGGCCATGCCAGGGAGCACCTCTTGGTGGCAGATCCATCCCCAGCAAGGCTTCCTGCCTGAGCTTATGCCAGGAGAGGTCTTTTTAATCCTCTTCCAGGCCATGCTCAGGTTCATAGAGCCACAGACTGCTTTGGAAGGGAGCTTAAAGATCCTCTAATGCCAACCCCCCCGACCCCTTCCACGGGTAGGGACCCCTCCTGCTCCACCAGGCTGCACCAAGCCCCATCCAGCCTGGCCCTGAGCACCTCCAGGGGTAAGTTGTCCCCCAGCACTGAGATCTCTGCAGCATGGCTCTGCCTGCCTTTGGGTGTTTCGTTTTTCCAGGCTGGATTTGAGTAGGACTTCATCTGTGTGCTCCCTCCAGGGATCTGGAGCAGCCTTCCTGGCCTGGCTCTGGGGCTTGCCCACCAGCAGTGGTGAGACCCTGTGCAGTCCTTGGGGCTCACCCTGTGGGTGGGGAGCACCAGGAGTCATCCTGCTGAGTTTCAGAGGAAAAGGAACCCTGTGAGTAAAGCCCCAAAAGGAAGGCTGTGAGAGAGCCAACAGCTGATGCTGCAGGTCAGGGTCTGATCTGAGCAGAGCCCAAGAGCGTGCAGAAGATTTTAGCAGTTGGTTATCCTCTGAGCACAGCCTGAGGGAGTTGGGGCTGTGCAGGCTGGAGAGGAGAAGGCTCCCAGGAGACCTCATTGTGGCCTTCCAGGATCTGCAGGGGGCTCCAAGCAAGCTGGGGAGGGACTTGTGAGGCTGCCAGGGAGAGATAGGACTGGGGGGATGCAGCAAAACTAGAAGTGGGGAGATTGAGATTGGCTGTGAGGAAGAAGTTGTTGCCCAGGAGGGTGGTGAGAGCCTGGCACAGGCTGCCCAGGGAGGTGGTGGAAGCTTCATCCCTGGAGGTGTTTGCAGCCAGGCTGGAGGTGGCTGTGAGCAACCTGCTGTGGTGTGAGGTGTCCCTGCCCATGGCAGGGGGGTTGGAGCTGGCTGAGCCTTGAGGTCCCTTCCAGCCCTGACAGCTCTGTGCCTCTGTGATTGTTTTACCTTTTTGACTCCAGAGCTGTGGGCATTGAGGCATTTGCTTGGCAGGATCTTGCATGGCTGTGCCAAAGTGGTGAGTGTCTGTTTGCTGGTGCCAGCTGAAAGTCAGCTGGGAAGAGCAGGATCCTGAACTTCTTTATAGATTCACAGAGTGGTTGGGTTGGAAGGGACCAAGGTCATCCAGTGCCAGCCCCTGCCACGGGCAGGGACACCTCCCACCAGCCCAGCTTGCTCCAGGCCTCATCCAGCCTGGCCTTCAACACCTCCAGGGAGGAGGCAGCCACAGCCTCCCTGGGCAGCCTGTGCCAGGGTCTCCCCAGCCTCACTCTCAACAATTTCTTCCTCATCTCCAGTCTCAGCCTCCCCTCTCCCAGCTCAAAGCCATTGTTCCTCAGCCTGTCCCTCCCAGCCCTTGTCCCAAGTCCCTCCCCAGCTCTCCTGGAGCCCTTCAGGTACTGGGAGGCTGCTCTGAGGTCTCCCTGGAGCCTTCTCTTCTCCAGGCTGAACAGCCCCAACTCTCCCATCCTGTCCCCACAGGGGAGGTTCTGCAGCCCCCTGATCCTCTTTGTGGCCTCCTCTGGACCCTCTCCAACCCTTCCATGTCCTTCAGCCAAGGCAGCTGTTCCTGGTTTCTCAGAGCAGTGGACCTGGGGATGGGATTTCAGATGACTTAGCAGGTCTAAGCCTCAGGGGGAGATGGAGGGCTGAAGCTTTGTGGAGTGGAATGACCTCGCTGTGCTGGGGACAGCATCCCCCTCTCTGACTGCTTTGTGCCCTTGATGTGTGAGCCTCCCCAGCTCTCCTGGAGCCCTTCAGGTACTGGGAGGCTGCTCTGAGGTCTCCCTGGAGCCTTCTCTTCTCCAGGCTGAACAGCTGCAGATCTCCCAGCCTGTCCCCACAGGAGAGGTTCTCCAGCCTCTGATCACCCTCGTTGCCTCCTCTGAACCCAGAGGCAGCCTCTTCACACTCCTCCAGTCCCCAAAACTCTGCAGCTAGGAGTTGAGGCTGTTCTGTGCCCTGAGCTGGCACCAGGCAGGCAGGTGGGAAGAGGCTGACCTTCATCTCCTGGTGTTGTCATTCCCTGCTGGAAAGAAAAGCAGAAGTGCTCCATGTGTGCACCACAGTGCATGCAGCACACCCCTGGGAGCTGCCTTTGGCAGCCTTACCTTTGCCCCATGCCATGGCTCAGGCTCTGCTGTTTGCTTTGATGTTTGCTTTTCCTCTTGCCTGGTGCAAGGCAAACCCACGTGGGGGGTGGCTGATGTCCCCAGGGTCAAACTGTGGATTTGGTGCTGATGGAGCAGCCTTGGCTCTTGGAACTCGAGCTGGGTGTTTGATCTGGAGCAGAGCAGGGCACACAGGTCCTCTGCACTCAGGAGCATCATAGAATCACAGAGCTGGCAGGGCTGGAAGGGACCTCAAGGCTCAGCCAGCTCCAACCCCCTGCCATGGGCAGGGACACCTCACACCACAGCAGGTTGCTCACAGCCACCTCCAGCCTGGCTGCAAACACCTCCAGGCAGGAGGCTTCCACCACCTCCCTGGGCAGCCTGTGCCAGGCTCTCACCACCCTCCTGGGGAGCAACTTCTTCCTCACAGCCAATCTCAATCTCCCCACTTCCAGCTTTGCTCCATCCCCCCCAGCCCTATCCCTCCCTGACACCCTCCAAAGTCCCTCCCCAGATTTCCTGCAGCCCCCTGCAGATCCTGGAAGGCCCCAAGAAGGTCTCCTTGGATGTATCTTCATTGCCAGCAGCAAACACGAGGATGGGATCAGCTGGAGTCTCCCTTTGCCATCCCCTGGCATTAGGAAAGGCAGCATCAAGGAAAAGGCTTCTTCTCTTCAGTGTCTTTATCAAGTCAGTTTCATGGATAACTGAGTGATGCCAGCTGGGGGTTGGGCTCTTCTCCCAGGCAAGCAGCACCAGAACAAGAGGACACAGTCTCAAGCTGTGCCAGGGGAGGTTTAGGCTGGAGGTGAGGAGAAAGTTCTTCACTGAGAGAGCTGTTAGCCGTTGGAATGTGCTGCCCAGGGAGGTGGTGGAGTCCCCATCCCTGGAAGTGTTCGGGGGGACTGGATGTGGCACTTGGAGCCAGGGTTTAGTCATGAGGTCTGTGGTGACAGCTTGGACTCGATGACCTTTGAGGTCTCTTCCAACCTTGGGGATTCTGTGATTCTGTGACTGGGGTGAAGGAGGCTGAGGGGAGACCTCCTGGCTCCCTACAGTTCCCTGCAAGGAGCCAGGTGGGGGTTGGTCTTTGTCCCTAGTTCTAAGTGAAAAGACAAGAGGGAATGGCCTGGAATCGTGCCAGGGGTTGGACATCTGAAGGAACTGCTTCCCCCTAAGGGACTCTCAAACCCTGGAAGAGGCTGCCCAGGGAGGTGGCCGAATGCCCACCCCTGGGGGGGGTTCAAAGCCATGGAGACGTGGTGCTGAGGGACAAGGGTCAGCGTGAGGTGTGGGTTGGAAGTAGAGAATGGTGGCTCTGAAAGGGCTTTCCCAACCAAACCCCTCCTGAGGTGCTCTGACTGCAGGAGCTCAGGTGGGGCTGTGAGCTTGGCCAGCTGCTGCTGCTGCTGCTGCCAGCACCCTGAGTGCAGCCTCTGTGGCACAGAGCATCAGGAGGGAAAGGAGAATGCCCAGCTGGCCACCAGTGGCACCAGGGCTGGGGGCTTTTGGGTCTGTCTCTTCCCACACACATTAACAGCCTGGTCCCAGCCCCACTGTGCTTCCACTGCCAGCTGCTCCATCCTCAGATGGGTTGAGCTGCTTGAGAGGTGTCTGGGGCTGGAGAAGTCTCTGCTCTAAGCTTGAAGCTGGGATGCTGCCTGTTTGGCAAACCTCCTCAGCCTTCCAGCTGTGGAGTGCTGGGATGCTGCATGTGGGGCAAACCTCCTCAGGCTTCCAGCTGTGGAGTCCTGGGAAGCTGCAGGATGAGTGTTCAGCTGCATTCTTTCCTTTGGAGCTGCCAAAGTTCCCTGTTATCAGATGTCTTCTCCACCAGAATCAGAAGGGAGTGTGGAGCTGCTCCCAGAGCCACCAAGATGTGACTCAGCAGCAGGAGGAAGTGGCTGAGTCCTTCCCCCCACCGCTGAGTCCCTGGCACAGAGACCTAGTGGCTGCCCCATCCTTGGCTGGGGTTCACAGCTGGGCTCTCAGGCGGTCTCTGCAGGGAAAATCCACTCCCAGGCTGTGCTGGAGACTCTTGTGCTGTAGAAGGTGAAGGCTGCTGGAGGTCCTGCCCTAGGTGATGGTCTCCTGGTGCCCCTGGCTCGCTGCAGCCCTTGGGTTCCAGCAGGCCACTGGCAACTCGAGGGACCCAGGGAGGGTCTCCTCCCCCTCTGTTCTGCCCTGCTGAGACCTCACCTGGAATATTGCATCCAGCTCTGGGCTCCCCAGTTCAGGAGGGACAGGGAGCTGCTGGAGAGAGTCCAAGGGAGGGCTGGGGTCAGAGTGGCTGAGAGCAGCCAGGCAGAAAGGGACCTGGGGGTGCTGATTGACAGCTGCCTGAACAGGAGCCAGCAGTGTGCCCAGGGGGCCAAGAAGGCCAAGGGCATCCTGGCCTGCAGCAGGAATGGTGTGGCCAGCAGGAGCAGGGAGGTCATTGTGCTCCTGTACTCTGCTTTGGTTAGGCCACACCTTGAGTCCTGTGTCCAGTTCTGGGCCCCTCAGTTTCAGAAGGACATTGAGAGACTTGAAGGTGTCCAGAGAAGGGCAACAAGGCTGGGGAGGGGTCTGGAGCACAGCCCTGTGAGGAGAGGCTGAGGGAGCTGGGGTTGCTTAGCCTGCAGAAGAGGAGGCTCAGGGGAGACCTCATTGCTCTCTGCAACTACCTGAAGGGTGGTTGTAGCCAGGAAGGGGTTGGCCTCTTCTCCCTAGCAACCAGCACCAGAACAAGGGGACACAGTCTCAAGCTGTGCCAGGGGAGGTTTAGGCTGGAGGTGAGGAGAAAGTTCTTCACCGAGAGAGTGATTCGCCACTGGGATGTGCTGCCCAGGGAGGTGGTGGAGTCACCGTCCCTGGAGGTGCTCAGGAGGGGACTGGATGTGGCACTTGGTGCCATGGTCTAGTCATGAGGTCTGTGGGGACAGGTTGGACTTGCTGATCTTTGAGGTCTCTTCCAACCTTGGGGATGCTGTGATACAAGGATGATTGAGGGACTGCAGCACTGCCTGGGGAGGAGAGGCTGAGAGCCCTGGGACTGTTCAGTCTGGAGAGGAGAAGCCTGAGAGGGATCTGATCAATATCTGTCAGTATAGGGGAAGTTCAGGCTGGAGGTGAGGAGAAAGTTCTTCACAGAGAGAGTTGTTGGCCACTGGGATGTGCTGCCCTGGGAGGTGGTGGAGTCCCCATGCCTGGAGGTGTTCAAGAGGGGATTGGATGTGGCTCTTGGTGCCATGGCCTAGTGGGCAGGAGGGGTTGGGTGACAGGTTGGACTTGATGATCCTTGAGGTCTTTTCCAACCTTATTGATTCTGTGGTTCTATATCTCAGGGCTGGGGGTCAGGAAGGGAGAGACAGGGCCAGGCTCTGCTCACTGTGCCCTGGGATAGGCCAAGGGGCAATGGATGGAAACTGCAGCACAGGAGGTTCCACCTCAACGGGAGGAGGAACTGTGAGGGTCCCAGAGGCCTGGAGCAGGCTGCCCAGGGAGGTTGTGGAGTCTCCTGCTCTGGAGCCTTCCCAGCCCTGTCTGGATGTGTTCCTGTGGGACCTGTGCTGGATTCTCTGCTCCTGCTCTGGCAGGGGGTTGGACTGGATGATCTCTGGAGGTCCCTTCCATCCCCTCACATCCTGGGACCTGGGATCTCACAGCCCAGGGTGCTGCTCAGCCGTGGAGCACTGGGGCACAGGGAGGCGCCGCGGGGAGTGCCGGCGCCGCGGCCACGGAGTGGGAGCCGACAGCTTCCTGCCTTGCAGGCAAAGCATTTCCGGCTTGGGTGGCTTCAGCCAATGTCCTCTGCTGAGCCTTTCACTCAGCACAAGGGATGATGCCTTTGGAAAGCAGCAAAACCTGCTTTAGCAGGAGGCTTGGACTAAGATGACCTCCAGAGGTCCCTTTCAACCACCACCCTGCTGTGTGGTTCTGTAGTGGTTCCTGACTCATTCTGAGGCCGAGTCCCTTGGAAGCTCTAAACCTGCTTGACTTGAGGCTTGTGAAGTCAGGAGGGAAGCCCAGGGCTCTCTGCAGGCAGTGCTGAAATGCTCTCCAGCATCACAGGAGGATGTGGAGCAGAGCTTGAATCCCATCTCTGTAGACAAGGGTAGAGGCAGAGTGGTGGTGCCAGAGAGCTGGAGGCAGTTGAAGGTGGCACCCAGCCTGGTACCTTTGGAGAGATCATCCTGGGAGGATGTGAGCTTGGGGAGGGCCCTGGTAACCTCCCTGGGGAGAAACAGTGGCAGAGCATTTCCATCTCTCATCTCTCAAGCCCTGCAATCAGAGCCTTGTGCTCCTGCAGCTTAAGGATGGGAAGAAGGTCTCCTGGACAAGGGCAAGGAAAGTCTGTGTATTTGTGGGAGGGAGGAGACCCAATTGTGGCCTTCCAGGATCTGCAGGGGGCTCCAGGAAAGCTGGGGAGGGACTTTGGAGGGTGTCAGGGAGGGATAGGGCTGGGGGGATGGAGCAGAACTAGAAATGGGCAACAACAGGCAGGACATGATGGGAGCAGCAGAGAGCAGCATGGCAGTGGGGATGTCCCTTCCAACCCTGGCTGGTTCTATGAGTCTGTGTTGTCAGCCCCTTTAATAACCCTTCAAATAACCACAGCAGATGTGTTTTGGAACCACAGCCACAGAGCAGCAGGGCAGAGACCCTGCCACAGCCTAGCAGCCTGGAGAAGCCTTTGCCCCAAGTCCTAAGCTACAGGGCATGGTCCTGTGAGCTGCAGAGCCAATAAGGAGACCTCATTGTGGCCTTCCAGGATCTGCAGGGGGCTCCAGGAAAGCTGAGGAAGGACTTTGGAGGGTGTCAGGGAGGGATAGGGCTGGGGGGATGGAGCAGAACTAGAAGTGGGGAGATTGAGATTGGCTGTGAGGAAGAAGTTGTTGCCCAGGAGAGTGGTGAGAGCCTGGCACAGGCTGCCCAGGGAGGTGGTGGAAGCCTCATGCCTGGAGGTGTTTGCAGCCAGGCTGGAGGTGGCTGTGAGCAACCTGCTGTGGTGTGAGGTGTCCCTGGGCATGGCAGGGGGTTGGGACTGGCTGAGCCTTGAGGTCCCTTCCAGCCCTGACAATTCCATGATCTCCAGCAGGGAGTTCAGTCCCAGGGATGGGGCAGGGACAGTGCAGTTTGTCCTAGAAAATGAGGTGCTGGAAGTGTCCTCACAGAAGAGCTACAGGAATGATCTGAAATGCAGCAGGGCAAACTGCACTTAGCACTTGATAAGGTCATGGAATCATGGAACTGTTGAGGTTGGAAGAGCTCTTTGAGATGATTAAGTCCAAAGGCTCACCCAGAGTTCACAATCCACCTCAGCCCTCAGCACCACAGCTCTGCATCTTTTAAACACCTTCAGGGATGGGGACTCCACCACCTCCCTGGGTGCCTGAGAACCCTTCCTGGGAAGAAAATGTTCCTAATATCCAACCTGAGCCTCCCCTGGGCCCCTCAGGTTAGGAAAGCTGTTGAGCTGCTGGAAGATGTCCAGAGAAGGGCAAGAAAGCTGGGGAGGGGTCTGGAGCACAGCCCTGGGAGGAGAGGCTGAGGGAGCTGGGGTTGCTTAGCCTGCAGAAGAGGAGGCTCAGGGGAGACCTTCTTGCTCTCTGCAGCTCCCTGCAGGGAGGTTGTAGCCAGCTGGGGGTTGGTCTCTTCTGCCAGGCAGCCAGCACCAGAACAAGAGGACACAGTCTCAAGCTGTGCCAGGGGAGGTTCAGGCTGGAGGTGAGGAAGAAATTCTTCATAGAGAGATTGGCCACTGGGATGTGCTGCCCAGGGAGGTGTTGGAGTCCCCATCCCTGGAGGTGTTCAAGAGGGGATTGGATGAGGCCCTTGGTGCCATGGTTGAGTTGATCAGATGGTGTTGGGTGACAGGTTGGACTTGATGACCTCAAAAGTCTCTTCCCACCTGCTGCAGTTCCTGAAGCCTCTGAGCATTTCCAGGGGGCTCAGGAGAAGCCAGGGGGCTCCACCAGCAGCTCTCCACAAAGGCCTTGGCACAGAGGCATGAAGCCAGCAGAAGCCTCCTGTTGTGCCAGGCCAGGCTGTGCTCACCCAGCTGGGAGGTGCTGCATGGAAAGGGAAGAATCAGGAGCATGGGGTGTCCTCTGGGAATGCTGTGTGTCCAGCACCATCAGTGCAGCCCTGGGAAAGGTTTACTCACAGGGTCTGGAGAAGAGGACTTCTGAGGAGCAGCTGAGGGAGCTGGGGGTGTTCAGCCTGGAGAAGAGGAGGCTGAGGGAGACCTCCTTGCTCTCCACAGCTCCCTGAGAGGAGGCTGGAGCCAGGTGGGGCTTGGGCTCTTCTCCCTGTCAACAAGAGATAGGAAACAGCCTCAGGTTGCACCAGGGGAGGTTTAGCTTGGGCATCAGAAGATAACTCTTGACTGGAAGGGTTCTCAAAGCCAGGCACAGGCTGCCCAGGGAGGTGGCTGAATGCACATCCCTGGAGGTGTTTCACAGAGGCAGAGCTGTGGTGCTGAGGGCCATGGCTTAGCCCCAGCCTTGGTAGAGTTAAGAGACTGATTGGTCTGAAGGATCTTAAAGGGCTTTTCCCACCCAAACCACTCTGTGAGCTGCATGTGGAGCCCAGGTGTGGCCCTGTCGCTTCCCTGGTGTTCTCCAGCCTTGATGGGGAGGGAGAGGGAGGAATAAAGCAGAGAGCAGAGGCAGGGTGAGCAGAGCAGGGCTGCTGCTCGCTGCCCCAGTGCTGCACTCCCCAACAATGAGAGGTTTATGCAGCTGGGGCTGTGCACAGAGCAGTCCTGGCCCACAGGGTGACAGCAAGCTGGCTGGGCACATCCCCAGGGAGCAGCAGGCAGAGGAGCAAGTGCCAGCACCCGGGCACCAACCGGCCCCAGAGCTCCTTAAAGGGCACTCTCCTGCTTTCCAAGCGTTGCTCCTCTTCCTCTGCCCCTCAGGAGGCCTGCAGCCCTCGGAGCCTTGCAGCCTTGGCTCTGCCTCGGGAGTCCCTTGTCCCTTGGTCAGGGCTGGCAGCACAACTGCTCCGGGGCGGAGGGCTCGGCTGTGCTGCCCGCGGTCAGGCTCCTGCCCTTGGCCCTGCTGGGGGGTGGGGGCAGGAGGTGGCCTTGGCCTGCAGGAAGGAGCAGAGGACTTTCTGCCTTGCAGCAGAGCCTTCTGGTTTGCCTCCCAACGTGGAGCTGCTGCTTCAAACTCCTGCTGCAGGAGAGGCAGGAGGGCAGGGTGGGGGCAGGAGAGGGCTGGAGCCTCAGGTCCTCTTCGGAGGACAGGGAGAGAATTGTCCTTTGTTTTTCCCCAGCGCTCTGTGAGTGGCTTCTGATAAGCTGAGCGTGAGCAGGGAGCCAATGACTCCCTGCTGGTGCCCAGAGCCAGCCTTGGCAGAATGGCAGAGTGCAGAATCACAGCATCCCCAAGGTTGGAAGAGACCTCAGAGATCATCCAGTCCAACCTGTCCCCACAGACCTCATGACTAACCCATGGCACCAAGTGCCACATCCAGTCCCCTCTTGAACACCTCCAGGGATGGGGACTCCACCACCTCCCTGGGCAGCACAGCCCAAGGGCTAACAACTCTCTCTGTGTAGAACTTTCTCCTCACCTCCAGCCTGAACCTCCCTGGCACAGCTTGAGACTGTGTCCTCTTGTTCTGGTGCTGCTTGCCTGGCAGAAGAGACCAACCCCACCTGGCTACAACCTCCCTGCAGGGAGTTGCAGAGAGCAAGAAGGTCTCCCCTGAGCCTCCTCTTCTGCAGGCTAAGCAACCCCAGCTCCCTCAGCCTCTCCTCCCAGGGCTGTGCTCCAGACCCCTCCCCAGCCTTGTTGCCCTTCTCTGGACACCTTCAAGTCTCTCAATGTCCTTCTTAAACTGAGGAGCCCAGAACTGGACCCAGGACTCAAGGTGTGGCAGAGCATGGGCTGGCAGCCCTTTGGTGTGCCAGCTGTGCCAGGCCCCTGCCCCATTGCTCCTCTCCCCACACCCTGCCCTCCTTCACCCTCCTCCTCACCTTCCCACCACCCTCCTGCCTTTTTGCTGTCTCCTGCTCCTTTCCCATGCAGGCCAAGAGCCAGTTCAGCTCTCAGTCTCAACTGGGAGTCAGTAGGGCAGGGTGGGGATGCTGCAGCAGAGCAGCAGAGAGCATCTGAAAATGGTTCTCATGGTAACAGCCTGGAGAAGAGCAGCCCCAGAGGGGAGCTGAGCAATGTGCAGCAGCATTTAAAAGGCAGGGGGCAGGAGGCTGGGGCCAGCCTCTGCTCAGTGGTGCCCAGGGACAGCACAAGGGGCAGTGGGCATGAACTAGCACCCAGGAGGCTGCATCTGAGCAGGAGGAGGAACTTCTTTGGTGTGAGGGTGCTGGAGGCCTGGAGCAGGCTGCCCAGAGAGGTTGTGGAGTGTCCTTCTCTGGAGAGCTTCCAACCCCCCTGGGCACTGTGCTCCTGGGCAGGGTGCTGTGGGTGCCCTGCTGGAGCAGGGGGTTGGACTGGGTGAGCTCCAGAGGTCCCTTTCAGCCCCCTTCCTGCTGGGCTCTGGGGATTCTGTGCCAACACCCCTCCCACAGCCCCCTCAGTTGCCTGGCAGCAGGGATGAGTTTCCAGCCTTTCAGGAGGAAAGAGCTGCAGTGTCTAAGTTTAACTGAGCCCAGGCAGCCACAGGATGCAGCCCTGGGAGCACCAGCGAGGCACAGCCACAGCATCCATCCTGCTGCCTCGGGCTGGGCTCTGTGCGAGTGCCTGTGGCTGGGGAAGCTCTCCTGGATCCCAGAGCAAAGCATCCCCTTGGTTCTGTGAGTTCTGTGGGTAGAAACTGTGCACAGGCAGGAGCTGAGGGGGAGCAAGAGCTGCTCTGCCTCTCTGTGGCACAGAATCACCGAATCGTTTGGGTGGGGAAAGCTCTCTGAGGTCACTGAGTCTAACCAGCAGCCCAGCACCACCGTGGCCACTAAACCATGGCCCCAGGGGCCAGGGCCACAGGTTTCTTGAGCACCCCCAGGGATGGGGCTCCACCACCTCCCTGGGCAGCCTGTGCCAACCCCTGAGCACTCTTGCACTGAAGACATTTCCTCATCTCCAACCTGAGCCTCCCCTGGCACAATTTCAGGCCATTTCCTCTTGTCCTATCACTCGTTACTGGAGAGAGGAGCCCAATCCACACCTCCCTGCAACCTCCTTTCAGGGAGCTGTAGAGAGCCAGGAGGTCTCCCCCCAGCCTCCTCTTCTCCCCAGTTCCCTCAGCTGCTCCTCTCCAGCCCTGTTCTCAACGTCTCTGCAGCCAGAGGCAGCCCTGGCCATCAATCACCATCACTACAGCAACTCATTAATTGACATTTCATTAACCAGAAGCTCATCAGTGACTTGGAAAGAGCTTCCCCAGCAAATCTGATCACACTTCAAGGCTGGCTGAGGAGGAGGCACTGCCCTGCCCTGGCTCATCAAACCCCAAGCACTCATTCAGTCTAACCAGAGCAGTGCTGACCTCTCCATTCCCATCCTGCTGTTTCCCTGCTGTGCTTTAAACCCCCAGTGTTCAAACCTGGCCAGCCAAGTGCCCATGTAATCTCTGCTGTCCAAGTGGCACAAAGGGCAGAGGGGCTGGAACAGCCTGGGCTGGGGGTTTAAAGCCATCTTTGTCCTGAGACAACTCAAGTTTGTTGGAAGGTGGTTTTCTGGACTCCTGATTTCACAGACAGCAGAATCCTGGAGGGTTGGGGTTGAGAGGGATCTCCAGAGATCAACCAGTCCAACCCCTCTGCCACAGCAGGATCACCCAGGGCAGGTCACCCAGGGGCAGGTCGCCCAGGGATGCATCCAGATGGGTCTTGGAAGTCTGCAGAGACTCCACAACCTCTCTGGGCAGCCTGCTCCAGGGCTCTGTCAACCACACAGCAAGGAAGTTCCTCCTCATGTGGAGGTGGAACGTTCTGGGGTTCAGTTTGTGTCCATTGCCCCTTGCCCCATCCCAGGGCACCACTCAAAAGAGCCTGGCCCCTTCTTCTTGCCCTCCACCCTTCAGATCATAGTAACCACTGATCAGATCCCCTCTCAGGCTGCTCCTTCTCCAGGCTCAGCAGCTGCTCCCAGGGCTCAGCAGCATCTTGGCCCAGGCCATCAGCAGCATCTTGGCCCAGGGCTCAGCAGCATCTTGGCCCAGGGCTCAGCAGCATCTTGGCCCAGGCCAACAGCAGAATCTTGGCCCAGGCCAACAGCAGCATCTTGGCCCAGGCCAACAGCAGCATCTTGGCCCAGGCCATCAGCAGCATCTTGGCCCAGGCCAACAGCAGCATCTTGGCCCAGGGCTCAGCAGCATCTTGGCCCAGGCCAACAGCAGAATCTTGGCCCAGGCCAACAGCAGCATCTTGGCCCAGGGCTCAGCAGCATCTTGGCCCAGGCCATCAGCAGCATCTTGGCCCAGGCCATCAGCAGCATCTTGGCCCAGGCCATCAGCAGCATCTTGGCCCAGGGCTCAGCAGCATCTTGGCCCAGGGCTCATCAGCAGCATCTTGGCCCAGGGCTCAGCAGCATCATGGCCCAGGCCATCAGCAGCATCTTGGCCCAGGGCTCATCAGCATCTTGGCCCAGGGCTCAGCAGCATCTTGGCCCAGGGCTCAGCAGCATCATGGCCCAGGGCTCAGCAGCATCTTGGCCCAGGGCTCATCAGCATCTTGGCCCAGGCCATCAGCAGCATCTTGGCCCAGGCCATCAGCAGCATCTTGGCCCAGGCCATCAGCAGCATCTTGGCCCAGGGCTCAGCAGCATCTTGGCCCAGGGCTCAGCAGCAGCATCTTGGCCCAGGGCTCAGCAGCATCTTGGCCCAGGCCAACAGCAGCATCTTAGCCCAGGGCTCAGCAGCATCTTGGCCCAGGGCTCATCAGCAGCATCTTGGCCCAGGGCTCAGCAGCATCATGGCCCAGGCCATCAGCAGCATCTTGGCCCAGGGCTCAGCAGCATCTTGGCCCAGGCCATAAGTAGCATCTTGGCCCAGGGCTCAGCAGCATCTTGGCCCAGGGCTCAGCAGCATCTTGGCCCAGGCCATCAGCAGCATCTTGGCCCAGGGCTCAGCAGCATCTTGGCCCAGGGCTCAGCAGCATCTTGGCCCAGGCCATCAGCAGCATCTTGGCCCAGGGCTCAGCAGCATCTTGGCCCAGGCCATCAGCAGCATCTTGACCCAGGCCATCAGCAGCATCTTGGCCCAGGCCATCAGCAGCATCTTGGCCCAGGGCTCAGCAGCATCTTGGCCCAGGCCATCAGCAGCATCTTGGCCCAGGGCTTAGCAGCATCTTGGCCCAGGCCATCAGCAGCATCTTGGCCCAGGGCTCAGCAGCAGCAGCATCTTGGCCCAGGCCATCAGCAGCATCTTGGCCCAGGCCATCAGCAGCATCTTGGCCCAGGGCTCAGCAGCATCTTGGCCCAGGCCATCAGCAGCATCTTGGCCCAGGCCATCAGCAGCATCTTGGCCCAGGGCTCAGCAGCATCTTGGCCCAGGGCTCATCAGCAGCAGCATCTTGGCCCAGGCCATCAGCAGCATCTTGGCCCAGGGCTCAGCAGCATCTTGGCCCAGGCCATCAGCAGCATCTTGGCCCAGGGCTCAGCAGCATCTTGGCCCAGGGCTCAGCAGCATCTTGGCCCAGGGCTCAGCAGCATCTTGGCCCAGGGCTCAGCAGCATCTTGGCCCAGGCCAACAGCAGCATCTTGGCCCAGGGCTCAGCAGCATCTTGGCCCAGGCCATCAGCAGCATCTTGGCCCAGGGCTCAGCAGCATCTTGGCCCAGGGCTCAGCAGCATCTTGGCCCAGGCCAACAGCAGCATCTTGGCCCAGGGCTCATCAGCATCTTGGCCCAGGGCTCAGCAGCATCTTGGCCCAGGGCTCAGCAGCATCTTGGCCCAGGCCAACAGCAGCATCTTGGCCCAGGCCATCAGCAGCATCTTGGCCCAGGGCTCAGCAGCATCTTGGCCCAGGGCTCAGCAGCATCTTGGCCCAGGCCAGCAGCAGCATCTTGGCCCAGGGCTCAGCAGCATCTTGGCCCAGGCCATCAGCATCAACCTGCAGAGCCTCTGCTGCTTATTCTGAGCATCTTCTGCTTTTCCAAAGCAAAGCAGAAAGGTTCCCAGAATGAGGGCAGGGAGGATTGGAGCTGGATTTCTTCTCCAATCATTAAGGCTGGGAAAGCTCTCTAAGATCATCAGCTCCGACCTTCCAGCCAGCACCTCCGTGGCCGCTAAAGCACGTCCCCTGGTGCCACATCTGCAGGGATGATGACTCCACCACCTCCCTGGGCATCCTGTTCCAATCCCTGACCACTCCTGCAGGAAAGGAATTGCTCCTGAGTTCTAGTTCCTGATGCTCCAGGCTGAGTTCCCTTGGTCAAGAGAGCTCCAGAAGTTCCCCCACTTGCTGAGGGTCCCTTTGTGAGCCGCTGCTGGCTTTGCTCCCTCAAGCTGTTGAGTCACTCAGCAAACTGATCCCAGCACTTCCAAATGCTTTTAATTGGAAGGCACTGGGAGATGCTGTGGAGTTAAGGAATTGTGCTGGAAGCTTATTGTCAAGGGAGCCTTCTCCATCCTTTGAAGGGCCAGCACTTGGGGTTTGGTTTTAGGAAGCCAGCAGTAAATCTCTCCAGCGAGCAGGATGCATCAGGCTGGGGTGTGAGAAGCAGAGAGCTGGGAAAGATTGCCCAGGCACAGCTTTCAGTTGGCTTTTCAGGATCATTTCTCTGTCTAAGTGGTCTTTAAATCCTTCCTACAAAGCAATCAATGCTCCTGAGGGAAAACTCCAACCCCTTAGGAATTGAGGAGGAGGCAGCTTTGAGTAGCTCAGCACCCTCTCTGCTTTGGCCTTCTGCAAGCAGGCAGCAGGCAGCTCAGCCCCGTTGGTTTCCATCTCCCTTGGGGCCTGCCCATGGGGAGAAGAGGAAAAGGCATGGAGTAAAGGAGTTGGGGCTGTTCAGGCTGGAGAAGAGAAGGCTCCCAGGTGACCTCATTGTGGCCTTCCAGGATCTGAAGGGGGCTCCAAGAAGGCTGGGGAGGGACTGCTCAGGCTCTCAGGGAGTGATAGGACTAGGGGCAATGGAATGAAGCTGGAGGTGGGGAGATTCAGGCTGGAGGGGAGGAGGAAGTTCTTCCCCAGGAGAGTGGTGAAGCCCTGGAATGGGTTGTGCAGGGAGGTGGTTGAGGCCCGTCCCTGGAGGTGTTTAAGCCCAGGCTGGATGAGGCTCTGGGCAGCCTGATCTAGAGTGGGGTGTCCCTGCCCATGGCAGGGGGGTTGGAACTGGCTGATCCTTGTGGTCCCTTCCAACCCTGACTGATTCTATGATTCTATGATTCTGAAGGAAGGAGTCTCCTCTGCTGCCACCAGCCCCAGGGCTAGAGCTTGCCAGGCAGGAGATGCCAGCAGTCCCACCTTCGAGTCACAGAACCACAGAATCAACCAGGTTGGAAAAGACCTCAGAGCTCATCAAGTCCAAGCTGTCACCCAGCACCTCCTGACAACCAAACCATGTTTCCAAGTGCCACATCCAATCCCCTCTTGAACACCTGCAGGGACAGGGACTCCACCACCTCCAGGAGCAGGGAAGTCATTCTGCCCTGTGCTCAGCATGGGTTAGGCCTCACCTTGAGTCCTGTGTCCAGGTCTGGGCTCCTCAGTTTAAGAAGGACATTGAGAGACTTGAAGGTGTCCAGAGAAGGGCAAGAAAGCTGGGGAGAGGCCTTGAGCACAGCCCTGGGAGGAGAGGCTGAGGGAGCTGGGGTTGCTTAGCCTGCAGAAGAGGAGGCTCAGGGGAGACCTTCTTGCTCTCTGCAACTCCCTGCAGGGAGGTTGTAGCCAGCTGGGGGTTGGTCTCTTCTCCCAGGCAAGCAGCAGCAGAACAAGAGGACACTGTCTCAAGCTGTGCCAGGGGAGGTTTAAGCTGGAGGTGAGGAGAAAGTTCTTCCCAAAGAGAGTTGTTAGGCACTGGGCTGTGCTGCCCAGGGAGGTGGTGGAGTCCCCATCCCTGGAGGTGGTCAAGAGGGGCTTGGATGTGGCACTGGGAGCCATGGTTGAGTTGTCAGGAGGTGTTGGGTGGCAGCTTGGACTTGATGATCTCTGAGCTCTTTTCCAGCCTTATTGATTCTATGATTCCAGTGGCCAATTACTGTGCCAGGCTTTGAGAACCCTTTCAGTGAAGAAGTTTCTTCCAGTGCCCAACCTAAACCTCCCCTGGTGCAGCCTGTGGACTTCCTCTCATCCTGTCACTTGTTCCTTGGGAGGAGAGCCCAAGCCCCAGCTGGCTCCAACCTCCTTTCAGGGAGCTGTAAGGAGCAATGAGGTCTCCTCTCAGCCAGTTTGTGATCAGTGGCTCTGCTGTCCCTGGTTAGCTTTCAGGGCTGCCTGTTAACCATCTCTTGTTCCCACTTGCTCCTTCACCTGCAGTGCAAGCCAGCTCTGGGCAGATCTGCAGTGTTCAGGTTGGACCCTCGGGGTGAGGGCAGGTGTGATGGCAGCCCCTGGCTACCCGAGGAGCAGAGCACACTGCAGGGCAAGCCTCCTCTGCCTCCTCTCACCTCACCCCTCTGGTTTCAATGCTTCATCTGCTCAGGGGCAGTGCTGGGGTGTGGGACTGCTCTGAGGGGCACAAGAGCTCCTGGGTGAGCTGGTGCAGTCCCTGCTTGGACATCGCAGCATGGATCGGCTTGGAAGGGACCTTGAAGATGCTTTAGCTCCAACTCCTCTGCCATGGGCAATGAGGTCTCCTTCAGCCTCCTTTGCTGCAGACTGACCACCCCCAGCTCCCTCAGCTGCTCCTCCCCAGCCCTGCTCTCCAGACCCTTCCCCAGCTCTGTTGCCCTTCTCTGCAGCCTCTCAATGTCCTGCTTGCAGTGAGGAGCTCAAACCCAGGACTCAAGGTGTGGCCTCCCCAGTGCCCAGTACAAGATCCCTGCCCTGCTTCTGCTGCCCACACCACTGCTGCTCCAGCCCAGGCTGCTGGAGGCCTTCTTGGCCCCCTGGGCACTGCTGCCTCAGCTCCAGCTGCTGGCACTCAGCACCCCCAGGGCCTTTTCTGCCTGGCAGTTTCCAGCCACACTGCCTATAGCCTTTATGGGGCAGTTGTGACCCAAGTGCAGCACCCAGCACTCATCCAACTGACCTCAGCCCATGGATGCATCCTGACCAGATCTCTGCAGAGCCTCCTACCCTCCAGCAGATCGACATCTCACCCAATTTAGTGTGGTCTGCACACTTACTGAGGGCTCCTCAGTTCCCTCACCCAGATCCTTTCTGAGCTGCCAGGTCCTTCCCAGGTGGGCTCCCCCAGGCTGGCTCCCTGAGCAGCTCCTGCTGGCTCCTGTGTGATGCTGCTGGGGCTGGCAGCAGCAGGCTGGCCCTGAGCTCTGCTTCTCAGGGATCTGCATCGGCCTCTGTTGGCTCTCCCTGTCCGTGGCAGGATTTTAGCTCCAGAGAACCCTTCCTGGCTTTAGGAGGGCTTGCACTGCTCTCAGGGTCAGGCAGGCTCCTTCTAGCCATCTGGCTCAGGCCCTGGGAGTTCACTCAGAGCACTGCTGAGCACCCAGCTCCTGCACTCAGCACAGCACCTTGGGGAGAGCAGCATCTGTGCCAGGATGGACAATGCCTCTGTCCTCCCGGGGGTCACACCAACACTCTGCCCCCCTCTGGCTTTTCATGCTGGGCTCCCAGTTGTGTGTGCAGCCCCCTCCCAAGCTCAGTGCTCCAGGGACCGTGTGCTGCTGTCCTGAGAGAGCTGCCCTGCTGCATCATTCTGGCCTCAGCTGGGTTCTGGCTGTGGTGTTCACCGGGCCCAGGATGCTCTCAGCTGATTTCCTGTGGGGACATTGTGAAGCAGAGCTGGAGAAGAGAAGCTCTGGCTCAGGGAAGGGGAAGGAGAGCAGAGCACTGCTCATGACTCAGGAGAGATGTTCTGCACACAGAATGCTTTGATCCCATGGGCTGAAACCCCTCACCAGGTGCCTCTGTCACCCACAAAGGAAACTCCTGGGCTGCAGGGAGAGCAGCAGCACAGGGAGGGGATTCTACCCTCTGCTCTGCTCAGCCCCCACCTGCAGCACTGCCTCCAGCTCTGGGACACCAGTACAAGAAGGACCTGGAGCTGCTGGAGAGGCTCCAGAGGAGGTCATGAAGATGATCAGAGGCTGGAGAACCTCCCCTGTGGGGATGGGATGGGAGAGTTGGGGCTGTTCACCTGGAGAAGAGAAGGCTCCAGGGAGACCTCAGAGCAACCTTCCAGTACCTGAAGGGGCTGCAGGAGAGCTGGGGAGGGACTTTGGACAAGGGCTGGGAGTGCCAGGATGAGGAGCAATGGCTTTGAGCTGGGAGAGGGGAGGCTGAGACTGGAGATGAGGAAGAAATGGTTGAGAGTGAGGCTGGGGAGACTCTGGCACAGGCTGCCCAGGGAGGCTGTGGCTGCCTCCTCCCTGGAGGTGTTGAAGGCCAGGCTGGATGAGGCCTTGAGCAAGCTGGGCTGGGGGAGGTGTCCCTGCCCGTGGCAGGGGGTTGGAACTGGCTGAGCTGTGAGGTCCCTTCCAACCCAACCCCATTCTGTGGTTGCATGTTGCATAAGCCCCAGTTCCTCAGAGACACTTTTCAGGCGGCTCGGAGCCTGCTGCCTGTTTGTGATGTCAGCAGGAAGCGCTGGGAGGTGTCAGATGAGCGCAGGAGAGTCCTCTCCCACCTTGGCTTCCTTTGCCTCCCTGCTGCTGCTCCTTTCAAGCTCTCCAGCTGGCTCCTGTGGGGGCATTCCCTTCTGGATCAGAAGGCTGAGTCTCCTCCCAGGGCTTATGTCGCAGTGGTGGCCCCTCATCTTGTCAGGGCAATGGCTCTTCAGCAGCCATCTGGGGGAGCCTCTCAGGGTGATGGCACAGCCTTGGAACAAAGAGTTCAGCCCTGACTGGGGGAGCATTTTGCTTTGCAGCTCCCTTCCCCCTCCCCCCCCCGCCCCCCCAATCATTTGCAGCTCAATCCTGTGATTTATCACAGCCAGCAGTGGGGAAGATTTAACTCTGGTAAGCCCAGAGGAGGGTGGAAGCTGCTTAGGAACTGGAGCTGGGAAGATATTTTGCTCAGCTGAAATGACTGCAGCCAAAGAAATGACTCCTGAGTGCCTGAGCCTTGGGTCTGTGATGTGTTCATGGCTGTGGCCTTGCAGGCATTTGGTTGATGCAGCAAATTTCTCTGTGCCACGTGTGAAGCTGCTGATTGCTCTGAGCACAGGCTCTGAGAGCATCAAATATTGATAATGCTGCCTGCTGGAAGATGGATGTGAGAGTGGAAAGCCTTCCACCCTTTGCTCCCTCCAAAGAGCCTTTGCCATGGCTCAGGGGCTGTAAGTCAGAGCCCCCTGCAGGGATTGGTGTCCCTCCTGCACTGCAGGCAGAAGGCTGTGCCCCACCAGGCCTTACCCTTGCCATGTCTGCCTGGCCAGGCTGGCCTGCAGCTGGAGAGATGGCTGGAGGAGCTCCACACCCCGAGGGGCAGCACCCCCTGGGCTCCTCGGGAAGCAGAGCACATCCCAAGCACACATCCAGGCTGGCTGGAGAATGGCTGAGAGCAGCCTTGAGGAGAAGGCCTTGGGGGTGTCATGGTATCATAGAATCAGTCAGGGATGGAAGGGACCACAAGGTTCAGCCAGTTCCAACCCCCCTGCCATGGGCAGGGACACCCCACACTAGATCAGGCTGCCCAGAGCCTCATCCAGCCTGGGCTTAAACACCTCCAGGGACGGGGCCTCAACCACCTCCCTGCACAACCCATTCCAGGGCTTCACCACTCTCCTGGGGAAGAACTTCCTCCTCCCCTCCAGCCTGAATCTCCCCACCTCCAGCTTCATTCCATTCCCCCTAGTCCTATCACTCCCTGAGATCCTGAGCAGTCCCTCCCCAGCCTTCTTGGGGCCCCCTTCAGATCCTGGAAGGCCACAATGAGGTCACCTGGGAGCCTTCTCTTCTCCAGCCTGAACAGCCCCAACTCCTTCAGTCTGTCCTCACAGGAGAGGTGCTCCAGCCCTCTGCTCAGGGTGTCAGTTGGTGACAAGCTCCCCAGGAGCCATCACCGGTCCCTGGCAGCCCAGAGCCCGCTGAGTGCTGAGCTGCAGCCAGAGCAGGGAGAGCAGCAGCACAGGGAGGGGATTCTGCCCCTCTGCTCTGCTCAGCCCCCACCTGCAGCACTGCCTCCAGCCCTGGGGCCCCCAGCACAAGAAGGACCTGGAGCTGTTGGAGAGGGTCCAGAGGAGGTCATGAAGATGATCAGAGGCTGGAGAACCTCCCCTGTGGGGACAGGCTGGGAGAGTTGGGGCTGTTCAGTCTGCAGAAGAGAAGGCTCCAGGGAGACCTCAGAGCAGCCTTTGAGTACCTGAAGGGCTCCAGAAGAGCTGGGGAGGGACTTGGGACAAGGGCTGGGAGTGGCAGGATGAGGACAATGGCTTTGAGCTGGGAGAGGAGAGACTGAGACTGGAGATGAGGAAGAAATTGTTGAGAGTGAGGGTGGGGAGACTCTGGCACAGGCTGCCCAGGGAGGCTGTGGATGATCCCTCCCTGGAGGTGTTGGAGGCCAGGCTGGATGAGGCAAGCTGGGCTGGGGGAGGGGTCCCTGGTGTGGAACTGGATGATCCTCAAGGTCCCTTCCAACCCAACCCATTCTGTGATTCTGTGAGAGGGATGGATCCAGAGGCATGGAGGCTCCCAGGTCGTTTGGGACCATGGTGACATTGGTGGAGGCACTGCAGAGGTGATGCCTGTGGCTGCCAGGAATCACAGCCCTTGGCACCAGCCCCCAGCCCCCAGCAGCAGCACAGAACGGTGCTGAAGGGGAAAGCTGCTCTGTGCTGCAGGCATGGGGGGAAGGATCCATTCCTGTGCAGCTGGGAGTGCAGGCTGTGCCAGACAGGCACTAACAGCCTTCTGCCCTGCCTGGGAAGGTGTCTGTGTGCCCAGGCTGGCGCCCTGAGCCCGCTGGGGAGCAGACCCCTCTTCATTGCAGAGAGATAGAGGCACCCCCAGCCTCGCTGGCAGGTCACAAGCTGCCACTCAGCCTCCAGCACTTCTCCCTGCTCTGAATCGTCTCCTGCAGCTTCCCTGAGCCTCCCCACGCTGGCGGCTCTGTGATGTGGGTCCCTGCCCGGCTGGTGGGGCAGGGACAGCAGCAGAGAGGGCAGCTGGCAGAGCAAGCTCAGCCTGCCCAGGGAGCAGGGAGCTGGAGTGAGACAGGAGGGCTGGGCTGGGCTGGGCTGGGCTATGCTGTCCTGTGCTGTGCTGTCCTGTGCTGTGCTGTGCTGTGCTGTGCTGTCCTGTGCTGTGTCCTGTGCTGTCCTGTGCTGTGCTGTCCTGTGCTGTGCTGTGCTGTCCTGTGCTGTGCTGTGCTGTCCTGTGCTGTCCTGTGCTGTGCTGTCCTGTGCTGTGCTGTGCTGTCCTGTGCTGTGCTGTGCTGTGCTGTGCTGTGCTGTGCTGTCCTGTGCTGTCCTGTGCTGTCCTGTCCTGTGCTGTGCTGTCCTGTGCTGTGCTGTGCTGTCCTGTGCTGTGCTGTGCTGTGCTGTGCTGTGCTGTCCTGTGCTGTCCTGTGCTGTGCTGTGCTGTCCTGTGCTGTGCTGTGCTGTCCTGTGCTGTCCTGTGCTGTGCTGTGCTGTCCTGTGCTGTCCTGTGCTGTGCTGTCCTGTCCTGTGCTGTGCTGTGCTGTGCTGTGCTGTGCTGTGCTGTCCTGTCCTGTGCTGTGCTGTGCTGTGCTGTGCTGTCCTGTCCTGTGCTGTGCTGTGCTGTGCTGTGCTGTGCTGTGCTGTGCTGTCCTGTGCTGTGCTGTGCTGTGCTGTGCTGTGCTGTCCTGTCCTGTGCTGTGCTGTGCTGTGCTGTGCTGTCCTGTGCTGTGCTGTCCTGTGCTGTGCTGCTGTGCTGTGCTGTCCTGTGCTGTCCTGTGCTGTGCTGTCCTGTGCTGTGCTGTCCTGTGCTGTCCTGTGCTGTGCTGTGCTGTGCTGTGCTGTGCTGTCCTGTGCTGTGCTGTGCTGTGCTGTCCTGTGCTGTCCTGTGCTGTGCTGTCCTGTGCTGTCCTGTGCTGTGCTGTGCTGTGCTGTGCTGTCCTGTGCTGTCCTGTCCTGTGCTGTGCTGTCCTGTCCTGTGCTGTGCTGTGCTGTGCTGTCCTGTGCTGTCCTGTGCTGTCCTGTCCTGTGCTGTGCTGTCCTGTCCTGTGCTGTCCTGTGCTGTGCTGTGCTGTGCTGTGCTGTCCTGTGCTGTCCTGTGCTGTGCTGTCCTGTGCTGTCCTGTCCTGTGCTGTGCTGTCCTGTCCTGTGCTGTGCTGTGCTGTGCTGTGCTGTGCTGTCCTGTGCTGTCCTGTCCTGTGCTGTGCTGTCCTGTGCTGTCCTGTCCTGTGCTGTGCTGTGCTGTGCTGTGCTGTCCTGTGCTGTCCTGTGCTGTGCTGTCCTGTGCTGTCCTGTGCTGTCCTGTGCTGTCCTGTGCTGTCCTGTGCTGTGCTGTCCTGTGTCCTGTGCTGTCCTGCTGTCCTGTGCTGTGCTGTCCTGCTGTGCTGTCCTGTGCTGTCCTGTGCTGTGCTGTCCTGTGCTGTGCTGTGCTGTGCTGTCCTGTGCTGTCCTGTGCTGTGCTGTCCTGTGCTGTGTGCTGTGCTGTCCTGTGCTGTCCTGTGCTGTGCTGTCCTGTGCTGTCCTGTGCTGTGCTGTGCTGTGCTGTGCTGTCCTGTGCTGTCCTGTGCTGTGCTGTCCTGTCCTGTGCTGTGCTGTGCTGTCCTGTGCTGTCCTGTCCTGTGCTGTCCTGTGCTGTGCTGTGCTGTCCTGTCCTGTGCTGTGCTGTGCTGTGCTGTCCTGTGCTGTGCTGTCCTGTGCTGTGCTGTGCTGTGCTGTCCTCCTGTGCTGTGCTGTGCTGTGCTGTGCTGTCCTGTCCTGGGCTGTGCTGTGCTGTGCTGTCCTGTGCTGTGCTGTGCTGTGCTGTGCTGTCCTGTCCTGTCCTGTGCTGTGCTGTGCTGTGCTGTCCTGTGCTGTGCTGTCCTGTCCTGTCCTGTCCTGTGCTGTCCAGTCCTGTGCTGTGCTGTCCTGTGCTGTCCTGTGCTGTGCTGTGCTGTGCTGTGCTGCCAGGCTGGGCAGCTGCTGTTGGATGTGAGGATGTGTGCAGCCACCTTACAGAGGTGCTTACAGAGGTGGTGTCCTCCAGTGGAGTCAACTCATGCCCTGAGATGAAAATTACCTCTTGGTGCCATGAGAATGCAAATGCTGAGCCTGGAGGGAGGCAGCCTGAAGGGAGGCCGCCTGAAGGGAGGCAGCCTGGAGGGAGGCAGCCTGGAGGGAGGCAGCCTGGAGGGAGGCAGCCTGGAGGGAGGCAGCTTGGAGGGAGGCAGCCTGGAGGGAGGCAGCCTGGAGGGAGGCAGCTTGGAGGGAGGCAGCCTGGAGGGAGGCAGCCTGATGGGAGGCAGCCTGGAGGGAGGCAGCTTGGAGGGAGGCAGCCTGGAGGGAGGCAGCCTGGAGGGAGGCAGCTTGGAGGGAGGCAGCCTGGAGGGAGGCAGCTTGGAGCCTGGGGAGGCAGCCTGGAGGGAGGCAGCCTGGAGGGAGGCAGCTTGGAGGGGAGTCAGCTTAGAGGGAGTCAGCTTGGAGGGAGGCAGCCTGGAGGGAGGCAGCCTGGAGGGAGTCAGCCTGGAGGGAGTCAGCCTGGAGGGAGTCAGCCTGGAGGGAGTCAGCTTGGAGGGAGGCAGCTTGGAGGGAGGCAGCCTGGAGGGAGGAGTCAGCTTGGAGGGAGGCAGCCTTGGAGGGAGGCAGCCTGGAGGAGTCAGCTTGGAGGGAGGCAGCTTGGAGCCTGGAGGCAGCCTGGAGGGAGGCAGCTTGGAGGGAGGCAGCCTGGAGGGAGTCAGCTTGGAGGGAGGCAGCTTGGAGGGAGGCAGCCTGGAGGGGAGTCAGCTTGGAGGGAGGCAGCTTGGAGGGAGGCAGCCTGGAGGAGTCAGCTTGGAGGGAGGCAGCTTGGAGGGAGGCAGCCTGGAGGGAGGCAGCTTGGAGGGAGTCAGCTTGGAGGGAGGCAGCTTGGAGGGAGGCAGCCTGGAGGGAGGCAGCTTGGAGGGAGGCAGCTTGGAGGGAGGCAGCCTGGAGGGAGGAGCTTGGAGGGAGGCAGCTTGGAGGGAGGCAGCCTGGAGGGAGGCAGCTTGGAGGGAGGCAGCTTGGAGGGAGGCAGCCTGGAGGGAGGCAGCTTGGAGGGAGGCAGCTTGGAGGGAGGCAGCCTGGAGGAGGCAGCTTGGAGGGAGGCAGCGTGGAGGCAGCCTGGAGGGAGTCAGCTTGGAGGGAGGCAGCTTGGAGGGAGGCAGCCTGGAGGGAGGCAGCTTGGAGGGAGGCAGCTTGGAGGGAGTCAGCTTGGAGGGAGGCAGCTTGGAGGGAGGCAGCCTGGAGGCAGCCTGCAGTTCCCCTCCACACTCCTACATTTCTGCAGTCACAAAGCTCTTTGGTTCTGCCCCCGGCTCTGATGCTGCCTTGGCCACCAGGAGAAGTGGGTTGGGTTGTTTGTTTTTTCTCCCAGGGCCAGCCAGCTGGATGTGGTCTACCTGGACCTCAGCAAGGCCTTTGACACTGTCCCCCACAGCAAACTCCTGGCCAAGCTGGCAGCCCCTGGCTTGGACAGGAGCACACTGCGTTGGGTTAGGAACTGGCTGGAGGGCCGAGCCCAGAGAGTGGTGGTGAATGGTGCCACAGCCAGCTGGCAGCCAGGCACTAGTGGTGTGCCCCAGGGATCAGTGCTGGGCCCCATGCTCTTCAACATCTTTATTGATGATCTGGAGGAGGGCATTGAGTCCATCAGCAGTAAATTTGCAGATGACACCAAGCTGGGGGCAGGAGTTGATCTGCTGGAGGGCAGAGAGGCTTTGCAGAGGGACCTGGACAGGCTGGACAGATGGGCAGAGACCAAGGGCAGGAGATTGAACACATCCAAGTGCCAGGTGCTGCACATTGGCCACAGCAACCCCAGGCAGTGCTCCAGGCTGGGGGCAGAGTGGCTGAGAGCAGCCAGGCAGAGAGAGACCTGGGGGTGCTGGTTGATGGCTGCCTGAACATGAGCCAGCAGTGTGCCCAGGGGGCCAAGAAGGCCAAGGGCATCCTGGCCTGCATTAGGAATGGTGTGGCCAGCAGGAGCAGGGAGGTCATTGTGCCCCTGTACTCTGCTTTGGTTAGGCCACACCTTGAGTCCTGTGTCCAGTTCTGGGCCCCTCAGTTTAAGAAGGACATCGAGAGACTTGAAGGTGTCCAGAGAAGGGCAACAAGGCTGGGGAGAGGCCTTGAGCACAGCCCTGGGAGGAGAGGCAGAGGGAGCTGGGGTTACTTAGCCTGGAGAAGAGGAGGCTCAGGGGAGACCTCATTGCTCTCTGCAACTACCTGAAAGGTGGTTGTAGCCAGGAAGGGGTTGGCCTCTTCTCCCTGGCAGCCAGCAGCAGAACAAGGGGACACAGTCTCAAGCTGTGCCAGGGGAGGTTTAGGCTGGAGGTGAGGAGAAAGTTCTTCACCGAGAGAGTGATTCGCCATTGGGATGTGCTGCCCAGGGAGGTGGTGGAGTCACCGTCCCTGGAGGCGTTCAAGAGGGGACTGGATGTGGCACTGGGTGCCATGGTCTAATTGTGAGGTCTGTGGTGACAGGTTGGACTCGATGATCTTCGAGGTCTCTTCCAACCTTGGTGATACTGTGAGACTGTGATACTGCTGTTTCAGTGGTTCCTGCCCCAGTCCAGGCTGCTGGGTGACTCAGTTAGCTAAGGGGAAGGCAGAAATGGGTCAGGCCTCTCAGTAAGGCAGAGGGGTCTCTCTTCATGGCGAGCTGCCTTTTCCCCCTGCCTGTGTGAGTTGTGCTAATGTGAGCAGTGACTAAAAGAGGAGAGAACAAAGGCAGCAGAGGTGCCAGCAGCAGAGGTGCCAGCAGCTTCATTCTGCCATCACAGCTTCAGAGCCCTGTGCTTGGCAGGAGCGATGGCAGCACCGTCCTGGAGCATCTCAGCAAAGGCTTCTGAAATAATGACACCCCCTTGCCCCAGCTCTCAGCACACACAGGACCCACTTCAGATCCCCCTCAGCAGTTTGCTATCACGTAGCAGAAATGGATTTCCCAGGGCAGGCTAAGCCTTGCCTCTCAGAAGTGTCCTCGATGCCTTTCAGGGCATCCTGGATCCATAATGCTCAGGAAGCAGGGGGAAGTTTGGTGCTGCTGGGAAGCATCTGGCTCAACAATCACAGCATCACTTAGGCTGGAAAAGGATGGGATGGGATGGGATGGGATGGGATGGGATGGGATGGGATGGGATGGGATGGGATGGAATAGAATAGAATAGAATAGAATAGAATAGAATAGAATAGAATAGAATAGAATAGAATAGAATAGAATAGAATAGAATAGAATAGAATAGAATAGAATTGAATTGAATAGGATGGGATGGGATGGGATAGAATAGAATAGAATAGAATAGAATAGAATAGAATAGAATAGAATAGAATAGAATAGAATAGAATAGAATAGAATTAACCAGGTTGGAAGAGACCTTCAAGATCATCAAGTCCAACCTCTCTCCCAGCACCATCTGATCAACCCAACCATGGCACCAAGGGCCTCATCCAGGCTCCTCCTAAACACCTCCAGGGATGGGGACTCCACCACCTCCCTGGGCAGCACAGCCCAGTGGCCAATCTCTCTTGCTGGGAAGAGCTTTCTCCTCACCTCCAGCCTAAACCTCCCCTGGCACAGCTTGAGACTGTGTCCTCTTGTTCTGGTGCTGGGTGCCTGGCAGAAGAGACCAACCCCCACCTGGCTACAACCTCCCTGCAGGGAGTTGCAGAGAGCAAGAAGGTCTCCCCTGAGCCTCCTCTTCTGCAGGCTAAGCAACCCCAGCTCCCTCAGCCTCTCCTCCCAGGGCTGTGCTCCAGACCCCTCCCCAGCTTTCTTGCCCTTCTCTGGACACCTTCCAGCAGCTCAACAGCTTTCCTGACCTGAGGGGCCCAGGACTGGACACAACACTCGAGGTTTGTTCTCCTCAGGCTTCTTGTCCCCAGACCTGATTGGCTCTGAGGCTGTGGTGACTTTCATCATGCCTGAAAATCTGATTAGACCCAGAAGGTTTCACTGGGCTGGTGTGATGCTGATCCAGAGCTGATATCAGTACTGCTTCAGACTGGGGCTTCCCACATGGGCAGTGCAATGGGCTGGAGTTTCTGAGGCAGCAGAAGCAATTTTCCCTACCTTGTAGGAGCAGAGGCTGCTCACAGCCCTGCATCTTCCAACCATCATCCTTCCTGACATTGCTGAAAGCACAGAGTCACAGAATGGTTTGGGCTGGAAGGGACCTCCAGAGGTCATCCAGTCCAAGCTCCCCTGCAGTCAGCAGGGGCATCCTCAACTAGATCAGGCTGCCCACTGTTGATCCTCCAGGGATGAGGCCTCAACCACCTCCCTGGGCAACCCATTCCAGGGCTCCACCACCCTCATGGTGCAGAACTTGCTCCTCACAGCCAATCTGAATGTGCTCTTCTCTGATTTCAAGCCACTGCTCCTTGTCCTATCACTGCAGGCCTTTGGAAAGAGTCTCTCTTCATCCTTCCTGTAGCCCACTTCAGCTGCTGGAAGGAGAATCCCCCACTTCCTCCTCAGTCTGTGCACCTGATGACTGCCTGCTGCACTTACTGCTCTCATCTCCTCTTTTCTGTAGCCCAGGCTCTGTTCTGGGCTAATGCCCAACCATCCCCACCTTTTGGCCATCCTGTCCTGGCAGGGAGAGGCCAAAGACTTCCACAAAACCCAGGGCTGCTGGGGAAGCTTGGTCTAGACAAGGTGCAGCAGCCCCTGCCTTCCTGAGAGCAGTGGTAACCCTGTTCAAACACCTCCCCTGGCACCTTGGCCACCTCTGCTGAGGGGACACTGGCAGCCAAAACCACCAAGTCACTCTGTGGTCTGGGTTCTCGTCCCTGAGACCCCAGCACCTCAATAGCACCAACCTTGACGCTGTCTGCTCCTAAGCTTCCCTCTGACCATCTGAGCACTCCCATTTAAAGTCCCTTTCCAAGCCCTGCACCTCTGCCTTACCCCTTCAGGCTTCTCCAGAGGGCCCTGGGTGTGCTCTTGCCCCAGGAAACAAGAGGGAAGCAGCAGCTGGTTCAGAAGTTCACTCCTGATGATGGAGCAATGAGAGGTGCCCTGAGTCACCCTGACTTGTTGCTTACCCTTCCCCTTCCTGTCCATCATCCTCTGCCTGATGATTCCTCCCTGCCTTGTTCTGCAGGCTCTGGTTCATGTTTTAAAGGGGGAGGCACCTGGCAGGGTGATGTGCTCACAGGAAACACCTTCCTGCCAGCGGTGCCCCTGCTGCCCCCCCCTCCCCATCAAATGCCTCCCAGAGGGGGGGACAGCACAAACCTGGGGGTGGAAAAATCACCCTGTGTGAGTGGTTCTTCTTCTGGCCATGGAGGGAGGTATTTTTACCAGGAAGGAGGTCTCAGCAAGACTCCTCCACATCGGTTCAAAGCCTGTCATTAATTGAGGGATGATTCAGCTTCCTCAGCTGAAATGTCACAGTGTGGATGCTGGGAGAGGAGGAGCATCTCCCTGGCTGGCAGGGCCCGAGCACACCCATCCCCTCTGTGCTTGCCTGGCATCAAGGCTCATCCTTCAGCTGTCAGGAAGAGAGCTGGAGGCTGCAGAGCCCCGAGGCTGCCAGAATCACTGGGGGGACACTCGTGTGCGCTGCTGGCTGCCCGTGACCGTGGCACCTTCCTCCAGGCGCCGCCATCCAGATCCTGCTTCACGCAGGGAGGCTGCCTGGGAAGGCTGCTGGGAGAGCACAGCACAAACCCAGCCCTGGGTCTTTTTTAAAGGCATTTCTCTCTCCCTCGAAGCTTTAGCTAATTTCTGCCTTTTCTGTTCAGAAAAGGAGCCAAATGTAGGGTTTCGGCTCAGAGCTGGAAACAGAGAAGGCAGGATTCAGCACAGCAGTTCCAGGTCAGAGGAGCTGGGGAGGGAGATGAGTCTCCTGCTGACAGAGCAAGGTTAGAGCCAGGGCCCGGGGGTAGAAGCCTCCTTGTTGGAAAGCTGCCTTCGGGGTCAGATTAGTTCAGCATCACCACTGGACAGAGCGAGCCAGAGGAGCGGGAAGCCGCTGGCAGCTTCACATGATGTCACCTCGTCCTGCACTAAGTAGGTCACGGTGACAGCCCTGCCCCAAAGCCCTCCGTGCCAGCGCTCCCGCTCTTGCAGCAGCATGCGGCAGGGCCCTCTCCAGCAAACCTTCAAGCCCCGCAGGAAGGGGGATCGGGGCAGAATTAGCCTCTCCGGGGGTTATCCGGGGTGCAGCGCGCAGCGGGCCGGGGAGGCAGCAAACGAAGCCATCTCTCGTCGCTCTGCATCAGCCCTGGTTGGCTGGCAGCCCTGAAGCATCAGATGGGATGATGAATATCCAGGTTGCTATAGTGACTGGGAGCCAGAGCGCTAAAAGCAGCCCTGCTCTATCTCCCCTCCCCGCACTGGAGCTGGCGCAGGCGGCTCGGGGCCGAGCGAGGGCAGGCGGCAGCGGAGGGGCCAAGCACGGCCCCGCACAGCCCTGCCCTGCAGCTCCCGGCTCGGCTCGGCACGGCCCGGCCGTGCAGCTCCCGGCTCGGCTCGGCTCGGCTCGGCACAGCCCTGCCCTGCAGCTCCCGGCTCGGCTCGGCACGGCCCGGCCGTACAGCTCCCGGCTCGGCTCGGCACGGCCCGGCCCGGCTCGGCTCAGCACAGCCCTGCCGTGCAGCTCCCGGCTCGGCTCGGCACGGCCCTGCCGTGCAGCTCCCGGCTCGGCTCGGCACGGCCCTGCCGTGCAGCTCCCGGCTCGGCGGCGATGTGTGCGGAGCACGACTGAGCTCTGAGCTGTTCGCTGCTGCAGGGCGGCTGGGGACAATGCCAGAGGGGTCCCGGGGGAGGCGGCGCTGACCCCGAGCGCAGGCAGCCGTGGGTGGGATTCGGTGAGGAGGAAGAGCCCGGGGGCATCGGCCTCGTGGCTGCCGGCTTCGGGTGGGCTGCAGCTGCGGTGGCATCGCAGCCGGCGCTGCCGGCAGAGCTGAGCTTGTGGCTTGCCCCCTGCTTGTCTGCGCCACGTCCTGGCAGGGTCCCTCACACAGCCTGACCCCAAAGAGGGACTGCAGGAAGAAACCAAAACCAAAAGGAGGAGAGGACATCCACAGTGGGCACAGTTTTGAGGGTTTGCAATCACTTCAAGGGATCTTTCCAAAGCTCAAGAGGCAGCTTCCCCCCTTGTGTGACCTCTGCCAGGCTCTGAAAATCAGGGAATCATGGAATGGTTTGGGTTGGAAGGGACCTGTAGAGCTCATCCAGTCCAACCCCCTGCAGCCAGCAGGGACAGCCCCAGCCACAGCAGGCTGCTCACAGCCCCACACAACCTCCCCTGCACTGCTGCCAGCCAGGGGGCAGCTCCCAGCTCTCTGGGCAGCCTGGGACAGGCTCTCCCCAACCTCAGTGTCAAACATTTCTCCCTTCTCTCCACTCTCAAGCTCCCTCTTTCAGCTCAAACCATCCTCCCTTGGCCTGTCCCATCAGGCCCTGCTCAAAGCTCTGTCCCCAGCTTTCTGATTTCCCCTTGAAGAGGGAGATTCAGACTGGAGAGAAGGGAGAAGTGTTTGACACTGAGGGTGGGGAGAGCCCAGGAGTCCAGGCCCACGATGGTCAGCCTGGACATTGGGAAACATTTCTTCACCAAAAGGGCCACTGGGCACTGAGCCAGGCTGCCCAGGCCAGTGGTGGATTCACCATCCCTGGAGAGGTTTTAAAGGGTGTTTGGCTGATGAGCTTAGGGCCATGGTCCAGCCGTGGTGTGCAGGGAGCTGTTGGGCTCGGGTTGGCCCTGATGATGTTAAGGTCTTCCCCAGCCAGGTGCTTCTGTGATTCCAAGCCCTAATTGGGAAGCTGCTCTGCACTCATTACCTGAGTGGTCTTCTTTTATTGATGTGCTGGTGCAGGATTGTTGGCACAGCCCCACCAGTGGGCCCCTGCCCTGCTCCTGCTGCCTGCAGCCCAGGAGTGGGAAGCTCATTCTTGGCCCTGTGTGTTTCTGGGCTCCGGAGCAGCCCTGCGGCTCGCGGCCGACGGATGTGAGCTGCCTCCCCAGAGCTGTGCCAGGCCTGGGCAGAGCTGGCAGGGGATGACTAACTGGAGACTGCAGGGGAAGCTGGAGCTGGTGTGTGGGTGCTGCAGCCCGGGAGAGCTGCTGGTGCTGGGAACTGGGTCAGTGTGAGCAGATGAAGGGCAGGCGGCGGCAGGCGGCGGCGTCTCTAACCAGCCCCTCCAGAGGCTGCATCCCTCTGGCTGCCCAGAAATGAGGGGGTGGAAACTGGGCACTGCAGCTCACCACGGCCACCTGTGTGGGCAGGGCAGCCATGGCGGTGGTGAGGATGGTCCACAGCCCCTGGAGCTGGTTCCACCCCAACAAGCTCATTGATTTCAGGATCTCTTTCAGCTCTGCACAGAGCCTGCTGGTGCTGCTGGTGCTGCTGGTGCTCCTCCTGCTAGTGCTGCTGGTGCTGCTGGTGCTGCTAGTGCTGCTGGTGCTCCTCCTGCTAGTGCTGCTGGTGCTGTTGGTGCTCCTCCTGCTAGTGCTGCTAGTGCTGCTAGTGCTGCTGGTGCTGCTAGTGCTGCTGGTGCTCCTCCTGCTAGTGCTGCTGGTGCTGCTAGTGCTGCTAGTGCTCCTGGTGCTGCTAGTGCTGCTGGTGCTCCTCCTGCTAGTGCTGCTGGTGCTGCTAGTGCTGCTAGTGCTGCTGGTGCTGCTGGTGCTGCTGGTGCTCCTCCTGCTAGTGCTGCTGGTGCTCCTCCTGCTAGTGCTGCTGGTGCTGCTGGTGCTGCTGGTGCTCCTCCTGCTAGTGCTGCTGGTGCTGCTAGTGCTGCTAGTGCTGCTGGTGCTGCTAGTGCTGCTGGTGCTCCTCCTGCTAGTGCTGCTGGTGCTGCTAGTGCTTCTGGTGCTCCTCCTGCTAGTGCTGCTGGTGCTGCTAGTGCTGCTAGTGCTGCTGGTGCTGCTAGTGCTGCTGGTGCTCCTCCTGCTAGTGCTGCTGGTGCTCCTCCTGCTAGTGCTGCTGGTGCTGCTGGTGCTGCTGGTGCTCCTCCTGCTAGTGCTGCTGGTGCTGCTAGTGCTGCTGGTGCTCCTCCTGCTAGTGCTGCTGGTGCTGCTAGTGCTGCTGGTGCTCCTCCTGCTAGTGCTGCTGGTGCTGCTGGTGCTGCTGGTGCTCCTCCTGCTAGTGCTGCTGGTGCTGCTGGTGCTGCTGGTGCTGCTAGTGCTGCTGGTGCTGCTAGTGCTGCTGGTGCTGCTGGTGCTGCTGGTGCTCCTCCTGCTAGTGCTGCTGGTGCTCCTCCTGCTAGTGCTGCTAGTGCTGCTGGTGCTGCTGGTGCTCCTCCTGCTAGTGCTGCTGGTGCTGCTGGTGCTGCTAGTGCTGCTGGTGCTCCTCCTGCTAGTGCTGCTGGTGCTGCTAGTGCTGCTGGTGCTGCTGGTGCTGCTAGTGCTGCTGGTGCTCCTCCTGCTAGTGCTGCTGGTGCTGGTGCTCCTGCTAGTGCTGGTGCTGCTAGTGCTGCTAGTGCTGCTGTGCTGCTGGTGCTGCTAGTGCTGCTGGTGCTGCTGGTGCTGCTAGTGCTGCTGGTGCTGCTAGTGCTGCTAGTGCTGCTAGTGCTGCTGGTGCTGCTAGTGTGCTGGTGCTCCTCCTGCTAGTGCTGGTGCTGCTAGTGCTGCTGGTGCTGCTAGTGCTGCTGGTGCTGCTAGTGCTGCTGGTGCTCCTCCTGCTAGTGCTGCTGGTGCTGCTAGTGCTGCTGGTGCTGCTGGTGCTGCTAGTGCTGCTGGTGTGCTGCTAGTGCTGCTGGTGCTCCTCCTGCTAGTGCTGCTGGTGCTGCTAGTGCTGCTAGTGCTGCTGGTGCTGCTGGTGCTGCTAGTGCTGCTGGTGCTGCTAGTGCTGCTGGTGCTGCTGGTGCTGCTGGTGCTGCTGGTGCTGCTGGTGCTGCTGGTGCTGCTAGTGCTGCTGGTGCTGCTAGTGCTGCTAGTGCTGCTGGTGCTCCTCCTGCTAGTGCTGCTGGTGCTGCTAGTGCTGCTAGTGCTGCTGGTGCTGCTAGTGCTGCTGGTGCTGCTCCTGCTGGTGCTGCTGGTGCTGCTGGTGCTGCTGGTGCTGCTGGTGCTGCTGGTGCTGCTAGTGCTGCTGGTGCTGCTGGTGCTGCTGGTGCTGCTAGTGCTGCTGGTGCTGCTGGTGCTGCTAGTGCTGCTGGTGCTGCTGGTGCTGCTGGTGCTGCTAGTGCTGCTAGTGCTGCTGGTGCTGCTAGTGCTGCTGTGTGCTGCTAGTGCTGCTGGTGCTGCTGGTGCTGCTAGTGCTGCTGGTGCTCCTCCTGCTAGTGCTGCTAGTGCTGCTGGTGCTGCTGCTGGTGCTGCTAGTGCTGCTGGTGCTGCTAGTGCTGCTAGTGCTGCTGGTGCTCCTCCTGCTAGTGCTGCTGGTGCTGCTAGTGCTGCTAGTGCTGCTGCTGGTGCTGCTAGTGCTGCTGGTGCTCCTCCTGCTGCTGCTGGTGCTGCTGGTGCTGGTGCTGCTAGTGCTGCTGGTGCTGCTAGTGCTGCTGGTGCTCCTCCTGCTAGTGCTGCTGGTGTGCTGCTGGTGCTGCTGGTGCTGCTGGTGCTGCTGCTCCTCCTGTGCTGCTGGTGCTGCTAGTGCTGCTGGTGCTGCTGGTGCTGCTAGTGCTGCTGGTGCTGCTGGTGCTGCTGGTGCTGCTAGTGCTGCTGGTGCTGCTGGTGCTCCTCCTGCTAGTGCTGCTGGTGCTGCTGGTGCTGCTAGTGCTGCTGGTGCTGCTAGTGCTGCTGGTGCTGCTGGTGCTGCTGGTGCTGCTGGTGCTGCTCCTGCTGCTAGTGCTGCTGCTAGTGCTGCTGGTGCTGCTAGTGCTGCTGGTGTGCTGCTGGTGCTGCTGGTGCTGCTGGTGCTCCTGGTGCTGCTGGTGTGCTGCTGGTGCTGCTGGTGCTGCTGGTGCTGCTGGTGCTGCTGGTGCTGCTGGTGCTGCTGGTGCTGCTGGTGCTGCTGGTGCTGCTGGTGCTGCTGGTGCTGGTGCTGCTGGTGCTGCTAGTGCTGCTGGTGCTGCTAGTGCTGCTGGTGCTGCTGGTGCTGCTGGTGCTGCTAGTGCTGCTGGTGCTGCTAGTGCTGCTAGTGCTGCTGGTGCTGCTGGTGCTGCTGGTGCTGCTGGTGCTGCTGGTGCTGCTGGTGCTGCTAGTGCTGCTAGTGCTGCTGGTGCTGCTAGTGCTGCTGGTGCTCCTCCTGCTAGTGCTGCTAGTGCTGCTGGTGCTCCTCCTGCTAGTGCTGCTGGTGCTCCTCCTGCTAGTGCTGCTAGTGCTGCTGGTGCTCCTCCTGCTAGTGCTGCTGGTGCTGCTGGTGCTGCTAGTGCTGCTGGTGCTGCTGGTGCTGCTGGTGTGCTGCTAGTGCTGCTGGTGCTGCTGGTGCTGCTGGTGCTGCTGGTGCTGCTAGTGTGCTGCTGGTGCTGCTGGTGCTGCTGGTGCTCCTCCTGCTAGTGCTGCTGGTGCTGCTGGTGCTGCTAGTGCTGCTGGTGCTGCTAGTGCTGCTGGTGCTGCTGGTGCTGCTGGTGCTGCTGGTGCTCCTCCTGCTAGTGCTGCTGGTGCTGCTGGTGCTGCTAGTGCTGCTGGTGCTGCTGGTGCTGCTGGTGCTCCTGCTAGTGCTGCTAGTGCTGCTGGTGCTGCTGGTGCTGCTGGTGCTGCTGGTGCTGCTGGTGCTGCTGGTGCTGCTGGTGCTGCTGGTGCTGCTAGTGCTGCTAGTGCTGCTAGTGCTGCTGGTGCTGCTAGTGCTGCTGGTGCTGCTGGTGCTGCTGGTGCTCCTCCTGCTAGTGCTGCTGGTGCTGCTGGTGCTGCTGGTGCTGCTGGTGCTGCTGGTGCTGCTGGTGCTGCTGGCTGCTGGTGCTGGTGCTGCTGGTGCTGCTGGTGCTGCTGGTGCTGCTGGTGCTGCTGGTGCTGCTGGTGCTGCCTGCTGCTGCTAGTGCTGCTAGTGCTGCTGGTGCTCCTCCTGCTAGTGCTGCTGGTGCTGCTGGTGCTGCTGGTGCTGCTAGTGCTGCTAGTGCTGCTGGTGCTCCTCCTGCTAGTGCTGCTGGTGCTCCTCCTGCTAGTGCTGCTGGTGCTCCTCCTGCTAGTGCTGCTGGTGCTGCTGGTGCTGGTCTGCTAGTGCTGCTGGTGTGCTGCTGGTGCTGCTGGTGCTGCTGGTGCTGCTAGTGCTGCTAGTGCTGCTGGTGCTGCTCCTGCTAGTGCTGCTAGTGCTGCTGGTGCTGCTGCTGGTGCTGCTGGTGCTGCTGGTGCTGCTGGTGCTGCTGGTGCTGCTAGTGCTGCTAGTGCTGCTGGTGCTGCTGGTGCTGCTGGTGCTGCTGGTGCTGCTGGTGCTGCTGGTGCTGCTGGTGCTGCTGGTGCTGCTGGTGCTGCTGGTGCTGCTGGTGCTGCTAGTGCTGCTGGTGCTGCTGCTGGTGCTGCTAGTGCTGCTGGTGCTGCTGGTGCTGCTGGTGCTGCTGGTGCTGCTGGTGCTGCTAGTGCTGCTGGTGCTGCTGGTGCTGCTAGTGTGCTGCTAGTGCTGCTGGTGCTGCTAGTGCTGCTAGTGCTGCTGGTGCTGCTGGTGCTGCTGGTGCTGCTGGTGCTGCTAGTGCTGCTGTGCTGCTGTGCTGCTGCTGGTGCTGCTAGTGCTGCTGGTGCTGCTGGTGCTGCTAGTGCTGCTGGTGCTGCTAGTGCTGCTAGTGCTGCTGGTGCTGCTGGTGCTGCTAGTGCTGCTAGTGCTGCTAGTGCTGCTAGTGCTGCTGGTGCTCCTCCTGCTAGTGCTGCTGGTGCTCCTTGTGCTGCTCCTGTGCTGCTGCCTCCTGCTAATGCTGCTAGTGCTCCTTCTCCTGCTGGTGCTGCTGGTGCTCCTTCTCCTGCTAGTGCTGAAGCCTCAGGTGTTGGTGAGGATGGGAACAACGTGGCCACCTTCCCTCCTGCCACATCAGTGGGCACCATGGACCCCATGTGTCCATGCCCAGCTCTCTTGATCCATTTCCTTCCCTCCACAGCCTAGCTGCAGGTCACTGATGTGCAGACCTTCAGCAGGCTGAGGAACTGATGTCAAATGTAAGAGTTTTAGCTGTGGAGACAGTGGGAAATGCATGGAACTGTGGAGTGGATGAATCCCTGTGGTATTGAGCTGCTTGCAGGGAGCAGGGGAGGGAAAAGCAGCAGAATGTGGACTGTAGGATTCCCTGCAGTCCTGAGCACTTGAGCTTGGTGTGAGGCAGGTTTGGTGCCTCCTGCTAGGGTCTTGGGTCATTTGATTTCTGCCCCTCTGCTCCACTCTGCTGAGACCTCCCCTGCAGGGCTGGGGTAGCTGTGGAGTCCACAGCACAGACAGGGAGCTGGGGGAGCAGGGCCAGAGGAGGCCACAGCAGTGCTGGCAGGGCTGGAAGCCCTCTGCTGGGAGCCAGGCTGAGAGAGTTGGCCTTGGGCAGCCTGCAGAAGAGAAGGCTCCAGAGAGAGCTTCTGCTGGCCTTGCAGTGCTTCAGGGGCCCAGCAGAGAGCTGGGGACAGAGCTCTGAGCAGGGCCTGATGGGCCAGGCCAAGGGGGGATGGTTGGAAAGTGCAAGAGGGAGCTTGAGAGTGGAGAGAAGGGAGAAATGTTTGGCACTGAGGGTGGGGAGAGCCTGTCCCAGGCTGCCCAGAGAGCTGGGAGCTGCCCCCTGGCTGGCACCAGTGCAGGGGAGGCTGTCTGGGGCTGTGAGCAGCCTGCTGTGGCTGGGGCTGTCCCTGCTGGCTGCAGGGGTTGACCTGCATGAGCTCTGCAGGTCCCTTCCCAGCCAAAGCAGTCTGGGTTCCACAGCCCTGGTGCTGTCCTTCTACTCCCATGGCTGGGAGCTGCCTCCTCCACCTCCACTCAGGGCTTTGGAGGCTTTTCTATTTTTCACTTTGCCTGCTGGAGGCAATGAAATATCGAATGTGCTGCTGGTGCCTCTGCTGGGCTCTGCCTGTTGCTGTTGGACAGCTGCTCTGCCGCCGAGGTTCCCTGGGAAGTGGCCTGTTTAAGAGCCTTGCTCATCCCGCGGGGCACTGCCCAGCTGTAGCCAGCACTTCCCACAGGCCAAATGACATCAGGCCTTGAGTGCTGATGACATGAGAGGAGAAATAAACCTCAAGATATCTCCCTCCAGGCAGGGGGCAGCCACAGCCTCCCTGGGCAGCCTGTGCCAGTGTCTCCCCAGCCTCACTCTCAACCATCTCTTCCTCATCTCCAGCCTCAGTCTCCCCTCTCCCAGCTCAAAGCCATTGTTCCTCATCCTGGCACTCCCAGCCCTTGTCCAAAGTCCCTCCCCAGCTGTCCTGCAGCCCCTTCAGGGACTGGAAGGCTGCTCTGAGGTCTGCCTGGAGCCTTCTCTTCTCCATGCTGAACAACTCTCCCAGCCTGTCCCCAGGCTGTGGGGTTGCAGTTTGCAGCCAGGTCCTTCCCCTGCAGATTGAAGAACAGCTTTTGAAAGGCTGCTTCCTGCAGCTGCTGAGCTGATTTGCCTGGACACAGAGCACAGGTACAGAGGTGTAGTAGAAACAAGCTGTAGGCACCTGCTGGGTTGGAAGGCCAGCAAAGAATCCCTGGTCTCAAAAGCCACCTGAGTGCAGATCACTTTGAAAGATCCCAGAGGGAGGAAGGAGCTGCCAGGGCCACATTCAGCTCAGCTTGACCCTTCCTGGCACTGAAATGCCTGCAGGGCTTGTTCTGAGCCTTCCACTCTGGACATCTGCCTTCTGGTCCTGACTTGAGATCTCCTTCCTCCTGTCCGACTCCTTTGTAGCCTCTCTTTCCCGTGGCTTGGATCCAGCTTAACCTCTGCCACCACCACCTGAGACACAGCGGCTCGACCACCTCTCTCTCTAAAGAGGAAGTAGAGGGTTGGAGGCAACATCCTGTTTGGTGCTGTGGCTGTGGGAGACCTCAGAGAGGGTTTCACAAGGCAGGTTCTGCGAAGCCCTGGTGGCTCAGGCTGCTGCTGTGTCCCCTGGGCACACGTGTGGCCCAGGCTGGGCGAGCAGCCCGCTGGCAGCCCCCAGCTGCTCGACAGCCCAGGGCAGAGCTCTGCCCCCCCCAAACGGGGCCTGGTTAATCTCAGCCTGCCCTTCTCACCCATGGCAATGAATCCTGTGGGGTGAAGAGGCTGCCGGGGGGTCCTGGTTGTGCCTGCTCGGGGTGGGAGGAGACAAACCAGCCCCAGCTCCTGCTCGGAGCCGCAGCACCTCCGGTATCATTGTCCTGCAAGGGGCGGGGGAGCGCGCGTGGGCAGAGGAGATAGTTCTCCCCATCCCTCCCCTGCCAGCCCTCTCACCAGCACTGCCAGGGTGCCTCAGACCCTCCTGCAGCTGGCACTTATCTGCCCCCAAACTGGGACCCGTTGTGACCCAGATATGTGACTGTTGATTGCCTGTGCTGCAGCCGCAGGCGTCGCAGCCCCTGCTCCTTCTTCCTCCCCTCTGTGCCACCCAGCAGCAGTGAGAGCAGGGCCCGGGGGGGACCCAGATCACCTGCAAAACTCCTGTAACCCACCTGAAAAAATCACAGCCTCACAGTATCACCAAGGTTGGAAGAGACCTCAAAGATCATCGAGTCCAACCTGTCCCCACAGACCCCATGACTAGACCATGGCACCAAGGGCCACATCCAGTCCCCTCTTGAACACCTCCAGGGACGGTGACTCCACCATCTCCCTGGGCAGCACATCCCAATGGCTAACAACTCTCTCTGGGAAGAACTTTCTCCTCACCTCCAGCCTAAACCTCCCCTGGCACAGCTTGAGACTGTGTCCTCTTGTTCTGGTGCTGGTTGCCTGGGAGAAGAGGCCAACCCCTTCCTGGCTACAACCACCCTGCAGGCAGTTGCAGAGAGCAAGAAGGTCTCCCCTGAGCCTCCTCTTCTGCAGGCTAAGCAACCCCAGCTCCCTCAGCCTCTCCTCACAGGGCTGTGCTCCAGACCCCTCCCCAGCCTTGTTGCCCTTCTCTGGACACCTTCAAGTCTCTCAATGTCCTTCTGAAACTGAGGGGCCCAGAACTGGACACAGGACTCAAGGTGTGGCCTAACCAAAGCAGAGTACAGGGGCACAATGACCTCCCTGCTCCTGCTGGCCACACCATTCCTAATGCAGGCCAGGATGCCCTTGGCCTTCTTGGCCCCCTGGGCACACTGCTGGCTCATGTTCAGGCAGCTGTCAACCAGCACCCCCAGGTCCCTCTCTGTTTGGCAGCTCTCAGCCACTCTGCCCCCAGCCTGTAGCTCTGCCTGGGGCTGTTACAGTCTCACAGTCTCACAGTATCACCAAGGTTGGAAGAGACCCCAAAGATCATCAAGTCCAACCTGTCACCACAGACCCCATGACTAGTGCTCAGTGCTGCTCTTGGGCTGTTGTTAGGAAGCAGAGCTGTTTATTTTCTGCAGCCCTCTCCAGTTTCTCTTCCTGCTTTGCAACGATTTTCATCGTGCAGAATGCAGCTGCTGCTCTTCTGGCTTCTCTTTCACTGCCTGCCTTCACCCGGGGGCCTTCTGCCTTTGTCTTCAGGGCTGAAGCCCCTCACAGGCTGCAGCCAGATGAGCAGCCCTGACTTACAGAAGCTGAGTAATCATAGAATCCATAAGGCTGGAAAAGACCTCAGAGATCATCAAGTCCAACCTGTCACCCAACACCATCTGATCAGCTGAACCATGGCACCAAGGGCCTCATCCAATCCCCTCTTGAACACCTCCAGGGATGGTGGTCACCTCCCTGGGCAGCCACATGCCAATGGCAAATCTCTCTTTCTATGAAGAACTTCTTCCTAACATCCAGCCTGAACCTCCTCTGGCACAGCTTGAGACTGTGTCCTCTTGTTCTGGTGCTGCTTGCCTGGCAGAAGAGACCAACCCCCACCTGGCTACAACCACCCTGCAGGGAGTTGCAGAGAGCAAGAAGGTCTCCCCTGAGCCTCCTCTTCTGCAGTCTAAGCAACCCCAGCTCCCTCAGCCTCTCCTCCCAGGGCTGTGCTCCAGACCCCCCCGGCCTTGTTGCCCTGTTACAGTTCTTCAGTCTTCTCCATCCTGCTCCTGATCACAGAATCACAGTGAGGGTTGGAAGGGACCTCTGGAGATCAGCCAGTCCAACCCCTGCCAGGGCAGGGTCACCCAGGGCAGGGCACACAGGAGCACATCCAGGTGGGGCTTGAAAGTCTCCAGTGAAGGAGACTCCACAACCTCTCTGGGCAGCCTGCTCCAGGCCTCCAGCAGCCTCAAACCAAAGAAGTTTCTCCTTCTGTTGAGGTGGAACCTCCTGGGTGCCACTTTGTGCCCTCTGCCCCTTGGCCTATCACAGGACACCACTGAGAAGAGCCTGGCCCCTTCCTCTTGCCCCCCACCCTTCAGATATCTGTAACCACTGATCAGATCCCCACTGGGGTAGTTTTAGGCTTCTCTTCTCCAGGCTAACCAGCCCCAGGGCTCTCTCAGCCTTTCCTCATCAGGTGTTTCAGCCCCTTCAGCATCTTGGTAGCCTCCTCTGGACTCTCTCCAGCAGTTCCCTGTCTCCTTGGACTGGGGAGCCCAGAACTGGACCCCACACTCCAGATGTGGTCTCAACAGGGCAGAGCAGAGGGAGAGCAGAGCCTCCCTCGACCTGCTGGCCACACTCTTCTGCATGCCCCCCAAGCATCCTGCTCACAGCTGCAGCCTCACTCAGGGCCTTCACTGAGTGCCCACAGCAATGCTGCCTGGCCAGACAGGGGCTTTGATCTAAACCCTGGCAAGATTTGTCTCCTCCAGAACACCTCCCATCGGGTTTGTCACTGCCCAGACCTCTTCTCACAGCCTGTTCCAAGCTCACTTCAGTCTCCCTGGTTTGCTGTTGTGAAAATCAGGCACTTGCTGTGCTCTGCTCTGCTGTGAGGACAGCCTGAGGGAGTTGGGGCTGTGCAGGCTGGAGAGGAGAAGGCTCCCAGGAGACTTAGTTGTGGCCTTCCAGGATCTGCAGGGGGCTCCAAGCAAGCTGGGGAGGGACTTTGGAGGGTGTCAGGGAGGGATAGGGCTGGGGGGATGGAGCAAAACTAGAAGTGGGGAGATTGAGATTGGCTGTGAGGAAGAAGTTGCTGCCCAGGAGGGTGGTGAGAGCCTGGCACAGGCTGCCCAGGGAGGTGGTGGAAGCCTCCTGCCTGGAGGTGTTTGCAGCCAGGCTGGAGGTGGCTGTGAGCAACCTGCTGTGGTGTGAGGTGTCCCTGCCCAGGGCAGGGGGTTGGGGCTGGCTGAGCCTTGAGGTCCCTTCCAGCCCTGACAGTTCTGTGATTCTATCTTCTCCCCAAACTTTGCTTCCCACAAAGAGCCAGTTTCCTTCTCTGGGATGCATTGGCTGCATCCTCAGGCAGGCAGAGCCTGGAACAAAGCCTGTGTGTAGCCTGCCACTGCTCTCCTCCTCCAGCCCTGGCAGTCAGGGGTTGGCATCTCCAGAGCAGCCCAGACCACGGTGCAGTGTGGCTGGGCACAGCATGGTCCTGGCTCTCTGCAGCCCTGATGGAGCTCAGGGCTCCACAGGAAGATCACCTCCCTGAGAAGGGCTTTGCTGTGTTGTCCTGCCTGTTGCAGCACTCCAGGTCAGCTGTGTTTGCTCTTGGGCCCCTCCTGTGTTTGCCAGTTCTGTAGCAATATCTTTCTTTAACCTTCAGGCCTTCACCAGAGCTGCCTCTGATCTTGCCCTGCTCCTTCCCTCCTCCCTCCTGCCGGTGCCAGGGATGCTTTTGTGCTCTGCTCAGTGCTGACAGATGTCTGTGGCCATTTCTGCACTGCTTGGCTTGTGTTTTCCCCCAGGCCCTGGGTTCAGTGCTCAGGCAGAGCTCTCACATTTCACGGCCCAGCAGGCTGCTTCCCCTCGCAGCCTTCCCCCCTCTGCTGCTTTCCCCTTTGCCAGCATTCAGCCCCTGCCCTGCTGCCAGCCCTGCTCCTGCTCCAGGCTCTGCTGCTCCCATGCCCCACAGGCTGTGTCCATGTGATGCCCACTCTGCTTCTCACACACACTGTGTGCTCACCACCATCACCTCCACCATCTGCCAGTCACAGAATCAGTCACAGGATCAGCCAGGCTGGAAGAGACCTCTGAGATCCTCAAGTCCAACCAACCACCTAACCCTACCCCATCAACCAGACCCTGGCACTGAGAGCCTCCTCCAGGCTCTCCTTAAACACCTCCAGGGGCATTGACCCCACCCCCTCCCTGGGCAGCACATCCCAGAGGCCAATCTCTCTGTCTGGGAAGAACTTCTTGCTAAGACCAAGTCTAAACCTCCCCCTGGCACAGCTTGAGACTGTGTCCTCTTGTTCTGGTGCTGCTTGCCTGGCAGAAGAGACCAACCCCCACCTGGCTGCAAGCTCCCTGCAGGCAGTTGCAGAGAGCAAGAAGGTCTCCCCTGAGCCTCCTCTTCTGCAGGCTAAGCAACCCCAGCTCCCTCAGCCTCTCCTCCCAGGGCTGTGCTCCAGACCCCTCCCCAGCCTTGTTGCCCTTCTCTGGACACCTTCCAGCAGCTCAACAGCTTTCCTAAGCTGAGGAGCCCAGAACTGGACACAGGACTCAAGGTGTGGCCTCAGCAGTGCTGAGCACAGGGCACAATGACCTCCCTGCTCCTGCTGGCCACACTCTTCCTGCTGCAGGCCAGGATGCCCTTGGCCTTCTTGTCCCCCTGGGCACACTGCTGGCTCCTGTTCAGCTGCTGTCCACCAGTCCCCCCAGGTCCCTCTCTGCCTGGCTGCTCTCAGCCCCTCTGCCCCCAGCCTGTAGCACTGCCTGGGGTTGCTGTGGCCAATGTGCAGCACCTGGCACTTGGATGTGTTCAATCTCCTGCCCTTGGCCTCTGCCCATGTGTCCAGCCTGGCAAGGTCACAGTATCACAGAATCCCCAAGGCTGGAAGAGACCTCAGAGATCATCAAGTCCAACCTGGCACCACAGACCCCATGACTAGACCATGGCACCAAGGGCCACATCCAGTCCCCTCTTGAACACCTCCAGGGACGGTGACTCCACCACCTCCCTGGGCAGCACAGCCCAATGGCTAACAACTCTCTCTATGAAGAACTTTCTCCTCACCTCCAGCCTAAACCTCCCCTGGCACAGCTCCAGACTGTGTCCTCTTGTTCTGGTGCTGGTTGCTAGAGAGAAGAGACCAACCCCCAGCTGGCTCCAACCTCCCTTTAGGTGGTTGTAGAGAGCAATGAGGTCTCCCTGAGCCTCCTCCTCTCCAGGCCCCTCTGCAGAGCTCTCCTACCTTCTAACAGATCAACTCCTGCCCCCAGCTTGGTGTCATCAGCAAACTCACTCCAGTGAGGGTCAGTCAGCAGAGGTGTGAGGGGAGCTGATAACAGCACTTTGGGTGTGGGGTTGGTTTGGAGCAGATCAAGGCAATAGAACAAGAGGAAATGGCCTCAAGCTGCACCTGGGGAGGTTTAGGTTGGATTTTAAGGGGGAAAATTTGCCTGAAAGACTGGTCAGGGGTTGGAACAGACTGCCCAGGGAGGTGGTGGAGTTGCCATCCCTAGAGGTGTGACATGGCACTGGGAATCACAGTCACAGATGGCACTGGGTTGGAAGGGACCCTCAAAGGTCATTGTGTCCACCCCCTGCAGCCAGCAGGGACATCTGTAACTAGAGCAGGTTGCTCAGGGCCCCAGCAAGTCTGGCCTTGAATGTCTCCAGGGATGGAGCTTCCACCACCTCCCTGGGCAATCTGTCCCAGGCTCTCCCTGTGCAGAACTTCCTCCTGATGTCCAACCTAACTCTGCCCTGCTCCAGTTTCCAACCATTGCCTCTCCTCCTATCCCCACAGCCCCTTCTGAACAGTCCCTCCCCAGCCTGCCTGCAGCTCCCCCTCAGGCATTGAAATGCAGCTCTGAGGTCTCCCTGGAGCCTCCTTTCCTCCTGGCTGAACAGCCCCAGCTCTCTCAGCCTGTCCTTGCAGGAGGGTTGCTTTGGGTCCTGGCTCAGTGGCCATGGTTGGCAGTTGGAGCTGATGATCTTAGAGATCTTTTCCAGCCTGGATGATTCTCTGGTTGTAAGCAAGAGCCACAGCCCTGCCAGGATCACTGAGCCATGCAACCCAAGGAGCACAGAGAAGGCTCAGCCCACACAGCCAGCTGAGAGCAGTGCCTGAGGCTCGCACCAGCAGGGTGGTGAGAGCGGGAGGCTGCTCCCACCCAGAAACACTGTCTGCACTTAGATGCAGACCTGAGCTCTCCACCACCACCCCCATGCCTGCTGCAGCCAGCCAGGAGCTGCCCTTGGCCTCTGGTAGCAGCAGAAATTATCCTGAGGTTCACTATCTGGAGAACCCATCCTGGGGCTCAGCTCCCACAGAGCTGCCCTGGCAGGGCTGGAGCAGCACTGGAGCTGATCCCAACCTGCCCAGGAGATTCCCCTCTGGGGCTCATCCCAACCTTCCAAAGAGATTCCCCTGTGGGGCTGATCCCAGCCTGCCCAGGAGATTCCCCTCAGGGGCTGATCCCAACCTTCCAAAGAGATTCCCCTCTGGGGCTGGTCCCAACCTTCCAAAGAGATTCCCCTCTGGGGCTGGTCCCAACCTTCCAAAGAGATTCCCCTCTGGGGCTGGTCCCAGCCTGCTCAGGAGATTTCCCTCTTTTCCCCTCTTTCCCCTCCACGTTCCGCTGGCAGTGCCATGCCTGGATGCTGGGTGCTGGCATCTCTCCCCTGGCAGAGCCTCTGCCCACTCCTGGCTGTCTCAGTCTGCTGCAGTCACTGCTCAGAGGAGCTCCTCTCGTCTCCCACCAGCTGCCCAGCAGCAGCATCCCTCTCTGCCTCCTGATTGCTTTGACTTCTGCTGGTGTGCAGCTTGCAGCAGGGCTGCTGAGGAGCCGGAGCAGCCAGCAGGCAGGGCTGGGCTGGGGCAGAGCCGTGCTTGGCGCCCACAGGAGCTCTCTGCATGGCCTCCTGAATGTGTGTCTGTACAGCAGGCAGCACAAGTGTCTCAGGAGCCTGTCGAGGCTGTACTAAAATAGAAGCTGATGTCTGGAACAGATTCTCCTCTAGCCAGGGTGAGTCTGGTGGCAGCTCTGCAGGCAGCTCTGGAGGCTCCTGGCCAGCTCGCCGGTGGAGCTGCAAGGGAAGGCTCTCCCACAGGCAGCCACAGCACCTGCCTGGGCTGGGGGGAAGCAAAGGGATAGCAAAGGAAAGGAGAAGCCAGAGGAAAGCAAAAGCATTGAATCCTGGAATCATAGAACATGAGAGGGTGGAAGGGACCTGCAGAGATCATCCAGCCCAAGCCCCCTGCCAGAGCAGCATCACCCGGGGCAGGGCACACAGAGCACATCCAGCTGGGCTTGGGAGGTCTCCAGAGGAGACTCCACAACCTCCCTGGGCAGCCTGCTCCAGGCCTCTGCAGCCTCACTGTGAGGAAGTTTCTCCTCGTGTTGAGCTGAAGCCTTCAGTGTTGAAGTTTGTAGGAAGAGCTTCTCCAGGCAGGAAAAGCTTCCCAGCTCTCTTCCAAGGAGGTGACGTGCAGGCAGCTGCTGCCTGCTGAGTGGAGGGATGAGCCTGGACACTGCTTAAGAAACTGGGTCTGGACCAACACAGGATCCCTGAAGCAAGGAGATCCACAGGGTGAAGGAAGGAGATCCACAGGATGAATCAAAGAGATCCACAGGGTGAATCAAGGAGATCCACAGGGTGAAGGAAAGGAGATCCACAGTGTGAATCAAGGAGATCCACAGGATGAGCCAAGGAGATCCACAGGGTGAAGGAAGGAGATCCACAGGGTGAAGGAAGGAGATCCACAGGATAAGCCAAGGAGGTCCACAGGGTGAATCAAGGAGATCCACAGGGTGAATCAAGGAGATCCACAGGGTGAAGAAAGGAGATCCACAGGGTGAAGGGAGGAGATCCACAGGGTGAATCAAGGAGATCTACAGGATGAACCAATGAGTCCCACAGTGTGAATCAAGGAGATCCACAGGGTGAATCAAGGAGATCCACAGGATGAGCCAAGGAGGTCCACAGGGTGAATCAAGGAGATCCACAGGGTGAAGGAAGGAGATCCACAGGGTGAAGGGAGGAGATCCACAGGGTGAAGGGAGGAGATCCCTAGGACGAACCAAGGAGCTGCCCAGGACGAGAGAGGAGCCTGGCAGGAGGGCTGCCCTGGTGGTTTGCTCACCTGTGGCTAACAGACCACAGATTTGGGGAGTTTAGGTTTATCTGCAGTGGAAAACTCCCTTTTCAGCCCAAGGCTGAGTGGAATTGGGACTCACCTCTGCCTTTGCTGCCATCATGGATTGCTCAGGGCCTTGCTCAGCCCCTGGCAGCGAGCCCCAGAGGTGATTTCACTGTGCACCCCTGGTCTACGGGAGACTTTGTTGGACCTGCAGGGTTGTGCTGGACCACCTGCACCTCTGACCCTTCTGGGGTCTCAATTCTGCAGGCATCTGGGGAAGCAGCTCCCCAGCTGTGCTCCTTGCTGGGAGCTCCTTGCAGCAGTGAGCTGCAGGAGGTCTCTTGGTCCAGCTTGTTGGCTGTTGCAGGCAGCTGGTTTCTCCCTTTCAGTCAGTAAAAGCCTCTCTCAGTGCAGGGCAGCCAGCAGCTCTCTGCCCTCCTTGCTGCTGCACCAGGAGGACTCTTGCTGATGTGGCTGGAGCCTGCCTCTCTGGAGACATTCCTGGAGAAGAGGAGGCTCAGGGGAGACCTTCTTGCTCCCTCCAACTCCCTGCAGGGAGGTTGTAGCCAGGTGGGGGTTGGTCTCTTCTGCCAGGCACCCAGCAGCAGAACAAGAGGACACAGTCTCAAGCTGTGCCAGGGGAGGTTCAGGCTGGAGATGAGGAAGAAATTCTTCCTAGCAAGAGAGATTGGCCCTTGGGATGTGCTGCCCAGGGAGGTGGTGGAGTCCCCATCCCTGGAGGTGTTTAGGAAGAGCCTGGATGAGGCCCTTGGTGCCATGGTTGAGTTGTCAGGTGGTGCTGGGTGAGAGGTTGGACTTGATGAGCTCTGAGGTCTTTTCCAACCTTACTGATTCTATGAGTCTATGATATTCCAGACCTGCCTGGATGTGTTCCTGTGTGATCTGCTCTGGCAGGGGGTGGGGTGGACTGAATGGTCTCTCCAGGTCCCTTCCAGCCCCTGACATTCTGTGAACCCAAGCTGATGTTCCCCCAGCACCTTCCCTGCTGGCCACTGGCCAAGCACAGGAGCAGCATTCAGGAGGCTCAAGGTCCCAGCACATGGTGCTGCTGGTGGAGCTGCTGGCAGGGCTCAGTGGTGTGTTGCCCAGGACAGGGTTTGCAATCCTGCTGCGTTCTGTGGGTGCTGTTCAGGAGCTGTTCTGCTTCCCCTGCAGAAGGTTCTGAGGCTGAAAGTTCTCCTCCTGTGCAGAAAAGCATCAGATGCTGAGGTGTGGATGAGGGCTGTCGTGGTGGGAGCTGGCAAGCATGGGCAGGGAAGTGAAGCTGTTGTTGAAAGGAAATGTTGGGTGGGGTGGAGAGCAGAGAATCTTCTCTGGTGCTGCTCTGCTTTGCCTCTACTCTGCTCTTGTGAGGCCCAATCTGTGTCCAGCTCTGGAGATCCCAACAATAGGGACTGGTGGAATGGATCCAAAGGAGGCCACAGCAGTGCTGGCAGGGCTGGAAGCCCTCTGCTGAGAGACTTGGCCTTGGGCAGCCTGCAGAAGAGAAGGCTCCAGGGAGAGCTTCTGCTGGCCTTGCAGTGCTTCAAGGGCCCAGCAGAGAGCTGGGGACAGAGCTTTGAGCAGGGCCTGAGGGGCCAGGCCAAGGGGGATGGTTGGAAAGTGCAAGAGGGAGCTTGAGAGTGGAGAGAAGGAGAAGTGTTTGGCACTGAGGGTGGGGAGAGCCTGGCCCAGGCTGCCCAGAGAGCTGTGAGCTGCCCCCTGCCTGGCACCAGTGCAGGGGGAGGTTGTGTGGGGCTGTGAGCAGCCTGCTGTGGCTGGGGCTGTCCCTGCTGGCTGCAGGTCTTGCACTGGATGAGCTTTGAATATCCCTTCCCACCCAAACCATTCCATGGTTCTCCAGACCCCACTCTCCCAGGACATTAGTTTCGCCTGGATGTCTTGAGTTGATTCTCCTCATTCCAGCAGGAGCTGGGGCCTAGAGAGGTTCAACTTCTTGCTGAAGGTCCCACAGCCACAGGGCTCAAAAGACATCAAGGACCTTTTAACTCCCAAGCCTGAGTCCTGCTGCTGGCCGAAGGTCAGCTTAATGACCTCTTTGTTCTCCCCTGGTCCTTGCCACTGTGCAAGAGAGTCCGCAAGGGGCTGACGGCCAGGGAGGTGCTGCCTGCTCTGGCGAGGGCTGTGGCAGAGGGGAAAGGAAAGGAGAGGTGTCAGCTCTGCTCCTTGAGCCAGACCCTTGGTGCCAAAGCTGCTTTCCAGGCACATGACTGCAGGATTCTCGGAGAGGCTGCGCGCTGGGCACAGCCCCTGGCGCTAAGACAGGCTCAAAATAGCTCCCTAAGCAGGATCGGTGCCTGGGCCACTGAGGCAAGGCAAGAGAGGCACTAAAGACCCGGGCAACGTGAGGGCGTCTGTGCTGCTGCCCTGCCGGGGCCCCCTGCCAGCCAACGAGCTCACCCACCCCGACCAGCCACCCAGCCACCCAACCAGCCAGCTAGCCCACCCAGCCACCCAACCAGCCAGCTAGCCCACCCAGCCACCCAACCAGCCAGCTAGCCCACCCAGCCACCCAACCAGCCAGCTAGCCCACCCAGCCACCCAACCAGCCAGCTAACCCACCCAGCCACCCAACCAGCCACCCAACCAGCCAACCAGCCAGCCCAACCAGCCAGCTAACCCACCCAGCCACCCAACCAGCCACCCAACCAGCCAACCAGCCAGCCCAACCAGCCAGCTAGCCCACCCAGCCACCCAACCAGCCAGCTAGCCCACCCAGCCACCCAACCAGCCAGCTAACCCACCCAGCCACCCAACCAGCCACCCAACCAGCCAACCAGCCAGCCCAACCAGCCAGCTAGCCCACCCAGCCACCCAACCAGCCAGCTAGCCCACCCAGCCACCCAACCAGCCAGCTAGCCCACCCAGCCACCCAACCAGCCAGCTAACCCACCCAGCCACCCAACCAGCCACCCACCCAGCCACCCAACCAGCCAGCTAGCCCACCCAGCCACCCAACCAGCCAGCTAGCCCACCCAGCCACCCAACCAGCCAGCTAATCCAACCAGCCACCCAACCAGCCAGCTAGCCCACCCAGCCACCCAACCAGCCAGCTAACCCACCCAGCCACCCAACCAGCCAGCTAACCCACCCAGCCACCCAACCAGCCAGCTAACCCACCCAGCCACCCAACCAGCCAGCTAACCCACCCAGCCACCCAACCAGCCACCCAACCAGCCAACCAGCCAGCCCAACCAGCCAGCTAACCCACCCAGCCACCCAACCAGCCACCCAACCAGCCAACCAGCCAGCCCAACCAGCCAGCTAACCCACCCAGCCACCCAACCAGCCAGCTAGCCCACCCAGCCACCCAACCAGCCAGCTAACCCACCCAGCCACCCAACCAGCCAGCTAGCCCACCCAGCCACTCAACCAGCCAGCTAGCCCACCCAGCCACCCAACCAGCCACCCAGCCCACCCAGCCACCCAACCAGCCACCCAACCAGCCAACCAGCCAGCCCAACCAGCCAGCTAACACAACCAGCCACCCAACCAGCCAGCTAACCCAACCAGCCACCCAACCAGCCAGCTAACCCAACCATCCACCCAACCAGCCAGCTAACCCACCCAGCCACCCAACCAGCCAGCTAACCCACCCAGCCACCCAACCAGCCAGCTAACCCAACCAACCACCCCAACCAGCCAGCTAACCCAACCAACCACCCCAACCAGCCAGCTAACCCAACCAACCACCCCAACCAGCCAGCTAACCAACCAGTCAACCAAATCAAACCAACCCAACCAACCCAACCCACCAACCAACCAGCCAGCTAACCAACCCACCCAACCTACCAGTCAATCAACCAATCACCCACCCAACCCAACCCAGCCCACCAACCAACCAGACAGCTAACCAACCAGTCAACCAACCAATCACCCACCCAGCCAGCCACCCAACCCACCAACCAACCAGACGGCTATCCAACCCACCTAACCAACCAGTCACCCAACCAGTCACCCACTCAACCCAACCCAACCAACCAGTCACCCAACCAGTCACCCACTCAACCCAACCCAACCAACCAGTCACCCACTCAACCCAACCCACCACTGCTGTGTCTGGGAGCAGTGAACATCTTCACTGTCTGGAGGCCTCACCAGAAGGCCTCTCAGGGCCTGTGCTGTGTCCTGGGGAGGTCTCTGTGCCATGGACCCAAAGCAGCCTCTGCCCCAGGGGGGCCTGGGCTGCCTGGGGAGGATGCTCTCACGGCTTGAGCTCTCCAGAGGTCCCTTCCAACCCCTAACCTCCTGTGATCTGTGACCCTGGGACTGAAGGGCAGCTGGGCTCACAGGAGAGGTTTCCCAAGGGCCAGGTCCCCCTTTCTCTCTTCCCTCTTCCCCAGGCCGGTGGCAGCTCTGGGCTGTGGATCTGCTGCAGGTTTCTGCTCAGTCTCTCCCCTCCTGGTCCCAGGCTGTGATGAGTTGGTGGCTGGGGCTTGGCCACACCTCAGCTCCAGCCCTGCCCCAGGGAGCAGCCAGGCCTGGCTCTGGCTGGTGCAGAAGGGACACTGTTAGTGACACACAACAGTGCCTTCAGCACGGGGAGACGACCTCCTGGGCCTACCTCCTGGGCTGCCCTGACCCTGTCTGGCTGGAGCAGAGGTGTGCAGCCCTCCAGCCATGCTGCTCTGATGGCCCCCCGGCGGTGACCCTGGCAGGCAGAAGCTCCTGGTGTCGCTCAGGAGAGTTGTTCTTAGCACCAAAGCTGAGTTCAAGAGTTAAAAGCAGTGACACAGTTTTGGCCCAGCACTGGTGCCCTGCAGCATGGTTGCTCTGTCTGTCTGTCTGTCTGTCTGTCTGAGGGAATGGCACCAAACCAAGCCTCCCTGGGACTCTTCCAGCTGGTTCATGCTGTACTTTTACCCTCTGAGCTCAGACCAGGAGGTGTCATCATCACTGTGGGCACTGCAGAGCAGGAGCCCTGCTCACAAGGTCATCTGCAGAGCAGGTGGCCAAGCTGGCCGCAGGCACCTTTCCCCCCACCAGGCCTTTCACAACCCTGCCTGTGCTTTGCCTGATATTCCCCAGGGGCACCAAACCTGGTGCCAGAGTCCCTGGGTCCCTGTCTCCCTGCATGGGGGGTGTTCACGAGGGGGAGCAGGGCTCCACCGAGCCCCAAAGCCAGGCTTGGAGCTGCAGCCTGTGCCTGGCTGGGGAGGTGGCCAAGAGGGCCAAGGGCAGCCTGGGGTGCATCAAGAAAAGTGTGGCCAGCAGGTCTGGAGAGGTCCTTGTCCCCCTTTACTCTGGGGAGAGCACACCTGGAATGCTGTGTCCAGTTTGGGGTTCTCCAGGTCAAGGGGGCAGGGCTCTGCTGGCGAGAGTCCAGGGAGGCTACAAGGATGAGTGTGAGACTTGAAGCTGCGCTGTGAGGAGAGGCTGAGCGCCCTGGGGCTGTTCAGCGTGGAGAGGAGAAGGCTGAGAGGGGATAATGTCTATGAATACCTGAGGGCTGGGGGTCAGGATGAAGGTGCCAGGATCTTTGTGGTGGTGCCCAGCGATAGGGCAAGGAGCAACAGGCACAGGCTGGAGCCCAGGAGAGAGCAGGAGGAGAAACAGATGGGCAGAGGCCAAGGGCAGGAGACTGAACACATCCAAGTGCCAGGTGCTGCACATTGGCCACAGCAACCCCAGGCAGTGCTCCAGGCTGGGGGCAGAGTGGCTGAGAGCAGCCAGGCAGAGAGGGACCTGGGGGTGCTGGTTGATGGGAGGCTGAACATGAGCCTGCAGTGTGCCCAGGCAGCCAAGAGGGCCAATGGCCTCCTGGCCTGCATTAGGAACAGTGTGGCCAGCAGGAGCAGGGAGGTCATTCTGCCCCTGTACACTGCACTGGTTAGGCCACACCTTGAGTCCTGTGTCCAGTTCTGGGCCCCTCAGTTCAGGAAGGAGGTTGAGATGCTGGAAGGTGTCCAGAGAAGGGCAACAAGGTTGGTGAGGGGTTTGGAACACAGCCCTGTGAGGAGAGGCTGAGGGAGCTGGGGTTGCTTAGCCTGGAGAAGAGGAGACTGAGGGGTGACCTTATTGCTCTCTACAACTACCTGAAGGGAGGTTGTAGCCAGGCAGAGGTTGGTCTCTTCTCCCAGGCAGCCAGCACCAGAACAAGAGGACACAGTCTCAAGCTGCGCCAGGGCAGGTTTAGACTGGACATTAGGAGGAAGTTCTACACAGAGAGAGTGAATCCCCATTGGAATGGGCTGCCTGGGGAGGTGGTGGGGTCACCGTCATTGGAGGTGTTCAGGAGGAGACTTGCTGGGGTGCTTGGTGCCATGGTCTAGTTGTTTGATGGGTTGGACGTGATGATCTTGAAGGTCTCTTCCAACCTGGTTCATTGTATCGTAAACGTGTCGGGTGCGAGGCTGCCGGAGCCCCGGCGCAGGCTGCCCGGGGAGGCTGTGGCGCCGCCTCCTCCTCCGGAGAGATTCCAAACCGGCCTGGATGTGGTTCTGTGTGACCCCGAGGCCCTCCCCCAGCCTCGCACCGGTGACCACATCCCTGACTCTCCTCCCTTTTCCCTCGGCAGTGAGAAGCGAGCCCTGCAGGTCAGCGTCACCAACCCGGTGCAGTGCAGCCTGCACGGACGGAAGTGCACCGTCTCCGTGGAGACCAAGATCAACCAGCCCCAGCCGGACTTCACCAAGCACCGCTCCGGCTTCATCCTCTGCGTGCCGGGCAATTAGCTGCCGCTGCGCCCCCGCAGCGCGCCCGGGGGCACAGCCGCGGACCGCCCGCCCCGAGCCGCCGACTGCCGGGGGCGCTTCCCGAGGCTCGGCTGCGGCTCGGTGCTGGGCCTCCAAAGAGCTCCAAAGCCAGAGCCTCAGCAAACCCAGATTCAGGAGAGGGCTTTACCACCACATGCCACCGTGGCTTAGAAGAGCCACTGGCCTGCACCCGTCTTAGGAAGCAGGCCAGGATGGCAGGAAAGTGCCTCTGAATTAGTCCAAACCCAGCATTTATAGGTACTTGCCCCCTGTCCTCCCTTCCCCACGCTGATCCTTTGCACCCTCTCCCTTTCCCCTCCCCACTGTCAGTTTTTTGCAAGATTGTGCAGCCTCCACTGGAGGAACCAAAGATCCCAGGCTCAGGGAGCCTGGGTTTGCAAGACCAAACCCTGATGGAACCGGAGCCAGGTCTGGGAAGGAGAGCTGGCTTCCCTCACCAGAGACACTCCACGCTCTTCCAGCCCAGCTAGCACGCCTGGGGTTGGGATGGAACATGGAGACCACCTCCAGACTGCTCTCCTGCCTGGAGTTCATTAACCTATTGAGGCACCTTGGTTGGAGGCAGCTCCAGCGGCAGAGAGCAGAGGGGCACTCAGTGCAGATCCATCCTGCATCGCTTTTGCCTTAATCACCCTCTCCAGGGACCCAAACCCCAGTGGGATCCCACGTGGACCGAGTGGCCTTGTGGAATTTTCAGGTGCTCCACCTGCTAGTCCCAGCACTGAGCTTCAGGGAGGGCTGCAAGGACCCTGCTGCCCTGGGTCCCTCTGGAAGCACCTGGAGCTTGGGGGGGGCTGCAGCTGCCTGGCTTTGCACTGTGTGGCACCAACCCTGGGGCACCTCCGTCCGTGCCAGGCGAGGGGCTGCAGCCCAAACCCAACTGCACCATCCCAGCTCTTCCCAGAGTTTTCCTGGGGCCTCCTGGCTGTGGGTGTTGGGGCACTGAGCATCACCTTGGCTTGTCTGGTGGCATCAGGCTTCCTGCCCCCACGTCTGCCTGCCCCAGATAACCTTGGCCTTGGTGTTCAGGGAGGGCCCTATCTACTCACCAGCGTTTTGGTTCCCCTGCTTAACAGCTGCTGCCCTGGCTCGTGGGCAGAGAGGCCCTGGGACCTCGTGGGGCCGGGGGGATGGTGTGGCCCAAGTCCTGGCACTGCTGGTCAGGTCAGGATTGCCAGCCGGTCAGCCACGGGGATCTTCGTGGCGCCCCCACCTCAGTGCCCACCTGTCCCCAGCCCAGCCATGAACAGGGAGCAGGTGTTTGGGCATTTTAGGGATCAAAAAGCCTGGAAGAGGCTCTCTGCCTACAACCTGTTGGTGAAAGGCTTCCCAAAACCATGGAGAAGGGGCACCTGGACGGGTTGCTGCAGTGTTTGCACCTGACCCCACACTGAAACCCGAGGCTGGGGGTACCCTGGCTGTAGAGCAGCTCTAGCTCTGCACTTAGGTGGGACTAACTTAATCCCTCTTATGCTCTTTGCTGAGGAGGCCTCTTGCCAGAGCCCTCCCACTGGCATTGTCCCTTGGCCTTGGATCACTTCCCACCAGCATCCCAGCACCAGGTCCCAGCCACCAGCACCTGCTCCTAGTAAGAGGCTGTGGGATGCCCAGCTGGGTCCTGCACTGGAGGCCTGCCCCAAGTCCTTGGGGAGGAGCTCCTCAGACCCTGGCAAACACAAGCCACCCACCACTGCTGGGAGCCTGGGGTGAAGCCCCCACCCCAGCCTTGCACACCCACACGAGCAGCCCCCCCAGCCCAGGGACCCCCTCCACCTCCCCACTTAACCCCAGCAGCTCCTCCCCTGGAGCAGCGATGCCAACGCCGAAGCCGCGGGACCTGCCGGCGCCTGCCTGCATCCTCCCGGGGAAGCAGCAGGAGGCAAACCCCTGCCGCTGCTGTGCCTTTCTGTTTGCACTTCTCGCTTTTTATAGCTCCTCGTCCAGCCCCCATCCTCCCCCCGCCCCAGTAACCCCCTCCTAGGCAAGGTAGTGGCCGGAGATGTAATCAGCACTTTGTCTCCCGTCTCCCTCCGCAGAGCAGCCGTGGCAAGGCCCAGGGCTAGGGGAGTTCTGACACCATGAGATGGCAGTTTTGGATGTGATGGAATGTCTTTAGGATATACATTCTCTGTGCCTGCTCTGGTTTTTATATATATATATATATATATATATAAATATATAAATATATCAAATGATCTATTCCTGGTTGTTTGTTTCCCCTCCCCCCCACCCCCCACCCCCATAAATTAACTATTTCTGAAGTGAATTTTGGTGATGTTTGAGGGTTTGGGGTTTTGGTTTTTTTTTTCCTTTCAGCCTGGGGCAATAATGCAATGAACCTTTTGGGTTGGTTTTGGGGTTTAAAGTGCTGAGATTTTTCATGTGGAAGAGAGCAGACAAATAAAGAAGCACCCAGCCCCCTCCTCCCCCAGCCTGCTCGAACGGACCTGGGAGGTTGTTTACATCGTTCGCTGTAACGAATAAAACCATCAGTTAGTTGCTTCCCACCGCTGGTGCCAGTGTCTGCCTGGTGTGTTGGCTGGGGAGGGTGGGATGAGGAGGGAGCAAGTGGAGTTTGGGTGTTCCCATAACCTGGTTTCCATTCCCCTCTGGTGATGTTGGGTGCTCTGAATGCTCCTCGTGGATGCAGCCCGAATGGCAGGCTCTGAATGCACCACCCATTGGCCCCCATGAAGGGGTGACCCCAGTGCCTCCATCCAGCCCCCATGAAGGGCTGACCCCAGTGCCTCCATCAGCCCCCCATGAAGGGGTGACCCCAGTGCCTCCATCCAGCCCCCATGAAGGGCTGACCCCAGTGCCTCCATCAGCCCCCCATGAAGGGGTGACCCCAGTGCCTCCATCCAGCCCCCATGAAAGGCTGACCCCAGTGCCTCCATCAGCCCCCCATGAAGGGCTGACCCCAGTGCCTCCATCAGCTGGACCCCCCCCCATGAAAGGCTGACCCCAGAGCCTCCATCAGCCCCCCATGAAGGGCTGACCCCAGTGCCTCCATCAGCCCCCCCATGAAGGGCTGACCCCAGTGCCTCCATCAGCCCCCCCATGAAGGGGTGACCCCAGTGCCTCCATCCAGCCCCCATGAAGGGGTAACCCCAGTGCCTCCATCCAGCCCCCATGAAGGGCTGACCCCAGTGCCTCCATCCAGCCCCCATGAGGGGGTAACCCCAGTGCCTCCATCAGCCCCCCCCATGAAGGGCTGACCCCAGTGCCACCATCCAGCCCCCATGAAGGGCTGACCCCAGTGCCTCCATCCAGCCCCCATGAAGGGGTAACCCCAGCCTCCCTCCAGCCTCCATCAGCCAGCCCCCATGAAGGGCTGAGCCCCCAGTGCCAGTCCCTCATCCAGCCCCCATGAGGGGGTAACCCCAGTGCCTCCATCAGCCCCCCCATGAAGGGCTGACCCCAGTGCCACCATCCAGCCCCCATGAAGGGCTGACCCCAGTGCCTCCATCCAGCCCCCATGAAGGGGTGACCCCAGTGCCTCCATCAGCCCCCCCCCATGAAGGGCTGACCCCAGTGCCTCCATCCAGCCCCCATGAGGGGGTAACCCCAGTGCCTCCATCAGCCCCCCCATGAAGGGCTGACCCCAGTGCCTCCATCCAGCCCCCATGAGGGGGTAACCCCAGTGCCTCCATCAGCCCCCCCCCATGAAGGGCTGACCCCAGTGCCTCCATCAGCCCCCATGAAGGGCTGACCCCAGTGCCTCCATCCAGCCCCCATGAGGGGGTAACCCCAGTGCCTCCATCAGCCCCCCCATGAAGGGCTGACCCCAGTGCCTCCCTCCAGCCCCCATGAGGGGGTAACCCCAGTGCCTCCATCCAGCCCCCATGAAGGGGTAACCCCAGTGCCTCCATCAGCCCCCCATGAAGGGCTGACACCAGTGCCTCCATCCAGCCCCCCATGAAGGGCTGACCCCAGTGCCTCCATCAGCCTCCCATGAAGGGCTGACCCCAGTGCCTCCATCCAGCCCCCATGAAGGGCTGACCCCAGTGCCTCCATCAGCCCCCCCATGAAGGGGTGACCCCAGTGCCTCCATCAGCCCCCCCATGAAGGGCTGACCCCAGTGCCTCCATCCAGCCCCCATGAAGGGCTGACCCCAGTGCCTCCATCCAGCCCCCATGAAGGGCTGACCCCAGTGCCTCCATCAGCCCCCCCATGAAGGGCTGACCCCAGTGCCTCCATCCAGCCCCCATGAAGGGCTGACCCCAGTGCCTCCATCAGCCCCCCCATGAAGGGGTGACCCCAGTGCCTCCATCAGCCCCCCCATGAAGGGCTGACCCCAGTGCCTCCATCCAGCCCCCATGAAGGGCTGACCCCAGTGCCTCCCTCCAGCCCCCATGAGGGGGTAACCCCAGTGCCTCCATCCAGCCCCCATGAAGGGGTAACCCCAGTGCCTCCATCAGCCCCCCATGAAGGGCTGACCCCAGTGCCTCCATCAGCCCCCCCATGAAGGGGTGACCCCAGTGCCTCCATCAGCATCCATAAAGGGCTGACCCCAGTGCCTCTGTGGTGAACCCTATGGTTCCATCAGCCCCCATGAAGGGGTGACCTCAGAGCCTCCATCAGCATCTATGAAGGACTGACCCCAGTGCCTCTGTGGTGAACCTTATGGCTCCATCTGCCCCCACGAAGGGCTGACCCTGGTGCCTCCATCAGCATCCATGAAGACGTGACCCCAGTTCCTCCATCAGCATCCACGAAGGGCTGACCCTGGTGCCTCCATCAGCATCCATGAAGGGCTGACCCTGGTGCCTCCATCAGCATCCACGAAGGGCTGACCCCAGTCCCTCCATCAGCATCCACGAAGGGCTGACCCCAGTTCCTCCATCAGCCCCCACAAAGGGCTGACCCCAGTGCCTCCATCAGCCCCCCATGAAGGGCTGACCCCAGTGCCTCCATCAGCTGCCCATGAAGGGGTAACCCCAATGCCTCCAACAGCATCCATGAAGGGCTGACCCCAGTGCCTGCATCGGTCCCCACGAAGGGCTGCCCCCGGTGTCTCCATCAGCCCCCACGAAGGGCTTACCCGGTGCCTCCATCAGCATCCATGAAGGGCTGACCCCAGTGCCTCCATCAGCATCCATGAAGGGCTGACCCCAGTGCCTCCATCATGCTCCATGAAGGGCTGACCCCGGTGCCTCCATCAGCCCCCACGAAGGGCTTACCCGGTGCCTCCATCAGCATCCATGAAGGGCTGACCCCAGTGCCTCCATCAGCATCCATGAAGGGCTGACCCCAGTGCCTCCATCATGCTCCATGAAGGGCTGACCCCGGTGCCTCCATCAGCCCCCATGAAGGGCTGCCCCCGGTGCCTCCATCAGCCCCCACGAAGGGCTGACCCCAGAGCCTCCATCATGCTCCATGAAGGGCTGACCCCGGTGCCTCCATCAGCCCCCATGAAGGGCTGCCCCCGGTGCCTCCATCAGCCCCCACGAAGGGCTGACCCCAGAGCCTCCATCATGCTCCATGAAGGGCTGACCCCGGTGCCTCCATCAGCCCCCATGAAGGGCTGACCCCAGAGCCTCCATCATGCTCCATGAAGGGCTGACCCCAGTGCCTCCATCAGCATCCATGAAGGGCTGACCCCAGAGCCTCCATCATGCTCCATGAAGGGCTGACCCCGGTGCCTCCATCAGCCCCCATGAAGGGCTGACCCCGGTGCCTCCATCAGCCCCCATGAAGGGCTGACCCTGGTGCCTCCATCAGCCCCCATGAAGGGCTGACCCTGGTGCCTCCATCAGCCCCCATGAAGGGCTGACCCTGGTGCCTCCATGGTGAACCCTATGGTTCCATCAGCCCCCATGAAGGGGTGACCCTGGTGCCCCTCCATCAGCATCCATAAAGGGCTGACCCCAGTACCTCCATCAGCATCCATGAAGGGCTGACCCTGGTGCCTCCATCAGCATCCATAAAGGGGTGACCCCGGTGCCTCCATTGGCCCCCATGAAGGGCTGACCCTGGTGCTTCCATCAGCCCCCATGAAGGGCTGACCCTAGAACCTCCATGGTGAACCCTATGGTTCCATCAGCCCCCTATGAAGGGGTGACCCTAGTGCCTCCATCAGCTGCCCATGAAGGGCTGACCCCAGTGCCTCCATCAGCCCCAATGAAGGGCTGACCCTGGTGCCTCCATCAGCATCCATGAAGGGCTGACCTCAGTACCTCCATCATGCTCCATGAAGGGCTGACCCCGGTGCCTCCATCAGCCCCCATGAAGAGGTGACCCTGGTGCCTCCATCAGCCCCATGAAGGGCTGACCCTGGTGCCTCCATCAGCCCCCATGAAGGGCTGACCCTGGTGCCTCCATGGTGAACCCTATGGTTCCATCAGCCCCCCATGAAGGGGTGACCCTGGTGCCCCTCCATCAGCATCCATAAAGGGCTGACCCCAGTACCTCCATCAGCATCCATGAAGGGCTGACCCTGGTGCCTCCATCAGCATCCATAAAGGGGTGACCCCGGTGCCTCCATTGGCCCCCATGAAGGGCTGACCCTGGTGCTTCCATCAGCACCCATGAAGGGCTGACCCCAGAACCTCCATGGTGAACCCTATGGTTCCATCAGCCCCCCATGAAGGGGTGACCCCAGTGCCTCCATCAGCTGCCCATGAAGGGGTAACCCCAATGCCTCCATCAGCATCCATAAAGGGCTGACCCCAGTGCCTCCATCGGTCCCCACGAAAGGCTGACCCTGGTGCCTCCATCAGCATCCATAAAGGGCTGACCCCGGTGCCTCCATCAGCCCCCATGAAGGGCTGACCCCAGTGCCTCCATGGTGAACCCTATGGTTCCATCAGCCCCCCATGAAGGGGTGACCCCAGTGCCTCCATCAGCCCCAATGAAGGGCTGACCCCGGTGCCTCCATCAGCCCCAATGAAGGGCTGACCCCGGTGCCTCCATCAGCCCCAATGAAGGGCTGACCCCGGTGCCTCCATCAGCCCCAATGAAGGGCTGACCCCGGTGCCTCCATCAGCCCCAATGAAGGGCTGACCCCGGTGCCTCCATCAGCCCCAATGAAGGGCTGACCCCGGTGCCTCCATCAGCATCCATGAAGGGCTGACCCCGGTGCCTCCATCAGCATCCATCTGAGCCCCATCAGCCCCCATGAAGGGCTGACCCCCAGAGCCTCTGCTGGAGACCCCTATGGCTCCACCAGCCCTCACGAAGGGCTGCCCCTGGCGCCAGGGCTGCCTCCGAGCCCGCTGGGCGCGAGGCACGCTCCCCCGGCGGGGCCGGGCAGGCGCGGGGGGCGCAGGGACGAGGCGGCCACAGCGCTGCCGTGGGATGGATGGTCAGTGCATTTTTTTATTTCATCAGCACAGTACAAAAATAAATAAAAATAAGGGGCAAGGAGAAGGGGGGTGGGGGGGGGGCTGGGGGGTGGGGTTGGAGGGGGGTGGATTAAATTACAGGCACACTGAGCCCCATGACACAGGCGGTCGGGTTATAAACCACACATACGTACAAACACACTGTACACACACACGTACAAGTAAATGAGACAATCATAAATTAATTAATTAACAATACCCACCAGTTTGGTCAACAAAGAGCTACAGAAGAGATTGCACTAAAAAAAAAAAAATATTTAAAAAATAATAATTAAAATTAAATAAAATTTTAAAAGAAAACCCCAAAACCCACTTCTGGTTAGCAGGGGGAAGGGGGAGGGGGGGGAAGGGGAGGAGAGGAGAGGGAGAAAGGGGTTCCAATGTACAGAGATGGGAAGAGCTCAGAGTGAGGGCTTGGACGAATGAATTCAAATTGTTCAAAGAAAGCAAAAAAATTAAATAATAATAATAATAATAATAATAATAAAATCAATGGCACATTTTGTTTCTCCCCTCCAGGCTGCCCGGATGCCCGATGGATCTGAAGTAAGCTGGAGCTGAGCACACGGAGAGGAAAGAAAAAGGGGGACGGGGAGGGAAAGAGAGGAAAAAAGAGAAAGGGGGGGGGGAAAGAAGGAAAAAAGATGGGGGGAAGTGAAAAGAAGGGGGAAAAAAAGAGGAAAGAAGAGAAAAAAGGAGAGGAAAAAGAAAAAAGGAAAGAGAGATGAGAAAAACAGAAAAAAGAGAGAAAAAAGAGAGGAAAAAGAAAAAAGAGAAAAAAGAGAGAGAAAAAAGAGAGAAAAAAAAGAGAGAGAAAAAGAGAGAAAAAGAAAAAAGGGAGAAAAAAGGGAGAGAAAAAAGAGAGAGAAAAAGAGAGAAAAGATAAAAAAGAGAAAAAAGAGAATAAGAGGAAAAAGAAAAAGGAGAGAAAAGAGAGAGAAAAGAGAAAAAAGAGGAAAGAGAAAGAAAAAAGAGAGAAAAAAAGAGAGAAAAAAAGAAAAGAGAAAAAAGAAAAAAAGAAGAAAAAGAATGGGGAAAAAAGAGAAAAAGAGGTAAAAAATAGAAATGAGAAAAAAGAGGGAAAAGGTAAAACAGAGGAAAAAGGAAAAAGAGGAAAAAGAAGGAAAAAAAGAGAAAAAAATAGAAATAAAAGAGAAAAAAAAAGAGGAAAAAGATAAAACAGAGGGAAAGGAAAAAGGAGGAAAAAGAAGGGGAAAAAAAGAGATAAAAATAGAAATAAAAGGAAAAAAGATGAGAAAAAGAGGAAAAAGATAAAACAGAGGAAAAAAAAGATGAAAAAAAGAGGAAAAAGATAAAACAGAGGAAAAAGGAAGAAAGAGGAAAGAGAAGGGGGAAAAAAAGAGATACATATAGAAATAAAAGAGAGAAAAGATAAAAAAGAGGAAAAAGATAAAACAGGAAAAAGGAAAAAAGAGGGGAAAGAAGAAAGGGAAAAAAAAAGAAAAAGAGATTAAAAAATAGAAAAAAAGAGGGAAAGAAGAGAAAAAATATTACCAAAAAAAGGAACAAAAAGAAATGAAAAAAAGAGGGGGAAAAAAAGGAAAGGGAGGAGGGGAAAAAAAAAAAAGAGAGAAAGAAGAGGAACAAAAAGAAAAGAGGAGGGGAAAAAAAAAGAGATAAAATGGGGGTGGGGACGGAAAAAAAAAGGACTAAAAAAAAAGGGGTGGGGGGAGGGGGAGGGGAAAAGAGGCCAAAAACCAAACAAACAAACAAACAAACAAACAAAAAAAAAACCCAAACCACCACACATCAAAACACAACAAAAAGAAAGAAAAAAAAATAATAAATTACACCCAAAAACCCCAAATTTAAGCAAAGAACCGAAAGGACCTCGGGTCAGTCCCCAGGCCCGAGAAGGGAAGGGCAGCTCGAGACCGCGGCCTCGGGGTGCCGTCAGCTTCTTTGTGCACCGTGCCGCCGTCGTCTCGTCCGCGGTTGGGCTGTTTGGGTTCTGTTCTCGTGGGGCTGGTTTGCGTTCGTGGTTTGGGTTTCCATTCTTTTCCTTTTTTTTTTTTTTTTTTTTTTCTTTTCTTTTTTTTTTTTTTTTTTCCTCTTCTTTTCTTTTTTTTTTTTTTTTTTGCTTTTTTTTTTTTTGCCTTTTTTTTTTTTGCCTTTTTTTTTTTTTTTTTTTTTTTTTGGTCGTGGTTTTTGTTTGTTTGTTTGTTTGTTTGTTTGTTTCTCCGAGACACGCGCGCGCGCGCACACACACACGAAATGCTCCTGTTTTGCATGCGCAGTACCACTGTCAAAGCAACAATGAAAGAAGAAAGGTTTTGCTTTTTCTTGGGGTGGGGGTTGGGTTTCCCCCCCCCTTTTTTTTTTTTTCCCCCCTCTTTTTTTTCCCCCTTCCCCCCCCCTTTTTTCCCATTTTTTTCCTTTTTCCCCCCTTTTTTTCCCCCTTTTTCCCCCCTTCTTTCCCCTTTTTCCCCATTTTCCCCCTTTTTTTCCCCCTTTTTTGACCCTTTTCCCCCATTTTCCCTTTCTTTTTTCCCCTTTTTTCCCTTTTTTCCCCCCCCCATTTTCCCCTTTTTCCCTTTTTTCCTTTTTTTATTTCCCTTTTTTCCCTTTATTTCCCCTTTTTCCCTTTATTTCCCCCTTTTTCCCTTTATTTCCCCTTTTTCCCTTTATTTCCCCTTTTTCCCTTTATTTCCCTTTTTTCCCTTTATTTCCCCTTTTTCCCTTTATTTCCCCTTTTTCCCTTTATTTTTTTTTCCCTTTATTTCCCCTTTTTCCCTTTATTTCCCCTTTTTTCCCTTTATTTCCCCTTTTTCCCTTTATTTCCCCTTTTTTCCCTTTATTTCCCCTTTTTTCCCTTTATTTCCCCTTTTTTCCCATTTTTTTCCCTTTCTTTTTGCCATTTTTTTTTTTTATTGCCATTTTTTTTTTGTCCTTTTTCCCCTTTTTTTCCCCTTTTTCTTTTTTTCCCTTTTTCCCCCTTTTTTCCCTTTTTTTACCCCTTTTTTCCCTTTTCCCCTTTTTTATTCCCCTTTTTTCCCTTTTTTCCTTTTTCCCCCCTTTTTTTCCCTCTTTTCCCCTTTTTTCCCTTTTTTATTCCTTTTTTTCTTTTTTATTCCCTTTTTCTTTTTCCCTTTTTTTACCTCTTTTTTTCCCCTTTTTTCTTCCTTTTTTTCCTTTTTCCCCTTTCCCCCCTTTTTCCCTTTTTTTATTCCCCTTTTCCCCCCTTTTTTCCCTTTTTTATTCCCTTTTTCCCCCTTTTTTCCCTTTTTTATTCCCCTTTTTCCCCCTTTTTCCCTTTTTCCCTTTTCCCCTTTTTCCCCCTTTTTTTTTCCTTTCCCCCCTTTTCCCCCCTTTCCCCCTTTTCTTCCCCCTTTTTATTCCCCCCTTTTTTCCCCCTTTTCCCCCCCTATTTTTCGTCCTTTTTGTTTTAATGTCCTTTTTCCCCTCTTTTAACGCCCCCCTCCTCCCCTCCCCCTCCTCTCTTGTTTTTTTGTTTTTTGTAGGTTAGTAGTTGGTTGGTTGTTGGTTTCTTTTTGTCGTCTGTCGGCGTCGGCGTTGTTCTAGAAGTATTCGTATAGCAGCATGTAGAATTCTTTCCCTTGCTTGCACACTCAGGTAGATCCTTTACACAATACTCAATGATCAGTGCACGATGGGAACAAGGACGTTTCACATTGATGTCGTGATACAGTAGCGGTTATTTCCCTTCACCCAGACCCTGCTCGGGAAATTCGAGTCTCTTCAAAGAAAATAAATAAAGGGAAAGGGGCAGAGGAAGGCGGCGGAATAAGGGGGGGGGGGGGGGGGATGAAGGGGAAGAGGGGTTGGGGTGGAATATCGGGGCCGTGCCCGTCTCTGTCCCGTTACCGGCTGCTCCGGCGCCGGTAAGTCACGATCGGCCCCCGTTTAGCCGCCTCCGGTGAAGCTTCTCGAGCAAAATTCGTATTTTTTTCCCATATTTTTGTTGGGTTTCCTCCTTTCCCCCTCCCCCCTCCCCTACCTGGTCTTTGTGATGCGGTGCCCGCCCCCAGCCCGCGGAGCCCCGCTCCGCTTTCCGCGGGGCTCGGGGAGGTGTTGGGGGGGGGGGGGTGCTCGATGCGGAGATGCTCCCCGCCTCCATCCACGATTTGCTGAATCAATCCGGTGGGGGAACCGCAGCAGTCCCGGGCCCGAAGGATGGGGAGGGGGCGATGGTTCAGGGGTTGGAGTGGGAAAAGCGGGGGTCTGCGCTCCGGTCCGGCGGCGGACGACCCCCACACACCCCGTGTTCCCCCATCCCGGGGGAAGCGGCAGTAGCTCCAGCGTTTCCCTACTTGGAAAAGCCGCCGCAAAGCGGCTCCGGGCCGAGGCGAGCGATGCGTGTCCAGGAGGGATCGGGGGCCGGAGCATCCCCGGGGCCGGAGCATCCCCGGGACCTGGCAGGCGCTCACCGGTCGAGGCCGATGAGCAGCCGCCCCTTCTCCTCGGAGCCGCTTTCCTTCTTGAGGTCGGCGAAGACCTGGGTGAAGTAGTGCGGGTCGGCGTTGACCTGCAGCATCTTGGGGCTCATGAGGTCGATGATGGAGAGGCAGCGGTCCCAGAAGGCCTCCTTACAGCTCTCCACCAGGAAGGGCTTGAGCGGGTAGGAGATCTCGTTGCCCATGTAGGAGTAGGAGAGGTACAGGCAGGTGAGCAGCACTGCCTGCAGTTCGTGGTCGCTTGCCACCTCGGCCGAGATGACATCCCGGCACAGCATGTAGAGGAAGACCACGTTGGCCGGCGTGATGAAGCCCTGGTCCTGCCAGCCCTGCAGCAGCAGCGAGCGGTCCACGGAGCGCAGCCAGAGCACGGGGTCGGTGGGCGAGAGGTGCTTCAGCCGGTAGCAGCGGCGGCAAAGGAACTCGCCCAGGCAGCGCAGCAGCTCGCTGGTGGACGCCTGCACCACGACCCGGCGCGGGGTGGCGGCGGCGGCGGCGGGCGCGGCCGGAGGAGCCTTTTGCGCCGAGGCGAGGGCGGCGGCGGCGGCGGGGGCGGCGGGGGGCGAAGGTGGCGAGGTTGGCGCAGGAGAGCGATTTCTTCAGGTTCTCGTTGTTGAGGTGGGTCACGTTGCTCTGGTAGCCGCCGTTGGGCTGCACCTTCTTGGAGCTCTTCTTCTTGGCGGAGACGGCGGCGATGCGCTTCCAGGGCAGCACCGAGATCAGCGAGTGCCGCTTCAGGCCCTTCTCCTTCGCGTTCTTGCTGTTCTGCACCGCCGTGTAGTGCCCCACCGTGGCCGCCCCCTCCTCGAACAGCGGGGCCTTCCGGTAGCTCGGCGACAGCGACAGCACCGTGCCCATGGCGCCGGCCGACCGGCGGGCCCCGCCGCCCGCACCGGCCCCGGCCCTGGCCCCGGCCTCGGCCCCGGCCCCGGCGCGGCCCCGCGCTCGCTGCCCGCTCCGCCGCCGCCGCCGCTCAGCGCCGCGCCTGGCCCCGCCCCGCCGCCGCGCGCGCTCCCGACGGCGCAGTGCGCGCGCCCGACGCCGGCCCGCCCCGCGCCGCCACGTGCGGCCCGCCGCGCTCAGCGGAAAAGGGGCGGGGCGGATACGAACGGCCCCGCCCAGGACACGCCCCCGGCAGGACCCTGAGCGGCGGAGCCCCGCCTCCGGCAAGCCAGACCCCGCCTCCCCGCGCTGTCCTGAATGGCTGCGCCCCCGCCCCTGGCCTCACAGACCCCGCCCCGCGCGTCAGGCCACGCCTCCCCCTCAGCAGCAAGTAGCTGAAGCCCGTCTCCTAGCTCCCCGCCCCTGTCCCGCGGGCCACGCCCCTGCCCCACTGTAGTGGTTGAAGCTCCGCCCAGGCCCCGCCCCCGTCGGCCAGGCCCCGCCTCCCCACTATAACCAAGCCACTGAAGCCCCGCCCCTAGAAGCCCAGGCTCCGCCCCAGGCGTGGACTCCCCGCGGTGCTGCGGCTCCAGCAGGGCCGGGCAGGATCTCACCGAGCCCTGGGGCAGGATCTCACCGAGCCCTGGGGCAGGATCTCACCGAGCCCTGGGGCAGGCGAGCCCTGGGGCAGGTGCCAGACAGTCCCAGGGCGGGTCAAAACAGATCAACAAACAAAATGTATTAAGAACCCTAAATTTATCCCTGGCCCCGGCCTGCCCGAGCCTCTCCTGCCGTGGTCTCACCCAGCCCCGGCCGAGGGGAGGTGCAGTACCGGCAGCAGCCCCTCCACGCCCGAACTGGCAACCCCCTTCCCCGCAGGCCGGGTACGGCTCCGACCCCAGCGGCACCGGCACAGGCATGGCCGCCGGAGCCCATCTGCAACCCGCAGCGACACCCAAAGCTGGCTCCGGAGCCACTCCAGACGCACCAGAGACAGCACAGGACACAGGGCTCCAGCTCCAGCCACGGCGACAGAGCAGTCCTGGGGGTCATCCTCCCCCCAGCCATGCATGCTGCTGGCAAGAACACAGGGACAGGCCAAGTGCAAGGTCCTGCACCTGGGTCGGGGCAAGCTCCGTCCTCAATCCAAGCTGGAGATGAAGGACTGGAGAGCAGCCCTGTGAAGAAGGGCTTGGAGCTGGTGGTGCTAAACACAAACCAGGGCAGAAGTGTCACCGAGGTGAAGCTGGCAGCTGCCTCAGAACGATTTCTACCAAGGAGAAGGTTGTGTCACTGTTGTAAGAGACTCCCTCCCCACAGGGACAGAACACAGAGAGCTGGTAGATGCCCCAGGTTGGTCTGGGTGCTGAGCAACCTGCTCCAGTTGCAGATGTCCCTGCAGACTGCAGGAGGGGTTGGAGAAAATGACCTTCACAGGTCCGTTCCAAACCACTCTCGGGTTCTGTGTTGCACTTCCACTGCCCCAGAGCGAAGGCTGCAGGCAGACAAGTTGGGCACAGAGGGGCAGCATCACTGCAAAGGGCTGACACGGTGCCTGGGCACAGAGGGCGCTCAGAGCCACACGGCAGGGAGAAGCCACACACGTTGTCTTCTCTATGGCCTCTGCGGTGGGTTTAGGCTGTGCCTTTAGAATTGAGTGACAAGCCACCACAGCCACCTTCTGTCTGCTCTGAGCAGCTGTGGGGAACTGCTCCAGGGCAGCTGTCAGGAAACAAAGCCTCTTGAGCCCAGTTTGTTTGGGGCCCGGTTCTGGTGCCCTCTGAAGCCATGCTGCACCTCATGGGTCTTGAGAGCAGCCCAGTGAGACAGCGCCTGCCCTGGCATCCTGGGGACCAGGCTGTGTGTTCAGCTGGCTGCCTCAGCTCTTGCCACACCAGCAGGGAAGGCAGCAGGAAGCTCCTACACTTTCCACCAGCTTGGAGGCCTCCTTCAAGCCCCTGCTCCCTGCCCTCCAGAGCCCTGGGCTGGCTCTGCCTCTCTGCCAGGACTGCCCTGGCCTCCAGCACAGGAGCAAGGCTGCAGCACACAGCTCAAGAAAGCCAACAGGAATGATGGGGCTGAGACAGGACTGTGCAAGGCCATGGGGAGAGGCCTGTGGGGCTGAGAGCATCCTGCCCTGGCCAGAGCTGCAAATTGCCTGCCCTTAGCCAGGTACAAGAGCTCTTGTGAGTGTTGGACCAGAGCAGCCCCAAAACTCCTGGAGAACAAGGCCATGACCCTGCCAGAGGGTGCTGCTGTGGCTGACACAGGCAGTGTGGGCGGTGGGGCATCTGTGTTCCACTGGGCCCCATGCAGGAAGGTTGGCACTGCTGGGCACTGGGCTTCTTGGGCTGGTACAGCTCTGCTTGTCTGCTGTGGCTGCAACCAGCCTGGCTCTCCAGCACCAAAGATGGGCACACTGCCTGCAATAGGGGTGTTCTGTGGTGTGCTTTGGGAAGGAGCTTGTGGCACATGGCTGCAGAGGGCAAGGTGGCAGAGAAGTCCCCAGAGAGGCTGTGAGGCCACCACTGGGCTTTTCCTGCTGGCTGTTCAGAGGCCATGCTAGGACCCAGGCACTGCTGCTGGCCACAGGGCTGAAGAGCCTCATCCCACCAGAGAGCATTCAGTGCGCTCTGGGGACATGCTGGGGTCTTGGCACCTGCCAGGACCCAGGTGCCAGGCTGCAGACTGCTTGTACAGCAGTCCTGGCCAGCAGCAGTCAGCACACTGGTGGCTGCGCTGAGGCCTGGGAACTCCAGCACCTGGTGACAGAACTCTGGGAGCAAGGTTGAGAAGCATCAGGGAGCGTGAGAGGGAGATGGGGGTACCTTAAGGGGGCCTACAAGAAAGCTGGGGAGGGACTTGTGAGGGTGTCAGGGAGGGATAGGACTGGGGGGATGGAGCAAAACTAGAAGTGGGGAGATTGAGATTGGCTGTGAGGAAGAAGTTGCTCCCCAGGAGGGTGGTGAGAGCCTGGCACAGGCTGCCCAGGGAGGTGGTGGAAGCCTCCTGCCTGGAGGTGTTTGTAGCCAGGCTGGAGGTGGCTGTGAGCAACCTGCTGTGGTGTGAGGTGTTCCTGCCCATGGCAGGGGTTGGAATTGGATGGTCCTTGAGGTCCCTTCCAGCCCTGACAATTCTGTGGCTCACTGGAGCCAGAGCAGGACACTTGGTCATGTTGCACGTCAGAAGGTTGAGCTTAGGCCCAGCTCTGCAGCCTATCACAGAATCCCCAATGTTGGAAGAGACCTCAAAGATCACCGAGTCCAACCTGTCCCCACAGACCTCATGACTAGACCATGGCACCAAGTGCCACATCCAATTCCCTCTTGAACACCTCCAGGGACAGTGACTCCACCACCTCCCTGGGCAGCACATCCCAATGGATAACAACTCTCTCTGGGAAGAACTTTCTCCTCACCTCCAGCCTAAACCTCCCCTGGCACAGCTTGAGACTGTGTCCTCTTGTTCTGGTGCTGGCTGCTTGAGAGAAGAGACCAACCCCCACCTGGCTACAACCTCCCTTCAGGGAGTTGGAAAGAGGAAGAAGGTCTCCCCTGAGCCTTCTCTTCTGCAGGCTAAGCAACCCCAGCTCCCTCAGCCTCTCCTCCCAGGGCTGTGCTCAAGGCCTCTCCCCAGCCTTGTTGCCCTTCTCTGGACACCTTCAAGTCTCTCAATGTCCTTCTTAAACTGAGGAGCCCAGAACTGGACCCAGGACTCAAGGTGTGGCCTCAGCAGTGCTGAGCACAGGGGCAGAATGACTTCCCTGCTCCTGCTGGGCCACACTGTTCTTGATGTCGAGGTCCCCCTGGATGGATTCCCTTCCCTCCAGCCTGCACCCCGCCAGGCTCAGCCTTTCAAGCAGCCCAAAGACAGGAGGCAAGAGGCTTGAAAAAAAAAAAAAAAAAACAACTTCTTTTTATTGGAACTCATCTGAACATCAGATATACCTGGTGGTGGTTAGCAAGAACCGTTTGTACATTTGATATTGATGGTGCCAAAAAAATCCCAAACAGCAACTGACTGACTGGACAGGGGTGGGAAAAACTTCCAAACCAAAAGGAGAAAGAGAAAAGAACAACAACAACCAAAAAAAAAAACCAAAAACAAACAAACCCAAAAAAAGGCAAAGATGGCAGAGGGGTCAAAATGGGGAACAGAAGGAAAAAAAAAAAACCACAAAGCAGCAAGATCAGCCAGTCTTGAGAGTCAGTGTGAAGGAAAGAACAAAAACCCAAACCCAAACCCACACAGTTCCTGACCAAACAGAATCCTGTTACAAAATAGAGATCATTCATTGGTTTGTTTTGTTTTTTTTGGGGGTAAGAAATAAAAGCAGTGAGGGAGAGAGAGAGGAAAGAGAGAGACAGAGGGGAAAGGAGAAATCAGGATGGGCAGGAGAGAGATGCAGAAGCTTACACTGCCCAAATGGCATCAAAACCTAGCTAGTGACCTCATGAAACATGCTGGAGTGCGCAGTGCTGCGCCCGGGCCAGGGCTGCGGGCCAGGAGCCAGGGAGCTCCCGGGCAGCGCCGCGCCGTCGCAGCGCCTCTGGGAGGGCAGCGGTGCCCGGGGCGGGCCCAGGCTCCCCGCCGGGCCCAGGCGGCGCCTGCTCGCCTGTTCTCCTACCAGTGCAGGTGGGGAAGGGAGACAACACTGACAATCTAGTCTAGTTTAAACAAGAGCATGCAAGGCAGGCCTCGGGGAAACCTGCGCTGTTCCCTTGGGGCCGGGCGGGCTCAGGGGGCGGCCGCAGCCGTGGCGAGGGTCGGGGCTGGCGCAGCACAATGACTACCCCGAAGAGGGCTCCTCAGGTGCAAAGAACCTTCAGGAAAATCATTGTGGAGCAGCTCGGAGGGGGGGGGCCGAGGCGTTCAGGAGTTCAAAAGAAACCAGCAGTCTGTACATTTGGCGGGGGGGGGGGGGGGGGGTAGGGGTTTGGTTCGGTACAAATGGAATCGACAGAGCAGAGGGAAGAGATGAAACCAAACTTTGCTTTGGGCACCTTACTGGTTTACAAAACATCTTTGTCCCTGCTTAGCTCTCTGCCATCCCTCAGGAAGTGGAAAGCACATGTTTAGGTAGTGTAAGCCTTTTTCCTTTTATTTAGAATACCCTCTTTTGGTTGAAACAATCTTGCCCCCCTCCCCTCCACCCCCGCCCCCAATCCCCTCCCCCAGCCTCCCCCAGATACAAAGTTCGGCCAGTAAAGGTTACATGGAAACTGGAACACGCATCGTATGGGATACAAGATGCACTGCCATGAGGAAGGTTTAAAAACTTTCCCAAGTGAAAAGTAGAACAAAGAAAGGAGAGGGGGGGGGGGGGAAAGAAGAAAAAAAAAAAGAGAAGAAACAAAGAAACAAAAAGAAACAAAAAAAAAAAAAAAAGGAAGAAAAGAGAGAAAGGAAAAAAAAACCAACAAAGTGGGGAAAAAAAAAGAATCTCCTAACAATTTTCCCAAAGGTTTCACTCTCCTGTCACACACACTCTCCAAATGACAGCTTTAGCAAATTCAACTCTGCAAAAAGAAAACAGAGCCAGGTCAAGGGAGGGGAGAGAGGGGGAGGGGAAAAAAAAAACCCCACAACAAAAGAACCAAAACAAACCAAAATACAACCCCCCCCCAAAAAAAAAAAAAAAAAACCCCACCCAAGCTTCAAGGACACCAAAGCAGCACCTTGGAGTGGGAGGAGCGAGAGGGGTGGAGCAGGGGCCAGCTGGGGCTCCTGCCCCACTCACCTATGTCAGCTTCTTGGCTTTGTTGTAGAGCGAATCCACTACTTTGCTCATGTTCTGAATCGTCTCCAGGGCGGCTTCGTAGGTTTTGTCTACCGGGGCTCGTCGAAGATGATCAGGACGCCCTCGCCTTGGTCGAGGATGCCTGGGGGGTACAAAGAGCTGGGGCTGACTCAGCACTCCAGGAGGCACTGGACTGGTGAGAGGCCTCAAGCACAAGCCCTGTGAGGAGAGGCTGAGGGAGCTGGGATGGTTTAGCCTGGAGAAGAGGAGGCTCAGGGGGAGACCTCATTGCTCTCTACAACTCCCTGAAGGGAGGTTGTAGCCAGGAAGGGGTTGGCCTCTTCTCCCTAGCAACCAGCACCAGAACAAGGGGACACAGTCTCAAGCTGTGCCAGGGGAAGTTTAGGCTGGAGGTGAGGAGAAAGTTCTTCACCGAGAGAGTGATTCGCCACTGGGATGTGCTGCCCGGGGAGGTGGTGGAGTCGCCGTCCCTGGAGGGGTTCAAGAGGGGACTGGACATGGCATTCGGCGCCGGCACGGGATGTGGCACTCGGCGCCATGGTCTAGTCCTGGGGTCTGTGGTGCCAGGTTGGACTCGATGATCTCTGAGGTCTCTTCCCACCCTGGCGACACTGTGATACTGTGGTTGGGTTTTGCCCTGACTGCAGCAGCAGCAGCTTGCCCAGGGTGAAGACCCACACCCTGGAGAGGGGCCTGAGGAGATGACTGAATCACAGAATCAACCAGGCTGGAAAAGACCTCAGAGATCATCAAGTCCAACCTATGACCTAACACCTCCTGACAACCAAACCATGGCTCCCAGTGCCACATCCAAGCCTTTCCTGAGCACAGTAATGAGGTCTTGGGTGACAGGTTGGACTTGATGATCTTTGAGGTCTTTTCCAACCTTACTCATTCTATGATTCTACCTCCCGGGCCAGGGACTCCACCACCTCCCTGGGCAGCACATTCCAGTGGCCAATTACTCTTTCTGTGAAGGAATACCAGTGTGATAGGGGCTGGAAGGGACCCCTGGAGCTCATCCAGTCCAACCTCCCCCTGCTCAAGCAGGGCACCCACAGCAGCTTGCCCAGCAGCACAATGGCCAGAGGGGTTGGAAGGAGACTCCACAACCTCTCTGGGCAGCCTGCTCCAGGCCTCCAGCACCCTCACACCAAACAAGTTTCTCCTCCTCTTCAGATGGAGCCTCCTGGGTTCCAGTTTGTGCTCATTGCCCCTTGTGCTGTCCCTGGGCACCACTGAGCAGAGCCTGGCCCCAGCCTCTTGCCCCCAGCCTTTAGCTCTTGCTGAGCATTGCTCAGCTCCCCTCTGGGGCTGCTCTGCTCCAGGCTCTCAGGCCCAGGGCTCTCAGCCTTTGCTCCTCACAGAGCTGCTCCAGGCCCCTCAGCAGCTTTGTAGCCTCCACTGGACTCTCTCCAGCAGTTCCCTCTCTTGAACTGAGGAGCCCAGAGCTGGACCCAGGACTCCAGATGTGGTCACAACAGGGCAGAGCAGAGAGGGAGGAGAACCTTCACCTGCTGGTCACTCTGCTCAGTGCACCCCAGGACCCCATTGGCCTTCTTGGCCATGAGGGCACAGTGCTGCTTCATGTGGAACTTGTCCACCAGCGCTCCCAGGTCCTTCTCTGCAGAGCTGCTTTCCAGAGCTCCCCCTCACCTGTCCTGGGGCAGAGGCTGTTCCTCCCCAGGGGCAGGATGCTACCCCCTTGCCCTTGGTGAACTTCATAAGGTTCCTCTCCCCCAATCTCCAGCCCGGCCAGGTCTGGCTGGCAGCACAGCCTGATGGGTGCCAGCCACTCCTTACACCTGCACAGTCCCTACCAGCCCCTTCCTCCTCCAGGCCCCTGCTCCCAGCAGGCTGGCTCAGCACAGTGCTGGAGCAAGTGAAAAACATGTTCTGAGCCTCTTCCCCGGTGCCAGAGCAGCTGGACTGCAGCTGGCCTCTGTGACCTTGGAGCTCTTCTCTACCACTGTGCTGCTTTTAGCCATTCATCATGCTCAGCCTGACCAGGGGAGCTTTCTAAGTCAACAGCAGGAATGATGCAAGAAAGAATGGAGCTGTTTCTTTGAGGCCTCATCAGGGAAGCAGCCTCCTGTGGTCCCAGAAACCCAACCCAGACAACTGTGCTGTGAGGGTGCCCCCAGTCAACACAGAGCACATTCCTCACACAAACCAGCTGGGAAATGTGACCATGTCCTCCAGGAAGCTCCAAGGGAGGAGACACCTTTGCTAGACAGCTCACACCAGTGGGTGTGACAAGTGTCCTGAGATGCAGCAAGGAAGGACCTCATGGTTTCTGATGTGTCAGGAATTCAGCTTAATGAAGGCCTTCATGATAAGGGTTCAGATAAACCAACCTCTCACCACTCTCCCCTGGGCCTGGTAAGCTGCACATCTGCTACCTGAAGCAGAGCAGCCCATGGAGGACACTTGGGGTTCAAAGGTAGAGTGATGAAGAGGAATCAGCCCCCACTTTGCTTACACACAGCCTGACCCAGGCAGCAAGGCAGTCAGGACTGCAAGGTGCAGAGACTCACCATGAAATTTCTTGTCCAAGATCATCTGTGACAGTTTCCTTTCTACCTCAGCCTGAAATTGAAGCAGAAAAATGAAGTCTCCCAGAGCTCTATGAAGAAAAGCACATTCTACCACTCCACACCCCACAGCCCTGGTGGGCCACAAGCCCTGCCTGAAGCAGCTCTTCTGTCACTGAAGCTGAGGTCACCACAGACCTCTCCTTGCAGGCTGCTTTGGCACTGCCACATGCTTTAGGAGGCACAGGAAATGAAGCAGTGGCTTTTCATAGAATGGGGAGGGCTGGAAGGGACCTCTGGAGCTCCTCCAGTCCAACCTCACTGCTCCAGCAGGGCACCCACAGCAGCTTGCCCAGCAGCACAATGCCCAGGGAGGGCTGGAAGCTCCCCACACAAGGAGACTCCACAACCCCTCTGGGCAGCCTGCTCCAGGCCTCCAGCACCCTCACACCCAAGAATCTTCTCCTCCTCTTCAAGTGGAACCTCCTGGGTTCCAGTTTGGATCTGTTGCCCCTTGTCAGGGCACTACTAACAAGATCCTGACCCCTTCTCCTTGCCCCCCACCCTTCAGATATAAACACTAATAAGATTCCCTCTCAGTCTGCTCCTTCTCTTCTCCAGGCTGAACAGCCCCACCTTTCCTCATCACACATGTTCCAGTCCCTTCCTCACCCTCACAGCCTCTGCTGGACTCTCTCCAGTAGTTCCCTGTCTCTCTGGAACTGGGGAGCTCAGAAATGGACCCGGCATTCCAGATGTGGTCTCACCAGGGCAGAGCAGAGTGGGAGAAGAACCTGCCCCTCTACTTCTAATGCTGAGAGCACCAGGATGCCTTGCCCCTGGCTCCACAGGATGGTGTGTCTGTCACCCCCCACCAGTGCTCATTAGGGGACCAGGAACACTCCAGTTCAGCTCAGTGAGTCTTTAGCCAAGTGTGGGCCAAGCTCTGCTTAAGCCTCTCAGTACCAAGCTCCCTCCTGCTCCATGCCAGGCACAGCCTCACAGGAGCCAGCTCCCCTGCTGCACTCTGGACCCAGAGCTGCAGCGCAACAACTGCAGCCCAGCTTTTACCCAACCTACTGAGCCTGTGAGTTCACCTAGGAAAGGACTGCCCAGAGAGAACAGGAGGGTGGATGATGTTCAGGACACCTCCAAACCTCTGTCATTAACACAGCATTACAGGACAGAAGCACTTTGGGATGCAGCTGCCTGGGCCTGCAGTGGATCTTCCTCAACTTAATCTGGTTGGGATTATCTGTAAAGCAGTTAGTGCAGCAGTCAAGGTGACACCCTAATGAAATTCAGAGTGATTAGCTGCCTCCTGGAAATGAAGGGCCTAAGACTCCTCTGGGCACGCTCAGGAGGATTAAATGCAGGGCAACAAGGAAGACCCAGCTGGTGACAACAAGAGCTGTTGCTACAGCAGAGGAAATCCTGTCTGCAGCAAAGAAACAAGTGCTGACACAGGCAGTGAAAGCCAAGGGAAGGAGGGGAGGCTACAGCCAAGCCCAGAGCAGAGCAAGCCAGGCTGAAGCCTCCTGGAAGCTGTCTGTGTTGAACTGAAGCTCCCAAGAGCGACGTTTTCCCGCTCATGCCACGGAGCTGAGCTGTCTGGTTTTAAGAGTCTAAGTTTATTTCCCCCTGGCAAAAGCTCCTTTGCCCTCTTGAGAGGTACCACTGATGTCTGGGGATGTTCTTACCTTTGAGAGCTTGATGAGGCTGGATATGTGTTCAATCTATAAGAGAGACCAACAGAGATCAGTGAATCTTTAGCTGCACTTCTGACACACGAGAGGGAGGTGCAGGGCTCTGCCAGGGTGCTCCCTGCCAAACCTGTGGCCTAAAACCCTCCAGTGCCTTTCTCTGCTTTGCAGCTTCGTGTGCTTCACATCTCACATCCACTTCCAACTGCAAATGGACTGGACACCTGAAGCCATCTCACTCTGACACATGAAATAACATTTCTTCCCCAGGACTCTTACAGCTTTGCCCACACCCTGCCAGAGCCCCTGCAAGCCAAGTGCTGTTCCCTTCAGTGCTGAAAGCATCTCCTGATTTCAGAGTGTGTAAGGGAAATGGGTAGAAAGGGCCATGAGTCTGGACCATGGCTTTCCAAAGCTCCCCTCAGCCTCCTCCTCTCCATTTGTTCAGCTGAACTTGATGACCTCCAAGCTCTGCAAGTGCTGAGCAAGTAGCATTCCGTATGGGAACAAGTCCCTCACCGACCAGCAGCAGGGGACAGAGGCAGCAGCATGTCCCTGTGCTCACTGGAAGCATTTACCTGTACTCTGGAGAAGGGTTCAATGACTCTGATCAGGTTCTGTTCCAATAAGTTATCATAGAGCTTGGCCAAGTGAGTGTTTATGATGGGGTCGTCCCTGAGCTCCACCTTATAGTCTGTCAGAGCCTGTGGAAGACACAAATCATTCAGCTAGCAACAGGTGCCCTGTCCTCGAGGCTCTCAGAGTCTTCTCTCCCTGCCCAGCAGGGCACTGGTTAACTCAATCCCAACAGTTAGCCAAAAGGCCAGGAGGCCACTGAACCATTCTGCTGGGAAGAGACCTTTCAGATCATGCAGTTCAAACCCTTAGCCCAGCACTGCCAGGGCACCACTAACCCACAGCCCCCAGCACCACAGCTCCAGGGCTCTGAAACCCCTCCCCCAGGCATGGGGACTCCACCACTGCCCTGGGCAGCCTGGGCCAGGCCTTGGCAACCCTTTTGGGGGAAGAAATTGTTCCTCACAGCCAACCTAAGCCTCCCTGTGGTGCAACCTGAGAATGCTTCCTCTAGTCCTATATTGTTCCTTGGGAGAAGAGGCCAACCCCCACCTCCTCCATCCTCCTTTCAGGGAGTTACAGAGAGCAATGAGGTCTCCCCTCAGCCTCTTTTTCTCCAGGCTGAACACCCCCAGCTCCCTCAGCTGCTCCTCACCAGCCCTGTTCTCCAGACCCTTCCCCAGCTTTGTTGCCCTCCTCTGGACTCACTCAATGTCCCCCTTGGAGTGAAGGGTCCAGAATTGAACCCAGGATCCAAGGTCCTGCCAACCTAGCAGCCTTTTGAGGACCATGCAGCAAGCAGCCTTCATCTTTACACTCAGCAAACCACAACCTCTGGTTTACACCCAGCAGACAGCACGAGAGGATTGTTCCTTTCTGTTCTTGCTGTGGTGTTCCTGCTGAAGCCAGGAAAACTTTCAGGGAGGTAGAGACCCCAGAGCACAGCAGCAGAAGTGCAGGGAGCTGCTGCTGAGGTGGCCCTCCCAGCTGTTAACTCAAACTGTGGAAGCCAAACTGGCTGAGGATGCTGGAGCATTTGCTTTCTGGGATTGCTTTTCTGCTTCCCTGCTCTGGGATGTAACACCTCCTACAGCTTCCCAAAGCCAAAAGGTTTTGTCCAGCCAGGGCCCCCCTTCCATCTCCTCACCTTCTCAAAGTCTGCCAGTGATCTGTTCTTGCTGGCCTGTGCCACACATTTTAGTGCTTCTGTCTGCAGAGGAAAGAAAGGGGAGCAGGGTCACTGTTCTGGATTCTCCCCTCACTGCTACTGCTCCAGGGGAAACGTGCTGCAGCAGCAAAGCTGGAATGTTCCCTTCCCCACAAAGCCCCCAGCAGTGCTCCTCCACACAGGCAGAGCAGCAACAGCTGCTGCTGGCAGCAGGCAGAACAGCTGCAGGACACAGCACAAAGTCAGCTCCAGGGCAACAAAGGACTCCAGGCTCTGTGAGGTCTGAGAAGAGCAGCTGTGGTTCCTATCAGGTTGCAGGTTGGGAGCAAGTTTGGTGCTGAGTCTCTTGGCACTTGCTTAATGAACGTGGCCATGTGCAGCCCTGAAGCTGAGCTCCTGCCCTTCAGCAGGCCACAGTGGCTCTGCTGAGGAACAGAAGCAAGCACAAGTTCTGTGGATACCACATCATGGACAGCAGCAGAAAATGGGCCTGCTCTACCCCCCAGCTGCTGAAACCAAACGGAAGCCTGACCCACAGCCATATTCATATTACAACAGTTCGAGTGGTGAGAGGCACAAGGGCAGGAGAGAAGCCTGGCAGCTTTGGCATGCAAGGCCCAGGTGTCTGCTACCACCTCTGCCATCCTGCTGCCCCTGAGCCTGTCCACCCCCTGCTCCCCAAGCTCAGTGTCCACTTGTGCTGTGGGAGATCATGATCATGATCTCAGGACAGTGCAGACAAGAGCTGGGATATCCTCCAGGCTACACTGCCCTCACTCTGAAAGAGCCTCCAACCCCTCTGCCAGCTGAGGGAAGGGAAAGGAGCAGGACCAGGGCTGCCCTTCATGATCCAAGCCCTGCTGCCACTCATGGATGAAGCAGGACCAGGGCTGCCCTTCATGATCCAAGCCCTGCTGCCACTCATGGATGAAGCAGGACCAGGGCTGCCCTTCATGATCCAAGCCCTGCTGCCACTCATGGATGAAGCAGGACCAGGGCTGCCCTTCATGATCCAAGCCCTGCTGCCACTCATGGATGAAGCAGGACCAGGGCTGCCCTTCATGATCCAAGCCCACTGCCACTCATGGATGAAGCAGGACCAGGGCTGCCCTTCATGATCCAAGCCCACTGCCACTCATGGATGAAGCAGGACCAGGGCTGCCCTTCATGATCCAAGCCCACTGCCACTCATGGATGAAGCAGGACCAGGGCTGCCCTTCATGATCCAAGCCCACTGCCACTCATGGATGAAGCAGGACCAGGGCTGCCCTTCATGATCCAAGCCCACTGCCACTCATGGATGAAGCAGGACCAGGGCTGCCCTTCATGATCCAAGCCCACTGCCACTCATGGATGAAGCAGGACCAGGGCTGCCCTTCATGATCCAAGCCCACTGCCACTCATGGATGAAGCAGGACCAGGGCTGCCCTTCATGATCCAAGCCCACTGCCACTCATGGATGAAGCAGGATCAGGGCTGCCCTTCATGATCCAAGCCCACTGCCACTCATGGATGAAGCAGGACCAGGGCTGCCCTTCATGATCCAAGCCCACTGCCACTCATGGATGAAGCAGGACCAGGGCTGCCCTTCATGATCCAAGCCCACTGCCACTCATGGATGAAGCAGGACCAGGGCTGCCCTTCGTGATCCAAGCCCACTGCCACTCATGGATGAAGCAGGACCAGGGCTGCCCTTCATGATCCAAGCCCACTGCCACTCATGGATGAAGCAGGACCAGGGCTGCCCTTCATGATCCAAGCCCACTGCCACTCATGGATGAAGCAGGACCAGGGCTGCCCTTCATGATCCAACCCTGCTGCCACTCATGGATGAAGCAGGACCAGGGCTGCCCTTCATGATCCAAGCCCACTGCCACTCATGGATGAAGCAGGACCAGGGCTGCCCTTCATGATCCAAGCCCTGCTGCCACTCATGGATGAAGCAGGACCAGGGCTGCCCTTCGTGATCCAAGCCCACTCTCATGGATGAAGCCCACTGATCCAAGCCCACTGCCACTCATGGATGAAGCAGGACCAGGGCTGCCCTTCATGATCCAAGCCCTGCTGCCACTCATGGATGAAGCAGGACCAGGGCTGCCCTTCACGATCCAGCAAGGACAACACAGGGATGTCCCCACTTCAGACTTTGCTACACACCAATGCTCCCTGACCTGCTCTAGCAAACAGCTTCCCCAGTGCCCTGTGAGCTAGGTGAGCAGTAGCTCCTGTGTCACAGTAAATAGCTGGTTGACCAAAGCCAGGGTGGGCAGCAGTGTGTAAGCCTGGCTCAGAGCCTGGCATGCTTGGCTTTTGGCCCTGTGCTCTATGTAGGCATCCCTGGCTTTCCCATGGGGTGGCATTCACAGGCTGGCAAGTTCACAGGTTCCAACAAACAGTTGGTTTAACAACTCCCCAGCTGCTTGGCTTCCACCTTGCAGCCATCTAGGTCTCAAGCTGCTCAGCCACGCTGCTATGAATGGCTTCTCAGGACTTGCTCCAACACAAGTGAAAACAATGAACAACTTGGATTCAAATCCATCAGATCCATGGCTGCAGAGCTGATGCTGAGGGCTGAAACAGGAGCACCTCCTGGCATCAAGTGTTGAGAGCTCCTGAAGGAAGCAGGGAGGAGAGAAACAGGGGAAAAGGAAGGGGCGAGCCAGGTCCCCAGGCTGTCAGAATCAATGCAACCCTCTAAAGGCTCAGGGTAATGACTTGGGGCAATTTCCCCACTGCTGGCACTCAGAAGGAGGAGAGCAAAGTTTTATGGCAAAAAGACTAACACAACCTTCTCAGAGGTGAGGGGAGAGAGGAAGGATGAGGTTTCTGTACCTGCCTCCCTGCATACCGCAGAGCAAGCTTCCCACTCACTAGCGCCTGCACATCTTCTGGCCTGGACAGGGCAGAGAAGCAAGAGAGCAGTTACTCAACAGCATGGTCAGCTTAAACCTAAGTGTGCCTCACAAATTCCCAACTGGTTGCAAATTCCTGCAGTTCACACAATGATGGAATTCTTTAGGCTGGAAAAGACCTTTCAGATCATCCAGTCCAACCCTTAACCCCACACGGCCAGGGCACCACCAACCCCTGGCCCTCAGCACCACATCCCCAGGGCTTTGAACCCCCTCCAGGCATGGCAACTCCACCACTGCCCTGTACTCTGGAGAAGGGTTCAATGACTCTGATCAGGTTCTGTTCCAATAAGTTATCATAGAGCTTGGCCAAGTGAGTGTTTATGATGGGGTCGTCCCTGAGCTCCACCTTATAGTCTGTCAGAGCCTGTGGAAGACACAAATCATTCAGCTAGCAACAGGTGCCCTGTCCTCGAGGCTCTCAGAGTCTTCTCTCCCTGCCCAGCAGGGCACTGGTTAACTCAATCCCAACAGTTAGCCAAAAGGCCAGGAGGCCACTGAACCATTCTGCTGGGAAGAGACCTTTCAGATCATGCAGTTCAAACCCTTAGCCCAGCACTGCCAGGGCACCACTAACCCACAGCCCCCAGCACCACAGCTCCAGGGCTCTGAAACCCCTCCCCCAGGCATGGGGACTCCACCACTGCCCTGGGCAGCCTGGGCCAGGCCTTGGCAACCCTTTGGGGGAAGAAATTGTTCCTCACAGCCAACCTAAGCCTCCCTGTGGTGCAACCTGAGAATGCTTCCTCTAGTCCTATATTGTTCCCTGGGAGAAGAGCCCAACCCCCAGCTGGCTCCAAGCTCATTTCAGGGAGTTGTAGAGAGCCAGAAGTTCTCCCCTCAGCCTCTTTTTCTCCAAGCTGAACAACCCCAGCCCTTCAAATCCTTCCGTTCAAGCACCTAAACCACTTCCACTCAAGCAACTCTGCACCAGAAGCAGCGATGGAGTCAGACAGACAAGCAGCGAGCTCAGCTGCTCCACTTCTGCCATGAGAGGCTTATAACCCTTCCCACCCCTAAAAAACAACAACCAACCAAGCCCTTCCCAGTGCAGGGCAGGAGTGGTCCCAAGAGAGCCATCTGCCACCTACATGTTGAGCATGATCTTGCAGAGCAGCATGTACTTGAGCGCAGTGATGGCTTTGGGGTTGTCGATGGAATCGTAGCCCTCGAAGGCTTCGTAGAAGTACGAGTAGGCTGTCTTCCAGTCCTTCTCCTCTGCTGCATGGATGATCCCTGTGGAGAGCAACAAGCAGCCAGCTGTCACAGGGAGTTCTGAACAGCACTGCAAGAGGACACAACAGTTTGGTTGCCCTCTGATAGGGCAGGACAGAAAATCCTTCCGTTCGGCGCCGGCCTCTACCTTGTCTCTATACAACACAACACAACACAATGAACCAGGTTGGAAGAGACCTTCAAGCTCATCGCGTCCAACCCATCAACCAATCCAACCCACCCAACAACTAAACCATGCAGCCAAGCACCCCAGCAAGTCTCCTCCTGAACACCTCCAATGAGGGTGACTCCACCACCTCCCTGGGCAGCCCATTCCAAAGGGCAATCACTCTCTCTGTGTAGAACTTCTCCCTCACCTCCAGCCTAAACCTGCCCTGGCGCAGCCTGAGACTGTGTCCTCTTGTTCTGGTGCTGGCTGCCTGGGAGAAGAGACCAACCTCTGCCTGGCTACAACCTCCCGTCAGGTAGCTGTAGAGAGCAATAAGGTCACCTCTCAGTCTTCTCCAGGCTAAGCAACCCCAGCTCCCTCAGCCTCTCCTCCCAGGGCTGTGTTCCAAACCCCTCACCAGCTTTGTTGCCCTTCTCTGGACACCTTCCAGCAAGTCAACCTCCTTCCTAACCTGAGGAGCCCAGAGCTGGAGACAGGACTCAAGGTGCGGCCTAACCAGCGCAGTGTACAGGGGCACAATGACCTCCCTGCTCCTGCTGGCCACACCATTCCTAATGCAGGCCAGGATGCCACTGGCCCTCTTGGCTGCCTGGGCACACTGCAGGCTCATGTTCAGCCTCCCATCAACCAGCACCCCCAGGTCCCTCTCTGCCTGGCTGCTCTCAGCCACTCTCACCCCAGCCTGTAGCACTGCCTGGGGCTGTTGTGGCCAATGTGCAGCACCTGGCACTTGGATGTGTTCTATCTCATGCCATTGGACTCTGCCCATCTGTCCAGCCTGTTGAGGTCCCTCTGCAAAGCCTCTCTGCCCTCCAGCAGATCAACTCCTGCCCCCAGCTTGGTGTCATCTGCATATTTACTGATGATGGACTCAATGCCCTCATCCAGATCATCAATAAAGAGTGGTTTGGGCTGGAAGGGACCTTCAAGATCATCCAGTTTCAACCCCCTGCCATGGGCAGGGATCTCCCACCAGCCCAGATTGCTCAAGGCCTCATCCAGCCTGGCCTTGAACACCTCCAAGGAGGGGACATCCACAGCCTCCCTTGGGCAGCCTGTGCCAGTGTCTCCCCAGCCTCACTGGAAAGAATTTCTTCCCAATCTCCATTCCAAACCTGCTCTCCTCGAGCTTCAATCCCTTTCCCCTCTCATCCTACCACTACACCTTCATTCCTGTCATTACATCTACATTCCCTGTGATATTTATTAGGTGCTTTCTTGCTCTCACACAACTCACCAGGCTTTCAAAAGGAGATCTGGTGATTATCTTAAGAGCTTCACCTGATGAGCAACTCATAACCCTTAAAATAATGCTGGTTCCTTTGTTTAGTGAACACCTCCAGAGGGAAGGCAGCCACAGCCTCCCTGGGCAACCTGTGCCAGGGTCTCACCACCCTCACTGGAAAGAGTTTCTTCCTCATCTCCAGTCTCACTCTCCCCTCTCCCAGCTCAAAGCCATTGTCCCTCATCCTGTCCCTCCCAGCCCTTGTCCAAAGTCCCTCCCCACCTCTCCTGGAGCCCCTTCAGGTACTGGAATCCTTCCCTTCTGTGCTTCCCTCTACCTTATCTCTACTGGAGGTGGGGAGATTCAGGCTGGAGGTGAGGAGGAAGTTCTTCCCCAGGAGAGTGGTGAAGCCCTGGAATGGGTTGTGCAGGGAGGTGGTTGAGGCCCCGTCCCTGGAGGTGTTTAAGCCCAGGCTGGATGAGGCTGTGGCCAGCCTGATCTAGTGTGGGGTGTCCCTGCCCATGGCAGGGGGTTGGAACTAGCTGATCCTTGTGGTCCCTTCCAACCCTGACTAATACTATGATACTAGAAGATCATCCAGGCCCTCTCTTAAAAGGACATATTAAGACAGGCAAGTTCAGGGCACTTCAGTGCCTGCACATTGGCTCAGGAACAAGGTTACAGCTGCACCAACATGATGCAGCACTGTGTACAGAGGTTATCAGAGAATGAAGCCTCCACCACTGGAGGTGTGCAAAAATGGTCTGAAAAACCCTGGAATTAGAGCTGATCCTGCCTGGAAGCAGCTGAGCAGACTTCTGGGTATCCCCAAAGTCCCACCCAGCATCACTTTCTACAATTCACAGAATCACACAGCATTAGCCAGGTTGGAAAAGACCTTTGAGATCATCAAGCCCAACCTAGCACCCAGCACCATCTGATCAACTCAACCATGGCACCAAGGGCCTCATCCAGTCTGGTTTTAAACACCTCCAGGGATGGTGACTCCACCACCTCCCCAGTCAGCACATTCCAGTGGCCAATTACTCTTTCTGGGAAGAATGTCTTCTGACATCCAGCCTAAACCTCCCCTGGTGCAGCTTGAGACAGTGTCCCCTTGTTCTGGTGCTGGGTGCCTGGCAGAAGAGACCAACCCCCAGCTGGCTCCAACCTCCCTGCAGGCAGTTGCAGAGAGCAAGAAGGTCTCCCCTGAGCCTCCTCTTCTGCAGGCTAAGCAACCCCAGCTCCCTCAGCCTCTCCTCCCAGGGCTGTGCTCCAGACCCCTCCCCAGCCTTGTTGCCCTTCTCTGGACACCTTCCAGCAGCTCAACATCTTTCCCAAACTGAGGAGCCCAGAACTGGACACAGGACTCCAGGTGTGGCCTCAGCAGTGCTGAGCACAGGGCACAAGGACTTCCCTGCTCCTGCTGGCCACACTCTTCCTGCTGCAGGCCAGGATGCCCTTGGCCTTCTTGGCCCCCTGGGCACACTGCTGGCTCATGTTCAGCTGCTGTCAACCAGCCTGGCTGCTCTCAGCCACTCTGACCCCAGCCTGTGGCACTGCCTGGGGTTGCTGTGGCCAAACACTCCGGAAGGACCAAATCTCAGCAGCCTGCTGCACCATGAGGAGTCCCAGAGCCTCCCCTGCAGAGGGCTTTACCTGACTGCATGTCTAGCGCTGCCTGCAGCTTGGGGGGGCAGTAGATGGCATTGGCTGTAGTCCTTGCAGAGGTTAAGGCTGCTCTTGCTTTTGGCAGGTTGCTCAGGGCATGGTAAGTTTTGCTTTCTAGCAGCTGCACTTCCACCAGCAGTGCCTTGTCGTCCATCTTCTTCAGCTCCCGCAGGAGCTGGGAGCCTGGAAGAACAAGAACCTCTGGAACCAGCTCTGCACCAACCAGGCCTTTCCACACAGCACCCTTCCTCCCCCCAGCAGGCCAGGCTGTGAGGAAGGAAAGCTAGGCCTGCACAACCTGTTCTTCCCAGGAGAAAAAGAGGAATTAACAGTGGGTCAGCTGGAGAGGAACGAACCAGCTTTGTGATGGCAGTGGGAAAGGGCAGTGAGAATCCTGGGGAACGTGGACAACGTGTCCCTGCCACCTCAGCATGGGCAACAGACACTCAGCAGAAGGTCAAGGATGGGTTGTGCAGTTCAGATTGTCACTCTGGTAGCCCAGCCCCAGAGGACAGCATGATTTACCACTCATATTCAGAGCTCTGGGCAACCTGTGCCAGTGTCCCCCCACCCTCACTCTAAAGAATTCCGTCATCATCTCCAGCCTCGATCTCTCCTTCCCAGCTCAAAGTCATTGTTCCTCTTCCTGTCACTCCAAGCCCTTGTCAAAAGTCCCTCCCCAGGCTTCTTCAGCTCCTCCAGGTACTGAAAGGCTGCTCTAAGGTCTCCCAGGAGCCTTCTCCAGGCTGAACAACCCCAACTCTCTCAGTCTGCCCCCACAGGGGAGGTTCTGCAGCTCCCCAACCATCTTTGTGGCCTCCTCTGGACCTGCTCCAGCAGTTCAGCAGCTTTTATCACGAAGCTATTAGCTAAAGAGATGGCAGAAGTGGCACAGCAGTGAGAAACCAGTGCTCGGGTCCTACGAAGCTCCTCAAGGAACAAGCTGCGGTCGGTGCCTTCCCTTGTCGGCACCCCGAGCACCTCCGCCGTGAGGAGCTGGCGCCACCTAGCGGGAGACTCACCGAGCTGCAGAGCTTCTTGGTACCTCTTGGTGTCGAAGTACAAGGAGACCAACCTCGCCTGGGGAACAGAAAGGGAGCTGCCGTGAGGGGAGCCCGAGCCAGCTAGCACGGATCGATTCTGTGAAGTGAAGCTTTGTGCTCCCATCGGCACAGCCTCCACTAAACCCACCCGGGTTTCTGACACTGCACAGTCCACGCCTGCAAGCTCTGCCCCTTGAAGCCTGGCTCCTCCAAACACAGCAGGTGAAGTCCTGCCTGTCATGGAGAGTCACTAACTTCAGCGCCAGCTCCATCCCCCCTCCATCAGGTCTGGACAACAGGGGTTGGAAGGGACCTCTAGAGATCATCCAGTCCAATCCCCTGCCAGAGGGGGTCACCCAGGGCAGGTCACACAGGAACACACTCAGATGCCATTTTAATGTCTCCAGAGGTGATTCCACAACCTCTCTGGGCAGCCTGCTTCAGGGCTCTGCTTTGCCCTATGTTCCTGTGGAACCTCCTCTGCTCCAGCTTGCTCCCAGTGCCCTTTGTCCTGTGACTGGACATCCCTGAGCAGAGCCTGGCTCCGTCCTCCCACACCGCCCTGCACCTCTTCATCACCAGCAATGGGGCACCCCTCAGGCTTGTCTGCTTCAAACTCAAGAGCCCCAGCTCCCTCAGCCTGTCCTCACAGGGAGATGTTCCACTGCCTTCAGCACCTTGGTGGCTCACAAAGCCACAAACCTGCATGGATCATCCCCAGGTGCTCCCCTTTGAGAGGCATGCAGCCAGAGGGCAGCTGCCAGCAGAGCGTGACGTACCTCCAGAGCCTGGCGTAGGAAGGTCCTCTTCTCTGATTTGGCCCATTCAATACACTCTAAACACAGGTCAACCTTAAAGAGAGCAGAAAGACATTTGTAAAGCCTCCTGAGGCCCCTCTGGAAGCCACTGCACGGTACACCCACTTCCTACCCCACCAGCTGAATCCCCACAGCAGCCTTTAAGGCAAGAAGCCAGGCCTGTGTCCGCAGCAGCACTGCCAGACACCTCACCAGCCTTAAATTAAATGAGCCTGGAGATTAGCTGTCCTGATTAGCACCAAATGCCTCTCAGCACAGCTTGAGCATTATCAGGGTAAAGCACAGTTCAGCACTGACAGAAGTGCAGCTCAAGGTTAAGCAACTTCTCTTTAACAAGGACTCACTGATACCCTCACAGCATCCACCTGAGCCTCAGGCTGAGAAACAGAACCCCAGCCTGGTCAGAGTTAGAAGGGACCTCTGGAGCTCACCCAGTCCAACCCCCTGCTGAAGCAGGGCACCCACAGCATCCTGCCCAGCAGCACAATGCCCAGGGAGGGTTGGAAGCTCTCCACACAAGGACACTCCACAACCCCTCTGGGCAGCCTGCTCCAGGCCTCCAGCACCCTCACACCAAACAACTTTCTCCTCCAGCTCAGATGGAACCTCCTGGGTTCCAGTTTGTGCCCCTTGTCCCTTGGCCTGTCCCTGGACACCATTGAGCAGAGTCTGGTTCCAGCCTCTTGCCCCCAGCCTTTAGCTCTTGCTGAGCCACCACTCAGCAGAGCCTGGCCCCAGCCTCTTGCCCCCCAGCCTTTAGCTCTTGCTGAGCATTGCTCAGCTCCCCTCTGGGGCTGCTCTTCTGCAGGCTCTCAGCCCCAGGGCTCTCAGCCTTTGCTCCTCACAGAGCTGCTCCAGGCCCCTCAGCATCCTTGTAGCCTCCCCTGGACTCTCTCCAGCAGTTCCCTGTCCCTCTTGAACAGCAGAGCCCAGAACTGGACCCAGCACTCCAGATACGACCTCACTAGGGCAGAGTAGAAAGGGAGGAGAACCTCTTTCAACTTGTTGGCCACACTCTGATTAACAGACCCCAGGAGACCATGAGGACAACATTGAGGACAACATTGCTGGCTCATGGTGAACTTCTTGTCCACCAGCACTCCCAGGTCCTTCTGTGTGGAGCTGCTTCCCAGGAGTGGTGCAACACCAGTGTCACACTGACCCCAGGAGCTTCAGACTCCCTGAACTGTGGCACAGAATTGTTAGGGAGAAGCTGAATGCTGCTCCATGGTCTCAGATTCTGTTTGCTTCCTCACTGCCTGCACTTAGCAACAACACTCACACACCACCAGGGAGGTGCCACCCACCCCCACACCAGGGAGAGCATCCAACCTACAACAGGTACTGCAAGAGAAAGTAAAGCTCAGAAGGCAAACTAAGCTTTACTTGAAGCTTCAGATGTCACAACTCCCACTCCCCCTCCCCCAGCATTTCACCTTCTCAGACTCCTAACACATTTGGCTTCCAACAACTTCTGACCACCAGGGACCACCCTTTGACACTGGAATTACTACAATCATGGAATCAGCCAGGCTGGAAAAGCCCTCAGAGATCACCAAGTCCAACCTAGTACCTAATACCTAACACCTCCTGACAATTAAACCATGGCTCCAAGTGCCACATCCAAGCCTTTCCTGAACACCTCCAGGGATGGGGACTCCACCACCTCCCTGGGCAGCACATCCCAGTGGCCAATCTCTCTTGCTGGGAAGAATTTCTTCCTCACCTCCAGCCTGAACCTCCCCTGGCACAGCTTGAGACTGTGTCCTCTTGTTCTGGTGCTGCTTGCCTGGCAGAAGAGACCAACCCCCAGCTGGCTACAACCTCCCTGCAGGGAGTTGCAGAGAGCAAGAAGGTCTCCCCTGAGCCTCATCTTCCCCCTCCTCAGCCTTGCTGCCCTTCTCTGGACACCTTCAAGTGTCTCAATGTCCTTCTTAATCCAATGTTTGCCTTCTAAAGTTTGAGCAGGAAAAACGTCTGCTGAGACCCTGAAGGCATTTCCTCAAGGGCTGTGTTTGAAATGCAACCATCTGGGTACATGAGGACTGCTGCTGCCTTGGGCAGTGAGGTGGACTAAAGGACTCTGAGGTCCTTTCCGGTGTGTTTTGCACCATTTCACTCAGCCAGGGTGGAAAATGTGTTTGCAGTTGAGAGGAAAAACGTATTTTTGACTGCTCTAGAAAGAGGGCAAACAAAGAGCACCTGGTTTAGGGCCTGGATGTGTCAGACCAGGTGTGACCTTCAGCAGAGTAAAGTGCCAGCCCAGGCAAGTGCAGGAGCTGGTCACCGACACTGGAGACTGCCTCTGCTGCTTCAACCTGCAGTAAAGGGACTCAGATTTGCAACACTGCTGACAGGCCTGAGACAGAGAATCACTGAATGGAAGAGACCTTAAAGATCCTCAAGCCCAATCACTCACCCAGCACTGCCAGGGCACCACTACACCATGGCCCTCAGCACCACATCTCCATGGTGTTCAAACTACTGCAGGGATGAGGACTTCACCGCTGCCCAGACCAGCCTGGGCCAGGCTCAAGGGGAAGAAATTGTTCCTCATGTCCAACCTAAACCTTCCCTGAGGCAACCTGAGGCTGCTTCCTCTTGCCCTGTCACTGGTTTTTAAGAGGCCAACCCCCAGCTGGCTCCAGCCTCCTCTCAGGGAGCTGCAGAGAGCAGTGAGGTCTCCCTCAGCCTCCTTCTCTCCAGGCTGAACACCCCCAGCTCCCTCAGCTGCTCCTCCCCAGCCCTGCTCTCCAGCCCCTTCCCCAGCTCGGTTGCCCTTCTCTGGCCCTGCTCCAGCCTCTCAATGTCCTTCTTGGGAGTGAGAGGCCCAAAACTGACCCCAGGACTCAAAGTGTGGCCTCACCAGTGTTGAATACAAGGGCACAACCCCTGCCCTGCTCCTGCTGGCCACACCATTGCTGGTCCAGGCCAGGCTGTTGGTGGCCTTTTGGGGCCACCTGGGCACCCTCTGGCTCGTCTTCAGCTAGGGATGAGCAAAGCAGTCATGTCCCACCCCCGTGGCAGATGGTGGTGATTCAGTGCTGGCCAACAATACAGAATCAGCTCTCCTGAGGTGCTGGGCTCAGAACTGCCTCTTCCCAACACCTCTGGGTCTTGCCAGAGCAGCTCTGCAGCTTTCCTACACTGCAGCACTTGTCAGCTCCTCATCACTGCTTATTAAATGAAGGTTTCTCATGAAAAGCCATTAGAAGGTTGCCATTTATGGCACAGTGATAGCTCAAGCATTGGAAGCTGAAGGAATCTCTCATTTCATTGCCTTGCTGGACTCCTGGGAGTCCTCCTAACAGCCACCACACTGAGGAAGCAAATGTCCCTCTGAACATCCCTGAAAGCACCCAGGAAAGCTGCAGGAACCTCCCAGGCCTGGCCTCAGAACTCCTTCAGGTTTTGGATTTCACTTCTGAAGGGCCACATTTTCATCACTCTTACTCCAAGCTCTTCCCCAGCCCCACTGGGGCAGCATCCAACCACTGCCACTTACATCAAGCTGTCCTTTGAATAAGGCTGAGGGCCTTTATTTTCTCCTGAAGAGTTAGGGGCTCCCTGCTCACCTGCACACAGCACCCTGCTTCCCTTGAGCCCTCCTCTTAAAGACAGGCACTCTGCCCTGCTGAGGCTTCCTCTGGAGTGCTGAGTCCAGCTCTGGGCTCCCCAGCTCAAGAGAGACAGAGAACTGCTGGACAGAGTCCAGGGGAGGCTACAAAGCTGCTGAGGGGCCTGGAGCAGCTCTGTGAGCAGCAAAGGCTGAGAGCCCTGGGGCTGAGAGCCTGGAGCAGAGCAGCCCCAGAGGGCAGCTGAGCAATGCTCAGCAAGAGCTAAAGGCTGGGGGGCAGGAGGCTGGGGCCAGGCTCTGCTCAGTGGTGCCCAGGGACAGCACAAGAGGCAATGAGCACAAACTGGAACCCAGGAGGTGCCATCTGAGCAGGAGGAGAAAGTTGTTTGGTGTGAGGCTGCTGGAGGCCTGGAGCAGGCTGCCCAGAGAGGCTGTGGAGTGTCCTTGTGTGGAGAGCTTCCAACCCCCCCGGGCACTGTGCTGCTGGGCAGGATGCTGTGGGGGCCCTGCTGGAGCAGGGGGCTGCACTGCATGATCTCAGAGGTCCTTTCCTACCACAAGAACTGCACAGCAAGGAAGGATCATTTGCTGGGCTACCTGAGCTAAGGGATGAGGCTTCTGTGCCGATTGGGCTGCCAAGCTGCTCACCCCTGCACATGGCAGACCCTCTCCCAGCCTGACACGTGTCACTCTGTGTACAGCCTTGTGTGGGCTTTGTCCTCAACCTCCTGCTCAGATCCTCCCTGCCTCCCTTTTCCATCTGACTGCCCTGATGGGCCAGGACAGCCTGGACTACTGCAGCTCACTTGGAAGGGGCTCCTCATCATTCACAAGCTGCTGCTGCCCTTCTTCCCCTCCCAAATAACCAGCAAGGCACATGGACTGAAAAAAAACCCAAACCCTAAAACCAAGGAAGAAAGGCAGCTGCATGGTGGGGAACCACTGAGCATGGAAGAAACCCCAGCTGGGAGCTACCTGAGAGCAACTGAGTTTTCTGGTGGCAAAGTTCACTCCCTGGAAGGAGTTCACTCCTGGTGGCTACAAAGCTTTTTCCATTCTCACCTGAGCAACAGCTTTGGTGCCTCAAAAGCCTTCTGGAGTGTAAGAGACCCAGCACCCAGAGCCCCTGGGCAATGCATCTTCATCTGGAATGGGGAGATTCAGGCTAGATGTGAGGAAGAAGTTCTTCACCATGAGAGTGGTGAAGCCCTGGAATGGGTTGTGCAGGGAGGTGGTTGAGGCCCCGTCCCTGGAGGTGTTTAAGGCCAGGCTGGATGAGGCTGTGGCCAGCCTGATCTAGTGTGGGGTGTCCCTGCCCATGGCAGGGGGTTGGAACTAGCTGATCCTTGTGGTCCCTTCCAACCCTGACTGATTCTATGATTCTATGATCTCTCCAGGTGAAATAATCCTCACCAACAACTCCTGACAACCCTGAACAATCCCTCCTCCAGTTCTGGCCATCACACACTGCCCCAGCCCTCCACCAGCCCCAGCTCCCTGCACACTGCAGCACCTCTCATGGCCCAAACACTGACCCCATCAGCCCTGTGTGTCTGTAAGCAGCACAGCTAAGAAACCTGCCCAGGGTGAGGGCTTCTCCCGACCTGCAGCAGGATGAGGCCTGCAGGAAAACATAGAATCATAGCCAGGGCTGGAAGGGACCTCAAGGCTCAGCCAGTTCCAACCCCCTGCCATGGGCAGGGACACCTCACACCACATCAGGTTGCTCACAGCCACCTCCAGCCTGGCTGCAAACACCTCCAGCCAGGAGGCTGCCACCACCTCCCTGGGCAGCCTGTGCCAGGCTCTCACCACCCTCCTGGGGAACAACTTCTTCCTCACATCCAGTCTGAATCTCCCCACTTCTAGTTCTGCTCCATCCCCCCAGTCCTATCCCTCCCTGACACCCTCAGAAGTCCCTCCCCAGCTTGCTTGGAGCCCCCTGCAGATCTTGGAAGGCCACAATTAGGTCTCCTCAGAGCCTCCAGACTGAACAACCCCAACTCCCTCAGTCTGTCCTCACAGCAGAGCAGCTCCAGCCCTCTGCTCCTCCTCGTGGCCCTTCTCTGGACACCTTCCAGCACCTTTAGATTTTTCCTGTAATAGAAGCTCCAGGTGTGGTCTCACCAGAGTGGAGCAGAGGGGCAGAATCACCTTCCTTAACCTGCTGGCTACCCTCCTGGTGTAGCCCAGGCTCTGCCTGGCTCTCTGGGCTGCAAGTGCTCACAGAACAAGGCTGTGAGTGAATGAAAGGCTCTGCTAGTTCATTAACAGAATCTAGCCAAGTGCAGTAAATGAGCACTTCCTGACATGGAGAACTCTTCAGTGGGAAGCAAACTGAGAGAGGATAGAGAGAGGATAGAGAGAGGATAGAGAGAGGATAGAGAGAGGATAGAGAGAGGATAGAGAGAGGATAGAGAGAGGATAGAGAGAGAGAGAGAGGATAGAGAGAGGATAGAGAGAGGATAGAGAGAGGATAGAGAGAGAGGATAGAGAGAGGATAGAGAGAGGATAGAGAGAGGATAGAGAGAGGATAGAGAGAGGAGAGAGGATAGAGAGAGGATAGAGAGAGGAGAGGATAGAGAGAGGATAGAGAGGATAGAGAGAGGATAGAGAGAGGATAGAGAGAGGATAGAGAGAGGAGAGAGGATAGAGAGAGGATAGAGAGAGGATAGAGAGAGGATAGAGAGGATAGAGATAGAGAGAGGATAGAGAGAGGATAGAGAGAGGATAGAGAGAGGATAGAGAGAGGATAGAGAGAGAGGATAGAGAGAGGATAGAGAGAGGAGAGGAGAGGATAGAGAGGATAGAGAGAGGATAGAGAGAGGATAGAGAGAGGATAGAGAGAGGATAGAGAGAGGATAGAGAGAGGAGAGAGGAGAGATAGAGAGAGGATAGAGAGAGGGAGAGAGAGGATAGAGAGAGGATAGAGAGAGGATAGAGAGAGGATAGAGAGGAGAGAGGATAGAGAGAGGATAGAGAGGATAGAGAGAGGATAGAGAGAGGATAGAGAGAGGATAGAGAGAGGATAGAGAGGAGAGAGGATAGAGAGAGGAGAGAGAGGATAGAGAGGATAGAGAGAGGATAGAGAGAGGATAGAGAGAGGATAGAGAGAGGATAGAGAGAGGATAGAATCAACCAGGTTGGAAAAGACCTTTGAGATCATCAAGTCCAACCTCTCACCCAGCACCATCTGATCAACTCAACCATGGCACCAAGCACCTCACCCAGACTCTTTCTCCACCTTCAGGAATGGGGACTCCACCACCTCCCTGGGCAGCACATTCCAATGGCCAATCTCTCTCTCTGTGTAGAACTTCTTCCTCACCTCCAGCCTAAACCTCCCCTGGCACAGCTCGAGACTGTGTCCTCTTGTTCTGCTGCTGCTTGCCTGGCAGAAGAGACCAACCCTCACCTGGCTGCAACCTTCCTGCAGGGAGCTGGAGAGAGCAATGAGGTCTCCCTGAGCCTCCTCTTCTGCAGGCTCAGCAACCCCAGCTCCCTCAGCCTCTCCTCTCAGGGCTGTGCTGCAGACCCCAGTGGTGCTGCAGGCTTCTGCTGGAATTCCAATCTCACCTCCTGTCCTGTGGCTGCCTCCATGTCGAGGAAGAGGTCGAGCAGGGAGCGGACCAAGCGCGCGGCCTTGGCTTTGCTGATGGAGTTCAGGAAGGGTCGGACGTACTTCAGAAGCCCTCCCAGCTCTGTGCACAGGGGGAAAAAACAGTTCATGAAGCACAGCCACACCACCAAGAGTCACAGCACAGTGCCCCTGACACAGCTACGCTCTGGGGTGCACACACCACTCCCTACGTGCAGCGGGCTCCCGTCGTTCGGAAGTGGTTTGCTTGGAAGGGGCCTCCGAGCTCAGAGTCCAACCTGCAACCCAGCAGCACCGTGGCAGCTTTGGGAGAAGCAGGAGGATGAACCCCCAAGGACCTGGGCCTGAAAGGGCTCTTCAGGAAGGGTTTTTGGGTCCTGTCTCCTATTAGCTTTGCTTAAACTCAGTGGGTGGCAGAAGCCTGCAGAGACTGAAGAAGCAGAAGGGTAAAACATAGAAGAGTCTCAGACTGCAGGCCCAGAGTGAAGAGAGAAAGACTTCAGTCCTTCAGGAGCTCTGAAGGAGGACCACAACTTTCATGCTTCCCTGCTCCAAAGGATGGACTCTGCTGCTTGTGTTCACAGGCTCATGCAATTGTTTGGGTTGGAAAAGCCTTCTAAGATCACCGAGTCCAACCTTCAACCCAACCCCACCATGGCCACCAAACCATGGCCCCAAGGGCCAATGCCACTCACTTCTTGAACGCTGCCAGGGGTGGGGACGCCACCACCTCCCTGGGCAGCCTGTGCCAATCCCTCACCACTCTTGCAGCAAAGATTTTCCCTAATTTCCAACCTACCCCTCCCCTGGCACAATTTCAGCCACTTCCTCTCCCACCATCTGAGACTAGGGAGCAGAGCTCAACCCCCACCTGGCTCCAGCTTCCTCTCAGGGAGCTGCAGAGAGCAATGAGGTCTCCTTCAGCCTCCTCTTCTCCAGGCTGAACACCCCCAGTTCCTTCAGGTGCACCTCCCCAGCCCTGTTCTCCAGACCCTTCCCCACCTTCCTTGCCCTTGTCTGGACCTGCTCCTGCCCCTCAATGTCCTTCTTGGAGTGATAGGCCCAAAACTGAACCCGGGATTTGAGGTGTGATCTCCCCAGTGCCCAGCCCAATCACTTCCCTGCTCCTGCTGGCCACACCATTGCTGATCCAGGCAAGAGGGATAACCATCACCTGAAGGAACACCTCCCAGTGAACATGGCAGTGCCAAAGGTAGCTGCTGGGCTCCAGCCTCACCAGCACCAGGAAGGTTTCCCCTTACTTTAGTTCACCCCATTGCAACAGCACTGGCATCTGTTAAGTGTGTAAGCATCTGCTAAATGCTTTTGAGCTTCTCCTTATTAAAGTGGCACTGGGGCTCAGAGCTCCAGGAGGGGTTTGTTGACTCCCAGTTTGATCTCTGGATCTGCCAGCCCTGGGAAGTCAGATGCACCCCTGGAGTATCTGACTCCACTACTGGAGAAGGGACACTGAACTCCCCACAAGCACCCAGTGAGTCATGGAAGCACAGAACTGTCAGGGCTGGAAGGGCCCTCAAGGCTCAGCCAGTCCCAACCCCCCTGCCCTGGGCAGGGACACCTCACACCACAGCAGGTTGCTCACAGCCACCTCCAGCCTGGCTGCAAACACCTCCAGGCAGGAGGCTTCCACCACCTCCCTGGGCAGCCTGTGCCAGGCTCTCACCACCCTCCTGGGCAACAGCTTCTTCCTCACATCTAATCTCAATCTCCACACTTCTAGTTTTGCTCCACTCCCCCAGTCCTGTCACTCCCTGACACCCTCAAAAGTCCCTCCCCAGTCCTACCCTGCCTGCATCAGGTTTCTGTTTCTGGTCTCCTTCCCAGTTTATGAAGTCAGCCTCAAGCTCACAAAGTAGCTCAGCTACTTTAATAGCTAAATGTGAGCCCCTCACCACAAGAAGGACATAGAGGTGCTGGAGTGTGTCCAAGTCTTGATGAAGAACCACACTCCAAAGCTCCTTCCCAGGGAGCAGAGGAACACTCAGCACCCAGCAGCTCCAGGATTTGGTGGGAGAAGCAGCAGTTAGGTGTTGGGACCACAGAGGCCAGGCTCCTCCCCTCTGATAAACCCAGCATGGTCACAGTGCTGCAGCTGCAGGACATCTCCAGCAGCCCCACATCATGCCAGGGCAGGGCTCAGTGTGGGGTCAGGCATTAAGTCACAGCTCCCCAGTTCAAGAGGGACAGGGATCTGCTGAAGAGAGTCCAACAGAGGCTACAAGGATGATTTGGGGTCTTGAAGATCTCTGGAGAAAGGCTGAGAGCCCTGGGGCTGTTTAGTCCAGAGAGGAGAAGGCTGAGAGGGGACCTGAGCAGTGTCTGTCACTGAGGCAGCAGCTTATAGAATCACAGAGTTCAAACAGTTCAGTGGTTGGAAGACTCCTTTCTGATCCACTCCAACCACTAACCCAGCACTGCCAGGGCCCCACTAACCCATGGCCCCCAGCACCACAGCTCCAGGGCTTTGAAACCCCTCCAGGCATGGGGATTCCACCACTGTCCTGGGCAGCCTGAGAGAGGGCTTGACACCACCTGAGGGGTGGCTGTCAGGATGAAGGTGCCAGGCTCTGTTCAGTGGTGCCCAGTGCCAGGACTAGGAACAATGAGCACAAACTGGAACTCAGGAGGTTCCACCTCAACACGAGGAGAAACTTCTTCAGTATGAGGGTGCTGGAGGCCTGGAGCAGGCTGCCCAGACAGGTTGTGGAGTCTCCTTCTCTGAAGACTTCCAAGCCCAACCTGGATGTGTTCCTGTGTACCCTGCCCTGGGTGACCCTGCTTTGGCAGGGGGCTTGGACTGGCTGATCTCCAGAGGCCCCTTCCACCCCCTAGCATTCTGTGACCATCACAGAATGGTTTAGATTGGAAGGGACCCTAAAAATCAACCAGTTCCAACCCCCTGCCACGGGCAGGGGACACCTCCCACCAGCCCAGGTCGCTCAAGGCCTCATCCAGCCTGGCCTTGAACAGCTCCAGGGAGGAGCAGCAGCATGTGAAGCCTGCTCCCCCCACACACCAGTCAGCTCTCACACTCCCATGTTTACAAGGCAAAAAAAAACCCAAACCCAACAACAACAAGAAAAAACCCAAACCCAAAGCAAACCCTCTAATGAGCACTCAAAAAACCTTGGCTCTGTCCTGCAGCAACCTGGTATCAGACTGAAAACTGGAGATAAATCTCATTTTACCTCAATTAAGCAGAGAGGAGCATCAGAACAATTTCAGATTGGGAAGGTTCCAAGAAAAGCAGCTGAGAAGAAGGTTTCCTTCCTAGTGCATTTAGGGAATTGTTAGAACAGCCAACAATTATTCCTCCTTTCCCCCCTCCACTCTCCCCAGTGTGTTTATTTGAGATGAATCAAGCCTGACACAACTCTTGCCTTGCACTGAAGGAGTGGAACTTGCTGTGCTCCAGCCTCCCAGAGCTCTCCTGGTGGTTTTGTACACCTGGAAGTGCACAAAGTCCAAAGTGGACTCCTCTGGAGTGCAGCCCCTGAGGAGCTGTATTTGCCAAACAGCTCTGCAGCACATCCTGACTCTTCCCACCATGACCCACTTGGACCTTGCACAGGCACCAAACCAAGATGCTCCAACTGCTCTCCCTGCCTAAGAGCTCCTCAGGTTTTACTTTATGAGACCAAATGGGCAAATTTTTCTACCACTGAGGTACAACTATTGCAGGATCTACAGATCTGGGCCCATCACTCCAAGAAGGACACTGAGAGGCTGGAGCAGGTCCAGACAAGGGCAAGGAAGCTGGGGAAGGGTCTGGAGAACAGGGCTGGGGAGGAGCAGCTGAGGGTAGTTTAGCCTGGAGAAAAGGAGACTCAGTAGAGACCTCACTGCTCTCTAGAACTCCCTGAACAGAGGTTGGAGCCAGGTGGGGTTGGTCTCCTCTCCCAAGGAAGAGCTGATGGGACAAAAGGAAATGCCCTCAGGTTGCCCCAGGAGGAAGTTTAGGTTGGACATGAGGAACAATTTCTTCCCCTTGAGGACTGTCAAGCCCTCTCTCAGGCTGCCCAGGGCAGTGGTGGAATCCCCATGCCTGGAGGGGTTTACAAAGCCCTGGAGATGTGGTGCTGAGGGCCATGGGTTAGTGGTGCCCTGGCAGTGCTGGGTTTAGTGTTGGAGTGGATCTGAAAGGAGTCTTCCAACCACTGAACTGTTTGAACTCTGTGATTCTATAAGCTGCTGCCTCAGTGACCAAGCCTGCTCAGCTTTTACCCAACAAGGAGCTGTCACCCACTGCCCCAGGCCAGATGAAGACTTTACCCCCACTGCCTGTGTCCCAAGGATCACTCGGCCTGCAGTGCCACTCACAAAGGGAGCAAAATTACAGAGCTTTGCAAGTCAAGCACTTTGGCTTCACACAGAGACAACAGAACAGCAGGACAGCAGCAGCCAGCTGCTTCCAACACCTCAGCTTTGTGCAGAGCTGCTCCCCAGCATCCCTCCTCTTGCTGGGAGCTGGGCAAGGTGCACTTCACGTCTCCTGGTGGATGTGGATGCTGGAGCTGCCCAGACGCTGATTCTTGTGCTCTTGCCAAACACAAGCACTTGAAAACCTCTCTCTCAACACAGGGACCAAGTCTGCTTCTCACCAGGTCACAGCACTGCACCCTCAGCTCCGAGCTCTGCCCCTGGCAATCTGCCGGGCTTGCAGTGTCGTACCAAGGCACTGAGTCATGGAATTGCTTTGGCTGCAAAAGATCTTCAAGATGCTCCAGTCCAACCAGTGTCTTTACCAAGTCTGCTGCTAAGCCATGTGCCTCAGCACCACATCTCTGCCTCTTTTGAACACCTCCAGGGATGGGCATCCCTGGGCAGCCTGTGCCAGTCTTTGAGAACCCTTTCAGTGAAGAAGTTTCTTCTGATGTCCAACCCAAACCTCTCCTGGTGCAACCTGAGGCCATTTCCTCTCATCCTATCACTTCTAAGTAGGGAGAAGAGACCAACCCCACCTGGCTCCAACCTCCTTTCAGGGAGTTTAGAAAATGATAAAGGTTTCTCCTCAGCCTCCTTTTCTCCAGGCTAAATAACCCCAGGTCCCTCAGCTGCTCCTCACCAGCCCTGTTCTCCAGACCAGCTTTGTCTCCCTTCTCTGGACCTGCTCCAGCCCCAAAACGTCTCTTTTACACTGAGGGTCCCAAAACTGAACCCAGTACTCAAGGCATGGCCTCACCAGTGCTGAGGACAGGAGCATGTTCCCTGCCCTGGTCCTGCTGGCCACAATAGGCACTGTTGGCCTTCTTGGGCACCTAGGCACAGTGCTGGCTCACACTCAGCCAGCTGTTCATCAACTAGAACAAGGTGAGGGAGGCCCCTGGGATGGTGGAGGCTGGCAGCAAGACTCTTGCTGAGATCCATCCACTCCCAGCTACTGCCAGGTTCTGTTGTACGTGGCTGCCTTGCACCAGCTTCTCAGGACCAACCAAAGCAGCTTCTTAGTGCACATCACACTTCCATGCAGGAAAGAAACTACATTTAGGAGTAAAGAAAGGAAAAACACACTGCAGGACTGCTGGATAGGATAGGATAGGATAGGATAGGATAGGATAGGATAGGATAGGATAGGATAGGATAGGATAGGATAGGATAGGATAGGATAGGATAGGATAGGATAGGATAGACCAGGCTGGAAAAGACCTTTGAGATCATCAAGTCCAACCTCTCACCCAGCATCATCTGATCAACTTAACCCTGGCACCAAGGGCCTCATCCAGGCTCATCCTAAACACCTCCAGGGATGGGGACTCCACCACCTCCCTGGGCAGCACATCCCAGTGGCTTTCTGTGTAGAACTTCTTCCTCACCTCCAGCCTAAACCTCCCTTGGTGCAGCTTGAGACTGTGTCCTCTTGTTCTCGTGCTGCTTGCCTGGCAGAAGAGACCAACCCCCACCTGGCTACAACCTCCCTGCAGGGAGTTGCAGAGAGCAAGAAGGTCTCCCCTGAGCCTCCTCTTCTGCAGGCTAAGCAACCCCAGCTCCCTCAGCCTCTCCTCACAGGGCTGTGCTCCAGACCCCTCCCCAGCTTTCTTGCCCTTCTCTGGACACCTTCCAGCAGCTCAACCTCTTTCCTGACCTGAGGAGCCCAGAACTGGACACAGGACTCAAGGTGTGGCCTAACCATTGCCCTGCTCAACAGCTGCCCAAGAGCTGAGCAGAAAGCAGGCTGGAAGTCGACAGCCAGAAGCTGTCTCTGTGTGTGGGAACTGCAGGTTTAGACAGGCAAGCTCAAAGTTCCCAGAGAAACTGCTCTCTCCTACCACTGTAGCTGTCAGCTATTTTTAGGATCTTAGGTTGTGGGGTTTGTGAGTTGGGTTTTTTTTTTAAGTAAAAGCAATGCTTGGCAAAGGGCTGTGACTGACAGCTCTGGAGAAGTGATGAGCAGCAGCCCTGGGAAGTGAAGCCTGCTGCTCATCCTCACAGCAAGCACTTCCAGCAGCCACCATGAACCCAAACTCCTGAGCAGAGCTCTTCCAATCCTGCAGTTGCAAGCAAGGCTATGAAAACAATCTAGAAGTGTCCTAAACCAAGGAATTCATCTCCCAGGCCAGTCCTCAGCCTCCTTCAGTCAGCTGCAGAGGCTCACCTATATCACTGGTACTCTTTTAACCAAAGCCCACAGTTCAACAGAGATCAGTACCACACTCAGCCAGGCAGCAGCACAGCAGCTGGAACTTCCAACCCACAGCTGCAGCTCACAGGACACCTCCGGGAAGCTGTCACTTGAAAGTAGTGAAGCAGCCACTGCAACACCTCAGACCAGGCAACCCCAGGCACAAATCCAGGCTGGGCAGGGACTGGCTGGAGAGCAGCCCTGAGGAGAGAGACTTGGGGGTGCTGGGGGAGGAGAAGCTCAGCAGGAGCTCTCAGTGTGCACTTGCAGCCCAGAAAGCCAATCAGCTCCTGGGCTGCATCAGGAGAAGTGTGGCCAGCAGGGCAAGGGAGGGGATTTTCCCCCTCTGCTCAGCCCTGGTGAGACCCCACCTGGAGTACTGCCTCCAGTTCTGGAGCCCCTATTACAGGAGGGATCTGGAGGGGCTGGAATGTGTCCAGGGAAGGGCCACAAGGATGATCAGAGGGCTGGAGCCCCTCTCCTGTGAGGACAAACTGAAGGAGTTGGGGCTGTTCAGGCTGGAGAAGGGAAGGCTCCCAGGTGACCTCATTGTGGCCTTCCAGGATCTGAAGGGGGCTCCAAGAAGGCTGGGGAGGGACTGCTCAGGCTCTCAGGTAGGGATAGGACTAGGGGGAATGGACTGAAGCTGGAGGTGGGGAGATTCAGGCTGGATGTGAGGAGGAAGTTCTTCCCCATGAGAGTGGTGAAGCCCTGGAATGGGTTGTGCAGGGAGGTGGTTGAGGCCCCGTCCCTGGAGGTGTTTAAGCCCAGGCTGGATGAGGCTCTGGGCAGCCTGATGTAGTGTGGGGTGTCCCTGCCCATGGCAGGGGGGCTGGAACGGGATGATCCTTGTGGTCCCTTCCAACCCTGACTGATACTATGATACCATCGAAGACATTGCACTGGCTAAGCACAAATCCTGAGCAGCAAAAGCTACACTCACAGAATCTCTGGAAGGGGCCTCTGGAGATCACCCAGGTCAGCCCCACTGCTGAAGCAGGGCACCCACAGCAGCCTGCCCAGGAGCACAATGGCCAGGAGGGGTTGGAAGCTCTCCAGACAAGGAGGCTCCACAGCCTCTCTGGGCAGCCTGCTCCAGTGCTCTATCACCCTCAAAGTACAGAAGCTCCTCCTCATGTTTAGGTGGAAATTCCTATGGTCCAGTTTGTGCCCCCTACCCCTTGGCCTGTCCCTGGGCACCACTGAGGAGCCTGGCCCCAGCCTCCTGCCACCCACCCTTGAAGCCCTGATCAGCACTGAGAGGATTCCCCCTCAGTCTTCTCTTCTCCAGACTGAAACCCCCAAGTCCCTCAGGTTTTCCACACCACAGGGATGTTCCAGTGCCCTCAGCAGCTTCATTACGCTTTCCTGAACCCTCTCAACCCTTCCTGAGCTGAGGAACCCAGTACTGGACCCAGATGTGGCCTCACTAGGGCAGAGGAGAGGAGGAGGAGAACCTCTCTGGACCTGGTGGCAAAACCCTTCCTAATGCACCGCAGGATGCCACTGACCTTCTGGGCCATGGGCCATGAGGGCACACTGCTGGCTCATGGTCATGCTGTTGTCCATCAGGACTCCCAGGTCCTTTTCCCTAGAGCTGCTTCCCAGCAGGTCTCCCCTTGCCTGTGCTGTTGGAGGTTGTTCCTCCCCAGGGGCAGGACCCTACCCTGGTTGAACTTTGTGAGGTTCCCTCTGCCCAGCTCTCCAGCCTGGCCAGGCCACACTGGATGGCAGCACAGGCTGTCAGGGAATGACTTCCCCTGGGTGAGTCCACGGTGGCTACTTCTGACAACCTTCTTTTCCTCCACGTGCTTTGAGATGACACCCAAGGCGTGCCAGTTCACTCTGGCCACAAACTGCACGGCCTCAGCAGGTTCCTCGTTAGGTTCAAGCAGCAGCAGATTACTGCCTCCCCTTGGAGATGGAAATCCCTGTCCCTGCCTGGTGTCACCCTTGTGAGCAGCTGGTGACAACGCTGCTGACCCTGGCTGCTTGGTGCTCCTCCTAGTCCGCTCCAGCTGAGGAAGCAGACAGGAAGGGAAGGCGACAGCGGCTTTCCCACAGGACAAAGGAGTCTCCGCGTCATGCTGGCACACCTCCCTCCGCCCCTGCTGGCCCGCTGCTATTGCCAGGGTAACTGCCCCCACCGCCGCTGCCCCCACCTACCCCACCGCTGCCCGCACCGCCACTGCCCCCCCAGCTCGCAGCTGCCCCAGCTGCTGCCACCCCCATCACAGCTGCCCCTACCTGCTGCCGCCCGCCAGTGAACCCTGCCGTCAGGGCACCACTGCCCCCACCGCCAGGGCACCCACTGCTCCTGCCCCTGGCCCCACCGCCAGGGCACCCTAGCTGAACCCTGCCGCTGCCCGCACCGCCACTGCCCCCAGGGCACCCTACCACCGCTGGCCCCACCGCCAGGGCACCCACCCTACCCTAGTGAACCCGCTGGCCCCACCGCCGCTGCCCCCCACCGCCAGGGCACCCTACCACCAGGGCACCCACTGCCACTGCCCCCACCGCAGCTGCCCCTACCGCTGCCGCCCCCATCGCCAGGGCACCCTACCGCCAGCGCACCCACTGCTCCTGCCCCTACCGCCAGGGCACCCACTGCTCCTGCCCCTACCGCCAGGGCACCCTACCGCCAGGGCACCCACTGCTCCTGCCCCTACTGCCAGTGCTGCCCCTACCGCCAGGGCACCCACTGCTCCTGCCCCTACCGCCAGTGCACCCTACTGCCAGGGCACCCACTGTTCCTGCCCCTACCGCCAGGGCACCCTACTGCCAGGGCACCCACTGCTCCTGCCCCTACTGCCAGTGCACCCTCCTGCCAGGGCACCCACTGCTCCTGCCCCCATCGCCAGTGCACCCTACCGCCAGTGCACCCACCACTGCTGCCCCCATCGCCAGTGCACCCTACCGCCAGGGCACCCACCACTGCTGCCCCCATCGCCAGTGCACCCTACCGCCAGGGCACCCACCACTGCTGCCCCCATCGCCAGTGCACCCTACCGCCAGGGCACCCACTGCTCCTGCCCCTACTGCCGCTGCCCCCACCACTGCTGCCCCCATCGCCAGTGCACCCTACCGCTGCTGCCCCCCCCACCAGTGCACCCTACCGCCACCGCACCCACTGCCTCTGCCCCCTACTGCCAGTGCACCCACCACTCCTGCCCCTACCGCCACTGCACCCACTGCCGCCATACCCACAGCTGCTGCCCCTACCACCAGTGCACCCACCACTCCTGCCCCTACCGCTGCTGCACCCACTGCCACTGCACCCACCACCAGTGCACCCGCTGCCAGTGCCCCTACCGCCGCTGCCCCTACCGCCAGTGCCCCCACTGCCCCTGCCCCCTACCGCCAGTGCCCCTACCACCAGTGCACCCACTTCCGCCGCCCCCTACCGGCAGTGCCCCCACTGCTGCTGCCCCCACTGCCAGCGCCCCCTACTGCCGCTGCAGTTCACTCTTCCGACACACTTTGCCTTTGCTCCTTCACACCCCTGGGTCTGATGGGTTCAACCTTGCCACTTGCAATGACTTCACCTTCCCCTTGCACCCCTCACCAGCTGGCCACTCTCACAGCAAACTCAGCTTCTTCATACTTGTCTACAACTTCAGTTTAAACCCTGAGCTACTGCAAGCTGTGCAACATAAAGAGCCCATCACAGAACCACAGAACGGCAGGGGTTGGAAGGGACCTCTGGAGATCAGCCAGTCCAGCCCCTGCCAAAGCAGGGCACTCAGGGCAGGGCACACAGGAACACAGCCAGATGGGTCACTGGTCAGCCTGCTCCAGGGCTCCAGCACCCACACTGAAGAAGTTTCTCCTCATGTTGAGGTGGAAGCTCCTGGGTTCCAGCTTGTCCCTGTTGGTCCTTGTCCCACCACCGGGCACCGCTGAACAGAGCCTGGCCCTTCCATCCTGACACCCACCCCTCAGGTATTTATAGGCATTGACCAGACCCCCTCTTAGCCTTCTGTGCTCCACACTAAACAGCCCCAGGGCTCTCAGCCTTTCTTCATAGCAGAGATGTTCCAGTCCCAGTCCATCACAGCCTGTGCTGGACTCCCTCCAGCAGATCCCTGCCTCTCTACAAAGTTGGCTACAACGTGTTGGGTGTTTCACCAGTACAATCCTAGCCTGCTGCATGATGTTGAGCGCATCACACCCCCAGCAACTCTTCCCTCAGGCTTCTGCATTCCAGCAGCACAGCCACACATTTATTCAGAGACCCCTGTGATGACTTCCCCTGCATCAACCAAACACAGAGGAGCACAGCCACATTCTGTTATCTCTGCAGAAGCAAACACCAGAGGGCAAAGGGCACTCACACAGCCCAGGCACCTGAACTGCAGTTAACTGATCTGAGGTCAAAGAGAGAAATGGACACTTTCAGCAGGATTTATTTATCCTGTTCCAGTTCCTTACTGTAGGAAGAATCTGCTGGAAGGGCTTCTTTTTATCCATGGATTATAAAAGTTGTCCACACTAGGAAACCAGACATCAAGAGTTGGGTGAGATGAATCACAGAATGGGTTGGGTTGGAAGGGACCTTCAAGATCATCCAGTTCCAACCCCCAGCCATGGGCAGGGACACCTCCCACCAGCCCAGCTTGCTCAAGGCCTCTTTCAGCCTGGTCTTGGACACCTCCAGGGAGGAGGCATCCTCCAGGGAGGGAGGTGTCTCACCACCCTCAATGTAAACAGTTTCTTCCTAATCTCCAGCTTCAATCTGCCCTCATCCAGCTCAAATCCATTCCCTCTCGCAATATCACTCCAAGCCCTTGTCAGAAGTCCCTCCCTATGAGCAGCACCTTTGTTTCCAGCACTGCTCCAAGAGCATCTGCCTGTCCCAAGATGAGTTCACCTCAAAATCACAGCAGGGTCAGTGTCCAGAAGGCTCAAACAAACACAGATCAATTAAGCAACCAGGTCAAAAAAAACTCTGGACAGTGGACACCAAGTGTGTGGTTCAGAATCAAGGTAAAAACCATGACCTTGACCAGCTGCTGCCTTGAGCCCTCACAGCACTTCCCATGAACTGCTCCAGCACTAGAAGTTCAGTTTGATTAAACCTTCTGCTGACCTCTTTTCCCCAACTCCCTTCAGACTGCTAAAAGCACACAGACCTCACCTCACACTCTGCACTATTGTTGTGCACAGTTAGAAGTCAGCCAAGCTGAGCCATGGCCAACTGCCTTTGTATGGATGGAGTGCATCAGCTCCTAGGATGCTTGAGGGGAAAGGTGCTCCAGAAGGGCAAGAGCTTCTTCAGCCCATGGAACAACACTAAACTGAGCACAAAATAACAAACACACTGCCTTGAGCTTTCCAGGACACAAAGACACAGACAGATCCCAACCAAAAACCAGGGAACAGAGACCTTCACTCTGTCTCTGTCCTTTCACACACACACAATAGGAGGACTGTCAAGTCCTGCTCGTGTGAGGCTGGACAAGGCTCTCCTGATGTCATGTTTCAGAAGACAAATCAATTCATTGAGAGAGAAGCTGCTGAGGAAGGACTTTTGGGGACAAACTTTCCAATTTGAAACAGAGCTCTGAGATTACTGCAAGCCAATCAAGGGGAACTGCTCACCCCAACTGCAACAAAACTATAGCCACTTGTACTAACAAGGACACACACTGAAGGGTCAGCAACTGTCCAAGACACCAGCAATCCCTTGGGCCACTGGGCCAAGGGACAGGAGGTTGATATTCTCTGTTGTTTACCTTGCTTTTCAGGATCAGTCTGTCTCTTCCTGTCCACACTTGCTCTTCCTTCTATCCCATTAAATCAGGGGACTTGAGTCATTTGAGTGCACCTACCCCTTACCATTACCTCAGTTACTGCTATCAGGCTCACCTTCTGCCTGCCCAGTCTTGGCCAAGAGGGAGCCCAGCTCCAGGATGCTCTGCTCTTTGACTTGCACCGCTTCTTCGTCATTTTCCTGGACATCACGTTTCACTAGGGAAAGAGGGGGGGGGGAAAAGTCACCTTTAGTGCTGCTTCAGTTCAAAGATAATCATCCCCAGTCAGCTCCTGGAAAGGCACCAAAACAAGTAGCTGTTGAGACAGGCAAAGGGGAACTCAGCCTGGCTGCAAGACCTGGAAAGCAGATTACGAGGGAAGTTTAAATGCAGCTTACAGAGCCTCAGCTACACCTCACCAAGGCTTTAATCCAGCTGAGAGACACCTGCATGCTCCAGCTTGACTCTGATTTCAGCTCTGAAGCAGCCTCATTAAGCCTGTCCAGCCCTTCAAGTTCCATTTCAAAACACTCCCCACCAACAGACCCCCTCCTGCTGAAGCCACAAAGCCAAACAGAAGAATTCAAAGGGATTTCCAGGGCTGAGATGTCTGCTGCTGCTGGTCTGTGTGTCAGGTTGTGATCCTGTGGTCAAAATGCAGACGGGAGCCATCAGCTCTGCAAGCTGGGGACGTCTGCCCTCGCTCAGGAGTGGATCAGGCTGGAGTCAGGGCTCCTTCCCACACGGAACTCTGAGAGTCTAATCATCACTCTGTGTACCAGCATGAGTAACTCTGGCCCTGCTGCACACTTCAGAGCCAATGACACACAGCAGCACCAAGCCTATGTTTACACAGCCTTGATTTCTTCTAAGTTATCCACCAAACAATCCCCTTTCTCCCCTGCCACCTACTGCCCTGCAAATATTCATCTCCACCAGCCCCTGTCCGGCATCCACACGAAGTCAAAATCCACTGCCCAGTGCCAGAGGGAAAGAAAATCCTCCCCTCTGCTCCTGTGCCTCTCAGGCCCCACAGCTTAACAAGCATGATGCCAAAAGCAAAGGGACTTTGCTCTCAAGCAGCAAAGCATCGCAGCGAGGATGGACTGCTCCAGCTGACAGCAGCCAGCAGCAGAAGCTAACTTCTGCCCGAGCCTGCCGGGCCGAGGAGCTGTAGGTGGGTTGAGAGGCCGGAGGACACCAACTGCTAATTAAATACCAGAGAAACACCAGGAGGGACGAGCAACTTCCCAGCACCTCACAGCAATGTCAAGGTGCAGCAGGGACACAAGGAAGCGTTCCACGTGCCTGCCCCAGCGAGGTGACAGCAGGTCACGGGGGCCGCGCAGAAATCACCACCCCCCGGGAAACAAGGCCCATTCTTTCCTACACCAGTCTCAAAGGCAGCCCCCGCACGACTCAAGCCCCCGACAAAGAGCGATGTCCACTTCACGCCTACAACCCTCTTCAGAGCGCCAACAGCTCCTGGGCACCGATAAGCGTCCAGGACACCCTGACAAGGAAACTGCCACCAAGAGCCTCTGCCTCGAAAGGAGCAGGAGGGAGAACTCCAGGCAAGGCACACGGGAAAACTCCTCACAACTTTCTCCGCGGCGCCGGGCAGGGGATTTAAACACCGGCAGCCTTTCAGCATCGGCACAGGAGACAGCACTTCCAGCAGAGTTTGCTCAGCCGCCAGGACCCGCTGCAGGCTGCCGCAACACACAGACGTTGAACGGCACAACCGACAGACCCCAGCAGCAGAGAGCCGGTAACGGCAGACCCTGCCCGCACGGCCCCCGGACCCGCCGTTACCGGGCGGGCGAGCTCGCACGCCGCTGCCTCCGCCCGCACCCGGGGAAACACGGAGGCAAAGCCGGCCCAAGCCGCGGGGCTCCGCTGACAGCCTCCCCGAGCAGGGCTCCATGACGCCCGCCCGCTTCGCCCCGGGAGCTCCCTGTCACTCGGGCCCGCGGAGCCCTCGCCGGCGGCGGGCAGCAAGCCGGCCCCGGCCCGACAGCCCGCGGTACGGGTGGAGAAGCTGTGCCGGTGTGGAAGGCCGGGCCGGGGCCGGTGGAGCGGGCCCAGGCCTCGCTCCCGTCCGGCTCGCACGGTGAGTCAGCAGCCGGCAGCGGCGGCAGGCGGGAGGCGGCGGCGGGCGGTCGGGGGCGGGCGGCGCGGCGGGGGCGGGCGGCGGTGCCTCACCTATGGAGTGGAGGATGCCGATGGAAGCCTCGCGATCGGTGGAGAGCAGGGACTGGGCGCGCTGGAACTCCAGCACGGCCGCCGCCGCCATCTTACCGCTCCCTCGCTCCCTGCTCACTGCCAGCCCGGAATCGGGCTGCGCAGGCCGCGCCCCCTTCCGGCCGCGCGGCATGGCGGGAGCTGCAGTCCCCGCGCGGGAGGGCGCGGGGCGGGGCGGGGGCAGGGGGCGGGGCCTGGCGAGGGGGCGAGGCTTTGTCGCGGGGTGGGCGTGTAAATAGGCGTGGTCTGTGCGGGGGGCGTGGTTGGATGGAGGGCGTGGCCTGGGCTCGCGGGGCTGCACGTGGCGGGCGGGGGCCCGCGGCGGGACTGAGCGCGGGCCCCGGGCGGGGTCTGGGGCACTGGGCAGCGGCGGGGGCACCCGCGGGACGCGCTGCGGCACTGGGCGGCCGGCGGGGGTGGCGTGTCCCGTGGGGTCGATCGGCAGGGACTAGGCTGGAGTGTGGTCCCGGTGGCCCCTGGTGTCACCCTAGGAACAGCCACGTCCCAGGGCATCCTGCTCCCCATGGCCCCTGCCCCAGCCAGGCTGGAGTGTTGCCCCCCAGGTCACCCCATCAACAGCCACATCCCAGGGCATCCTGCTCCCCATGGCCCCCTGCCCCAGCCAGGCTGGAGTGTGGCCCCCCCCCAGCCACGTGCCACGTGCCAGGAGGTTCCACTCTCCATGCCCCCCAGCACACAGGGAAAGGGGAACTCCTCAGCAGGGGCACATCGTGGCAGCACTGTATCCTTTGTTCCCATCGTGCCAGGATGCAGCTTGATCTGCTCTCACGGGCAGCACAGGGTGGGACAGGCCTATGACGAAATGGTGTCCCTGTCTTCACACCTCCCCTGCCTGCCCCTGTCTCTCACACCCGCAATTTGACCCAAAGCAGCCCCCCCCACGTCACCACTGAGCTCCCCAACACCCCCACCACGGCCCACCTCATCCCTGCTTCTGTCCCTGCCTTGGTCCCAGACGAGCTGGGCTGAGCATCCCCACAGACCAGCCGCTGGAGAAACAAATCTAATACCTCACAGGTTCGACTTCATATCAGATGGGGACTAAAACCAGCCCCCCAGGCTGGCAGGGGGGCTCTGGGCCACAGCCTGCCATCACTCCCAGGAAATCCCAGCGTGGCAAATCCACCCAGGCGGCTCCAGCCCCGGGGGTGAGCTGTGCTTTGCTGCGGGGCGGTGGCACCGAAAGCAGTGACTGTGTCGATTGTGAGCCAGGCTTCGGGCCAGCTGCGTGCCCAACAGATGGCAGCTGGGGAGGACTGGGATATTAGGAGGTGCCAGGGACCATGGCCAAGACACCTTGATGGGTTGAAGAGGCTACACCCTGCCCTCCCAGGGAGCTGAGGTGGGGATCGCATTTTTCCCCATGAAAATCCGAACTGTTTGAGGCCAGGGGAGGTACTGGGAGGGGAGAAATTGTTGGAGATGGGTCTGGGGTTTTGATAGGGGATCTAGACAGCACCAGCTTCGCTTCCAGGCTGTGCCTGGGGACAGAGTGTGGGGGTCACCCAGCCCCATCTACCCTCCCTGGGGGGACCATGGGTGTCTGTGGCTGTTTAACCCTTGGCTCTGGCCCCTAATGATGAGGAAATCCCAGTGAGCAGATGGAGACAGCAGCGATGGGGCTGGAGCTGAGGCCTGACTCTCTGCACAGCTCATCACACTGATGGCCCTGGATCCTGCAGCACCAGGATAGATCCAGCCCTCTGTCACTCCAACCCACACTCAAAATCCCATTAAAGACGGAGGGGTGTGGAGGGATGATACATTTTGGGGACCAAAGCCCCAAGAGCTTCAGGTGGGGACTGGAGCAGGGATGTTCAGTGGGAGCTGCAGAGGAGCCACCAGCTTGGAGCATCCTGGGTGAAGCATCAGGG